>JAZKJV010000170.1:1252740-1852740 GCA_037367405.1 Ottelia alismoides
GATTTACTTGATAGGAGATTGTTTAGGCTCAGAGGAAGGGCGGATGGAGAGTTGAACGCTGTGGCTTGCTAGAAGTGTTGTCTTGGAGGGTGTGAGGTTTTATTTCGTGAATGTACTCGGGCATGCTAACACCCTCTTTGAAACTTGACGGATGTAATTACTCTATTAATTTTTAATATATTATATTCTTTGAATGTGCCTCTAATGTAGGTCAGTCCCACCTTTTCTCAAAAGAATTGTTTTATCTAAATTCTCACATTGACGTGACAAAATTGTATACTCCATGGGATCACCCTTGTAAACTTCACTATACCGATGTGGGGTAGTAACCCTTGCCAAATTTTCACTGCAATGATAGGGTTGTCCCAAAGATTTTTTAGTGTAGGCAAGAATTTATATTAAAAGAGATTTATTAACTGTACTGTGGGTTGGTCTACCTAACACAATGTTCCGCATTTTCTGAATTCGGAAGCGACCATAGAAAAAAGCTTATCACGACAGTAGAAAGGCAAACCAGGACTTCGACTAAATAAAAAGGGAAGACAGTTCTCTTTCACGCGCTATAATTTTAGGAGTATTTCAACTATTAATACACGCCCATGTAACATTTTCAGATTTTTAGTAACTGTTGTGTTGTAGTTGTATTATTAGTAGTTACTTGCTGCTGTTCTCTCTCTGTGATCACTATTTATAAATTTAGGCTTGCATGTGTTTTGCAGTTTTTTCTTTAGTGGTTTCGTGTCAGGGATATACAATATTTCCATTATTGTTGGTCTTTGCAGAACGTCTAGCTTTAATACGCCAACAAAGAGCTGATGCTGCCAAGAAGCGGGAAGAGGAAAAAGCAGGTAAGTTGATTTACTTGATCTCTGGTGCTTCCTGATATGTTGAGAAATGTTCCAAAATGTGTACGTCGTTTGTAACCTGGTTGCTCACATTGAGGTTTTTGCATGGCTTCAGTATCGAGTAGGCCGCTTTAGGTCTAGTAATGAAGTTACTGGGATCTTCTTTTGTCAAAGTAATTTGTTTGGTGTTGATAACGACATTTACATTGATACTTTTCAGCCAAGGAGCAGAAGAAGGTTGAGGCTCGCAAATGAGCATGGCCAAGATAGCTGATAGGCGGGTTCTTCTATGCGGTACCCACTGCCTCCTCTGAAGCAAGGTTAGAAGGGTCAAAAGCAGATTTTGCATCATTAACCTTCAACCCCAACAACTCACCAAAAATATCCAACACCGACTTGCCCACCTTACACTCTGCCACACCCCTGTTCTATGAAGAAAGTTGTGTCATCCACCTCTTGCAAAATTGGGACCAAAAGATCCTCTCTGGAGTAGCCCTTAAAAAACCACCACCTTCCGCAAGCTCCATAATAACTGCCAACACATCTACCATCAGAACAAAAAAAGGGGAGCAAAGGGGCACCTCTACCTCACCCCCATCCGCGGCTGAAAGAATCCCCCCTCTTGCTTCCCATTAACTAGCACTGAAAGCAAGGAAGTGATAATGCACATCTTCATACAATCTATCCAGACGTCCGGGAAGGTTCTCCGATCCAATGATGCACAGATAAATTTCCAGCTCATGCAATCATATGCCTTTGAAAGGTCCACCTTCCAAAGGAAACCAACAACCCCTATACTTTTCCAATCCGAAACTATCTCTGACGCCACAACCACGCCCTCTAGAAATTGACATCCCGAAATAAACGAAATTTGAGCCGACAGAACAAGAACCTCCAAAACACCCCTGAGCTGGTTGGACAACACTTCAGCCACTATGAGGTAAGTAGTATTGGACAATTCTATGGGTCTAAACCCATCCACACGCTGAGCACATTCCTTCTCCAGGAGCAAGAAGAACAAGGATCTGTTGAGCATCTCCAATCCCCTATTCACCTCTAAACTCCAAGATCATCCCCATGACATTTTCCTCAACCACATTCCAGAACTCCCTTTAAAAAAAGACAGGAAGACCATCTATTTCTAGGCATCCATCTGCATTGAAATCAAAAACCGCCCAACGCATCTCCTCTCTAGTGAAATCAGAAACAAGCATCTCCTGCTCTTTAAGCCTCAAGGACTTGGCTCCCCTTTCGAGCCACTTGGCCCCGAAGGAAGGCATCTTGTTTAATGTCCGGAAGTGCTTCACAGCTATCGCGCCAATCATCTCGTCCCCCTAAATCCTCTCCCCCTCGACTTGCAAGTCGTGAATCAGATTCCTCCTTCCACTTGCCACAACATGGAAGAACCTTGTGTTCACATCACCCTCCTTCACCCATTTCTGCCTAGATCTTTAACGCCACTCTACCTCCTTCGACATGTCGTCCTTAGCCACAACCTTCTGGTGTTCACCTTGTGTCTCCAATTCCTCCAAGTTAAGATCTTACTCAACATCAATACCATCCAGCCTGGCAATCTCCTTCACAACAAAGTCACGACACTCATTGCAGCTTTGATGCACCTTTTTCACATGCTTTGTCAGCATCTCTCTAAACATGTGTTCTTCTGAGCCAATCTCTGTGCAGATGACCCCTCGACCTGCAAGAATCTCTAACGGCTTGTTTGGTTGCAGGGTTGGGCAGGGTTGGCCCAACCCTGGTTACTATTCACAAGGGTACTTCCTCCTCACAGATTACTATTCACCCACCCCAACCCAGCCCAACCCAACCCAGTCCAACCCAGCAACCAAACAGGCCCTAACAGTTCGCAACCATCTCTCTGAAATCATCGTCCAACAACTAGCTCTTTCGAATCTGAACATCAACCTTGGAATCTTTCCCTCTCCCGACTTCCAACAAATAGGTGTATGATCTGATCTCGATCTAGGAAATACATGTATAGTGGACAAAGGGAAGCGGTACCTCTCATTCGTGGCATCCAACACCTTCAAGACCATATCCCCAACAAACTCCATGAAGTCAGCCGATCCCTGATCTCGCCTCCCACGGTGATGGAGATTGAGATCTCATCTCATCAATTAGAAGGGAGGAGTCTCTCCACACCAAATTGGAGTAGACAACTATAGAGAAGCTTACATGGTGGTCGTCCACCCCCTATAAGGAAGGAGGCTCTCCTTCATAATTCTTCAACATGAAATTGATTAATTGAATTAAATTTGTTGAAGAATGTATTCAACTAAACTTTTCCTTTTAAAATTGACTTTAATTCTTGCAATAAAATCTTGGGCATTGATTTTATTAGGAGTGCATCCTAGCCATCCAATTTTGTATAAAAGAAAGGCCAATACTAGCTCTTTCTTTACACAATTAAGTTGAATCAACAAATATCTCTCTACACATGTCCACGCAATCCTTCTCTCTCTTCCCTTGTGGTCGTCTACTGCCCTAGGGTTGAGAGAATGTGATCGTTGCCGTACTGTCGTTGTGTTGCTGGATTGATCGCTCATGGAACTCTTTCTTCTTCGGTGTCTAGTGCTCATGAAGAAGACAACAGATTTCATGAGACGAAATCAGGAGGTTCCTTGCTCGAATCGTCACTTCGGATTGTAGGAAACACGTGTCTCATCCACGCGCCCACAAGTGCTCTCTACGTCCGATCGGACTTGAGACAGGAGGTCTCTTCGCTTAGAGACTTGTAGAACGCACTCACACTTCAAGAGGTAGTTTTATTACTCGTGTGTAATCTTGATGAAACGACATGGAAAAGGTTCTCTTGTCATGTAGTTTCGTAAAATAAAACTATTTCCGTTGCCCCTTACGACTTTATGACAAGTCGACTGAGATCGTATACGATATGATGATGATCTGCACGCTTCTATGATGCGTGAAGCGTAATCCATCGCCTTCAAGTGGAATCAGAGTCTTGGACGAAAGTCTTAGATATGATTCAAACCCTAAGGGACACGGTTTTGGATATCGGATGCGAGGGAACTTGTTGATTTTCGCATAGTGTCAAATCAATTTTTGCTCATATGAAATGGCTATTGTTTTTACCTTGTTTGAACGAATTTATGGGATACTAAAATATGTTTAGAATGTCTGAACATGTCCCTAAAAGATTCGCCAAAAGTTGACAACAAACGAACATCATTTTAGACTCAAAATGTTCTCGCATTATTGTTTTTGCATGAAAATTCCGATATGTAACTAAATGAATTCTTGTTGCAGTTTTCATGTCATGAAACATGTTAAAAACACATTAATATTATCAAGAATTAAATAAGCAGTCCGCTCCAATTTATTTCGTGTGATTATGACTCGATTTTCCTTAAATATGCGACATTTAGTGGAGATGGGTCATCTTGATGACTTTAATTTAATGTATATATCATTCAATATTTATCATGAAAATTGAGAATTTGCCATGATTAAATGATGATTCATATAGTGAAAGAAATATTTGGTAATCGTCAAACTTTATTGAATGTTTGCTTCATGACAAACCCTAGTTTAAAACTACAATAGAGAGAGGGAGGTATGACGGCAGGGATAGGATTAGAGTTTTCTCGGGTACGAGAGCTCCAGCATAGGATCACCTCTCTGATACCATGTTGGGAAAAAGTGTTTATTTGTGGGAACCCTAGGCTCTCTTAGGGTGCGTTTGGTTCGTGGGTTATCCGGGGGAGGATAACCCATTTTGTTTTTGTGTGTTTGGTTGGTGGGTTTAGAGTTGGGAGGGTTTGTGTGATGTGATTGTATTGAAATTTGAAAAAGTAGGTAGTTATTATGATATGATTGTATTGAAATTTGAAAAAGTAGATAGTGGTTGTGATGTGATTGTATTGAAGTTTGAAATAGTGAGTAGAAGTCGAGTATTTTTATGATTTCTAGATGATATGATGGTATAATATATTTTTTTGGATGAAAAGATGGTGGACCCCACTAGTGGGTTAGGAAAATGGGTTTTGGGGGGTAATCCACCCAAAGTGGGGGGTAACCCCCCAACCGAACACAACCTTAGGGTGTGTTTGATACGTGGGTTAGGGTGGGTTAAACTAGTAAGGGGTAACCCGTTTTTGTGTTTTGGTGTTTGGATAAAGGGTTAAACTGGGGGTGGGTTTGTTGTGATATGATTGTATTGAAGTTTGAAAAAGTGAGTAATTATTGTGATGTGATTGTATTGAAGTTTGGAAAAGTGAGTAGAAGTTGAGTAGTTTATAATTTTTATATGATATGATGGTATAATATATTATTTTTTGATGGAATGGATGAAAGAGAATTAATTCATTTAATGTATTAAAAAAGAGATAATGTGGGACCCAAATTAGATAGAGAAAGAGTGGGTTAAGGGGGTAGACCCTCCCAAAGGGGGTTTACCCCCCTAACCGAACAACACCTTATATGGAGGAGAGACCTATGGGCATTACATAAGATGGACAAAAAATAAAATAAGGAAATAGTATAAAAACATAAATATATCTCTACAGTTCTTAGTCTGGATCCCCGGGTAATCGGGTCAAATCTAGACGGGACTCCACAGGTGCATGGATCTATTCTCCAACAGGAACACCACTCGATATTAAAGCATGGTGTGATGCAGAGTATACATGGTGTCTAGCAAATATAAATCCAACCACTAATTTTGCAAACTTGCCACAAGGGCAAACTTCCTTTGCAGGAGCAAAAACCAAGCAGGTAGTATCCTACTCGAGTGCAAAGAGAAAATACAAGGCAAATGTCCACTTAATAGCAAAGATGCAGTCTATTCTGGTTGTGCTTACTCACCTTTACCTTTCATTGTTGACCTTTCATCAGACTCGGTATTAGAGTTAAGATGCGTTAACATCAATGTCATGCATATAGCAATCAATATCAGGTTTCACGAGAGAAGGAAACATGCAGAGGTAGATTTCCATTTGGGTAAATTACAATTTGGGTCCCCATCAATGGGTCAGATCCTAGAATGGGTCCCGATCTTTAAATTGTAACGATTCGGGTCCCAGGATCATTTAGGAAATGGAAATTTTGGGGTTCATGACGAATATGCCCTTGTTGGGAAGAGAATGGGGGTTGAGTTTCAACTTTTAAACAAGGGCATACTCGTCATTAGCCACAAAAAGTTCCTTATATTAATGGTCCTGGGACCCGAATCGTTACAATTTAAAGATCGGGACCCATTTTGGGATCGGACCCATAGATGGGGACCCAAATTGTAATTTACCCTTTCCATTTCACCGGACATCAAGCGAGGAATACTATAGACTTTCATTGCTCCTTTGACATATCAAATGTAGATATATTTATGAAGCCACTTTCCAAACTCTTATGAGCAATGATGTCACAAATTAAGCACAACAGCAATGCCTTTTCCAACAAATTAAGCATGTTAGGAAAAATATAGAAAGGATAATTTTGTATTTTTCCATTCATATATACTCTCCCTAATCCTAGCAACTTCTTATATATAAAGAGCATGGGTCCATTATCAATACAGAAAAACAATCGCTCGGTTCTCTCATAAATCCTATAATTTCAATAGGGCATGATCCCATCGATATCACATCGAACCACAAACAACGTACATTTACAAATAACCAAAATATTAATCCAAAAAAGAAACATGAGAAGATTAATTTTGCATGAAATTTAAGAAAGATATACTGGTAATATAAGTTTTCATATATTGCAGTGAAATATAGAAATACAATGAAACATGCATCCCACTAAAAACGTGTCTTATAACAAAGACCATAATGGCATGAAGGAGGCCCTACCCTAGGATTTCTGTTATTTTGATCAACCAGTAATATGTAGTACAAAGTCGAAGATATTGGCCACACACAACAATATAATCCTAATTCCAAATAGATTCCCGTTCACATAACACCTACTTTTTTGACCTTAGTAGCTAGAAAATAATACAATTTTGAGCGATGCAACCTCAAGAAATAATCAGATGTTTCTCATTAGTGATTCCTCATCCCTAAATATATATGTAGCACATCTGCGGTTTTAACAAGACCTCAGAGCTATTACTATCATAAAAATAGCTGAATAAAAAAGGTAATGAGTAGTTAAGACCAACTTTACCTAAATCTTTTCTCGCCTGTTCAGTCTTCCCCTGTTCCTGCAGACGCATGTAACGTTCATGTGCCTTTTGTTTCTCTATCTCTTCCCTGCCAATTAAAAGCACATACTCGAAATGTGAAAACCTCATTAAGGAAAAAATGAAATAAACGAAAATGTTAAAAATAGTCGGTCATATAAAGAAATATATAAGCATTACAGGTGTCTGCAAATTAATTGGAATTAATCTAGAAACTACATATATGAGTTACTTCTACTGTCAAGAAGGAAAAAGTGCATCGGTAAAATGACACATGGCTATATTGCAGGTTCATAACTAAATTTCAATGTCAAGATTATTATATTGCTAGCTAAATTTTAGATAATATTTAAAATCCAGGAAAACATGCAATATAGGAGCAAAGATATACACAAGCACAGGATTGTTGCATAAAAACTCCTGAATTGGAAAGCATAGAACTGTTACATAAAAACTAGCAAATCATGAACCATATAACTGCACAAACGAGTTTCTCTAGAATTGAAGGACAAGATCAGTGGTGTGAATGATGTAGCATTGCTAGTGTTGGCTAAATTGAGAGCTTTGAAGGAAGTGATGCCGTGTTGGATAGGATCATTGTGAAGAATGGATGCAGAACAATGGAAGAAGAAAAGCATCAATGCAGTCCAAAAATTCTGAAATTCGCCCAATTTCAGAATTTGTTAACAATAATTATCCTTTCATTTTAGGGTTGGTTTCAAATTTTATCTTTTAGGTTATTAGCTTAAAAGGAATCACAGGAGCTTCTAATAAAAGGAATAAAAGGATGCCCTCTCTCTTTTCCAAGTTTAAAATTTTCATCCGTTAGATTC
Organism: Ottelia alismoides; assembly: GCA_037367405.1. Lineage (NCBI taxonomy): Eukaryota > Viridiplantae > Streptophyta > Magnoliopsida > Alismatales > Hydrocharitaceae > Ottelia > Ottelia alismoides. Next base: position 1,260,582 of record JAZKJV010000170.1, read on the forward strand.
TTAGGATAAATTGTTAGAGTTTAATTCAGGATGATAATGTGTACACCTTTTTAAAGCGGGACTTCAACTCCTTTGTCTATCCTTGGTTCCCTTCTCCCCTCACTCGTGTTCCCTTCTCCCCTCGCTCTTCTTTGCGCTTCCCCTCAAAAACCCTGCAGACAAGTGCATTATCCCCTTCTTTTCCTCAGCCTCCTCTTTTCTCTCACAACATTCTTCTCGATGTATTGATTGATATAAGAGGCAGGTTTTAAAGTCGTTCCTATATCCCAACGATCAGCTATGAACAATTTGAGAGCAACCCAACTAGAGACATAAGCATCACCTCATGTGCTACATCGTATCTTCTGCTGCTTCTTGGGGGAAATCCCACCAAGTCATTGGTGTGGACCTCAAGGCACCATCAGCATCATGACATCTCATTTTGTCTCCTTCATGGCCGTAGGGATGACTATCGGGCCGGGCCGGGCCTGACCCAGCCCAGCCCGGGCCCGGTTCAAATTGACGGGCTTGCAGGCCGGGCCTAGGCCCGTTTATTTTCTGATTTTGGTGCCCAAGCCCGAGCCCGGCCCGCAAGTATATGGGTCGGGTCGGGTCGGGCCGGCCCGCTACATGGAAAATAAATTTTGCCCTAATTTTTTAATCTCTAATATAATGAAATTTTAATTTGAAAATATAGAGATTAAATATATGCTTCTTCAAGACATGAACGTAGCCGATGTTTAAACAACTTAATTCGCAAGAACGAATCAATATTTGGATGATTTTGCATAGTTTGATAATATAAAAATATGAATCAAGAGAATAACGACAATGTAAAAAGGAAGATCTATTGAAATAATATAACAGAGAAAAACAAAAATCAATGCCAGCACAAGGCTCGTGGAGCGGATAAACTTCAAAGCAGAAGGAGGTAGCACAAATAAAGTAGAAGGAAGTCCCAAACACAAAATATTGTTTGCCTTCAAAAATATTACAATAGGTTTTTAAAAGTTTCCTAAAATAAGAGAGTAAGACACATGCCATGACATGAGACTCGACGTTTTCTTCAAATGATCCTCATCAGAAACCTGCAATGCAAGTGCAAATGTTTTACAATCAAATCCGAAGAGTGTAGACACTAATGCCTTTAAACCTACATCAACGTCACTCATAGATTGTTTCCAAACCTATACTTGAAAATATGTATCAAAAACTGTATTGAAAAAATATAATATTTAGAAATATATTGAATGATACTAACCAGATGGATTTTTAGTAGACTCTGTATCGTCATCCTCTTCTTCATCATCCGCAAACTCACCCCCTTCACCACGTATCCAATCTTGAGTGCAAATCAAAGCTTCGACAGTCTTTGGATGAAGGCGGCTCCTATAGGCATCAAGGTCCCTCCCTCCGGTGTTGAATGCACTCTCTGATGCAAAAGTTGAGACTGGAATTGTCAAAATATTACGTGCCATGTATGACAAAATTCTATATTTGCTTGCATTTAGTTGCCACCACAACAAAATATCAAAGGTGGAATCATCAACATTGTCAGCAGAGTTGTCTTCTAAGTACAATTGTAGCTCAGATTTTCCTGATTCTGTATATCTCAAGACTTTCTTCAGTTTTAAGAACTTCAATCTGGTGTCCTCCACTCGTGGTTCACATTGATCACATTCAACAGCCCTTTGCATTGTATTTTCTATACCTTCCTTTCCCTTAAAAGTCATAGCGTACTCATCGTATAACGCTTGGAAAACTGTCTCCACCTGTCCCATATATTCAGTTACCTCCTCTAACGAGTACAATTCTGAATAACAGAAACGTAAAAACTCAAATTTGTGTCGTGGATCTAGAACAGTTGTGATGGCTAGAGGCAACATAGCATCCTTGTCTGTCCAATACTTGTCAAATTTAATGAACATCTTGGTGGCCATACTTTGGATTGAAGCGTCTTCATTGTTTTGTAAGGAAATCAACTATTTCTCTATCTCAAAAATAAAACAGAAAAATAGATTTGCAGTTGCATATTTCTGACCGGAAAAGAAGTTAGTTGCAGCATAGAAGTTTTCTAAAATTCCCTTTATGAGCTCCACCTTCCACTCGGAGGGTGACGGGACATCCATCAACTAAAAATCTCGAGTCTTCATTCGATTGAAGACTTTCTGATACAATGTTGCATATTCAAGCATTAGGAATGTAGAATTCCATCGTGTGCTTACATCCAACCTTAAGGACTGTCACTGGAATGCGTTCCTGACAGGCGTAATCAAGAAACTCTTGATGACGACGGGTAGAATACTTAATGCATTTCAGCATGTTGCGAATTTTTCCAATTATTTCGCCAATCTCAGACAGACCATCCTGCGCGATAAAGTTTAGAATGTGTGCCCAACATCGAACACGAAAAAAACGACCACCAAGTAAAAGTGAGTTGGTTGACGAGTAATGGTCAACCAAATTCCTTGTCACGACATCATTGGTGGACGCATTATCTCCTGTCAACGTGCACAATTTTGTAATATTCCATGAAATCAACTTGGTAATCATTATATCTGATATGTTATCACTAGTATGACGTAAAGCTAGTGCTGCAAAACTCAAAATTTTCTTCTGCAACTTCCAACAATTATCAATGAAATGAGCTGTGATGATCATATACCCCAAATTCTGAATAGAAGACCACATGTCAGTTGTTATGCAAATCCTCGCACCAGATTTGTTGAGGAACAAATTCTTCTTCTCAACCTCATATAGTTTCATGCAGTCTCTTTTCATGCAGTCTCTTTTCATGCAGTCTCATGAGAAGAAGAATTTGTTGAGACTCCTCAACAAATCTGGTGCAAGGATTTGCATAACAACTGACATGTGGTCTTCTATTCAGAATTTGGGGTATATGGTCATCACGGCTCATTTCATTGATGATTGTTGGAAGTTGCAGAAGAAAATTTTGAGTTTTGCAGCACTAGCTTTACTTCATACTGGTGATAACATATCAGATATGATGATTACCAAGTTGATTTCATGGAATATTACAAAATTGTGCACGTTGACAGCAGATAATGCGTCCACCAATGATGTCGTGACAAGGAATTTGGTTGACCATTATTCGTCAACCAACTCACTTTTACTTGGGGGTCGTTTTTTTCATGTTCGATGTTGGGCACACATTCTAAACCTTATCGTGCAGGATGGTCTGTCTGAGATTGGCGAAATAAATGGAAAAATTTGCAACAAGGTGAAATGCATTAAGTATTCTACCCGTCGTCATCAAGAGTTTCTTGATTACGCATGTCAGGAACGCATTCCAATGACAAAGTCTCTAAGGTTGGATGTAAGCACACGATGGAATTCTACATTCCTAATGCTTGAATCTGCAATATTGTATCAGAGAGTCTTCAATCGAATGAAGACTCGAGATTTTCAGTTGATGGATGTCTTGTCACCCTCCGAGTGGAAGAAGGTGGAGCTCATAAAGGGAATTTTAGAAAACTTCTATGCTGCAACTAACTTCTTTTCCGGTCAGAAATATGCAACTGCAAATATATTTTTCTGTTTGATTTTTGAGATAGAGAAAGAGTTGATTTCCTTACAAAACAATGAAGATGCTTCAATCCGAAGTATGGCCACCAAAATGTTCATTAAATTTGACAAGTATTGGACAAACAAGGATGCTATGTTGCCTCTAACCATCGCAATTGTTCTAGATCCACGTAACAAATTTGAGTTTTTACGTATCTCTTATTCAAAACTGTACTCGTTAGAGGAGGTAACTGAATATGTGGGACAGGTGGAGACAGTTTTCCAAGCGTTATACGATGAGTACGCTTTGACTTTTAAGGGAAAGGAAGGTGTAGAAAATACAATGCAAAGGGCTGTTGAATGTGATCCATGTGAACCACGAGTGATGGAGGATACCAGATTGAAGTTCTTAAAACTGAAGAAAGTCTTGAGATATACAGAATCATGAAAATCTGAGCTACAATTGTACTTAGAAGACAACTCTGCTGACAATGTTGATGATTCCACCTTTGATATTTTGTTGTGGTGGCAACTAAATGCAAGCAAATATAGAATTTTGTTACACATGGCACGGGATATTTTGGCAATTCCAGTCTCAATTGTTGCATCAGAGAGTGCATTTAGCACCGGAGGGAGGGTCCTTGATGCCTACAGGAGCCGCCTTCATCCAAAGACTATCGAAGGTTTGATTTGCACTCAAGATTGGATACGTGGTGAAGGGGGTGAGTTTGCGGATGATGAAGAAGAGGATGACTATACAGAGTCTACTAAAAATCCATCTGGTTAGTATTCATTCAATACATTTCTAAATATTATCTTTTTTAATACATTTTTTGATACATATTTTCAAGTATAGGTTTGGAAACAATCTATGAGTGACGTTGATGTAGGCCTATAGGCCTGAGTGTCTACACTCTTCGGATTTAATTGTATAACATTTGCACTTGCATTGCAAGTTTTTGATGAGGATCATTTGAAGAAAACGTCGAGACTCGAGACTCATGTCATGTCATGTGCCTTACTCTCTTATTTTAGGAAACTTTTAAAAACCTATTGTAGTATTTTTGAAGGCAAACAATATTTTGTGTTTGGGACTTCCTTCTACTTTATTTGTGCTACCTCCTTCTGCTTTGAAGTTTATCGACTCCACGAGCCTTGTGCTGGCATTGATTTTTGTTTTTCTCTGTTATATTATTTCAATAGATCTTCCTTTTTACATTGTCGTTATTCTCTTGATCATATTTTTATATTATCAAACTATGCAAAATCATCCAAACATTGATTCGTTATTACAAATTAAGTTGTTTAAACATCGGCTACGTTCATGTCTTGAAGAAGCACATATTTAATCTCTATATTTTCAAATTAAATGTTCATTCTATTAGAGATTAAAAAATAAGGGCAAAGTTTATTTTCCATGTAGTGGGCCAGCCCGACCCGACCCGGCCCATATACTTGCGGGTCGGGCTTGGGCACCAAAATCAGAAAATAAACTGGCTTAGGCCCGGCCCGCAAGCCCGTCAATTTGAACCGGGCCCGGGTTGGGCCGGGTCAAGCCCGGCCCGACCCGATACTCGTCCCTAGCTGTTATCACATTCATCAACTGGGAAGCTCACAACCTTTAGCTAAAAATGTTTTAAAAGAGAAAAATCACAAGATGACCCATAGTGCTATCACAATGTCATGAATGCTTCCAACCATCCAATCAGTCCGAGATCATTCAAAGAGTGAGTTTTAAGTATTATAATTAGTTGAATATCAAAATATGTTTTCATCAATAAGACAAAGGACCATAATGCTCCTTATAGGTCTGACCTAGGGTTGGAGTTATCATAGGATGTGACTCTAGTGAGTCGACTAGAATACCCCTAGAGTTAGGCTTTACAAATAGCACTCAATACTCCTCTTCAAGTTGGAGCATATACCAATTATGCTCACAGCTTGTTGCAGTATTTCTCGAAATGTGTGCAAGCAAGTGGCCTGGTGAACATATTCGATGTCTAATTGATAGAGGGTACATTAAGAGGAAGGAGCATCCCTTTCTATATCAGATCCCTAGTGCAATGGTCGTCAACTTCCACAACTTTGATGTATTCATCAAACATGGAGTTGTTGGCTATATGCATTGTTGTTCGGTTATCGCATCTGATCTCCATGGTGTCACTGAGAATGATGTAAAGATATGTGAGTAAGGATCAAATCCATATTAGTTAAATTGTTGCATGGGCCATGACTCTGTGTCGATCTTAGCATTTACATGGGAGACCACTGCTTGAATCTTGCTTCTCCAAGCAACCAAGCATCCTGCCAAGTAAGTACAGAACCAAGAAGTAGATTTTCTATCAGTCAAGCATCCTCTGCAACGTGCATTTGAATAGTCTATGAGAGAACTTTCCCTAGAGAGAACATGATGTATCTTATGAGCATCATGTATGCGTCGAAATGAGCTGAAGTAGTAAAGTTCATGAACTGACACAGTTTACCAACTGCAAGAGATATATCCAGTCTTGTTACTCTTGTAATGGTTAAATACAGTAACTACCCACTATGTATCGACCAATACCTTCAACAGCTTGTGTCCTATAAATGTGTCCTTTATGATCCCTAGGAATATGTGTTGGTATACATCCTAGCATTCATGTCTCTTGAAGAACATTAGTGGCATACTTATCTTAGGAAATAACTAGACATCGCTCGGATCGAGATATTTCACTTTTGAGAAAGTATCTTACATGCCCTAAATTTTTGAAAACAAATTGTTAAGCTAGCTAGTTCTTAACTTTTGTAATGTTGCTAGAGTTATCTCTTGTAACGATGATGTCATCTACATAAATAAGCATTGGCACAATTCCTTTTTTTCATTCTTTATGAAGAAAGAATGGTGTGTCGATGATCTAGCAAGCTTAAACTCTCTAGTGCTTTCAATAATTTATAGAACCAGGCATGAAGGCTATGTTTGAGTCCTATATAGCTTTGCATAACGGGCACACCTTTGACATCCCCTTGAGCATCGAAGCTGGGAGGTTGTTACATGTATACTATCTCTTGAAGATCACCATATAGAAAGGCATTCTATACATCAAGCTGATGCAAAGTCCAGTAGAGTCATACTGCAACATCCAAGAGAATTAGCACAGTAGAGACTGAGAGAATGGGCCGAAGAAATTACCACCATAGGTTTGTGTAAACCCCTTTGCTACTAAGTGAACCTTCTATTGAGCAATCGATCCATGAGGCGTATACGTCACTGTGATTACTCATCTAGATCCTACCACTTTATAGTCGCCAGGTGGATCGACGAGCGACCAAGTATTACGTGAAACCGGTGTTCATGAAAGCGGTCCGTGCGGCCGCATATGCCTGATCGGCTTCCTTAGCGCACCGATTACATGATGCCCCCCGTTATGCGCCCTTGCGCGTATGCGGGCCGCATATGCGGGCTGTGCGGCCGCATATGCGGATGCACCTGCTTAAGCTCCAGTTGGTTAATCGGATCCGGATCTTAAGATCCGGATACAATAGGACTTAGAATAAGCCTAACCCCCTGCTCTTCTTTAAGAAAATATCTGCGATGATTTTTTTATTAATGAGGTTTGAAGTCTATTTATTATTATTTATTACTGAGGTCTCAATTTCAATTGCTTTTAATTTCAATTTCTTGATTTGTTTAGTTTGATCTGAATAGGTTTAAATTTCAATTTGTGTTGTATAGCTTACTATTTTGATTACTTTTGTTTTATACTTTCAAGGTTTAAATTGTTTGTACTAAGTTTACTTTTATTTAATTTTTCTTTAATTTTGAATTTCAATTATATTATTTTGCTTCTATATGCTAAATCGGATCATGTAATACTACCTTTGATGATTTTGATATTTAGTTGTACTATTTTGAGCTCGAAATGAAAGTCATTTTTCTTAGATCTTTTGTTGGACCACATTTATTCATAAATTTAGTTCAATTGTAGTCACTTTTGTAGATATTTATTTATTTTTAAATAAAAAATAGAAAACTGCGTAGATAGGCATATACCCCGCATATGCCTTTGCATACCCCTTAATCGCTATTCAGACCTGTCTGAACACATATGCATACCGCTTTCCTGAACCTTGCATGAAACTAGTGCAGGCATCTTCCCTTCTATTGCTAGTCGTCATCTAGAATCATGAAGAGCCTCATTGTGATTTCGAGGGATAGCTATCGGGTAAAGCTTCAATTAACTGTAGACATCTCTTTCATTACTAGTCGCCATCTAGAATCATGAAGAGCCTCGTTGTGATTATGAGGGATAGTTGCCTGGTTGTGCTTCAATGAACTGTTTATACATGGTCCTTACCTAGAAAAGGATATTGCGGCTGATATGGGATACTTGGTAAATCACTCTTTGCATGTTGTATCTATGAAGCGACATGTTATTAATATGTAAAACTTCAGTCAAAGGCCATAGTAGAGGGAGAGATGGTGCCTACTCAAAAGGGGTGCCTTTGCTGAGAACTAGCCTTGTACAGAGCAACATGTGAAATAGGAACAGGAAGAGGACCACTATGTATTACGGGAGGTGGAGTAGACACATGTGTTCCGAACCAAGAGTAAAAGGTGGGGACTCAAAAAAGGTAACATCTACATTGACGTAGTGCCTTCTGGATTGAGGTTCATAGCACCAATAGCCCTTCTAATTCCTTGTATACCCTATGAATAAACATTTAACTCTGACAACCAGTTTATGTCTACATGGACCAAGAAGGTGAACAAATGGCAAGCACCCAGTCTTTAGGAGGAATATGGAACATGACTTTTCTAGGGAAAAGGACCTCAATAGGAATATGCTTATCAATAGAGGTAAAGGGCAAACAATTGATGAGAAAAGTAACAGCAAGAACTGCATCGCCCCAATATGTCGAGGAAAATGATAATCGATGAGTGGGATGCCAGCGATGTCAAGGATATATCAAAGTTCGCATTCAGCAACCCCATTCTGTTGGGACGTATGAACACAGGTAGTTTGATGCAAGATCCCCTGAGAAGACAAAAAGACTGCATATCATGAATGAGGAATTCCTTAGCATTCTCAGATCTAAAAGTTTTGATACATACCAAATTCAGTCTTTATTTCATTTATAAGTCAAACAACAACAAAGATTTATAAATCAAGCAATAATATGAAAAACATCAAACTGTTTTTTTAACAAAAAGGTCCATGACACATGCGAGAAGCGATCGACAAGAATAAAATGGTATATGTTTCCCATACGATTAGGATATCGGTTGATTCCCCATACGTTAAGATAAATAAGCTCAAAAAGGAACTGAAATGGATGGTACCAGTCAAAGGGAAAGAACTCCGGTGGTACTTCCCCGGTTAGCAAGCCTCACACTCTAGGACGATAGTGAAAGGAAGCTAAGAACCCGACACAATTTCTAGAGACCCAAATGTTAGTGCCAAAGTGCACCTGAAGAAGCCAAAAAGAGTCCCAGTGTAGGTAACAGTATTAAATGGCATGACGAGATAGTAAACACCCTCTTCTTCCCACACCAATTGTCCTCCCAGTCAGTATCTCCACAAAAAACACAAGAAATAGCATCAAAAATAGTTATGTAGTTGAGGTCCTTGTAAATCTGACAGACAAACAGACAGACATAGAAGAACTTGGAAATTCAGGAACAAAACAGACAATGTGAGTCCGATGGAAAGGTGAGATGGACATCCCTTTTCCCCTAACATTGTCTGCAACATGTACAATGCATCCAATAGGAACCTGACGCATCTGATGTAAAAGAGTCAGTTCCCCACATAGATGGGTAGAAGCATCTTTATAAATCAATCTCTGTTTTTCAAATTTTTGTAGCTGAACTAGCATAGATAAATGTACGTATGATGACATCAGCCTTTGGAAGGTCCCCCTGGTGTGAGTAAATAGTGTTGCCGGGATGGAGCTTGCTCAAATGCTGCATCAAAAGATCCTCAAAGTCCCTTTTTGGGATTACCACATATTGTCCATCACTCTCAACAGTGACAGCTCAAGTAGGAGTTAGATTGCAATTTTGTTGGAGAAGACAACCTCCGAGTGCCTCATTTCATGACAGAAAGTACAATGAATGTTGTTGCATCCTCAGTCAGGTATGGAGCGACCACAAACATGTCACAGCCTCCTTGTCCATATGGGGCATCAAGTGTAGTGATTTGTAGCAGCAGGTTAGTAGTGTTGGTGATAGCGACTGTTGGACAGCTCAAAGTGTTGTGGGCCACCTCAATGATGGACAAAGTAGTGGTAGTAATCATATGGTCTGAGACAACAGCATAGTTCAGGTCAAGTCATGTAAGGAATACCATAGTTACCATGTGTTGGCAGCATTCATTCTCTGTAAGGCAGGTATATCCCAGCATGCAAGCATTGTAACGTTCAAACAAGGATTTTAAAAGAGAGATGTACTCAGTTAGGACACGTCATGCTTGCTTGAGATCATTATATTAAAGTATGTCTAAACATCCTATTAGAGTTCTTTTCTTATCAACATATGGCTTTCATAAAAGTCCACATGTCGTGAGCGGTCGTATAGTTGACCAGTTCATCTGCAATCCAATTGATGACGCTGACCATGATCCATGAGTTCACCATCTCACCGTCCTTCACCCATGTGACGCAGTTGCATGTCTTGGCAACAAAACTTTGACTCAAGTAAAATTTGCTCCTTATCGTATCCTAGCATGATCATCAGAAACATCCACGACCATTTGGGGTAGTTGGTCATGTCCTACTTGAGGATCGAGCCAAATGAGGGTAGGTGGGTACTTTCTCCCTCATATCCCAGAGACATCAATTCTGATTCTGACAACTCTGACTATGGGGATGGCGCGACGATGGAGAGTTGAATGGGGGTTGCTAACACGCAGGTCATGGCACGAATGGGTTGTTCATTAGTAAGGAATAAGCGAGCAAGCTAGAGGACAGTGGAGATTAGGGGGTAACCACTCTGATACCAAGTTGAATATCATAATATCGCTTTCATCAATAAGACAAAGGATCCTAATACTCTTTATATAGGTGGAGACCTAGGATTTGGGATTAAAATACACCAGGGTTAGGGTTTACATAATAGTACTCAACACAATTTTCTAGGTGTAGTCGAAAGCGACAAAAAAGAAGACCATATGAAGCTCGGATAAGGGGAGGAGTCTGAAGTTGTGGAGGTAGTGGCTCTTAGAGTCGCGGACAACATAAAGTAGGAACATTCCAACCAACGTGATGAGCAAAATGATCCCCCTTGAACATGGCAGAGGAATTGCACAGACAATATGATACCCTTCCCTAATGTTACTAGCAAGATCCTTGCAAAGGTCATCAAGTACTGGTAACTGCAATAAGCACATTGAGTCTGATCCAAACTTTGACCTCCATGCTGTTGGTAATGACCTCAAGTCTAGGGATTCCAACTTCGTCAAGGTCCATCAGCCAACCCTCTTCGACCTCATCCAGGTTGCAAATTATCTAAAAATTAAGAGCATGTGGGATCTGAATGTGGCTTACATAATCAAGGTTAAAATTTCCAAAGAATTTTGAAAAGCATTCAATATAAAGAATGACTTCACTCCTAAGAAAGAAGAGGGCAAGGAGCAAGAATGCACATTTGAGTGATTGCCTCTCCTTATGAATAAATACGGTCAGTTTTATGTTAGTCGTGTTATCACCGACTTATGTAAATATGTCTAACTGGAGTGGCATGAGCATGTTTTGTCTTATGATAAGTGAAATATGAACCTAAGTATGAAATTAAAAAGCCACATAAGTTAATAAATTAGAATACAATTTTGGGAGTTCAACTCCATTATCCCTCATTGGATGAGTCACAATAAAATTGATTGAAATCATTACCTTGGGAGGCAGTCTTCAGAATACTTCCTTTCGGAAGGGGACAATGTCAGAAAGCCAGGTGGGTGGCAGCAGGCGAGACATCGAAGAAGAGAGGGGTTCATCGAGGCTCTTCACCTTAGAGAGGAAAGGGGGTGGAAAGTAGTAGACTGTGAGTACAAATGCTTCAGGCGGCATCCCATTTCAGGAAGACATGGTGTCGAGGAGTGGAGGTCTACACCGAACAAGAGCAGAAGGTGTTTAAGATGCGACGATGTCGATCACCTTGTAGTTGATTATCGCAACGTTATTAAACGATTGGCATGTGGAGGTTTTGTCTACAGTCGCATGAGGTGTCAGTGAAGTTTTCAATCTTCGGATGAGTGGCAGCATCGGGAGGGCAGCACTCAACATCATGTCACTTACGGCAAAGCTTGGACAACCTACGTCCAACCATTGGTCCTCGTTGGATGGAGTTCTTGTGAGCATAGCTTTAGTATAGGGGAATTGTCTCCACATGGCAATTGAAGATGTTGGTTGAAGGATAGGCCCATCCTTTTGGAGGTGATGTCATACCCCTCAAAAATTTGAAGGTATACGTGAGAGGACTCACAAAGGAAGAGATGAGGCCATTGTTGTGTGATGGAATGTCGGGCGATCGGAATCGGAACGTGCATTGGCGGCGCCCCACATTTCGAGATGGGGCTTCCTGGGAGGCATGCTACCGGATCGTGCAGTTGAAGAGCTTGCCTCTTCGGGCAACGTATTTCTCCACAATGAAGGGTTTCTTGGTGGAGTAAAAAAGCTTGATCTTGATTGTCTCTGATTTCGAAAGGTTTTGATGCACGTCACGTGGAGCTCGTGGTATGTGGCAAATTGATACCCACCGAGGTGTGTTTGTGAGTAGGGAAAGCGATCTTCTATGTTGTAGTGGAGGAGTTGCACATGCCCGAAGGAGAAAGCAGTGATGACTCGTCGGCGAGTCTGAACGGTTCCGGCGGAAGCGAAAAGGCACGATTGTTACAATCTTGACGTAGCATCTCAAGAGGTAACGGTCGGGCAGCATGCAGATCTTCCTTGGAAAACATGGAGAATAGCATTCATACTGGCAAGGATGGAACTTTATTGGGCATTCTTCTTGCATATTCGAAGCGCAGGGCCGCGGGTTGGATCCTCCGTTCTCGGACCAGGTGAATGGCAAGTCGAGCTTTTCATATTGGGGGTGTTTGCTACAAAGGCACACCTTGGAGTCGGGTATGCTTAGGCCCACTTCCCTGAGGGCTATTTTGTAGGGTTTCATTTTGACCCTTTTCCGAAGATATGTGGCCCAAGATATTGGGGCGACGAAGAGTCCATGTCCTGTTTATAATGGGGCTGATTGAGGAATCATCAACAAAAGATAAGGTTGGGGCCCTTGATGCTGCTATGGAAGCAACCTCCCATTCTCGGGTGTTGGCCAGCGATAGAGATAACAGGTCGAAGGGGAGAAGGATTCGCGTAACCCCCTCTCACCTTGGTTGTCTCCTGCAAGGTTCAGGAAAGCGGTATGCGTATGCGTTCGGACAGGTCACTAAATAACGATTAAGCGTATGCAGGGCATATGCGGGGTATATGTTGTTCTGCACGGTTTTCTATTTTTATTTAAAAATAAATAAATATATACAAAAGTGATTACAACTAAACTGAATTTATGAATAAATGTGGTCCAACAGAAGATCTAAGAAAAATGATTTTCACGTAGAGCTCAAAATAGTACAATCAAATATCAAAATCATCAAAGATAGTATTACATAATCTAACTTAATATACAGAATCAAAATAATACAAGATCCGGATCTTAAGATCCGGATTCGATTACACAACTGGACCTTAAGTTGGCGCACGAAGTGCATATGCGCCTGCACAGCCTACATATGTGGGCCATATATGTGCAAATGGCGCATAAAGCGGGACTTTAGGTAATCGATGCGTTGAGAGACTGTGCGGCCGCACGGACCGCTTTCATGAACAGAGATCTCCTGCAAGATGGTTTAGGAATGTTAGAGAATATTCTTTGTGGCTATTTATTATGAGAATATTCTATAGAGAATATCCTATAGAATATTCTCCCTTGAGCACTTATATAAGGATCGCCACACCTCCTGTACTCATTGAGAAATTCCAATAGAATATCCGCCCCGTTGAGGGCTTCTCCCGTGGTTTCATCCCGCTCCTTAGGGAGTAGGGTTCCACGTAAATCTCCGTGTTCTTCATGATTATTATTCTTATTTTATCGATTCCGCTTCCGCTTCTCTGATTTCAACATGGTATCAGAGCAGGTTCGTTTCTCGAGGATTTCATCGTGTTCTTTATTTTGATTCGAGATCCGATTATTGTTCGTTCTTGATGATGGAAGTTTTATGAAGTTATGTTCAAGATCTGTGCACTTCATGGTTTCTGTTCTAAGGTTCCCATCTGGAACCCTAATCTATGCCCTCTTCATTCAAGCAGCGGCGCTCCCAGACGGCGCAACAACCTCACAGGCGTGCACCCGCAGGCGCACATCCCGGCGCACAGGGAGCGCACCCAGGCGCATCAGGAGCGTTTCCTACGCCCCAGGCCACGCGCGTCCTCCAGCTTCAGTTCCCTCGCGCCACGGAGTCCCCAATGATGCTTCTACCAGGCGCGCAACCTCCATGTGCGCGCATTGCTGCTCCTTCATCTTCAGCGGTTCCAGGCTGTGGGGATCGGTCTACGGCACATGCGCATCTTCCTCGTGCAAGCAACACAGGCGGCGGCCTCACTTCTTTCGCAGAGCACCGCGCAAAATCTATGGGCGCAGGCGGAGCCTTTCTTCAATCTATGGGCGCAGGCGGAGCCCTCCTTGCCCCTCTCCAGCAGAGCGCTTCCTGGCGCGGCTCCCAGGTGGTTGCTGCTGCGACCCTTTGCAGGTCCCTTGATCAAACGCCCCTTCCGCTCCAAGGCCGCCCGTATCTCCCCGCGCGTGGAATACGCGCGCACCTCCTCCGCAGAACCCAAGCACTAGGCGGCGATGCCCTTCGAGACCCAGGCGGAGCATGTTCTGCTCCCAGGCCGCATCTCCTAAGCCTGCAAAAGACCCAGGCAGCAGATCTGCTCGTCACTCCTCGCACTCCATCGGTGATTCCTCCTTCAAGACCTCCAGGGGCGGCGGCATCGAGCAAGAGGGTTCCCAATCGGGAACCCTAACGACGTGATGAGGGGGGTGATAGCCCTCTATTATTTAAAAAAACGTTTTTAAAATGCGTAGGCAGTACCCCGTTTAAAGAAAAAGGGGGCGTGGCTGTGTTGGTGGCCGGATATTGAAAAAAAAACGGCATGTTTCATTGAAAAAAAAGGAGGGAAAGCCAAAGTGCTTAAAAATAAGCGGAGCTGCGATATTTAAAAAGAGAGACATAGGGGCTATTTTGGGCCCTTTGTCTGTCATTGAGTTGTTTTAAAAAAAGGCGCGTACATTTGAAAAGCCGTACGCAAAAGTTTTTTCAAAAAAAAAAGGAAGAAGAGGAAAAGTCGCAAAAAAAACAATTGAACAGCTTGAAAAAAAAAAGTGCTAAGCCTTCTCCCACTATAAGTAGGGTCGGCTACATGGATTCTTGCTCAAATCCATGTTGAAAGATTCGACTATTTTTTACGCTGGCCGTCGACTACCTAACGCAACCCCTGCAAGAGTGGGATTTGAACCCTGGTCTTTTGTGTGGTAGACACACTGTACTACCACTAGACACACTGTACACTGTACACCGTAAAAAAAACAATTGAACAGCTTGAAAAAAAAGAAAGAAGAAAAAAAAGAAGATGAAATGATAAAAAAATGCATGTTATTTACTTTTTTCTCCCAACTTGATGCTATATGCTCTTTATTCTATCAAGTATGGGAGAAAGGGGGAGTCATAAATGACATTCTTCATGACTTTTGCATGTCTACGACTGACAGATCATCACTCCAGCTTTTTACAGATCATCTGTCTTCACCGAGCATCAACTTCTTCGACAGGGCGCATACTTCTTCTTTTGCGACCCGACTACTATTCTGCACTGGACTTCTTCTGCAGCGATTTTTCTCCAGGCACGACAGAGATACGTTCCGGTGACCTGCAGGCACGACAGAGATACGTTCCGGTGACCTGATATCGCAGCGGTTCTACAGGTATGACAGAGATACGTTCCGATGTCCTGAAAACCGCAGGCCCGTCCTCGAGCGAGGTCTTCTACCAGCAGCAGACATATTCTTCTTGTGATGTATTGGGTGAAGATATGATGTATACATTTTCTTGTTGTTGGAAGCTGAAGCTTTCTCATCTCCAGCTTGAGGGGGAGTGTTAGAGAATATTCTTTGTGGCTATTTATTATGAGAATATTCTATAGAGAATATCCTATAGAATATTCTCCCTTGAGCACTTATATAAGGATCGCCACACCTCATGTACTCATTGAGAAATTCCAATAGAATATCCGCCCCGTTGAGGGCTTCTCCCGTGGTTTCATCCCGCTCCTTAGGGAGTAGGGTTCCACGTAAATCTCTGTGTTCTTCATGATTATTATTCTTGTTTTATCGATTCCGCTTCCGCTTCTCTGATTTCAACAAGGAAGAACTAAGGTAGGGGGACTTCAAAGGAGAAGAGAAGGAGCCTAAGACTTGCGTTATACATGACGCTTGACTGTTCGGGAGCCGATGGTGGTCATCTGATGTCGTCAAACAACCCTTCGAAACATGTGTTTGACCTTAAAGGTTGATTGGAGAAGCATTATGGTGGATCGAATGCTAAAAGGGACTGCGTTGCTAGAGACTTGGTGGACTATATGGGTGTTGTTCCATCATGGGGTGCTTCGATTTTGCCATAAACAACATTCTTTCCTGGAATGTAAGGAGGCTGGGAAGCACAATAAGAAGTTGGCAGTGCGAGATCTCAGTAATGAGGCCAAAGTGGATATTATGTTGATGCATGAAACTAGGATTTCACAAGTGGCAGATATAGTGTGGAGATCGCTCAATGGGGCGTACTCGACGAAATTCAATGCCTCTGCATCGGAAGTAGCATCAAAGGGCCTTCCTTTTGGATGGAATGTTTATAAGGTAGCATTGTGGGGTGATGGAACTAGAGGGAAACACTCATTATCTGTCTCGCTCTAAAGAAAGGCAGACATCGTAAAAACATTAGTACTAATGTATATGGACCGATAAATGATGTAAATATTGAAGAGTTGCTAGACGATCTTCGGCTTGTCATAGCAAAGTATCCTTCAGATGCCTAGATAGTTGGAGGAGATTTCAATGTGACTCTCCGCTCGGAGGATAAATGACAGATGGGGATGATGTCGTATCGAAACCGTTGCCCCTACTCGTCAATGGATATGGCATGCAGAGTACTGATGCCGATGGATGTACATACACCTGGAGAAATTCCAGATTGCGCTCACGCATAAATCGATTTGTGGTGTCGATTGAAGCATTATATCTTTTGCCTCTGGCCTATGCGAGGGCTTTGTCGCGGGCTCATTCTTACCACACAACATTGTTGAACCTCTGGTGAGAATGTGAGACCTCTGGCCTATGAAAGGGCTTTGTCGCGGGCTCATTCTGACCACACTACGTTGTTGAACCTCTGGTGAGAATGTGAGACCTGGGCCTTTCTTCATGTTTGCGCACGCTTGGCTGGTTGAGGATGGTTTTCCTGAGATGGTGACTTGCTTTTGGCGTGAATGTTTGCCAAACAAGTTGATTGTTGCTCAGTTGGCAACTAAATTGGCAATGCTCCAAAGACACCTTCTTCATTGTAATAAACATATTCGTCAACAACAATGCAGTAGAAGATCCTTAGCACATGTCGAGGCAACCAGACTAGACATGATTGAAGATGAGCATGAGTTAAGGGTGGAAGAATTTAAGATGAAGAACGATCAGCATCAGGTGGTACATATAGAAGACAAGAAAGGGGAAATTGAATTGATACAAAAATCCAAACAAAGCTGGCTTAAAAAGGCGGATGCCACTACCCATTTCTTTCATACCATCACGGTGGATGGCGTCCAAGTGCAAGGAGAGATGGAGTTGGGCAAGGTGATTCGCGTTATTATCACAATTTCAACAAGAGGGTCAGCAGGGTAGGGCAGGGATGGCGTGGCAAGGGAGTCAGCAAGATCTCTACGTCTCAGGCTGATGCATTGATAAACCCTTACAGAAACTGAGGTTAAGCAAGCGACGATGCAATTGAATGTTGGCAGTGCCCTAGGGCCAGATGGTTTCTTTGTGTACTTTTACAAGGAACTTTGTGAGGTGATCAAAGATGATGTTTTAACAGTGCTTCATGAGTTCAGGAAAACCAATGGGGTGTTGAGTGCTGAGACAAAGCTCTCTTGTTGCTGAAAAGGGAGGTCTCCATTAGGGTGGAGGATTTCAAGCCTATAGCACTTCCAAATGTTGCATATTTTATAATCACCAAGGTCCTTGCCAACAGTCTACATGTTGTGCTAGGTTCTATCATCTCTCCCGAGCTGATTGCATTTGTTCCAAGTAGGTAGTTGGTGGATGGCCGGGTAATTGCCTCGAAGAAGGTATTGTCTTGGAAGAGAAAGAAAGAGAAATTGCTTTCTTTAGAAGGTAGGCTTCTCTAAAGCACATGATCGTGCCAGCAGACGCTTTCTTTGGCCGTCGATGCAGCAGAGGGGATTTACTGACACCTGGATTGCTAAGATGAAGAGATGCATTACAACGACATCATGCGTGGTGCTGGTGAATGGTCGCCTGGAGGGGGGTTATTTCCAACCTCGGTGTGGGGTTAGTCAGGGATGCCCCTTTTTTGTCATTGCGGCTGACACTCCGGCAGTTATGATGAGATTATCATCTGACTATGGACAAGTTTCGGGCTACCATAGACATGATATCTCCATCCCTATTCTACAATATGTATACAACACGATGATTTTTCTTATTGGTAGAGTAGAGCAAGTGAGGCGTATATCCCATATTTTCGACATTTTTGGTGACATCTCAGGTCTACAGATCAATAGTGAGAAGTCGGCTTTCATTCTGTTTGGGTTTTCCCAAGGGGAGATCCAAGAGGCAAGCTCATTGCTTAGATGTCCAAACGGGACTCTCCTCATAACATACTTGGGGATCTCGTTGGTAGTTGGATGTCTTCATTTATCTGATTGGAAACATGTCCTCGACATATTGGAGAACAAGCTAGCTAGATATAAAGGTAGGATTTTGTCAAAAAGTGGGAGATTGGTGTTACTCAAACACGTATTTTCAACCATTCCCATTTTTTTCTCGAGTAAGCTCCTTTTGAGCAACGTGCGGCTACACATTGAAACCATGATGAGGCACTTTTTCTGGACGGAGTGTGGGCAAGATAAGGGAGGCATCCACCTCATGCATTAGGAGATAGCAATGAGACCAAGAAAAATTGGAGGTTTGGGGATTCTCAGAATTGACCGCATGAATATGGCCTTACTAACCAAGTGGGAACTATGGCTATAAGGCATCTCTAATGATCTCATTTGTCGTCTGACACATAATATTTATGGAATCCATGGCTCTTTGAGTGGCTCGAATATGCAGGCCCCTTCCTCGCTTTGGAAGGGCATTTTTATTATCCTTCTTGACTTGGGGGCATTGCTTAGGCCGGTCCTCGGACATAGTAAGGTGTTTCATTGCTGGTTGGATGATTGGATAGGGTTCAGTGTCCTGAGGGACCGTTATTCGTGTCTTCGCATTGGTGCAAGATCATATTGTTTTGATTCATTGGGAACAGGCGGTTGGATATTGGCTTCGAACTGAAGGTTGCATATCATTTTGTCGTTCCATCATAACAGTATATGGCAATTCACAAAAGGACGGCGCCTCTACATTTGTGCTTCTGTTGACGATTTGGCATGCTGGAAACGAGTTTATTTTTCTTAGTCCGCTCTTTCATTCAAAAATGTACTGGACATTATGGGGGAATGGTCTAGCATGGGTCTAGAACTGATTTCGTACCTTTTAAGTTTTTAATTAACCATTTGTGGTGAGTCCCAACTCAGGAATGCATACTTCTCGCTTTTAAAAAAATTGTCCCTCATTGGTTGCATTCTCCCCTCGTGCTTCTTCTCCAAAATACAATGTGACTTGATGCATCTCCCTCTCAAATTTTGCATAAACCAACATCTTTTCAAAAATCTCATGCTATATGTGTGTTTTCCCTTCTTTTCTGCACCCTGCATCTCTTTTCTCTCACCACAATCTTCCTACTGCATCACATCAAAATAGCATATTTCAGTTGCCGAGAAGAATCAAGAAGGTGATTCCAATTGGATAAATGATATGAATTCAACTATTGAGAGCTACAAACTTCTTCAGAATAATATTTGACTAAAAAAGATTGATCTATCTATGAATCTTCATGACGTGATTGCATAGTTCGAAGGAAGCACAATAAAGGTAGAAATTAATATATATGATCGTTCGACAACGTTTGGAAGATAATCAAAGTAGGAGAATGTGCGAGGGAGAGACGTTATGTCTTGGATAGATGATGCAAAGTAGGAGATGGGGATGAAAGCAAGGTCGAGGTATGAACTTGTGCGACAAGACTTCTCGAGCTCGACATCGAAGAGAAGCCCACGGCCCTTCACAAGCAAGAAGTTAGAGTTCTCTTTTACGAGGGTTCACATATAGTACTCTAATAAGAGATTGCATTTCCAACAAGAGAAGTTAAAATATATAATGGGATCAGGGAACACATTAAGTTTACCATTGTATGTTGAAGCAAGATAGACCAAACTTCTATAGAAAATAAATATAAAACAGTTTTATTATTTGAAACAACAAGAATATCCATAAATAACTCAGGAAAATAAATCATTTCATTTATCATGATGATCATTGATATCTTGAAACAAGATTCATGAATCACAAGGATTTTCAATATACAAAGTAACAACCAACATGATGGGAGAAGTACATGTAAGTAACTCAAGTGATGAAGAGGGAGCACCTCTATCTTAAGATTGATGAATCTTTGGTGAATAATAAAAAGGGGAAGGGGAAAGCTGGAAGGGGGTGTGGGAACATGGAAATAATTGTAAGGTAAGAAACTGGGGTAAAAATCTTAAATATATCTTCTTTCCCACTAATTTTATGGTTTATATTTTCTACTCTATTTTTGTATTGGATATTTAGTCATTAATCAGTATCGTGATACGCATAGACACAAGCATGCATGCATGCATACATTCATACATACATGTATATACATATGTATGCAAAGCATGTACTCAGTCATACATACATGTATATACATATGAATGCATTCATGTATATATGTAATGTGCAAATACTAAATACATATATACACAAAAAGATACAAGGTAAACTACAAGGTAACTTACATTCTCAATCGTTCAATAATATTCAATTTGGTTTGATATTTTTGCGCGCACGCACAAGCACACGCACACACATATCAATTCATAATTAGGGGCTTTACCTTTCAAATGTAACAAAGAGGGGCCTCAACTTTTAAAATCAGGGTTTAACGTTGACATAAAAGGGTCACTGAAGCATACAGAGGCCTATATTTGAGACGAATAAATAAGTTCAAACCCCACTTTGTTACATTTGAAAGATGAGGCCCCTAATTATGAATTGATGTGTGTGTGTAAAAATATCAAACCAAATTGTATTATTATTAGGAAATCGAATCCACGAGTCAAATTATTATTCATTTCAATTTATGAATGCCTCTCTTGCAATAAAAGATGAATACCATGACTAAAAGGATAAACAAACCAAATTGAATTACTATCAAACGAATTTAGGTTAAGATTTATTAGGAAATCGAATCCACAAGTCAAATTATTATTCATTTCCCTAGTTATAATTGCCATTTAGTTCATCAGCATTATGCAATGTGATGCAAACGGGATTCGGCGCGTCGTCGAAAAATAAATAATTTGTGCGGTGGATATTTGGTGGAAGAAAGAGAGGGATTGAGAAGAGAAAAGCTCGTCGGTAACGAGGGATGGAAGAAGAAGAACGCGGAGATCGCGGGAGGAGAGAGGAGAAGGAGGGAGATAATGAGATAACTCTCAAATTTTCATAATCATTGACTGACTAAAAACAATGGCCTACCCTCTCTTTATATAGGAGAGAGGGTTTACAAAAATAGTAAACTCAATTAAATTGACAACCGACTTTCCTAATTGGACTCTAACAAATCCTAATTGACCTCTAATTACTCTAATTAGACTATAATTAATTAATTGACCCAAAATTGCAATTAAAATCTACGAAATAACGTTGAGATCACAGGCGATCTCAATTCTTCAATTAGACATTTACGACAACTTAAAAACGTAAATAAAATTGACAATTAACTAATTTAAATAAATGCGGCCCTATTAGTTGCGATCACGCTGCATCAACTCTCCGCCGCTTTAAAAAATTCGTCTCCCGACGAATTGCTCGAAGTAGGTGCGTCGTCGGAGAATTCACCTTTGAGCTGTGGTTTCAATTTTCTCCAATTAGATCCCTTTCAATGTTACGCTTGTAGTCCTTTTCAATTGAAGGGCGTCCCTACAATTTTCGTACCCCTTCAATGTTTCTCACATTCCTATTGCTCTGGACCTTTCTGCAAATATGGATTTGAGGAACTTTTATTTTGCAATTTTTCCTAAATATTCCTCCCCTCAATTGAGGGATTCGGTGGGAGGATCTTCCGCCTTCCCCGTTAGGGCTCCACGCCCCCATGATAAGAGGCGGCGCCGGTGTAGTGGATCCTCGATGGTACAGCCTGGGATGGCCGCTTCTCGCTGGCGCGGGCTGGGGCGGCAGTTTCGCAGGTGGGGCCGACGCCTACTCAACCGCGGCAGGGGCTTGCGCGGCTCGGAGGGGAGGTGGGGTTCAACCGGGCCCACTCGCAGGAGGTGCGGCGCCTTTGAGCGGCTGGAGTCGGTCGGATCTTCGCGCAGGAGGCGCGGCACTGTGGGGGGGGTTGCGGCGTGGTGGCTGGCGCGTAAGGGAGGGGCGCGCGGTGGGGACAGGGAGGGGTGTGTGCGGGAAGGGGACAGGCGGGGGGTGATTTGGCGGAGATGAAAAGGGGGGGGCGGTGGCGCGTTGGTGTAAGGGGAGAGGAGGCGCCAGCTGGGGTGGTTGGTGGTGGGCGCGGGGTGGGAGAGGGTGATGGGGAGGGAGGGGTTGTGGGGTAGCCGGAGGAGGAGGGGAGGCCTGGGAAGAGGGCTGTTGGCGAGGGCGGGCCTGGTGCGGTACGGTAGGGATGCGGCGTCGTGGGATGGGTAGGGGGAGGGGAAAGGGTGGCGAGGCGCGATAGAGGGCGGGGCTGGGGATGCCGCTGGGGAGTTTGGGGTTGTGGTGGACTTTGTAGCGGGCACGAGGAAGGTCGGAGGTGGTGTCTGGGGGAAATGGCCGGGCGAGGAGGGTAGGGAGGTTACCTGGGACGATCGGGTTGGTGCCGGGATGGCTGGAGGGGGCGGAGGGATTGATTCCGATGGCGGAATCGAGCCTGGAAGGTGCTGGACAGCGGCCGTTTCAGCATTTTTTTCTTCTAAAACGATCTGAACAGCAGTCGTTTTGTCTTCTTTCGCGATGTTTTCCTCGTCCAAACTCGCGATAGCGGCTTCAACGGATGGCGGCTTCGATTGGGCGTCGCGATAGGCCTCAAAGTAGGCCATTAGGTTCCGAGACATGGATTGGAGGTTGGCCTGCAAATCACGTATCATGTCCCCCGTCTCTTTGAAGGTGGCGTCGATGGTGGAGATGGCTCGTCGCGTTTGCTCGGATGAACTATGGTGTCGGTGCGGGCGTCGGGACGGATCGTTAGATCGTGAGGACGATCTAAATGCCATGCTCTGATACCAAATGATGCGGATCGAAGATCGGCGTTGACAAAATAATGCGGACGTCGGGGCGGATCGTTAGATCGTGAAGACGATCTAAATGCCATGCTCTGATACCAAATGATGCAAACGGGATTCGGCGCGTCGTCGAAAAATAAATAATTTGTGCGGTGGATATTTGGTGGAAGAAAGAGAGGGATTGAGAAGAGAAAAGCTCGTCGGTAACGAGGGATGGAAGAAGAAGAACGCGGAGATCGCGGGAGGAGAGAGGAGAAGGAGGGAGATAATGAGATAACTCTCAAATTTTCATAATCATTGACTGACTAAAAACAATGGCCTACCCTCTCTTTATATAGGAGAGAGGGTTTACAAAAATAGTAAACTCAATTAAATTGACAACCGACTTTCCTAATTGGACTCTAACAAATCCTAATTGACCTCTAATTACTCTAATTAGACTCTAATTAATTAATTGACCCAAAATTGCAATTAAAATCTACGAAATAACGTTGAGATCACAGGCGATCTCAATTATTCAATTAGACATTTACGACAACTTAAAAACGTAAATAAAATTGACAATTAACTAATTTAAATAAATGCGGCCCTATTAGTTGCGATCACGCTGCATCACAATGTTGATAACACCGATAGGCAGTGATGGCTGGTAGGCGATGGTGGTTGGCAGTAGGCAATGGTGGTTGGGTAGCAACGATGGAAGAGACGATGGAAGCGCTAGAGACGATGGTGGCAGCGATGGAGGTGGTGATGGTAGCCGCGATGGAGGTGGTGATGGTAGCAGCAATGCTAGCGGCAATGGAGATGACGATGGTAGCAGCGATGGTAACAGTGATCGTTGGTGGCAGTAGGCAATGGTAGGGATCATGGTGGCACTGGTAGGAGGCGGCAGTGGTGGATGAAGGCTACGATGGAGGTGATCGGCGATAGAGGTAGCCAACGATGGAAGCAACAGGCGATGGAGGTGGATGTTGTGAGGTTGAGGGTGGCTAGGTCACGAGCTTTGAGAGAGGAAGCCCCTCTCTAGGGCTTTGATACCATGTGGAAAATCGCAAAATAGGAAAATGAGTTGTCTTTTTCTCATTGAATATCCATTCCTTATGTAGAAGGGAGTAGGATTACTGAAATAATTATGATCACAACCCCAGACTTGTGAACAATTGTTCGTAAAACACAACATACTCCAATAGTAGGAGCAAGAAAATCAAAGTGGGTTGGAGAATCGGGATAAATTGTTAAACAATTGTTCTTTCCTATCAGATTTTATGCTAATATTTTCAATATTATTTTTTCAATATATGTATGTCTGTATATGTGTAGCGTTATGTGCTATTTATATGTACATATATGTATATACTAAAATTAGGTTGAATCAAAATATTATCAAACGAAAACGAAATCAGATTAGTTCAAATTTTATTCATTTCCTAATCCAATCGACAAGTCATTCATATTCGGTCATTTTATTTCAAATCGCACTTCTTTCAACTTTTTCTTGAACAAATCAATAATCGAATTCAATTAATTCAATCAATTAGCACCTCTAAACTAATGTAATAAAGTCTATCCAGGTTTATACTGACCCAAAGTTTGCATACGTTGACTAGAAATTTCAGTCTACTTCATTTGATGAACGGTTCAAACATTCAAGTATGAACAATAACATATCTTCAGCATAAAATGACTTCAGCATGTGCTACTTAGACATTCTAAAATAATTCCAAACTTTATATGCAAACATATAAGATAGCAACTAAAACATAAAGCCAAATGCAGAATTTACTGTATACTAAACTGGATATCATTGAAGAACATACCTTTCGCGCCTAGATAACTCCGTCGTTTTCTCGAGCTGGAATAGAACAACATTTATACATTATTAGACTACATAAAGAGTGAAATACACCATTACTAAAAAAATCCATTTAAAAAGAAAGACAGAAACAGAAAGACCATAACGCACTGCTTTACAAATAATTTGTAAAGCATTGACCATAATTTTTTTGACCTACTATTGGCAAAACTGATTAATACGCCCAAAAGATGAGTGTGCTGGTGCAGGTGCAGGTGCAGGACGTACAACATGCCACATCCCAAAGACCAACGTTTTAAGTAGCGATATCGATCCCGTTTCGCAAATATCAAAAAAAGGATATGCAGAGTTCATGGCGACAAACTCCCAGAATTATGCCAAAACTAAACAAAAAATCAATTAATTAAAAAATATTAAAGTGTCTGCTAGTTCCCAAATTTATAAATAATGTATTTCTACTATCATCTTACATTTGGGGGCTTAAGAGAACTCGATAGGTAAAATCGTGTACATTTACTATATCAGACTGTCATTATATTAATATATTTAATAAACTTTCATGTAGTAAACATGCATGCAACTAAATTATTATATTATTTAACAAGAATTTACTAGAAATAGAAGACTACATAATAAAAGTAAGAAAAGATCTAATATTCAACTAAAAATGAGGACAAATATAAGAAAAAGCAAGGAAGATCCAATAGAGACAGCAAGCAACCCTCCTTACAGAGATGCATCAGCTCATGAGATCTCCAAGCATTAGCCATGTCCATGATAGTGGCATGCTCCACCATATCACACATAGTGGTCGATATTTTAGAGTATCTAAGAAGGTGCCTCCTAATTTAGCATACATCGTTGAAGAAAACGATATACCGCTAGGTATGCCGTCTTCATTTGGGAATGGGGGCCATCCCCCTCTATCGATGCCGAAAAAGCTGGTGAAATGGCATGTGCTACTGGCAAGCCATTGGTAGTTGGCACGCCACGGCATCTAGAATTATGCCAAAATAGTAGATAATGCAATTTGTATAAAGCACAAATATATAAATAATAAAAAATTGCATTCCACTCGTATGTGTCAAGTATTATTTTTCCCATACGTAAGGATGCAAGATGAGAGGCATCATGGTGCATCTTTATAAGAACAAAGGAGACATTCAAAATGTCCAAATTATAGAGGTATCAAGATGATGAAGCACACTATGAAAATTTGGGAACGTGTAATTGAAAGAAGGTTGAGGCAAGTTTCCAAAATAAAAGAAAACCAATTCGGATTATTATGAGTTACCTTTGAAGTGTCAATTCATAAAATAAGAGATCTCCGAATCAAGTCCGATCCGACAAAGCTTCTCTCACGAGCACAGTGATGACTCATGTTGCTTCCCACGAACTGGATATATACTTCTCCTCGAAGTTGTCCATGCCAAATAAGGATCAAGCATATCTCTATCTCCTGATTTCGTTGCACGAAATCGAATTCTTCTTCATGTGCCCGAGGCAGAAGATGGTGAAGGTGATGTTCACCAATGCACAGGAGAGAGTGGGCAAGGTCAACAGCAAGCTCTTCTTTGGGAAGAGCTTTGCGGACAACGTTGCTAGTGGACCTTTTTGCAGCATGCCATAGATGAGATTGCTGCAGCGGGAGAAGGATGGAGATGGAAGAGAAGAATGAGTACATCTCTGAGCTGAGGAGGAGATGGCCAGAGTACGGAGTGACGTTGATGTGCGATGGACGGACGAGCTACACGAGGAAGCAGATCATCAAGTTCTTCGTTTACTGCGATGGAAAGACCATTTTTTGAAATCTGTTGATGCATTTGAACATGTGAATGACCACAAGTACCTGTTAAAGTTGAAGAAGGACGTCATCAAGGATGTTGGGAAAGAAAACAATTTCCAAATTGTCACGGATAATGGCAGCAACTTCAAGAAAATGGGTGAAACAATAATGAAGTCTAGCAGCTGCGATATTTTTTGGATACTGTGTGCTGCATATTGTATAGATTTAATTCTAAAGGATTTCAGCAAGAGGAAGCTCGTCTCAAAGGTAGTGGAGCAAGCACGAACAATTATCACCTTCATTTACAACCATTCCAAAGTGCTAGCTTTGATGAGACGGGCGTGCAATGGTGAGCTGGTGAAGCCTGGCATCACATGCTTTGCAACCAATTTTATAGCGTTGCAAAGCCTCAAGCAACACAAGACAGGGTTGAAAATCATGTGTTGCCAAGGTGGATGGTTCGAGATATCTGAAGCTCGGACCGAAGGAGGACATAAAGTGGAGACAATCATCAATGATCTCCACTTCTGGGATGACGTGACTCGGGTCACGAAGATAATGGATTAGGTTGTTTCTGCATTGTGGATCGTAGACAACGACAAGTAGCCCACCATGGGAGTGATGTACGAGGCAATGCAATGCATGCGAGAGAAGGTCAGAGAAGCAGTTGAGAGAGTATTCAAAGCATGGTTGGACATCATAGACGAACGTTACTCCAAGATGCTCTCACATCCTCTTCACAAAGCTGGTATGTATTATGTAATAAATCTATTTTTCCCATTTTTAATAGCACTTTAGATGAGTTAAAATATGAGAATTATCAATGTTTATGTCCAACTTATTACTTCAATCTCAAGTACCAGTACAAGAATGGTCTTAGTACAAAAGCTGACATTCTAGCAGTTGTACAAGTTGTGGAGGAGAAACTCGTCAAGGATGAGAAGACACAGACCTCATGCATGAATAAGGTAATTAAGATTCTGTAATCTACAGTGGGAGTAACAAAATATTCATTGAGAGCATTATGTAACAATTTAAGACTTCAAACAATGTGCTGGTCAGGTACTTCAGGGATGTCTTGGGTTCTTTCGATAGAATTACTGTGTTTATGGACAAGGCAGTACTCTTCCTAGTAACATGGTAAGGACTAAAATGAATAAGTTAATTGACTATGTTGTGATGCATTACTAATTTACTATTATTGATTTATCTCCTTTTGGATTTTTCACAGCCAAATGATGGTTACTATACGGGATGGAAGCTCTCAACCAAGGTTTAAAAAAACGTGAGGTGGTACAAGACCTTTTCTTAAAATGTGAGGCGAGACGTAAGCCTCAATTTTTTGGAAAGAGAAATTAAAAATAATACAAAGTATATTAGAATGAATCACAACAACACAAACTATTGCATCATATTGTCCAAACGTGCAATACAAAGTACAAACTATAGCTATAATTCTTCTAAGTTCAAAGGTGAAATTATAAAAGAAAACAAAACGTAGGAAAATAGTTCAACATAACCATAAATCTAATGCAACATATTGTCCAACACATTCATGAGATCTATCAAAAAAATCACTAACCATCAACATCGATTCAACAAATCACCAGTCATCTCGTCACAGCAATGGAGGAGATTCAACGAATCATCTATTCAACGAAGCATAAATGTAATCAACACATTTATTGATTACATTTTGTAAATGATTAACCCTAATAACCAACACATGTTGGTAATCATTCATAAGATAAATAAACCCACAAGATAAATAAAAAGCTTATTCTGTGGAGATGGGTATGTGGGACAAAATTTACATTTTGTAAATGATTAACCCTAATAACCAACACATGTTGGTAATCATTCATAAGATAAATAAACCCACAAGATAAATAAAAAGCTTATTCTGTGGAGATGGGTATGTGGGACAAAATAAATTAACCCTAAACCCACAAGATAAGAAGCTTATTCTGTTAAAATAAAAAAATGAAAAACCTAAAAACAAGCAAAAACCTGGGTATGTGGGACAGTGGGAGGCGGCGACACCTCTCGCTTGAAGGCAGCAAGCGGTGGAGATGGTCAAATGGATGTCGAACGACAGTAGGCGGTGGTGGCGACGATCGGTAGCAGACGGAGGTGGTGGCAAGGAGTCCTTCACAGCAGTATATTGAAAGGGTGGGAGAGTCGTGCAACTCTTTTAAGGAAAGAAATGGAGTCACATGCTTTGCGCGTGATCAAAATGATAAAAAAACACTGTTTCCAATTCATGCGCCTCAGTCTCGCCTCAACCTCACACCTCGAGCGCCTCAGGCAGATGCGAGGCGTATGCACCAGCAAGGGGACTCGAGGCATGCACCTCGAGGCGCTTTTGACTTGCTTCACCTCGAGGCGTACGCCTCCGCACCTCAAGGCACGGATTTTTAAAACCATGCTCCCAATCTACAGGAAGTGGCAGTGAAAGTATTGTCTCAAATCACATATGCCAGCGACTGTGAGAGGAACTGGAGCACAAAATACTTGATCCATTCGAAGAGATGGAAGAAATTGAGAGAACAGAGGCTCCATGATCTTATCTTCGTGCACTGCAACTTGAGGCTGAAGATGAAACATGACAGGGAAGGGCCGGACAAAGAGTACCCATCGATCTTGCATACATTATCAAGATGCATGATGACGATGCAGATGAAAATATTCTAAAGAGGTAGTTGGATTCCAATGGTGCATCAGTACTTGACCAACCGGGAGGCATGCCGAATTCAAATATAAACCAACAAATGGAAGTAGATGTTGGTGACTACATGGCCAGATCCGGGCGAATCACAGACCCTCTTGGAGGGTTGGACCTTGATGCAATTGTTGATGACATTCTCTCCACTGGTTCAAAATCCAAATCCAAATCAAATGATGGCAGTGGAAGTGATGATGATGGTGGTGGTGGTGGTGGTGGTCGTGGTGGATCTAGTGATGGGGAGATTATATAATCATGGACTATATAATGATACAAGATTCGAGGCATGGCGAGAATATATGAAGCGACATGGAAACACACATGGACATTTTCTCCCGAGTCCGAGTCCAAGACCTATGGATTACAATGCATATGGGTGTGATCATCATCCTACGGATAGCTACATGGACGATTTGATATCATTTGTAGGTTCATTGAGCTGCATGGACATTCACAACCCATACCGTGGAGCAACACCAAGTCCCTTGGGCGGATATGGATCGTCACAAGATAAGAGATCATTTAACGTCTTCCCTAAATATTTTCATGCTCCTCATCATGTACCTCCTCCTCAGGCATATACACCTCCATCATATGGATATGGTTATAGTGGGTATGGAAGGTATAGCAACTACAGCGGTGAGAACTACCAAGGTAGCCAACCCAAGCAGAGCCAAGGAAGCTTCTTTGGTGGTGACATTCTTGGTTTCTTCCCTGAGTACACAAATGTGCCTCCTCCTCCCCCACAGAGATCTTCTCCTACTCTGCCGCCGTCGTACCGAGGATCTCAAGCCAGTACTTTGCAGCCTCGTCGTGCACCTCGTGATACCGGATCTAGTATTGCTTATCGTCATCTCGGGATACTCATAGGGATCGATGGCCACCAATACAAGCAGTATGTCATGGATTACAAGGCCATGTACTCGTACATGACATGGGAAAACTACTGCGAGTTCATTGAGTCCGCGATCTGCTATGAGAGACAACAAAGTGGGGGCGATTCAGATCCTCCACGGAACTCTTGGTTCTAGGTAATATCTTTTACAATATTGCATTAATTTACATTTTTCATTTATTTTTGTGAATAGACAAATCTTTATACCAAATAAATATTGTCTCATTAATCATTATGTACATTTTTTGGAATCAAATGACGCATCCCAATGTCATTCACTATGTGTCGCTATGATTGATATGTGAGATATAAGAATCATAGATGATCTATATGTGTCATCTAAGTGTATATTTGTAGCTATTTAATGTTATAAGAACTTGAATGAAATCCATTTCCAATATCTATAAGTCAAGAATTTACATTAACATCGATATGTTCGATATGACTGATATGTGTGACATATGGGGTATAAATGACTGATATGTGTGAAATAAGTGTGTATATGTAGTCTATTTGTTGTTTTATATCTTGGATGATCTTAATTTCTGAAAACAACAAAAAATAGCGTTTTTGAGCCATTTCCGACATTTCCACTGATATCGGCGATATATCCCGATATATCCTCTTCCGAGAGGACCGATACGATATCGATATCGACATTTCCTACCTTGAATACCATTGACTCTCTATTCTTATGTAGAGGACATGCATCAAGAGGTTAGTCGGAAATCATTCCTAAGAGAAGGATTGCCATCTCTTTCTCAAACTGGAGATCAATCTCGAATATCAGTGATGCTATCAGTTGTGTCCCCATTCTAACTCCTTAGATTAACATATGCATGGTATTCAAGATCATCACGGTACATAACCCTAAATGTACATAGTGACCTTTAATTAAGTGCAAATATAAACATTAAATTCAGATGAAAACAATAACTTGTACTGCATTAATTGGTCCCCTGGAGCTTACAAGTCCAACAGTCTCCCACTAGCTCTCAGAGCCTTTCACATACAACTCTAAAATCCACATTCATGTGTTATTTCCTTTCTAGTCAAATAGCGAGGCACGTTGGTTAGTGCCTCTGTTATCGGACACTATGCCAAGTTCCGTTACAAACTTGCATATCCCGAGTAAATTGTAACTGCATCCAATGCAGTTGTTGCATCTTATGCAACCAATACTCGCTTTGTCGAAACAGACATAGTGTCATGCTTCTTGCTACGCTTAGCTCACATCACCACCGTCAAACAAGAATATGAAACTCGAGGTTGGCATCCTATCATCCACATCAGATTGGAAGTTTGAATCTGTGTACCCTAAGACTTAACGATCATTATCTACATAAACTAAGACATATGCTTGAGTTCTTCTTGGGTACTTGGATATGTTTTTCACTGCAGTCCAATGTTTCAACCAATAGCGGGATTGGTAGCTTACCACTCCCAGTACATGGCAGATATCCGGTCTGGTACACATCATGGCATACATTAGATTTCCTACAGCCGATAACTAAGGGCATTCGACCATAGTTGTCTTTTCCTCAACAGTTTGAAGAGCCATCCCATTAGATAGGTTGGGTCATGTCTTAAGGAAGGAAGCTTTCCTTGTAATTATCAATTTTGAATCTTTTCGATATCTTCTTATATCCTTGTTGTGATAGTTCCCACTATACTCTTCTCTTTGTTTCTGAATAGTTTCATATTCAATATGTAGGAAGCCTCTCCGGAATCTTTCATCTCAAAGGTATGGGACAACCAGATCTACAGTGATCATCATTCGAACCAAGGCCGCAAATATCGATTTTGGTCATCGTATCGGCGACTGATCAAAACTGAATTTCGATTGATTTTAGTCAAAATTCGGTCATTTTGATCTCATTTCTTCAGTGGACCCCCCTACAGCCTGAAATGTCGTGCATTTCGGTCATATTTCGGTGCCATGTGAAAATCCTCGATTGAATTTCAGTGATATTTGACACCAAGATCCCAGTTATTCCCAATGATTAGGATGCCATTTACACGCAGCATAATGATTACGATGGCATTCCCAATAAGGTTCTTGTCACCGAATTCCAGAATATCGCTTGATATCTCGCTTGATATCTGGCAAGATATCACGAGCAATTGGTAAATCGTTTCATATCGATCAATAATTGAGGATTCAGTACAGTTTTTCTAGATATCGGTCTATATCGACCGATACATCGATATGGTGCTGATGTTGCTCAATAACACCCATTTTTAATGTTTGATCTATTTGTTTGGGAATTTGCTTATGTATCTATTCTTAGTATTAAAAACATGTATTGATTTATATATTTTTCATGTTGGGGTGCTTGAACGAGGAGCTTCGCCCTTTTTGCGATGGAGATGAAACAACTCTAGAGCTGATCAAGGAATGTATGCGCACATATATATCATTTTCCTCATTAGCTTGTTCCTACGATATCCGAGATAGCTCGACATTTTACTTTTATATAATATGTGATGTGATGTAGAATTAATGTGCTAAATACACCTCCTTGATGTCACTAAGTTATTGTTGAATTTCATCATTTCCTTTATAATATCTCCCGACATTCAACAGTCGGCATTAACAATTACTATATGTGCGATATAATGTGTATGGGCATACTAAATACACCTCATTCTTGCATATAATTGTATTTATATGCTATTTATTGTTTTAAAAACTAGTATAATCTTAATTTGAAAAAATAACTTTTTGCGTCATTTCCCATATTTCCACCGATATCGTCGATATATCATCGATATATCTCTTTTTCGGACTGACCGATACGATATCGATATCGATATTTCAAACCTTGGTGTGAGGTAGGACTCACTCGCCTAGGGGCACGCACCACTACTTAATAGTATTTTCTTATTATTGATTTTTCCTTGTCTTCTGGAAATCTATAGTAGACCTAACGCTCTAGTAGACCATCTATCAAGAAAAGGAAATCAAGTTAACTCTTCTCTCTTGCTTACAGACCTACCCCCCCACAGGTCCTAGTCCCTACTCTCCCGAGTAACTTTAGCTCCACCATTATCCTCTTCCCCCTCCGCGCATCATCCGCAAATCCGTTCGTATATATGAAGAAGATTACTCTATCTCACCTTGGTAAGAAGTCTTTCATGTCTAGCCAGCTATAGAAACACCTTAATCCACTAGGGTATTTTACAGCTCCAAATAATCATACAGTCAAGCTTCATATCATCTTGAATCACATTGGGGAAACGCGCAAAAATCCGATAAGACTTTTTGACAGAAAAATCCTTTAGCCCAGGAGAAATGGTCTCTCCCTTGAGATAGACCTTGAAAATCAAACAAATCATTTAGCATTACGAGATAGTCATTCATCCTATGCTCTGAGAAACCACTTCTAAAGTTTGGCGTCCATGGTCCATCTTTCCAAGCCTATTGAATAGGTAAGTTTTGGTCCTCTGCCAACACAAATAAACGACGGTAGTGCTCCTCCAAAAGACCCAAACCCGTCCAGTAGTCTCGCCAGAATAGAAAAGTGTGACCATTTCCATTGGTCGGTTGGAGTAACTCCCCAAATCCAGGAGGATCTTGCTAATTCCATGCGAGAGAAACGATTGGTAGTGACAAAATTGCCTGTCAA
Source organism: Ottelia alismoides (assembly GCA_037367405.1). Lineage (NCBI taxonomy): Eukaryota > Viridiplantae > Streptophyta > Magnoliopsida > Alismatales > Hydrocharitaceae > Ottelia > Ottelia alismoides. Next base: position 1,294,650 of record JAZKJV010000170.1, read on the forward strand.
GGATCTATGGATATTATAAATATTCCACATCAGTCGACAAACGGGGTCATTGCCTTTTCCCCAAATTCTGAGAACCTAGTTGGTTAGAGGAATGGGTAGGGAAGAGAGAGAGGATGCCACTTGGCACGCTAGGATGCGGCCATGTGGCTTTTATTTAATTAGTAGCCAAAAATCAAGGGATTGACACGTGGCGGCTTCCGGAGCCACCACATGTCGCTCTAAAAAAACAAAATTAAAGGGAAAGAAAAATCAAAAAGACATAATAAAAGAGCTTAAATCAAAAAGTCGTCAACACGAAAGTTGCTCGTCTCGATGAGATCTACAACTTTCGTGAAGGGTCGAAAATCAAACGAATCCACAAGCCATCGACTTTCTTAGTTCTTGCGACAATCTCTCAATTCACGTGGTGCAGTGTTGCAATAGTCAGCCACTACCCCGAATAGTCGGTCCGACTATGCGGTGCGGGGGGGTCCCCGACTGAATAGACCTCCAGTCGGTCAATAGTTGGCCCGACCGAATAGTCGCCCGACTATTCGGCCGACAGGTCCGACTATTAGGCCGACAGGCCCGACTAATAGGCCGACTGGAGTTTGACTTTTGATATTTTTTTATTATTTTTAATTTTCAGTTTTTATGGGTTACATTTACCACGATATCGCAACAAATGTCATATTCTATATATCCATTGATTGGTACTTTTATCTTGGATTCATGTTAACTAATGACCATATATGTATAAAAATAGAATATATGTATTATAAATAATGTTTATATTAAAAAATACAAAACCGAATAATTCCGAATAGTCGCCTGAATACCGATTATTCTCTATTCAGTGACCCCTCCGACCGAATACCGAATACGTCTTCTGCAACACTGGCGTGGTGAATGTCGCTCTTCTCATGCCTTCCGTCCGACCAGAAGAAACACCTCATGATAGATTCCAGCTTTCCACGTACCCAGCAGGAAGGAGTCTAGCGGAACAAAAGAAAATAGGGATAGCTGATAAAACATGTATGAGGAGTACAAGTTTTCTACCTTTAGATAGCATTTTCGTTTTCCAACCAGCCAGCTTATGGGATGGATGCATGAGTAGTGCACGATACGCACAACTCACCATAAAAACATCATTTTGCTATCTCCAGTGGTCATGCCACTCAGTAGGGCTCTCCTGAGTGCTAAGGGAATTTATCATGAATTCGATTGAACCATATGAACCAAACCAACAAGACAACGGTTCGATCTTTTCTGATTTTTATGAATTGTTGACGTCACCACTGGTTCAACCACTCGGTCCCATTGGTCTGACCACTAAAAACCAAAAACCGATACCTTCCCGATTTCATGTCCGGTTCAACTTTTAAAGCCTTGGGACTAGTAATATTCTCAGGAGAAAAATCTATGCATAAGTCAATCTGCACGTATGTGTCACAGAAGCCAACTCAGAGAGAACTGACGGTTATGACAAGATCTTAAATGGATTTATTCCTTCCTACCAATCAGCATGGAATCAGAAGGTAACAAGCACTATGTTGCCTACCCTTGAATAGGCATATAGTATACTCAAACCCCCTCAATATCACCTAGCAGGCTAACGTGCAGAATCAAACTACTACTCTTGTCGCCTCCTTAGGATGACGAGGTGTATCAAATAACTGAATAATAAAAAAAACTTAAAAATAAACTAGAAAATAAAAGAAAGCTTACCAAACGAGTTTACATGTGTATCATATTAGTACGAGTATCCTCCAAAATTTTGAATATTCATATTTGTATCCATATTCATCCCTTTAAAAACAAATATCCGTATTCGCAACCTCTAAAATTTGAATATTTATATTCATATTCATATTTGTCGAAATTTAAGGATATCAAGTTCATATTTGTAATCGTCCATGTTGAATTTTTGCATTTGTATTCATATTCGCTAGATATAAGAAAATAGCATCCATATCCTCTATTTGACAAATGGAGATACAGATGGATACAAATATATTTGTATTCATTTTTATCCCTAAGTAAGACCCGGTGTACTTTTTATGGCAAGATAAGGTACACTGATAAGATGTGTTCGACTAAGTACAACATATGCTATAGTGCTTGCGTGGAAACTACTGTCAGGGGACGGAATTAATAAAGATAAAACGTTCACATTGATTTGGATTATAATATCAGCGTAGTGCTCATACGTTTGTTACATATCCTAATGGACTGTCAGAGACTACAGTAGTAACTACTACATCCTTCATTGCCTCGATGTCACCCAACAACCTAGGGAACCCAGCTCTCGGACTACTGTTCTTTTGGATGAAGGTTGCTTGGAGGAAGTTGTGGCAGAGGCTGCGACAGGGCCCCTTGATCATTCAGTCCTACCATCTATAGAGATACCCTAGATATTACATCCACTCCCGATTTATTAGACATGCTCCTTGCATCAAATTTCCAAACAAAGTAGCTCTCAAAGTAGATATGTAAGGCCGTGCATTGTCAAGCAGTTTTTGATGTTGTCTCTTTGATTGTCGAGGATATATGATAAGAAAGATAATTTGTCAAGGTTGAGAACAAGCGAAAGTTACCATCTACTTTGTAAAACGTCGTATTTTGAAAATCTGGAGAATTCTGATCCCAAATAACACAATTTTGATCCCAAATAACACAAATAAATACTCCATTGCATAAAACTCATAAAACCTTTCAAAAAGTCTAACAACATCGAAATCCAGTTCGGGAGTTCAAGATTTAATCCTTTTAGTGTAAACAGGTTAGGATCCATTTACGGATCAGAACTGAAACCAAATTCGGACAATTCCTTTAGATAGGATGGTAAAGGTTGAAACCCTAACATGTCTCCACTCCTCACGAGAGCTTTGGCGCCATCAACAGAGTTTTCACCGCTGCCACTAGAAAAGTTAGTCTAATCACGATATGAGGGAGCATCACAAGGTCATCACCGAGCATGCATACTCAGTGCATGCAAGCATCGGAAACATCGTTTCCATGCGAGAAGAAATCCAGAAGGAATATTCTGAAAGGTAACGGATTAAACCATCCTCTTGATGTTGGTTCCATGTGTTATTTGATCCTATGAGAATGCAAATCCTTACGGCCAATAGGCGCTTTTGTGGCATGATATGTTTTTTCACAAATGGGGTTGAATCAGATTTTCGTTGATTTTGAGAGGTACATACATTGGTTTTTTTACTAAACATGTACAGTTACGATGAGGAAGATAAGATGGACGAATATTTGCTGTCAAAAATAAAATATGTACAAAAAAGTTCAGGATTGATTAACCAGATCATCTTAATCTGACCGATCAGTTCTAGACCAAAACCGATCAGTCGAGACAAATTGATTGATCAGTCAACCCAACTAGAGTTGTATCCTCTTTTGTTAAATACTCGTATATAAATTAAGATTATATGTTTTCACATCTGTGGATAAGAATATGATTTACGATTTCCAATATCCTTAATGTATATCTTTTTGCATGCATATCCACATTTTTAAATGGATAAAGAACTGGTAACACTTATATTGGTATGTATATCCTTCCGTTTGCATTCTTAATTATGATGGATGAGTCCTCAACACCTAAAATCCTTTAAGAGAGGACGTCATGTTCTTGATGGGAGTATAAAGAACTCGTCCTCTCCATAAATATGTATGGATGAATTGTAAAAGATAGAATCTGATTACCAAGAGGTGGAGTATGGGAGCTTTTCTCTCAATGTTATCAGGGTAGGCAATTCGATTTCCAATCTACTCCGACAATAGTAGTGCTGGTTTTTTATAAGGGTTTTTATCAGTTGTGCCCCTCCGAGATGTTGCAATTTCAGTTATGCCCCTCCCTTTTGGGGAATATCAGTTGTGCCCTCGACTTCTTACCGTTCTATCACTTGTGCCCTTCTATTACTTTGACCGTCAATAAGTTAAACTTAATCATGATTTAACCAAATCATGGTGTAGTTAAGAGGGGCTAATTCGGAAAAAAATCCCACATCTCCCTCCTTCTCACCGTCCAATCCTTCCTTCTCCTACGACCTGCTCCTCCATCCACTTCTCTTCAGTCATTCACCATCAACAGCAGCAGACGTGAAGCTGGTCCGGGGGAGTCAAAGTGGGAGGCATAGGGCGGAGGAGGATGGGGAACGGGGAAGGAGAAACTGGCAGTGGAGGAGGGTCATTGAGGGGGTGCAGGGAGGATCAGCGAGCGGGGGGGGGGGGGGTGTCAACAGGTGGAGGAGGAAGGGGGTGCGGGGGAGGGGCAGCGAGCAGAGGAGGAGAGGATGGGGCAGGGGGAGGAGCAGGAAGCGGAGAAGGAGGGGGCGCGAGGAGTAGTAGCGGGTAGAGGAGGAGGCGGTCGCGGGGAGGATCAGCAGGCGAAGGAGGAGGTGGACGCGGGGCGGCACGGGCCGGGGCGGGTTGCGAGGGAGGAGCATCGGGCAGAGGAGTGGGAGGGAGGATCAACATGCGGAGGAGAAGGAAGGGGCTGCAGGGGAGGAGGGCATTCGGAAGGCTGGGGGCGGAGGGGGACGGGGACACATGGGGGCAGAGGGGAGGGTTAAGGTGAGGAGCTCAGGGCGGAGGGGAAGGCATGAGAGTCGGAGAGAGGGGAGGAGGAGGCTGCGACGGAGGAGATTGGGGGTAGAGAATGCTGGGAAGGAGGGAGAGGAGGAGGAGGACAATGAGGCTGGGGCGGGGGACGTAGGAGGAGGAGGACGATGAGGCCGGGGTGGAGGAAAGATGGAGGAGGAGGTGGTGGTGGTGGCGGCGGTCGAAGGCTGGGGGCAGAGGAGGCGTGGCTGCAGAGGGAGGGGAGGAAGACAAAGGGGATGACTTTTCAACACCTTTTTTTCAATTTAATTCCTCATGCATCCTTAAAGTTAACGTCTGTTTGTGTTGGATATGGACGGCCACTAACCCGAGGGGCACAAGTGATAGAACGGCAAGAAATCGGGGGCACAATTGATATTCCCAAAAAGAGAAGGGCATAATTGAAATTGCAACATCTGAGAGGGGTACAACTGATAAAAACCCTTTTTATAATACAACAAACTCCTTGGAGATTACTAAAGAGGCTCAATAACTCGTGATTATCCTTTCCCCATGGTAGTGGTTGTGGCATGTTGGATGGAGAGGTTCTTGAACGTGATGCCACAAGAGGTGGAAAAGATATATTTTTATTGTAAGGAGGGTAATCCCCCATTGTGGGGGTCACCGCCGAAAATATTTCATTAGAAAGAGTTTAGAGTACATTACCATGAGATCCAGAAATTATAAAGCGTGTTACAGTGAGAAGCTACATTCTCGTGATATAACCTCTGTTTGTTGAATATCAACTCCTTTCTTCCAGCCCAAATGGCCCATAGAATAGCAAACGGCTTCGAGCAATCGTCAGTAGAGTTGTTGCCGGTCGCCCGTATTGATCTCCAGAACTCCGTTGTCCTCATGGTCTCAAATTTCAACAAAATTTGGTCAAATTTCTGTCGAATATCAATATCCTGTCGAAATCGAAATTCAACCGAAATGATGAAATAACTGAAATATGGGGGTGCTAGTACAAAAAAAGATCGAAATGACCGACATTTCGATCGAATTCCGATCGAAAGTCCGTTTCGGTCTGTCACCGAAATGGTGACCGAAACCGACATTTAGGACATTGCCCCTCGCTCGCGACCCAAGGTATCCCAACCTCCCTCCAGACCCGTTCAGACACCGAGCACTTGAAGAATAAGTGTTCAGAGTCCTCCTCCATCCCCTCGCACCTGTCGCACTGTTTGTCTGCCAGCCCTAACAATCTCCCCCTCCTTGCTTTATCACATAATCGGCCCCTTCTCAAGCACCATAGGAATACTTTAACTCTACACAGGATCTTCGCCGCCCAAACTACTTTCATGTCCTGGTACAGTTCCTCATCCTGCTCCTCTGCCCTCCATCTCAAGTCCTTGTGAGCTATCTTTACTGAGAATTTCGCGCCCACCCCCTCAAAGTGGTATCTGTCCAGTGAGGAGTCCCCATGTGGGGGGAGTTCAACCTGCATTCTGAGATAATCCTCCATGCATTGATCAGAGAGGTCTGCCAGAAACGGCGGCAACCACGTTCCTGCATCCGCCATCTCCGAAAGCGTACTCTCTTTCAATGCCGCCAAAGCAAACATGCAAGGAAATCTGCCTTCCAGCGTGCCATCCCCAATCCAATCATCGTGGCAGAATCTGAAAAATGGCCATCGCCCACCTTAAACCGTAGCCAGGGCGCCAACAACGGCAATACCTCACGGATATCGGCCCATAGCGGAGATTCAAAGCGTGTTCTTCCAACCACAAGTTCGCCATTAACCCCATAAATCTTCCTTACTAGTCCAGCAGCCAGCGAGGTTGGCGGACCCCTTATGCGAATCACCCATTTGGCGATGAACGCCTTGTTCATCGCGAACCCCAAGTCCACCGTCACTGCACCCCCTCCTAATCTCATCCCAACTAACCATGTGCAACTCGAGCCCATGTTGTTTCCCGTCCGACCAGAAGAATCTTCTCATCAAAGTCTCAATCTTCTTTCTAACCCCCATCGGCGTCAATCTAGTAGAGTAGAAGAAGATAGGTATAGCCGAGAGCACGTGCTTCAACAAAACCAACTTTCCCCCTCCGGACAAAGTGATTGCCTTCCACCCTACTAACCTCTGCTCCATCCTCTGCACCACCTCATCCCACTCCGCTTTCTTCAGTTTCCCAACTACCAACGACAACCCCAAATAGGGGATGGGAAGTGTCCCCCAATGGGCGGTCAATTATCCCTACAACACTGGAATGCTCTGCTTTATTCATGCCAAAAGTAATGACCGCCCACTTGCGTTTGCTGATCTCAAGGCCAGAAAGATTACCAAAAAATCTCTACCAGCTGGACCGCATTAGCATTCTGACCCTTTGTGCCACCCAAAAAAAGAATCGTATCATCTGCATACTGTAAAAGGGGGACAGAGATGTCCTCCTTACGGAACCCTTCATACCACCCAGCCTTTATTGCCTGCCTGAAGAGGACCCCCAAAGCATCTGCAACAGGAAAGAACAACATTGGTTCCAGTGGACACCCATGCCCTCACGCCCCGCTGCGGTTGGAAGAAACCCCCCTCGGGTTTACCATTCACCAGGATGAGTAGGAGGAGGTAGTGATGCATCTCTTCATCCAATCCACCCACGCATCGGGGAAGCCTCTCCTTCGTAAAGACACCCACAGAAACCTCCAGTCGACGCAATCATAAGCCTTTGCGTAATGTATCTTCCATAAGGACCCGCTCATCTTTGACTGCTTCCAGTCAAGGCAGATCTCCGAAGCCACCACAAAGCCATCTGTCATATGTCTCTCAGGAATGAACGCAGACTGGCCCTGAAGCACCACCGAGTCCAGAACCCCCTTTAGCCTGTTCGCCAGGATCTTAGCCACTATGAGATAGATTGCATTGGAGAGAGCAATAGGCCTAAAATCCTCCTCCCTTATGGGAATGTCTTTCTTGGGTAGTAGGAACAGCAACGCCCGGTTGATCTTCCCGAATCCTCTGTTTCCTTTCCTGAATTCATTAAGCACCTCCAACACCTCCTCCATCAATAGATCCCCAAACTCGCGTTATATAAACACTGGGAAGCCATCCGGTCCGAGAGCACCATCCGCATTCAAGTCCCAAACCGCCATCTTCGCCTCCTCCACCGAAAAAGGTACCAGCAAGCTCTCTGCCTGTGCGTCCGACAAGGTTTCCACCCCTCTCCCCAACTACCCCCAGCCGCTCCCTCTTTTCCTCCGTGTCGCCTCTATGAAGTTCCCTTGCAAGACACTCCCAGTCGCCGCCTCCCCCAAAACTCGAAATCCCCCCCCCCGACCTCTATCTCGTGTAAGAAGTTTCTTCTCCGCAGTCCTGAGGCCATTGAATGGAAAAATCTCGTGTTGGTGTTGCCTTCTTCTAACCACTTCTATCTGGATCTCGGGGAACAGATGATTTAAATAGTAACCATCGACTCTTTAGCATAAACCCATATATTCTACTTACTCATGGAGCATAGGCAGTGTTGGAGAACCATTTCATGTCATAGCAACAATTTTTACCAAATTTCAGCCAATTTTTATATCAATGATGCAGCAATTTTTAGTCACAAAAGAAAGAAACATGCAAAGGTGCCCGTCCCATGTGGATTAATTAAAAGAAAACACATTACGTGAACCAAAACTCGAAGAAGAGTCCTTGCATGGTGTATAAGATTTTCTAAGTCGAAACGATCAAAATGGAATATAACACCATTCCTTAATAACCAAGTTGCCCAAATAATTGCAAAAGGAAGAAGCAACCCCTTGTTTGAACGGGTTTTGGTGGTGAAAATTAACTCCGATAAGCTTGTGAGGTTATCGATATCCACATATTAGATGCGCCAGCTCCAACCAAATTGACCACCTTCTCGCAAGGTGGAAAAGATGGTCAATCATCTCAACCGCCTCACATACCACACAACGGTTATAGTTACCTATGAAAAGCCTTGTCCGTCTATCTCTGGTCATTATTCGCTCGTGTCTTATGAGCCAAAGAATGAATTTCATGCATGCACGTATCTTCAAGTCCTACAAAAACCAACGATCTTGAACCACTTCTTCGAGCATTGGTCCTCGAGGCTTATCAACAAACTTATCTAAAGATGTGGGAAGAAAGTTGCCATAGTCCCTTCATCAGTCCAGTTATCTGTCCAAAAAGCAAAAGAACGTCCACTACCAAGAACTAGAACAAGCAGAAGAGAGTAGGAAATGGCAGTATTCTGGTGCATATGCCCTTCCAGATGCAGAGGTATACAACTGTAAAAGATATGCCAAACATGGTTTCAGATTTCACGAAATATCGGCGAAATTTCGTCGAATTTTCGAATTCGACATGAGACTGAAATTTCAAGCGAAATGCCGATATAAGAGCCTTCCTTCACAAAAGTTGCTTGTGTTGGGCGAAATGTCATCGAAATTTACCGAAAATTTCGGTGAAATTTTGTTTTAACATGGTATAAATATGATATACTAAAATTTAAAACCATGATGCCAAAAAATAGTTGGACATGTATGTCATAATTCCCCTGCAAAAATTTATGGAATAAATCTATGTTGCCTCCCTAGAATTTGGAGATCCTTTTCAAAAGCAATGCTCTGTTCATGAACTCGAGGTGATGGAATACCAAGACCAGCTCCTCCTTAAGGAGAGTAACAATATCCTAGTCCACAACAATCCCCCTGAGTTCAAACATAATGTACCTAAAAAGAATCTCCTTACAATCCTCTCCAAGTGTTGGCATATCCCAGCTGGAAGTAAAAAGGGATTGCTACAGGACAGCTCCAACCAGGTCCAAGCACCAACCTCAAGACAACAAGGACGCCTTCGACCCAGCAAGTTTCCTTTCAGAGATTGCATGTCAATCCATTCTTCAACAATCGCCAACCTAAAAAATCCATTTAATTGCAATAATGGTAGGCTCTCCTTGAGTTTATCTCCATGGTTTTCTTCAAGGCCTTAAATGTCAGTTTCGATCACCATTTCGGTATCGACCAAAACAGAATTTCGGTGGAATTTCGGTGGAATTTCGACCGAAATTTCGGTCATTTCGGTCATTTTTTGTACCAGGACCCCATATTTCGGTCATTTCGACCATTTCAGTCAAATTTCGATTTCGACTGGACATCGATATTCGATAGAAAATCGATTGAATTTCACTGAAATTTGAGGCCATGGTTTTCTTTTGTTTTTTTTCACTCAACAAAAAATTTCCTCGAAATAACCCATATTTTTCTCCTCAAATTCAGCTAAGATGTGATCGTGTTTTCCGCATCATCCCATGCCAATTCATCCCAAGTTAATCAAGCTCCAAATGCAACTAATCAAAATTTTGCGCATTGTCTACTAAAGCATGTGAATCCATGAGTAGGTTAGCCAATAGGTGAGCATGAATTTCAGCGAGTTGATTATTACTCTTTTTGCATTGCTGATCCAAAATTTCTTCTTGCGCCTTCACAAAATTTTAAATTTTACACAAGCGAAGCTTGAAATTGGCTTTTGATTATCTCTTGATTTAGGTTGACATGAGGTTTAGGTGGAGGTGGCATAAAATAAGTTGGGGATAGGTCATCATACCAAGAGTGGACTATGTTACACAATATCAGAAAGATGAATTTATCATATGATAGAGAGGGTTGCAGGAATGGCAGAAGATATTGAATCGTTCGTATAAAAGGCAAAGGTCAAGGTTGCAGAAGTCGATAGTCGGTCGTCCAGGTCACTAACTAAGGATTAATCAGTTGTCAAGTGTCAGAAAATAGGAATGCGGAAGCATATCAGAGATAATGATAAAGAAAATGTGAAGAACGGGATTTAGCGTGGAGCCCTACTCCCTAAGGAGCGGGATGAAACCACGGGTGAACGCCTCAAAGAGTTGACGTGTTCATTGCACTTTCTCGCTAGATACAGAGGGTGAGGGGCTTTTTATATAGCCCTCACTGAGTCTCCACATCCCACAAGTAGTAGATGTGTGACTAAACAACTGGATGGGGAAAATGGATCCTGGAGAGATCCATTTACCCATCTCCCACGTAAGCTATGCATACAACTTATACTCCAACACTCCCCCTCAAGCTGGAGCATGCAATACTCGGTTTGGACAAATAGAAAGAAATCTCAACTCACGCTACAAGACACTACGGACAATATCAACTCAACGCGCACAATTGTCGGTTGTTGTCGAGGACGTTGCTTCTCATGTCGTGCAGGTGAGGAGGACGAAATGACGAATGGGTAGGAGTGTGAGTCAACTAAATCTCCTCGTCGAAGAGCATGTTCTCTGTATTGCGCGTGTCAGAATCACTGCAACTGAAATGAGTCTCTATACGAAGAACTTTGACCCGCCACAACAATGTGGACAACTTCTCCATCTCTGAAAGGGTCGAATAACGAATGTCGCTAATTATCAATACGCAGATCTCTCTCATAGGAACCTCGGAAGGATCTCGTACTGAAGTTCACGATCGCTTGAGAACGGAGTCTGAAGAAGTCTCCTCGTCGGAGAACTGGGTCTCTCCCATCTGGCACAAAGAATGGTACTTTACTCTGGAGTCCCTATGAAACAACAAGAAAACCCTAGTCTACATGGCATAGGGAATGGGATATCTACTCATGCGTACCTATGGAACATATGAAAACTCTGGCCGACAAAACAAGAATGATGGGGACCACAAACAAAGATGCATAGCACATCTGAAAAGACCGCATACATGTGTGTGTTTGAAACTGAAGACTCGGAATCAATCTGACGTCGAGTCTGAACAACTGTAGAGTCCGATAAACTGGCCTGAAATATCTGAATCAGGAATCTGTAGAATCTGTCAATGTGGCCTGTAACTCTACACAATATTCCCCCTTTCTCCCATACTTGTCGAGAAAAAATTGACATCGACAGAGTTGGGAGAAGGCAATAAAATGGGGAAAACAAATCCAAATAAGCCGTTCATTTTTTTTTTCTTTTCTTTTCTTTTTTTCGAATCATTTTTTCCTCGGCTATTTTCTTCTCTCTCTCTCTTTTGCATACCGACTCCTCTTTTTTTCCAACTTTTCACAACATTTTTAAAAAAAACTTTTTTAAAGTTGTTTCTCTCTTTTCTTTTCTTTTCCGGCTTTTCCTTCTCAAATTTTTTTGGAATCAGAATTTTTTTAACAAATCCTCTTTTTTTAATGCAAACATGATGTTCATTTTTTTTCTTTCAATCTCTCTTCCCTCCCCCTTTTTTCTAAATTTTCTTTTGGCTCGTCTAGACCCTTTACAGTAGCACCAGAAAAATAATAACTTTTTTCTAATAAAAGCATGCCCCCCCTTTAGGGTTCCCACTTGTGGGAACCTATCAAAGCAAGGATGGTCGCCCCCTTGTTGAGGTTTCGACCTACGCGCTAGAGGATGCAACGGAAGATCGGCTGCTGGAGCGCGCAAGGCTTGGAGAATCTGAGGACGGCGCTGCCGCTTGAGAATAGCAGCATCGGGAGGATCGAGCGGTCATAGGGGTGGTATCCGCGATGAGGATCCATCGCCTAGAGTCGCAGGGGTGCGGCGATCAGAGAGAGTCGTCAGATGGGCTTCTGCCTGGATGCCTGGAGGCACAGAAGCATCGTGCAGCTTGCAGGTTGCTACTGCTTGGATGCGCGCAGAGGCTCTAGACTTGAAGGTGGTGACTCGAGCCGTCGCAGCATGGAAGAAGCTCACGTTGCAGATCGGACGTGAAGAATGGGAGGTACACCAGCAGCCCTAACGGGCGATGGCGACTGGAGGTGACTCACAAGAAGATGGTGATGCTCTTATGCGCCGCCACAGATGAGGGTCCTTGCTTGGAGGCGCCCTCGCGCGACCTCTGCCTACTGGGGGTCTGCCTACGTGAGGCCCCGTCTGGTAGGTTGTGCTTGAGAGGCGTTGCGGGAGAGTTGGTCGGGGTTGTGTGGTGTTGCATGCATGGAAACAATGATGGGAGGGCACGGAAGGGCTAGTGGCCAGCCTGGAGATGATTAGGGCTCCCACCTGGAGAATCTTGCTCACAAACATGAGATGTGGCATGAGATAAGGCTAGGGTTTCATCGCCGGCGACAAAACTTGCAGGAATCTCTGGCTGAAAATAAGGTTCAAGAAATCGAACCATAGAGTCGAATCTAGAACTTTAACCGATCATATAGATCTTCAAACCTGCATACTCTTCAGAATAATTTCTAAGAATAAACACCAAAGTCGATTCTCGTACAAAAATAAAGAACATAAGCATCCTCGAGAATCGACCCGCTCTGATACCATGTTAGAAAATATGAATGCGGAAGCGTACCAATAAAGAAAATATGAAGAACGGGATTTAATGTGGAACTCTATTCCCTAAGGAGCGGGATGAAACCACGGGAGAAGGTCTCAAAGGGATGATGTGTTCATTGCACTTTCTCGACGATACAGAGGGTGAGGGGCTTCTTATATAGCCCTCACTGAGTCTCCACATCACACAAGTGGTAGATGTGGGACTAAACAACTGGAGTGGTAGATATGGGACTAAACAACTGGATGGGATAAATGGATCCTTGAGAGATCCATTTACCCATCTCCCACACAAGTGGCATGTTACTCTAACATCAAGCAACTAATCAAATTTAGTCAGGGTTTAGTCAATTTTAATTGTTTAATTATTTTAAATATATAAATAAATTTCTGAGTTTTTATCAGTTGTGTCCCTTTAGATATTGCAATATCAGTTATGCCCATCCTTTTTCTTGGAATATCCGTTGTGCCCCTTACTTCTTACACCGTCATCATGTGTGCCTTTCCGTTAGTTTCACCGTCAATGCGTAGAACTAAATCACAATGTATGCAAATCATGGTTTGATTAACAAGGGCGTAAATATTGAAACAAACCCCCTCCCTCATCTGCATAACCCCTCTTGGATATGGAGAATTTGAAGTTTGACACATAAAGAAGTCGTAGACGATGAGCAGGAAGAAGTTCCCGACGGTCGTCATCATGTAAGGGAGCATGTCATAGGTTTCCTCACACTGCTCTGTTGCCTTCGCAAGGGCCTCGCTCGATAGGCACTAGGTGATCTGACTTTGAGGGGTGAGGTTGTGGTCGATGTTGTTAGAGGACGGAGTAGCAGCAAAGAGGGGTTCCCTTCAGGATCTCACCTGATGTGTCTCCACCATAAGCTGTGTTGTTGTCACGACCACGAATCTCAACCAATGGTCTCCCTCATGGGTCAACGGATGATTTGTAATGGAGATGACCAACGAAGGAGGTGGGGACAATGGAGATGGGCTCGGAGGAGGTGGGGACGGTAGAGGAAGTGGCCAGAGGAGGTTGAGAGAAGGTGAAGGGCAGAGGAGATGGGGGCGACGGAGGAGGGTTCTGGAGTGGTGGCGCAAAGGAGGTATGGTGATAAAGGAGGGGCCTGGAGGTGGTGGGGTAGAGGAGGTGGTGGGCAGAGGAGGAGGAGGAGTTGGAGGGTGAGGGGCAAAGGTGGAGGAGGAGCTGGACTGGGAGGGACAGAGGAGAAGGGGATGGAGGAGGGGTGGAGGAGGAGGTTGTTGTCATCAGAGAAGGAAGGGCTAGAGGGGGAGGTGTTCGAAGGAGGAGGAGGAGGAGGAGGAGGGGTTGTCGAGGGAGGAGGATGGAGGAAGAGTAAAAGGAAGAAGAAGAAAAGAGAAGAAAAAGACATTTACGCTCCATTTTTTATCTAATTAACCTTGTGTCTCCAAAGTTAACGTCCATTTGGGATGGGGATGGACAGCAACTAACCCGAGTGGCAAAAGTGATCATTATGAAAGAAGTAAGGGGCACAACTAATATTTAAAAAAGGGAGGCCATAATTGATATTGCAATATCTAGGTAGGGCACAACTGATAAAAATCCTAAATTTTTATACATATATTCTTAGATATTTGCATAGATTTAGATATTACTATAATATATCCATAAAAAATAACAAGAATATAACATCTATTAGAAAACTAACATTCATAAAAATGAATAGCATAAATATACAAACCAATAGCATTAGTCATGAATATCATATAAAAATAAATCAGCCTCACGTAAATGTTATAGAAACCAATAGCATTAACATTAACAATAATACAAAAACGAATAGCATAAACCGTTGATATGTCTTATTACCTAACCATCCATTTCTGTCAAACCCAGTTGAAGAATTGTATTCTGCTCCCTCCCCAAGAAGGGTGGGCAGTGCCCATCGTTGCACCATATCCTACCAACACAAGGGTCTCGCACCAAACCTGAAAAGAAATTTGATTGTATTCGATTCCATTTGCATACTGGGTCCAATTGTACTGGGAGTAGTATGTAAACTCCCTAGTACAACATAAAAGCATAAAACATAAACAAGTTGTTGACAATGATATATTAAGTATACAACATAAACAAGATACAACATAAACTAAATGTATAACATGATAACATGAACTAAATACAATGCATGAAGTTTGATTAAAAACTCGACCGATTAATCAATCGACTAGGCCAACTAGTCGACCCGATTAAGCGGGTCGCTGGAAACAATATCATCAAATCATGCATCATGAGCAGGAGTAGGAGTAGGCTCGATCTGCTCAGCTATACAGGCAGACGCAGGATAGACATGCTTCAGATAGCATGTCTCCTCAGAATGACCTGGTCGCCTGGATGGTGGCAATGTGAACAAGGGCCACGCAGACGTTCTCCTCCTCGACCACGTGGTCCTCGGCCTCGAAACTGCGAAGTACACCCTCTGCCACGAGAATTAATGGTCATGGCAGAAGGAGTCGGAGCCACAGAAGTAGATGAGGAAGCAATTCTGCTCAGCCTCTTGTAAACCTCCTCCATTGGAGGTATCGTCTCTCCAGTAAGTAATTGAATACGTGATGCATCGTACTCAGAGTCAAGAGATGACAGAAATACTCATGTCAGAGTAGCATTTCGATATGTCTGTTGCCGTTAAGTGCTAGTAGTAATAGGCATGAAGCTATGCAGACGCTCAAACATGCCTCTAAGATGGGAGAAGTATGCATGAAGCGGTCGACCATTTTGCTTAGTCAAAAAAATATCAAACTGCAACTGTAGAATTTTGTTCTCATTCTTTGCCTACCCATATGTGTCTGCTAAGATGTCTCACATTGCCTTAGTTGTGAGTTGATTGACAATATCATTAGCAATCTCCGTGTTGAGCGTCCCGGAAAGCCAAATGCGAGCATAGGCATCATCTTGCTTCCAAGAAGCATTAGCCCCAGTCTTATCCTCCGGCTCTGGATCTGTCAGAATCTGCTCCTTGTTATGGCACTGCATCAGGGTGTGAAACTGCATGGACCACAACTCATAGTTGGTCACATCCATCTTCACGATTGGAGCCGGGCCCTTGAAGGCACCGAACGATGAAAAAACATCACCCTTGTTCTCTGACATGATAGCAAGAGCGTCGATATCCGAAACAAAACTGAGGAGTAGACTGCTCTGAATGAGTCTACACAATTACATATAGAGGATTGGTTGTATCTGTAGACTCATACAACCATCCTCATCTCTTGTTGTTGTAGGATAGAGTCAGAAGTCGTGATGTATATGTTGAAAATCATGAAAGACCGAGCACGACCTGACTGCAGGTTGCACGGGTGCAAAGGGCAGCGGTGCGCATTGGTGTAAATGCATGCAGATGCACGCTTGGCTCAGATGCACGCAGATGCACGCGTGGTACGCAGATGCACTTGGCGCAGATGCATGCAGATGCCCGTGTGTGCGATGTGCACAGGGCGCGGGATGATGCGCGCAAGGCGCAGATGCGCAACGCTGGGCAGGAGGGGTTGGGCAGCGCAGGAGGGTTGTGCCGCACGTGGGGGGTAGCTGGCGGCATGGAGAGCGAGGAAACTTGTAGGCGGCGCGCGCGAAGGGTGGGGGGGAGGAGGTGACTTGTAGGGTTAGAGTAGTATGATACAGGAACCCCGGTTTAGGACCGTTGCTTTGATACTATGTTGGAGAAAAATGAATTGCATAATAATCATAAGACCCCAGGGCTCTCTTATATAGGAGAAAAGCCCTTGGGTAAATAGCATGAGAAGTACAAGAAGAAATGAAATAGAAAAAATAATACCAAAGATATATAATAATCTCAACAAATGCAATATGAGAAATTGATTTTATACTTTTAAGGATTTTTTAGAAGCACAAAATATGAGCACCAAATGATGCCTAGCTATTAAGAACTTTCTCATGGTACCAGCAAGTTCTTGAGCTTTCCTGATATTTAAGATTCTACTTATTCCTTGATTCTTATTTAATGCTCGATGACAGAAAGAGAGAAAGAGAGAAATTTTCGAATTATTACAAAAAAGGAGAGAAAAATAGATATACTTCTTTATCTTGAGGTTTTGTACTTGAAACAAAAAAATAGACAATAAATGACAAAAAAATAAAAATGCGAAAAAAATATCATGCAAGTTGTCAAGTTCGGATCAATGATGCCAAAAAATGTGAAAATCGTGTGCATAAAAGCTATTTTGAAGTGTCATTGCAAGCACATATGAATTCTAGCAAAATCTAGATGATTCATATAGTGCGCAAGCCAGATGACACCCATATGTGCATGTGACAAGTTCGGGGATCGAACTGGGGGGCTTGAGGATTTACACAAGTTTCCATAGAATTTCCCAGGTATTTTTAAACCTTGTTCTACACAACTACGACCTTAAATTTTTTTTGGCATTAAGAACACACGAGAAAACGTGTGCCACTATTAAGACCAAATTTTGGCATGAATTCTGCAGAGTGTATCAACAATCTCATGCACTAAAAACCTCTAGGTGGAGCTACTTGATTAACGATGCAAAATATTTTAATCCAGCATCCATCCCACCACAAAGTTGCAAGCGATCACGAGAAAAAAGTGTAGTACTGGAATCACTGCCAAAAATCCCAGGAACAAGTGCGAATGCACATACGTCTGCATGAGGTCCTGCCTAAGATCATCCATTAGACCATATACATACAAGAAATTTAGGAGAAGACCATCATCCACCATTTTAAGAACAACCAAAAGGACATGTCAGCCAATCACCTCCTCTATGAAAAGAAATTATCATTCTAAGCCATATGGTTGCTACATGATCCTTTAATCAAGTTAATACCTTGAAATTCAAACAGCCTTGAACCACTAACAGACCTCCACATGCTTCCATCCCAACCTCCCAACTTGGTCTCCTGAAAAAGGATAGCATCTTTGCTGAAAACCCTATAAACTACCCACATTCCTCTACTATGGATCCCCAAACCTCTGAACATTCTAGATGGACACCTTCATTACAAAATCAAGATTGACCCAACGGAGTGCAGGACTCCGCATCTTGAGCTACCAAAAGACTGTAACCCCAATCATGTCATAACCAACAACCACCTCATAGACGGCCCTTGGTCCATATCTTCTTCAAAGACATAATAGGCCCCAACCTGGATCAACACACAATTAGCGAGCAATCTACAACCACAGGTGCATGAGCATCCCTATCCAGTGCTTGTCTCTTCTCACATATGCATGCAGCCCATTATTATCCCTCAAAGTAATAAGAGGCATTAGATGAGTTTTTCGCCTCTTAAGATTACGGTGCACTATTCATGCCCCCCTTCCCCAAAATCGATATCTAGCCCTTTGAGAACTTGGGTAGCTTCAATGAAGTTAGAATTATCAAGAGCACACATTACAGCAATGAAGAAAGGTTCTCCACGACGGATACCATAAAGGACAAGCAACCAAACTCCAATAGAAGCACCATTAAGCCATCTACATGGGTCACACTAGCCCAACAATTCGGTCAACGGCCAAAAAATAAAAATAACATGTAGTTGCATTTCAACTCCCTGATTTAAGGCTGGACCAAGTCCAGCTAAGAATATTCCTAAAGATGCCATGCTCCTCCCATGTCAGAAAGTGGTGTAGTAGTCTTCCTGGCAAGGCCCCATGTGACAGGAATCTACACGGGCACGACATCCATTCTCTACCCAGAAGCATAACCAAAAAAGGAGAAATCGGTGCATGGAATAAAACCCGCTGCAAATCACATTGTTTACAAAAACATTGGCCTCAATTATCGTCCTCCATAGACGGTGATGCTTCTACTCCCATCGAAGTTCCCCCATCGAGATGTTGCAACCACCACCACATCTTCATCCAACGCGACACTAACAATAGGAACACTTCCCAAGGTCATGCCCATCGAAGTCTCGAAAACCTGGAGTGTGAAGGACAAGCGTCTGATCGAGAGAATTGCCTCACTTAGAAGGACAAACTTTCAGCCAGCAATCACCACAAAAATCTTTGGCGGCTAACCCAATAATAATCCATTGGATAGGAGCTCAGAGACCTCACCAAGATCTTAGAGCGCCATTCACAACGAGTTCAGATCATGAGAACGGATTAAACGCCCTCCCACCCAGTAAACATGATGAGGAACTTCCACACTATTCTGAAACCATTGCCAACACATTTGGCTGAGGGTAACATCCGTACTTCCACCTCCAAGAGACCACAAGCGTACGCCATTGACTACTTGAAAGAGATTGCAAACGCGTGAAAAAGAATGTGAAGACAGACTTGATCAACATCTGAGTATATATCACAAGTTTAGGAAGTTCAGTCAATACAGGATATCTAAGAAATATGATGTACATGTTATTTAAGGAGAGAGTTTTAAAAATTAAGAGACGCTTAAATCACCATTCAATTATCAACCGTCAACAAAAGTTATCCATACAACAACAACAAAGCCTTCTCCCAATAAGTGGGATCAGCTACATGAAATCTTAGCCTAGAAAAATGTGCCGCAAATACTATAAAATCGATTGGAATTAGGATATAAATATAAGTAATGAGATTTGTTTTGCATGATAAGAAAAGGAGAAAATTGTCAATCTCAAGCTTACATCTGCTTCTCTAGCTTTTACTGTCTTTGGCTTGACCAAATTAGGATTGTTTATTTCAATGATGCCTTGGGTACCCTTTTTTTTCTGCAAACACATTCCAGCATTAATAAAATAAACGGTAGGGAATTTTAGGAATGGAAGAAAAAATCACTAATTAATGATGTTTGCATAAATTGCACTAAATTTAAGTTTGTCCAGTACATGTTACCTCTTGTTCTTCATCCCCAGATTCCTCTTCTGATTCCTCTCCAGATTCAAAGTCTTCCGGATCTTTATCTTCTACCTCTTCCTAAAAACAGTAAGGATGGAAGGATGAAACAAATAAGAAAAGCATGATTATCATTTCCAATAGAATGTAGAACTTATTCTTGATCATTAACAAGTATAAGATCACTCCATGTGTTGACACTTCCACAATTAAAGAACATATTGAGGATTCTGAAGAATCAAGAAGCACTTATCGGGAACTGCTAGCTCACACCTATCATATACTTGTGCAGAAACTTGTACACTTACATTGATTAAATGTCTCTCCTTCATTTCGAGGATAGACCAAAGTCAAGAATTGGTGAAATTCACCACTTCACATAGGAACTGTAACCCTTATTTAGCCTCCCTAATTTCCAATGAGGTGTAAATTATACTCCTCGATTGACCTTATGTCAAATGATATTTATACCCCTAAGGAAATCCATTTCACCATGCATGTGGTTTTTGAAGCCTTGTGCAGATATATTATTGTGGCATTGATTTCGCTTCCAACTATACATAACTGTTCATTTCTATTCTTTCAAAAACTGCCATTTCTATTATGTCATAAGCATTAATAATTTGATCGTGTGCCGTGCATCGCTTGTCATCTAATTATACCTAAAATCTTGGTTCAATCACAAGCTATGAATAAGGTGGACAAGTGCTAAATAAATATATTGTCAGTTCATCGTTACTGTTGTGAAAAATGAGTGATCTATTATTAAAGGGAACCCTAGGGTCTATTATATAGGGAGAGACCTCAAGGGTAAAATACATAGAAGTCCAGAGAAAAATAAAAAATGACGAACAGGTACATAGCATATGAAAATATCTATCTCTACACTCCCCCTCAAGGTGGAGCATAGATGTCTATCATGCTCAGCTTGGAAGAACATCTCTGGAAAGGTCCCCTGAGCAACGGCTTGGTGAGTACGTCAGCAGTCTGATCCCCTGAGATCACATGAGCTGTAGATATCAATCCTCTCTGGATTAAGTCTCTAGTGTAGTGGCAGTCAACTTCAATATGCTTTGTTCTTTCATGAAATGCTGGATTGTTGGCAATAAACAAGGCTGACTGATTGTCACACTGAAGCTGCATGGGTAGAGGTACGGCTACATGTAGATCCTCTAGAACCGATCGAACCCACATCATCTCCGTGCTTGCTTGCGCCATGGCCCTATATTCGGATTCAACATTGGACCTCGCCACAACAGTTTGTTTCTTGCTTTTCCAAGAAACTAGAGAGCTCCCAACGAAAACTGCAAATCCTGAGGTCGATTTTCGATCCTTAGGACATCCTGCATAATCAGCATCAGCGCATGCTGAAATAGATAAATATGTGCACTTTCGAAACAACAACCCTAAACCTGGAGAAGACTTCGGATACCTCAGTATCATGTATATGGCATCCATATGAACTTGTCTTGGCTGCTCCATAAATTGGCTCACTGCAAAGGCGATATCGGGTCGAGTTATGGTAATATAAAGGAGCTTACCCACCATTTCTCTATATCTCCTCTTGTCCACTTCAGCAGTGTCATCATCATACAGCTTCATGCTTGGATCCATGGGAATACTTGATGGTTTGGATCCAGCCATGCATGTTTCAGTCAAGAAATCTGTAATGTACTTCCTTTGGGTCATCACCAGACCCTGTGCATTCCTGGCAAATTCCAACCCCAGAAAGTATCTTAGGGTTCCAAGATCCTTCGTGACGAACTGACGGCCTAGGAATGCCTTCGCCCTTTCTACGCCATGAATATCATCTCCTGTAACCAGAATATCATCAACATAGACCATGATAACAACCGTACCTGCTGATGATTTCTGAACAAACAACGAGTGGTCTGCATTCGATCTCTTGAATCCCTGTATTTCAATCAGGTTGGAAAGCTTCTGGAACCACGCTCTTGGACTCTGTTTGAGGCCATAAATTGCCTTGTGAAGTCTACACACCATATGCTTCTCCCCCTCAGCAGTAAACCCCGGTGGCTGCTACATGTAGACTTCCTCCTACAGATCTCCATACAAGAAGGCATTCTTGACATCCAGTTGAGAAATACTCCAGTCACGTACCACAGCAACGGATAAGAGAATGCGAAGAGCAAGGCCTTAAATGTCGGTTTCGGTCACCATTTCGGTATCGACCAAAACAGAATTTCGATGGAATTTCGGTGGAATTTCGACCAAAATTTCGATCATTTCGGTCGTTTTTTGTACTAGGACTCCCATATTTCGGTCATTTCGGTCATTTCGGTCGAATTTCAGTTTCGACTGGATATCGATATTCGACAGAAATTCGACCGAATTTCGCTGAAATTTGAGGCCATGGCGAAGAGTAGAATGATGAACCACTGGAGAAAAAGTATCCATATAATCGACGCCATAGGTTTGTGTAAAACCTCGCGCTACCAGTCGTGCTTTGTACCGATCTAGACTGCCATCAGCATGGTATTTAACTGTGAATACCCACTTACAGCTCACAATAGATGCATCAGGAGGAGCAGTAACCAAGGTCCATGTGCCACGAGATTGTAATGTACGCATCTCATCTTCCATAGCCTCTCTCCAACAATCAATCTTCATAGCTTTCTGGTAGGTCCGTGGTATGTCCACGGAAGTCAAGGCTGCAGCAAATCTCTGAAAGTCGCTTGTGAGGCGATGGAAAGACACCTGTGAAGCAAATGGATAAGATGCACACGTCCGCTTCTGCTTCCGAATAGCAATAGGAATATCAAGATCATCTTCCGTTGTGCTGGATGGTATAGTCTCCTCCTGCAATGAAGAATCCTGCACATGTACCATATCAGACCCGTCAGTAGTAATGCCATCTGAACATACCTGAGGCGTGATGGATGTCTGACGTGTAGCTTGAGCAGGACCTGACCGACGCGTATAGAATTTTGGTAAAGGTGGAATAGGAGGTTGTGGAAGTGGTGGAGGTGGTGGTGGTGAAGATGGCGTAGAAACAAGAATAGGAGTAGACTCAGGTGAACTCCAAGTAGGAGGCGGAGGGGCATAGACATCATCGTTGGTAATAGATGGTACCAGTCTGTCAACTGCAGGGGAAAATACATAACAGATTCAAAGAAGGTGACATCAGCACGAACAAAGTATTTCTTGTTTATGGGATCATAACAACGATAGCTCTTCTGAGTCCGAGAATAACCAACAAAGACACACTTGACAGCTCTAGGAGAGAGTTTGTCAAGTCCAGGAGTTAGGAGATGAACAAAGGCAACAATACCAAGACACGTGGAGTAAGTGAGAATAATTCCTTGTCAGGGAAAATGATAGAGATAGGAATTTTCTCACCAAGGACAGATGACGGCATACGATTGACCAGGTAGCAAGCTGTAAGAACAGCATCCCCCCCCCAGAAAGAGATAGGAGCACAACTCTGAATCAATAGGGTTCGAGTAATGTCAAGAAGGTGACGATGCTTCCTTTCTGCCACGCCATTCTGCTGAGATGTGTAAGCACAAGTGGTTTGGTGAATAATACCCTTTGACGAAAGAAACTGAGAGAGCGACCGTGTGCAGAATTCTAGAGCATTATCTGTACGAACATATTTGACAATAGATGAAAACACATTTTGCACTTCATTAATCAAATTCTTAATCACATCGCCTGCTTCAGATTTATTCTTTAAAAGAAAGACCCACGATACACGAGAAAAATCATCTACTACCACTAGATAAAATATGTGTCCCTGATGATCGGGTACACGGCTTGGACCCCATATATCTATGTGAAACAACTCAAACGGGGAGCTACTGCTCCGACTCTGACGACTAGGAAAGCTAGACCGATGATGTTTTCCCAACTGACACGCTTCACAGCAAAAGGAAGAACTGGGAGATATTTGAGGCAGAAGATGTCGCATTTTCTGGAGCGGGAGATGACCAAAACGGAGATGCCAGATGTACGGAGATACTGGTCCGGCAAAATGAGAAGAGACACCAGCATAAGAATTCTGGATCAACCGATACAGACCATTCTGCTCAGAGCCACAGCCAATCACCCTGCTCATTAGTATGTCCTGAAAAATAAGAGAAGAGGGGTCAAATATAGCACGACAGTGCAAGTTGATGCGGATTGATAATCGGTGTCGCGCGGGAAATAATTTGAATGGTGGAAAATATTTGGTAGAAGAAATAGAAGGGTTGAGAAGAAGAAATTGGAAGTGTTGAGAAGAACACACCTGTAACGCGGGGTTGAAGAAGAAGAACGCGAAGACCGCGGAGATAGAAGGGAGAGAGAGGGATAGAGAGAGGAAAGGAGATAAAATCTCAATTTTAATTCATACTTGACTGACTAATACATTGGACTACCATCTCTTTATATAGGAGAGATGGATTACAAAAATAGAAAGTAATTTAAATTGGACAACAAACTTATCCTAATTTGACTCTGACAAATTTAAAAATTCAAATTGACCTCTAATTACCTTAATTAGACTCTTGACCAAAATTAAATCTACGAATAAACGTTGAGATCACAGGCGATCTCAATTATTTAATTAGACAATTACGACAACTTAAAAACGTAAATAAAATTGATAATTAAAAATAAATAAATATTTGGCCCTATGTTTGGGGCCCACGCTGCATCAACTCTCCTCTGCTTTAAAAATTCGTCTCCCGACGAATTGCTGGATCTGCAGGCTTGGCGGATGAATCAGCGTGCTCATCTATCGTTTGGAAGAATTGGTGTGGAGCGAACGGCGGAGTCCATACGCGGGCGGGGATGACGCGACCGTCGTGGTTGAAGAACATGTGCGGCGCGAACGGCGGCGTTTTCTTGATTGTCGTCTCCTTCTTGTGATGCCCGAAAAATTGATGAGGCATGGAAAACACGGCCCTTGGAGAATCCATAGTGAAGCAATGGCGCAAGAAGAGGAGGGGAGGAGATGTGTCCAAGGAGTGGAGCCATGGGGTCCTTATATAGGGAAAACCCAAGGTCCTAGTCCTATTTGGATAAGGAAGATCCCCTGATTTCCTAAATACAGCCCTCTTTTTTAAATATTTCTGCCACCAGGGGTGTGGGCGCAATTTTCGTACCCCTTCATTGTTCCTTACCTTCTTATCATTTTGGACCTTTCTGCAAATAGGGGCTTTATGGGATTTTTTCTCACAATTTTTCCCAATCAAACTCCCATCCCACAATTTGTGGGATTGCCACCACGTAACACTCGGACCTCCAGTTAGGGTTCCCTTCTTCAACATCAAAAGGCGGCGGGGCTGAGTTTGACGGAGGTGACGCTGGCGAGGGTCCATACGCCCGCATCTTTCTCGCGCAGGAGGCGCGGCCGCGGTAGGAGGGAGAGATCGTGGAGGCGCTGGGAAGAGGGAGGCGTGGGCAGGTGGCGGGGGCGCTGGCGGTGCGAGGGGTGGGCGAGGGAAGGTGGCGAAGCGAGCGACGTTGCTGGGAGGCGGGCCGCAGGGCTTGCGCGCGGGAGGGCGAGGGTGCTGGGGCGGCGGCGTGAAGAGGAGAGGAAGGTCGGTGATGCGAGGAGGCGCTGGTGGAGGGATGGGGTTGGCGTGATGGGCGCTGGGCGTTGGTGGATGGGAAGGCGGCGCAGCCGGGGCGAGCGGGAGGCCGCGGGGGAAGTCGGCGAGGGTTGGAGAGCTCGCGGGGAGCACCGGGGGCGGTGGGTAGGTGGACGTTGTTGCGGTGATGGGTGGGATAGTGGGGGTCTGTGGAAGGGCCGACAGGGCCAGGGGGCTGCCGGGGTGATCGGGGATTGGATCGGGGCTGCCGAGGCGGTGAGAAGGGGGCCCGCTGGTGAGGGGCTGCCATCGTTGGGTTGCAGCGGGGTTGTGGTTGACATCGGAGACGTCTTCGGCGGTGGGAATTGGCCCGAAACCTTCTGGACAGCCATTATTTCATCGCTTTTTTCTTCCGAAATGATCTGGACAGCAACCATTTTGTCTTCCACAACGATGTGTTCTTCGTCAAACTTCGCGGCAACAGGTTTTTCATCGTGGATGGTGAGATCTTCGTCGGTTAGCTCGTCCAGCCATGCTTGAACCTTCAGGGATGCCATAAGACGCTTTTTGAACTTCCGTTGACGCGAATGCGCATGCGGCCCATGAGATATGCGGTTGAGATCAAGCTTCAAACGCCAATATGCAACGGGATCGTTGAATCGTAGGAACGATTCAATATCCATGCTCTGATACCAATTGATACGGATTGATAATCGGCGTCGCGCGGGAAATAATTTGAACGGTGGAAAATATTTGGTAGAAGAAATAGAAGGGTTGAGAAGAAGAAATTGAAAGGGTTGAGAAGAAGAACACGCCTGTAGCGCGGGGTTGAAGAAGAAGAACGCGAAGACCGCGGAGGGAGAAGGGAGAGAGAGGGATAGAGAGAGGAAAGGAGATAAAATCTCAATTTTAATTCATACTTGACTGACTAATACATTGGACTCCCATCTCTTTATATAGGAAAGATGGATTACAAAAATAGAAATTAATTTAAATTGAATAACAAACTTATCCTAATTTGACTCTGACAAATTTAAAAATTCAAATTGACCTCTAATTACCCTAATTTTAGACTCTTGACCAAAATTAAATCTACGAATAAACGTTAAGATCACAGGCGATCTCAATTATTTAATTAGACAATTACGACAACTTAAAAATGTAAATAAAATTGATAACTAAAAATAAATAAATATTTGGCCCTATGTTTGGGGACCACGCTGCATCACAAGTCCTTCGTAATCAAACTAATAGACAAGAGATTCATTGAGAACTCAGGAGCATGTAGGACATTCTGTAGATGCATAGTAGGAGATAGGAAAACCTCCCCCTAACCAACAAGGAGGGAATGAGTACCATCTGCAATCTATACTGAACGGCCATGAGGAATGTCCCTGTAGGACGTAAGTCTCTCTCGATCTCGGCAGAGATGATATGTGGCACCAGAATCTATAATCCAATCAGAGATATCATGAGAAGATGTAAATGCAGTAGCACTACCTGAGGTACTACAGTAGCAGAGGAACTGGCAGATGCTGTAGCAGCAACATCTGAAGGTCCACCAGAAGAATCACCAGATGATTGTGGCATAATATCACGTAAACGTGCCACAAGTTCCTCGAAACGATTGTCTGACGTAGATGCCAACTGAGGCTGTGAATGCTCTGCTACACGTGCCGATGCTGGGAACCCATGCTTAGAGTAGCACGTCTCCTACGAGTGGCCTGTGCGGTGACAGTATGAACACGGCTGACGAAAGCGACCACCCCTACCCTGGGGTCCACGTCCACGACCACGGCCAGAAGAGTGACCACCTCTCCCACGCGATACTGCCATCGCTGATGGGGGTGGAGTAGATGAGCTAGAAGAAACTGATATGCGACTGAGTCTCCTGTAAACATCCTCCACCGGAGGAATAACTGCATCAGCCAAAATCTGAGAGCGGGCGGCCTCATACTCAGGATCTAGGGCCGCAAGTAGAACGCCCACCATGGTGGCATTCCGAAATGTCTTCTGTTGTTCAGGAGTCGCTGTGAGTGGAATGGTACTGTATAACTTCTCAAGCATCCCCCTCAGGGATGTGTACAAGGAGTGAAGAGGTCTGTCGTTCTGCTTCATCATGAATATATCATGCTGAAGCTGTAACATCTTGGTCTCATTTCGTACCTGGGAATATGTAGCAGCCAGAATATCCCACATCGCCTTGGCAGTGGGTTGATGGAGGACATCATTGGCAATCTCCATCGACAGTGTACCTGACAACCAGACCTTGGCATACGAATCATCAGCCTCCCACAAGGCATATATCCTTGTCTTCTCTGCTGGCTCATCCTCGGTAAGAATGTGCTTCTTACCGTTCGACTTCATGAGGTTCACGAATTGCATCGCCCAGAGCTCATAGTTCGACCCGTCCATCTTTACAATTGGCGCGGGACCTTTGAACGCGCCTATGGAGGGCATATCAACCTTTGATTCTAACATATCGCCGCTGGAGAAGAACTAGGGTATGTAGAAAAGTGATAGATGTCTACACAAGCTGCATAAGATTCGAGTGCGTATGTAGACGTTACGCACCCAAATCCATATATCTGGAGGAAGAGACGGCGGCAGACTGGGGGGACCCGGAGAGGGTCCGGCGGGACTGGAGGGGACCCGGGGGGTCCTGCGGGACTGGGGGGACCCGAGAGGGGTCCGGCGGCGGCTGTGAGAGGCCCGAGGAGGGGGGGCGGTGGCGGCGGAAGAAACGAGAGGGGGGGGCGGCGGGTGGGGAGAGGAAGCCCTAGGGCTCTGATACCATGTTGTGAAAAATGAGTGATCTATTATTCAAGGGAACCCTAGAAGTCCGGAGAAAAATAAAAAATGACGAACAGGTACATAGCATATGAAAATATCTATCTCTACAGTTACTGATGGTAATATTCAAGTAAGTTTTGCCACAATTTACAACTATATATTCCACTTACAAGGGTAAAACTCTCACAAACGATCCCAAACTCCAAGATGCCCCGTTCGAACCAAACAGCAACAAGAAAAGCTAGCTGCCAAGCTCGACGTTATACTTGTCTCTCATTCTAACCAAACAGGAACAAGGATCAGCCCTCTTATCCACATGCTACCCATCCAAATTAGCTCCCTTTGACTGAACTAACCCTGAAGAGCCTACATGTATGGTTTTGGAAACCACCTAAAAGGGAGATGTCGCACACGCTAGAATCAAACAAACAAAACCTACAATGGGTGAATGAAAGAATCATATTATGAATGAGTGCTTATCACTCAATGGATGATAGCAGCCTTTCATGTTTCAACTCGAGTCCTGGAAAGATTAAATACAATAAAGTCTTTAATGAACAGGAGTGCAGTGACAAAAATGTTGAGGATGACTACATTACAGGATATTTGTCCACAGAAATATCTGCAGAGAGATTTAGAAATATATGGGCCATCAAAAGTTGTCACTTCATGCACTGTTGTAAAAGTCGGCCGACTAGGCCGACTAGTCGGTCCGACTAGTCGAGTCGGGGGGGTACCCGACTCGACTAGGCCAAATCGGCCAATAGTCGGTCAGACCTGATTAATCGCCCGATTAGTCGGCCTAGTCGGCCGACTAGTCGCCCGACTTTTGCATAGAGATTTCTCGGCTGACTTTTGCATAGGGATTTCGGATATATGTTTCGGCGCAAAACGTAAACTCGATTACCCGTTTAGAATTAGATGAGATTTAGGGATTGTTGTTAGACAATAAGATGAGATACTTAAGGTTACATGCTAATAAGTATAACTCACAAATAAATTAAAAATATAAAAATAAAAAAACACTAAAAATGTTAAATAAAAATTATATGAAATGTATGTATACTTCTGTACTTTAAATTATAGCTTTTCATCTAGATATAAAATATCAACTAATTAATATACTATCCTGGATAATTTTACTTAAAACTTTGTGATTTAATTTCATGTTGGCTAACTTATATAAGATTAGAATTGTGTTTATTACGCCTAAATGTTCATTAACTTAGATACTTCTTGTTGATTTGCATGATAGTTAGGTAACTTAGGTTATTTACCTCTTGTGGTTGTTGATTAGCTTTGTATTAATTTATTTCTAACTTCAACTCGTGCTATGTACCAAACATTTTGTTCTTAAAATTTTGTCCGTGCTATGAACCAAACATTTTGTTCTTAACTTGCTTCGTTTTTTCTTCTGTTGCTATAATTTTTTTAAGCTCTCAAAAATATTAAAACTGCTAAATATATGAATATAAATGAGAGTATATGTTATAAAACTTGATTTATATATTTAAAATAATTAAAAAAATTCAAAACCGACTAATGCCCGACTAAATCCGATTACTCTCCCGACTGCCGATTAATCCTTAGTTAGTGACCCTGCCGACCGAGTACCGACTGCCGACTTCTGCAACCTTGACTTCATGTCCCTCCCATATTTACAGATAGATTCAGAAATATATGGACCATCAAATGTTTACCAAACACCCCAAACCCCCAAAAACTATATGCATGTGGACATTGTAAGTTCTTCTTTTCCATTGCTCTTGGACATCTAAAAGGCCTGCTACTCTCAACACCGTTTCTGTAACATCTCGTCAAGTGTTCAAAAACTACCAATCCTTTTCATGAACTCTACAAAAATGGCTCGCTCTCCAAATCTTGGACGCTTGGACCCACCTATAGTGTAGGCAGTGCCTCGTTCTCCAAATCTTTTCATGGATGAATCCAAATCAAGGATCAAAAGCATTAAACCATTTACTTGATGCATAGTGCTAGCAAACATTGATTCCACCCTCACGAGTCTATGCACCAAGCATCCGTGAGTACCAAAGTCCCCAATAAAAGTCACAGATTATTAACAAAGGCTCAACAATTTCATTATTTGGTACCGTGGAAGGGAGTTTTCCTAACATAAGGTGGTGGTATCGTGGGGTTCGAGGAAGGTGGAAACTCCGTATGGGTGTGGTCATCCGACGACAACTTCTCAGAGGTAGGGGAGTCTCAAGTAGGCAATGATGCCTCCGGGCAACAAAGGCGGACATTGTTTTCAACTAGTGGAGGGATGACGACGCCCGTGTCAATCGGACAACCCTACCAAGTGAGGCTAGTAACGAAGGATTGCTTTGTAGTGCGGACACCCAAAGAAGGGGCATCTTGATCGTAAGGCCTTAAATGTCGGATTTCGGTTTCATTTCGATGAAATTTCGATTGGTTTTTGAACTAGGGCCCCCAAAATTTCAGTCGATATAGGCCATTTCGGCCGAATTTCGGTCACCCACCGAAACCGAATTTCAGTGAAATTTGATCCCATGCTTGATCGATTATGGTGGTGGAGGTCAACGTGATGGGGTGGGGGTGAAACCCCGTTGGAGAGGAGGGGTGTTGAAGGAAGTTGATGTTGGGATTGCGCTACCTAGCACCCTAATGGTGCTTTTGCCCGATGAAAGGTGTAGCAAATTTGGATCGAAAGATGGGTTGTGTTGAGGTGCATCAAGTGGTGGATTGGGCGGGGCTTAAGCTCCACTCGAGTGCAAAGGTGATGGGGGAGGGTGCTATTGGGGCCAGATGGCGTGATCACGGCATCATGCAGGGTGGGAAAGTGACCATGCGAGGGGACCTCTCTAGTATGTTCCTTATTTATGTTGGATTCTTTCCGGGAATGTGAGAGGTTAAGGGAGGAGCACATATGAAGGTCGGAGGGGAGGCATACATTGTAAAATGTACCATGGACATGGTACTGTTGCAAGAGGCCCACCTCGAGGCATGTGGGGTGGTGTGAAGATGGGTTGAGGAATGACTTAGGAAGATTCCGAACAAAGGGGTTACTGAGACGATCCAACAGCCAGCTATTAGGCACGAGAGAGGACTTGTTCGGCTGAGTCCAATCTTGGAAGGGAAGATGTGTCATGTTAGCACAATTACGACGGAAGGTGGATGGGTTGTTGTTAGAGGTATGGGTAAGCACTATTCGTGATTTAGATGGATACTGAATCCAATCCAAATGGGTTAACCCCATACACATTGATACCCAACAAATCATTCCAGATTAACTACCTAGATTTCTTCAACCAATGACGTACGAGGCTCCAACCATATCGCCAAAGCTAACCCATGGGTCTGAATGAAGTTGTATACTCTGCATCACGGAAATGCGGAAAATATCAAGCAATTTGCAAAAAATAATAATGGGTGTTCATCGCATGAACTTGGAATTTAAGCACAACAATTTTATACTTTACGAAAGCACAATCTTAAGGAAATGATTTTCTAATATAGTTTCATATATTCTAATGAATATAGAAGAGATGAGGCTTACCTCTTGAAACATGAGTTTCTAAATAAAGAAATCTCCCGAATCAAATCAATCTACAGTCGCTTCTCTCGTGGGCAAATGATGGGTCGCATTGCTTCTCACGAACTTCGATGCTGATTTTTTGAAGTTATCCGGGCAAGGATGAGATCAACCTCCAGATTTCGTCTCATTAAATCAATCCTTCCTTCAAGCACGAGAAGCACGAAGAAAAAGATAATCTTCTCTTTTACAAGGTCATGCCTATGAAGAGAGAAAAGAGACGTGATGGTGGACGTGTAGGGTCTTCTTGGAGAAGAGAGTAGACGTAGTGTTGCAATAGTCGGCCGACTATCCCGAATAGTCAATCCGACTATGCAGTGCGGGGGGATCCCCGACTGAACAGACCTCCAGTCGGTCAATAGTAGGCTCGACCGAATAGTCAGTCGACTATTCAGCCGACTGGCCCGGCTATTCGGCCGACTGGAGTTTGACTTTTGATATTTTATTTTTTTTATTTTTAATTTTTAATTTCTACGGGTTACATTTTACCACGGTATTGCCACAAATGTCAAATTCTATATATCTATTATATTGATTGGTACTTTTATCTTGGATTCATATTAACTAATGACCATATATGTATAAAAATATAAGAATATATGTATTACAAATATTTTTATATTAAAAAAATAACAAACGAATAATTCTGAATAGTCACTCGAATACCGATTATTCTCTATTCAGTGACCCCTACGACTGAATACCGAATACCGTCTTCAGCAACACTGAGTAGACGTGTATGAGAGTTCCAAACTCTCGAGACTCTTCTTTTTCAACTCTCAAGGTAAGAGAACTTTTTGTGTAATGAAGCATGCTCTTGGAGTGAGAATATGCCCTCTCTCATATAACATGAGGGGACGTCTATGACGAGTCCTACTCTTCCTAGTAGATGTCCTCTCTCTACCCTTAGATGGTAGATCAAAGTCAAAGATTAAATCATTGTCATTCGAGAAATATGACTTGAATACCATCAAAAGTAAAGCAACAACTTATTGGTGAAGTTGTTTGGTGTTAAAGTTGTTGATTCATTGTCTTCATGATAATGTAATTATCATAATGGGTAATTTATAAGAGGACCCTCACAACTTATGAATCTTATTCATAAATCCTAGAAAAATGTATCCAATTTAAATTTGAATTCCAATGTGAATTATATTCACATAAATGTCTTGAAATAATTATATGAATTGAATTCACATAGTTAATAATTATTATGAATCATTATTCATATCAATTAACAGATAATATTTATGAAACATATTCACAAAAATACCCTTATTGAAATTTGATTAGGACAATAACAATTATTGTCTCAATTTTGATATCACATAGTAGAGTCCTAATCCAATTAGGACTTGTGAGATACAAATGCAGATACTTGGAGATAACGTCGGAGAGATCACACTATCCATGTATAGTGACTTGAAATTTGGATAACTATCCAATTTCAGGGCTTATACCACTTTTGGTGAAACGTGATACAATCTTATCTTTGAGCTTGAGCAGAAATGATTCACGAGCTCGACGAAACGCATTACACTCTCCATGAGTTCAACAAATGAGCACACTAATGAGCCCATCTTCCTACTCTATTTCTAATCATAGTCCAAACCATTTGGAGCTTAGGAAGGAGCTCAAAAGTGCCCATCTCCATTTCCATTACCATTTCTATTTCCAACATTTGGACATTGAAATTGAAATTGGAATTGGTTATTGAAGTCAGATGAAATGAGACAATCCAATTAGCTCTCATATCATTAGGGGAGTCATTAAAATCCTTTAGTTTCATCAGTCCCTCGGAATGAAAGTGTCATGGTAGATGGTCTATTAAAATAGATTTAACCTAGAGTACTAATATTCATTCATCCTTCATACTGGGAAACTCTGATAATATCCGAACTTCAAATCCTAATTTTATTGTCTTCTTCGGAACATATCAATAGATTTCTCATTCGATAATTGGGCGACTATATTAATCATATACTTTCCAAAAGCATATATTAATACCTTGAATTCGTGTCTTATTTCATAAACAAGACAACCATGCATGGAATTCTTCATGACCTCAGAATAACTCATGAGTAAGTTGTCTCTCGGTTCATCAAGTATGAACATGTATGATTCCTTTGAAAGATCATATTTCTCATATGTCTTCATATGCATACCAACTCGCTGGCATATGGACAATGGTTATGCCTTCAATCTATTGGTCTGTCTAATGCGCATATTCATGCATATAGATATATATATCTGTTTCCGATGTATATGATCATAACAGTTACGATTCAGGTCTTATTTTATCTCGACCTCATCAAGTCAACTCTTTGACTTGACTATTCTGACACCTTTGAATCACTATTCCTATGAAGGAGACCTGCATCAAGAAGTCAGTTGGAATCAGTCTTCAGAGAAAGATTGCCATCTCTTTTTCAGACTGGAGATCATCATTGAATATCACATGTTGATACCAATTGTGTCCTCCCAACTGCATGATATTCAATATGATCATGGTACATAACCTTATTTGTACAAAGGGACCTATCATTAAGTGCCTTCACAAACATTCATTTCATATGGGCATGAAAATACATGAGCTTTTATTGCATTAACGGGTCGCCAAGGGTTTATAAATCCAACAAGGTCAGCCTAGAAGCTTACCTCTCCTCGACCCCAACCTAGCCCTAACATGGTTATGCCCCATCTTCTCACTCCTTCAACCTAGTAGCCCTACTTCTCACCCCCATTCTTTCTTCGAGGCATCTCATCCAAGGAATCACGAGAAGAACCATTAGAAGTGTGACCTCATTCAATGCAAAATCCATCGTGCATGTATCAATATACCTTCCACCCCTATCCAATCTCCCACATCTTCACGATCGATCTCTCCAACTCCAACGCATAGTTTCCTTGGTCCTCTATGATTCATGCCTACCAGATTATCAGAGAGGTAAGATGGATTGACAATTCTTTTTTTCTAAAACGGCACGATTAGTACGTGATCACCTTTTCACCCACAAGGCCTTAAATATCATATTTCGATTTCATTTCAGTAAGCCTGGAAAGAGAAATTCGGTGGAATTTCAGTGAAATGGCGGGAAGTTGGGGAAATTACTTGAAATTTATTTTTTAAAAAAATAAAGATTTCTAATATTCTTTAACTCAATAAACGAGATCAAAAAATATTTTTTTAGCTAACAGTAAGATATTAATATGATATATTACATTAAATTTCCATCAATCGTCCCAACAGTAAAAAATTAAAAAAGTAGTATGTTGTTCAGACCAGAACCAGCTTTGGAGCTGTAATTAGAAGCCATTGGTTTCTCCTCTTGAACATGAAGAGAATGGTGACATGTGAGCACCTCTTCAATAAGAATGAGGTGACATACATGAAAATTACTAACTAAAAAATATATATTAAATTAAAGAAAAATAAAAAAATATAAAGATCTTCTGTTAAAACTTTAATTTAACTCTTAAATATTGTGTCTAACTGATTTCGTTTGAATTTAGATCTAAAATAAAGAAATTAATTAAAAAAACTTCTTTAAACAATGTAAAGCACTCTAACAACTCAATACATTAGCGAAAAATAAGTGAAAATTCATTAATATATGCTAATTTCGGTAAAAGCGAAGGGTGGATATCCTTATTTTTTTTGTTTCATCAAAACGGCATGTAATTTCTATGAAATTTCGTTGGCATTTCGCGGATATTTTGTTGAAATCTTGTAAAAAGAAATAAGGGAGCGTTCCGATTTTGGTGACCTAAAGAAATGAAAATTTGGGAGAATTTCTGTGGAAATTCGTTGAAATTTGAGGCCATGTTCACCCAAGTCATGTATGGCTACTATTCGTGTGCTTATCTCGATGACTTTTCATTAATAGAAAAATGCCGAGAAGTTCGATATTACAGCTTCCGTGGATCATTCTCTGTTATTATTTAAATCAGAAATCTCAAAACCCACTCTCCAACATTGACCTTCAAACTAATCTAATAAGGTCTACCCACTGGACTAGTACCTCCCATAAGTCATCTCGATTTGGAAGGGGCATTGGGGACCTTCTAGTAGATAGCAGTTGTCACTCACGGAGATCGAGTGGAACATCTTCACCTCATAAACCAACTCAAAAAGACTCCCATTCCACGCCATCACAATTTCCCCAAAGCTTCCGTTCGCTAACACCGCACTAAACTCTGTGAGATAAGGGCTCGAGGTGGAGCTCCATCTCACAGAGTTCCACGAATCAATCTTCGTTTCATGCATACATGCCACATCAATCTTCCACGCAGTCAACATGGAGTTGATTGCCAACCTCTTCTCAAGTTGGCCCAGCCTCCGCACGTTCCAAGATAGTAGTTTCATTGGAGAACCGAGGAAATAATCCCCGCCATATGAACCCTCACCGTATATGCAACTAACATCTCAAATTGCCTCTTCGACTATGCATCATCTGCCACCACAATAGATATTATCACCATTCCATCATCAGCATGGCCACCAGCTTCCACCCCCCCCCCCATGTGTCGACTACCTCTCAGGCCACCAAACACTCTTCTTCCTATCCTTCTTCCTGCGCATAATCATCCTGGCAGTTCCCCTCTTCTCGTACGCATTCCAGGCTAGTTGTTTCCCAGTTAAGAGCATCTTCCCGTTGATGTTTCCGTAAGAAGCATCTTAGATGTGGTCTCGCATCCCTCAAGGTGCTCGGGAGCTTGCCCGAACCCTGTAAACACTTCTCCTCTCTGTTGCGGTCAACCCCTCCCCTAACCTTCACATGACGAGGGACTACTGCGGAAGACCTATGGGGCGCTTTTGGCCTTCGTCGTTCATCGACTTCTCCTTTATCGGCTCTGTCGTCTTCCCATCATTGAGGGGCTTCTCGCCCAGAGGCACCAACCAGATTGCCATCGGCCTACATCCAACCCACATCATCGCCCTCAACAAAATCGGTGGCTTCGATCCCCACATCAGAGCTACCACCTCCATCTCCTCACCCGACCGCAAAACCCATGCTACAAAGATCCATGACCTCCCCGACATGGAGCAACGCCTCTCAAAGAGCCTCCACCTTCCGACATCTCAATTGGACTCCCGGAACTTTCATCCTCCAGATCTTGTCAACACTCACCAAAATTCCATCAAGATATCTCGACATTCACCACCGGATCAACCCCCTCAACTCTGGTGGAAAACAACTCTCCAAGGCCCCCTTCAGCACCTCGTTCGCTCCTTTCGAAGATAATCCCCTCAGGCAAGCAGCCCTCCTGAAAGGCAAAGCAAATCCACCCCCGCCCCTGCTATCTCGTCGTTGAAAGTCCATCGTGGATCAATTGTAAAGAAACCTCCTGGCCTTCCCTGATTACGAGTCCCTCCAGCGGATGTTCCACAGTCGCTCCCTCTAAAATCTGGAGGAAAGTGATAGCGAAAAGTGCCTCCTGTCAAAAACCCATAATGGAACAATTGACCAGCATCACCCTCGCTGGATAATGGGTGCACCGAAGGCATTGCAGCTCCGAAAGATGGAGAGGCCTTTTTCTTCGACCAGGTCTCCTCGTCTGGACAATCTCTCCGATGATGGCTCAGGCATCCACAATGAAAGCACAGTGGCTCCGTTGCCGCACACATCTTGGAGATGTGGTCCCTGCGCCGCACTGGAAGCACCACGAGGCCTCTCCCTCCTTGCATTTTTGCCTCCAAGATCTTCTCTAATTCTCAGCATCGCTCCAAGGACCTTTCCCCGCCCACTCCTCCGTGATGGAGTCATCGACAGCCTCTCCCTCGAGCATTTGCACCTCCCTGCTACTCTCTCCGATTTTTTGGTGGCCATCTGATCACTAGAAACGAGGGACTCCCGCATGTTCTCTCCTCTCTTATCCTCACCACTTCCACTCCCTCTCGCTCGCGCTCTATCCATCTTTTCCCAAGGCACAACAAAATATAAGAATTGTATTTTTACAAAACACATTCATATGTATGCCTAACCTAGATTACAACATGTGATATATTTGACACATAGACAATACCCTTACTCCGACATATAGTTACAAGCTTATCTTGTCTTAGATTATTGCCTCATTTTGGAACAACCCGCAATTTCATTTAGGTTACAGGACATACATCAGAGGCATAATTAACAGGCCAGCAAAAGTCAAGCAACAATATGCTTCAAAGTTCCAAAATACTCACTAACTTAATTCATACAACGTCATGGTTTACATCATGGCTTATGTCAACCTCGACTACAAATTCACCTACATGGTTTTGGATAGGGAGGACTTCACGTGTGGCATAGCAGTCCTGAGATAGTGGCTAGAAAATGGGGGGTTTTAAATACCAGAACGACGTCGGTTTCTAGTGGACTAAAGCAACTGAACACTAACACAACCCTCCTCCATACCATTTACAATCAGCGTTGTAAAAGTCGTCTGACTGACCCGACTAGTAGGTTCGACTAGTCTAGACAGTGGGATGGCCGACCGAGTATTGACTAATTCCGACTAGATCCACTAGTCGATCGATTTTTGCTTGGAAATACCATTTTTTATTTTTTGTCTTTTTTTAAAAGCAAACTTATTCTAATATGCTTATTAAATATAATTACTTCTTTCATTTCATTGTGATAGTTTAAAAATGTCAAATCTTTGTAAATATATAAAATATATGTATAAAAATGACTTATATATTTAAAATAATTAAAAAAATCAAACATAATTAAAGCTCGATTAAATCCGGTTAGTCTCCCAACTACCAATTAATCCTTAGTCAGTTACCAAGTCGATCGAATACCGACTACCAACTTTTGCAACCTTATCTGTAATATAATACATGCTGCAATATCCTACATGTTGTGGTAGGTTATATGCATTGTCTAAGGAATTGTACGATCATCGTCATTCACAACTCTCAGGTCATGAGTAGAACAAACATTTAACATATTGAAGTTGACATTTAATTACATAACAAACCGCCACTTCTACAGCTATTGTAAACAAGTCCTTATTCCTCACTTAGTGTATTATGAACAAGTTCACTTCATCCAATAAAGTCAAGGTCATGATCGGATTGCTTTTGTGTATATGAACTACCTTGTCATTACCAAGATGAAGTAAGTTAATGGGAAGAATGATGAGGAATACTTCAATTTAAACAACAATGACAAGGGTGTTGTTTATATATAAGGATATTAGGCAAAGCGAAGAACTCCGAGATCGTCTAGCAGATACAATGAGAGGACACCATCTTTGTTTCTATTATGCAATCATGCAAACTACTATTGTCAAAATAAGTATTAATCAACGTTTCTATGACATCTATTTCTATTGAGATTATTTCTATTGGCATTTTCACCCTATCTACTCATTCTCTTCCAACACTAATATTTCCAACATAAAAAATATCAACTCACGTAGCACAAAGAGAGAAAATCGTATGGCACAAACCTATCGAACTGTCATGTTTGTCTCTCCTCACTCTTCGCAATGCCGACCATCGCATTCAATACCACATGCACAGATGTCATTGATCAGCCAGATTAACCAACTCAATGGTGAGGTTCAAAGACCATGAAGGATGTAGTAGAAGGATCAAAGTGACGAGACGAATGAGCAGTCGCAAACAGGCACAACTACAGCGTGGGTCATCCAAATTACATTCCAATAGCAAGACGAATTGCGAAAAGATTCTCGCCATTAAATCTTATGACAAAAAGAAAGTAAATCATAGATTCATAAGTCATAAACATTTCTCACTCTTCATTTGCATGAGAACTCTAACTATCAGAACTCCCCATCACAATGATGAAAACCCTGAAATTGAATTTGCACAACAATCGTTGATCGATCTGAGCAACGAGTTCGATGGCAATGTTCAATGACCCTAATCAATGTAGCAGACGGATCGTTGTGATGGTACTGATGACCAACATGTTGACAACTGCCTTGAATAGCACTTAAAAGATTATCATTCATTATCCGGAGCAGCCAACTCAATGGTGAGGTTCAACGACCATGACGATTGTAGTAGTTGGATCAAAGTGACGGCACGGATGAGCAATTGCAACTAGGCACAACTACATCATTGGTCATACAGATTACATTCCAATTACAAATATACTAAGCCTTCTCCCACTATAAGTAGGGTCGGCTACATGGATTCTTGCTCAAATCCATGTTGAAAGATTCAACTATTTTTTACGCTGGCCATCGACTACCTAACGCAACCCCTGCAAGAGTTGGATTTGAACCCAGGTCTTTTGTGTGGTAGACACACACATACTGTACTACCACTAGACCATATTACATTCCAATTAGCAATACAAATTAAGGAGGATTCTAGCCATTAATCTTAGGATAAAAACTAAGCAAATCATAGGGCATAAACAGTTGTCACTCTTCATTTGCATGATAACTCCAACTATCAGAATCCCCCTTCGCAATGACGAAAATAGCATGAAATTGAATTTGTGGAACGATTGTCAAGATTGCAAAAGCCGATAGTCTGTACTCGAGAGACCAGGCCATGGACTAAGGATTATTCAACTATCAAGCGACTAATCGAAATTAGTCGGGCATTAATCGATTTGAGATTTTTTAATTATTTTAGATATCAAATCATTTTTATACATATACTCCTATATATGTACATATTTAGAAATTTTCAAATTTTAAAGAATTAAATAAAAGAAACAATTGGATTAAAAGAAAAAAAATAAGCAAGTTAAGAATAAAATGTTTGCTGCATAGCATGAACTAATGTTTAAAAACAAATACAACATATCAAAATAGAAACATGCTCAAGAAAAACAACTCTAGTAGCAAGATGCCATTCATCTTCAGCAATGTCATCATCTAAGTCAAGATCTTCCTCTTCATCATCTTCGTCATCGTCATCTGCTTCTTCTATGTCTTCAAGCTATAATTCCTACTTGTACTTGATCAATCGGTACGGCATATGAGCTCAAAAATGAAGCTCCCTTGCCACATTCACCTTTTTAGCTTCTTTTCGAATCCAAATTCTCTAACAACAATACAAGCACGTGCTACAGTACCCCAAGTCAATCTGGAACCTGGAAAAAAACATACTCATCTCGAGGTTGTACATTGATATCTCTAGTTCATTCACTCAAGTGCGCACGATCGTGAGAAGAAAGAGGATCTTTGTCTTTCTCAAACCAGCGTTCCTTCATGTTGGAATTGAAATGCATGTACACAAGATCGTTCGGTCGCTTTATCTCCATGCTGCCTCTATCCTTAGTATGAATTTGAAAGCGATAATAAAAGAAAAATTGCATATTTATATCAACTACCAATCTACTACTAGTATTCCAATTGGAATGGTCGGTAGAGTCATTACTGAATCATACTCCAATTATGCTCACATCCAGATGATGAAGACGTCAAGCTCAGGATCTTGATGCCCATGACTTTTAAATGTAGTGTGTCAACTCCATGATTATACCACCAAGTACCTACTAAAATAAAGAATTGGTCAAGTCAAAAAAATCAACAAGATTCGCATGACATGAATAGAAAATAATATCCGATATACTTAGATCATAATTGT
The DNA here is from genome assembly GCA_037367405.1 of Ottelia alismoides. NCBI lineage: Eukaryota > Viridiplantae > Streptophyta > Magnoliopsida > Alismatales > Hydrocharitaceae > Ottelia > Ottelia alismoides. The sequence goes on from JAZKJV010000170.1 coordinate 1,335,806, forward strand.
CATCATTTCTCGATCTTTGTCTCACAGCCAATGTCTTGTCAAACATTCATGATCATGTCTGTATGCACGACCCTCCTTCAAGGTGATGACATATTCTATATCAATATTTGCATAAAATCATTCCATGCAAATCATAAACTTGTCTTCATTATAATGTTTGAATCGCTAACACACGTTGTGTAGAGGTATGGGTTCAAAAACAAGCCGCTAGATGCAACAGAGTATCAAGCCTTCCTTTGGTCTTGGAGATAACAGTGTCCACAAAAAACTTATATGATGACTCCATGCCATTGAAAGATGTCATTGTCTCTCGCTTGGCCTCTTCAAGCCCTTCGTAGACAAAGCCCATGGACGGACGCTAATATGTATCAACCACACACAATAAGCAAACCAAAAGTGCAAAAACTCTGATAGCACATCCAGAAAGTAGGGCTAAGACAATGGAAATTGCTACTTCTCCCTTTTGGCCTTCGATCATTTGCAATTACTCCACTCATCCGAGGAAAACATCAACATCAGCTTGTCTCTTTTCTCGAGAATGCTTTCAAGCGTGAGGAAAGTATTTGCAAACCAATGTCCCTCTTATTTATGATCTTCTGCGTCAAGCTCAAAATTTTAGTATGAGCATAAATGAAAATTATGAACGTCTTCGCCTTTGTAAGTGCACTCTTCACCGTCGGTTCTTTGTTTATCTCCTCCAAAGCAAGATCAATGGAATGCGCGGCACATGAGTTCACCATATCTGCAGATATGATCTAAGCAACAATTTTTTTGTTGCTGCATCTGCATAAGCATTATCCGCAACAATTTGAACAACATTTTTACTCTAACTTCATTCAGACATTGATCAACCAACTGAAATATATACTCTACAATGTGTGTCTCATCGGCGACATCTATGGACTTCATACTCTACAATGTGTGTCTCATCGGCGACATCTATGGACTTCAAAAATGAAAACCCAAGGTGTAATTTACACATAAATTCACGGTGCTCATTCCTTGCATTATGTCTATCCATGTATCAATCATTAAACAGCATCCTGTCGACTTCCACCTATCTCGATGGCATTGTAAATCATCAAATATTTTCCTCATCGCTTTCATCAAAAATGGACTGCTTATCTCATACATCGTGGGAGCCTTTAGACCAAGACCATACTTCCCAATTGCCTCCATCATTTACATAAAGGGTTCCGTAGTCAATGCAATGAAAGGAATTATCAATGTATATGCCCAGTTGCATGTATAGAAGACAAACCCTTTCTCGATGATCTTTGGAGAATCCATCTTATATGGTCATCTAATGTAATGATCCTTCTACTACGACGTTCTACTCCAAAGATTTGGATAATCTTGTTCTTTTGGTTGATGCAGCATATCTAGTGATAGCAATCTCCTCTATCATCTCCTCAACTTCAGTGGCTTTCTAACTCTTCTTTTTAGCAACATTATCCAAATACGATATCTTCTTCGTCTCTTCATCCACCTAGGGACATGCAACCACGTTGCATTTTCGGTGTGCAAGATGTTGTTAGAATCTGTAAACCCCATCTTTCATTACCTTCTAACAAGCATGCAATTAACAGTGTTCGGATCTGTATGGTTCGAAAGGTATCTGAATTGCCATGTGGGATCACTTGATTTTGGCGGCACATAAAGGACAAGTACCTATCTGAAGCGACTTTCGCGGGGGGTGTAGCCATCTCCAATGTCACAAACTCGTAAGTTAGCACTTAACATAAGCAAGTAATTAACTTACCACTACTAACAATGATATACTAAATATGGAACGAAAACAAATACCAACTTACAACATAAACTAACTAAATGTCCATAAATTGAGAATAAAGTTGATTTAAACCTGCTTTTGTTATACATTAATATACAACAAACACAAGTTACAACTTACACCATAAATTATTTAGGTAAATAAGAATCAATCAAACAACTATGAATACTAATCAATCGTTTGATTTTACTAACAAACACAAAACAACTATGAATACTAATAAACCATTTGATTTTACTAACAAACACAAGTTACAAGTTACACTGCACAACAAATTGAGATTCGTAAAACATTTGATTTTATATCTGAGTTTTTAACTTATGACTACTAATCAATCAAACAATTAGTTGGGTTGTTTGTATGAATAGGCATGTGTGCCCCTACAAACTATCCGTGTATACATCAAAAACAAGTAAATAAACATCATGGACACCAAAAAATACAACATATGAACTTTAAAAAATCCTACAAATAAAAGTCAAAAGCTTTTAAGGCAAAACGCAAAAGAATAGGTCCGCATATACATCAAAAACAAGCAAACATTACAACATATGAACTTTAAAAATAGCTTTTAGAAAAACCTCAAATAAACCCTAACCTGGGACCTAGCGGCATAAGCTGAAGGACCGAAGGAGAGAAGGCGCTCCTGGCGGCAGTACGGAGAGGGGGCTCGAGCCACCAGCGTACGGAGGCGAGGAGACCAGAAAGAGATCGGGCAATGCTGGGAGGAGAAATGGGTATCGAGCATGTGAGGAGAAGTAAATGGAGATGTTACCATCAGGAAGTAACCTAATTTCCACCGAAATGGGTAATTTGTTAACGTTTTGGACAAGCATTCAGATCCAAAAAAAAGTCATTTAAAAATAATCGATTACTCGATTGACTAGGCCGACTAGTCGACCCCTGTAGTTGATCTACCCGCCTAATGGTCGACTAGGCCTAGACAAGTTAGCTACCCGATCTAGTCGACTAATCGAGCCGATTAGTCGGACTAGTGGGCCTATTTTTTATAACCTTGACGGTTGTCTAACAGTCTGAGCAACCACTTCAATGGCAAGGTTCATCACCGACCACGATCAATGTAGCAGAGGGATCATCGTGATGGTACTGATGAACAACAAGTGGATTATAGTGCTCGATCATGGCATGGGGCATCCACATTCCATTCGAATAGTGGGGCGAAAACAGTAACTAAAATTATCATATCTCTTTCATTTTTTATTTATTAATATCTTCATGAATTATTTTAAAACAAAAATTTCTCTTTTTAATGATGACTATCACCTTTAAATAGGTAAGTTAAGCAAAAAAAAACTTTTTCTTTATTAGGAAAAATGTGAACCTGCAATAACCATGTTACTTTATCTTAGATATGGCTAACTATTGCAATCATGTTGAAATGGAGACTACAATATGAAAATGCCTTTATCACATAGATGTGATGCATGAGTTCAATGAAAGTATATGTTCGAAGATGTAGTGATTGGTTGAATTATGTGTCCCAATACAATAGGTATTATCTACCCTTAAATAATCGTAAAACATTTTTATTTTGCAAGTGAAAAACATAGGTTTTTGTTGGAGTATATGCGTCACTTATGTAGATGGATAATTGGACCCTTCAGGATCCAATTACCATATCCAGTGTTAGACCCACATCTACCAGTTGTGGGATGTGGAGACTCGGTGGGGGCTATATAAGAAGCCCCACACCTCCTGTATCGGATGAGAAAAAGTTCAATGAATACATCAGCCCTTTGAGGTGTTCTCCCATGGTTTCATCTCGCTCCTTAGGGCGTAGGGTTTCACGTAAAATCGTATTGTTCTTTAATGTTAATTCTGTATCTCTGATATTACGCTTTCGCATTCTTCGTTTTCTAACATAGTATCAAAGCGGGTTCGATTCTCGAGGAGATATTTTATATCTTTGATTTAGTCGAGATTCAATTCTTGGTTGTTCTTGGAGATTCGTTCTTGTGGATTATTATTGTTCATGGTCATTCTCCAGTTCTAAGGTTCAATCTCTGGAACCCTAGTTCTCCAGACTGCATACAATCAGCCAGCCCTTGCTCTCAAGACTTCAACATGATCGTGCAATATCAGAGGAAATTAGGGTTCTCGAACTGGAACCCTAATCTCATCAATGGCATCACAACGACGGCTATCAAGCAGCAAAAACCTCCACGGCGGTGCAACTGACTCCAGCGAGCCTCCTCCAGCAGGCCACCTCCTCTCGTATCACTCTAGTCCATGCATCTCCAGCATAGAAGGATTCTCCAGGAACCCTAATCGCGAAGGCAGGATCACCTCCCACGCGACCTTGCGCCGCCTGACCTCATGCAAGGTCACACGCAGCCGCCCTCGAAGACAACAAGCGAGCCGCCCACATCGTCTCTACTACACAACATGACAATGCACTCCATCGTGTGTCATCAACCTCCAGATCGCATCCCTCGGGCGGCGAAATATCACAGCAGCAGCAACGGCGGCGGCGAAGGCCTAAAGGCGTAGACCCGAAGTCCAAAGGGGATCCACGCAGGCGGCGAGCTCCATGCGGCACCTATCGGCTATCCTAGGCGGCGAGCTCCACGCTATCCTCTTCGTGCAGCTCATCTCCAAGAGCCCAGGCAGCGTCGTTCGAAGCAGGGCTCCTCATCGGGGGAACCCTAATAGGAATAGAAAGAAGAAAAGGGATGATGCCCTCTTATTTAAAGGGGGCTTGGTCCGCTGCGAGAGATATAGGCCTAGTTAGGACATATTTAAAAAAGGAAAAAAAGGGGCCTCCTGCTACATTTTGGCCCAAGTAGGCCAAGAAGAAAAAATTAAAAAAAATAAGAGAAGGGCCCAATGAAAAATTTTGGTGGGCCCGTTTGCATTAAAAAATGAAAAGGTTATAAAAAAGAATTGAATATCCGAAAAAAATGATTTAAAAAAAGAGCCGGAAAAAAATGTTATCTGCTTATGTGATTTTTTTCCTCCACATCTTCATGTCTTCTCCCAACTAAGTCAATGTCATTGTTTTCCGACAAGTATGGGAGAAAGGGGGTTATTGTGTAGAGTTCTACATGCCAGATTTTCAGATTCTCCAGATTCCATGCTAGCCAGATTTCAGACTCTACAGGTCAGATTCATACTCGACGTTCAAATTGGTTCTGAGTATGCAGTTTGATGCACATATGTTTGACATCATTTGTGTGATCCCATCTTTGTTTTTCATCTCAAAGTTTTCAAGTGATCCATAGGGACTCCAGAGTAGAGATCTCATTCTCTATGCCATTGTGGGCTAGGGTTTTCATGTGGTTTCATAGGAACTCAAGAGTAGAGATCCCATTCTTTGAGCCAGTATGGAAGAGACCCAGTTCTCTGACAAGGAGACTTTTCAAACTCCATTCTTCAGCGACCGTGGACTCCGACAAGGATGTCTCCACGATTTTTTCAGTTCGACCCTTTAGAGATGGATCAATTGTCCACATGATTCAGCCTTCAACATGTGGCGGGCTAGAGTACTCTGATGAGGAGACTCATTCAGTTTTAATAACTCTGACACGCACAGTACAGAGCATGCGTTCTCCAACGAGGAGACCCAGTTTGACTCATCAATCTAGCCCGCTTGTTCCTCCTCACCTGCACAGCATGAGAAGCAACGTCCTCGACAACAACCGTCACTTGTGTTTGCGTTGAGTTGATATTGTATATAGTGTCTTGTATTGTGAGTTTGAGAATTATTTCTGTAACATCCGAATTTCAACTAAAAACGAAGCTCGATCCGATTTGGGTCCGATAAACCCAATAAAGTTGTCGGTAAATGCCAAACAACATAAAACGATCAATTGATTGTGAATCAAAAGTCGTTCAGGCGAAATCGATCAAAAATCAGTCGCATCGTAATGTGTGCCGCGGAAAAGCCACGACGCAAATTCGAAAACCGCGAAACATACCGAGACCGTCATAAAATCTGATTCGATGAAAGAAGACCAACGGAATCGACCGTTCGTCAATCGGAGTTCATTTAATATTTTTAATTCACGAAATTTAACCCCAAATCGAAATCGTATCTCAAAAATTTCGGGGGTTCAAAACCCAACCGAAAGTATATCATATTATACTCATATTGATCATCATTCAGAGACGGTCAAATCGAGATATTGGGCGTCAAAATCTGAGGCCTGAGGTACGCGTACGATTCATTTTAAGTATGTAAAAAAAATAATAATAAATATTTAATTACTATAAACTGTAGCAACCGGTCGGTGTTCTAAAAAAAATCAGCATTCTTTTCTGGAACCGTGGCTCCACTTGGCCTTAAAACTCCAAACTATTTCCATTTGGCAATCAAAGGTCCCTCTCCTCTTCTTATTAATATCAAGCCCAAATCTTCTCTTCCTTTCTCAAAATCTTTCCAACGACGGGAGGAACCCCAAGCCGTTTCTTCTCATTCCATGAATGCTGAGAGTTGTTGCACCATAGTCATTGGAGGCCCCTTCTCCTTCCCTGGATATACTGCAGTCCCAACTACAAAGCACCATAGCCACTGCATGATTCGAGATTTTTCTTCAAATTGAAGAAGCTAAATAGGTACACTCCCCTCTGCCCTCCTACTTTGCTGCCATGCATGAAGTTCTACTCTTTTAGATTCTTTTTTAAAGCATTTTCTAGAGCAATATGTTGCTGAGAAATTGAACATAAATCAAACACTGAATCTGAAATTCCAGATCTAAATTTTAGAATCATACTTTGGTTTACTCTGAAATGGAATTGGATTTTGTGCCATTTTGTGCTTCATAGTCTCTTAAGTATGTAATATTTGAATATTTCAGAGATTAATAAATATAAGCTTGAATTTCCATAGATTATAATCTAAAGTTTGAGATATGCAAATCATGAAATCATGGGTTACTATCTACTGTTCTGTTCTATGTTCATAGTCAGAAAATAAAAATTTCTTTTAAAATAAATATGGATTTAATATAAAATCATGGCTATTGTTTTCTTCTCTATTCTCTCTTTTCTCTTTTCTGGTCTCTGTTTATGATTAGAAAATAAATTTCCTTTTAAAATAAATATGGTTGAGATGTGATTTTCTGGTTACTGCTCTCAAATAGAAAATAAACTTTTATAATAAATATGGATTTAATATTACAGCTCTTCTCTGCTCTGTTCATGATTAAAAATTAAAGTTTCTTTTATAATAAATGTGGTTGGTATGTGAATTTCTAGTTAATGCTTACAATTACAATTAGAAAATAAAATTTTTATAACAAATACGGATTTAGTGTGAAATTCGTTCTCTGGTCATGATTTGAAAATTTACATTTTCTTTTATAATAAACGTGAATTGAAGGTGAATTATTGGTTACTGTTTTCTGCACATAATTAGAAGTTTAAAGTTGTCTTATGAATCATAAAGTTGATTACAATTCTACTACTCAAGCATAAATTGGTAACAATGCATGGAATTTAGAGTTCTTCGAACTTTATGAATAGCATACAATTATGATCAATATGGTATAAATTTTGGTGTACTGTATATTTTATAATCACGTTTCTCTGATCTGTATCTCGAGCAACAAATTTTATATGAATCAATAATGCTTCTAATATCAACTTCTGTAGGGAGTTTGACTCTGTTTGAAAATCCTTAATTTGGCGATCTTCCATATCATAGTCTTATTTCACGATTATTTGACTAATCTAAGTTGTAGTCAGAAAGTGCATCAACTTTGTATAATACTTTCATTCGGAATTCTACATCAATCTCTACAAGTATATTCGTTTTAGAACTTATACTTGTTCAAGGATCATCGGTGCATTACATTAAGTACTAATTGATCTGTTTATGTCATACTGTTGGAATTCTTTACATACACAATCTTAAGTAGAAATTTGGTTATAAGCCATTATCCAAGAAATATCTCAGATATGATTACATCAGCAATGGTAACCGATGACATAAAGTTATATCATCTTCAAAAAAAGTCATCCTTTAAGTATACTATACAATCTAAGGATCACTGTCAATAAGATGGATAACCAAGAAATCTAGATCTGTATGATTAATCACAAAAAGAAGTGAGAAAGAGATGAATTGACAAGCAAGTGATGATAATCGTGGATCTGTAATGATTATACATTTGAGTGCCGGTCACAGTGAACCTTACACTTGACCATGCAAGGGCGCGGTGACCCTCAACTGGGCGGGAGATAGGAAGCCCAGTTTGGGCAGCGGCCGCAAAGCGCACGGGTCTAGGATCCCAGTTCTTCCACAGTTTTTACGCGAGCTCACAGTGTTTTTACGCCTCGTTGGGATCCTGACTTTTGATCAGTTCCGCGGACCCCCTCTGTTTCAGGATACCCATGCGGGGGATCCTCGATTTCAGTTTTTCGTACGAGCTCGTTTGCCCGTTACCGGTCGGGCCGGTTTCTAGAGTGATTTTTCCGGAGAGTCTCTCTCACCCGTCTCAGGGGTGTAGTTTTGGAGTAGACATATCCCTCTATTGGACCGCACTTCCAATTAGAGGGCGAGACGGAAGAGCCATTTGTAGGCTACCTCACCGCTTGAGTTTTTCTTTCGTCAGCAGACTTGGCGATTCTACATCCAAATCATCTATGTCTACATCTAGGTCATCTAGGTTTACACCTGAGGCAGTTGCAGTTGAGGTTTGGAGGAGTTACAATCAAGGTTGAGTTGATTGAAAGTGACTATAATAAAATTTGATTTATAATAATATGACTATAATAATATGAGAATATATACACACACAAATACACTTATGAATAATAAATTACATTATAAAATATGTTATATATAAAAATGTTGGGATAATGGGTGAGCATGGGAGGTACATACAAGCAACTTGAAAACCTCTTTACATTGCAAGTAGATGTAAATTTTAGGTGATTATGCCTTTATACTTGCCTCTTTTGCAACCATTTTAAATAACATTTTTTGATAATATGTTATATGGGTGTACCAGCACTCGTTGATGCCCCTTCGTTCCTAACATGTTTTGGCAGGAAGGAGCCTGCTGCTCAGTAGCTGTTGATGATTCCATGCGATAGAGTATATACCAGACGGTACGTATACTTTTGTCTCGGTTTTTGTTCGACTTATAATGTAAATGCTTACCTTTCTCTTCTGCACAAAATTTTGGGAATATTGTATGTACTGGCAGACTCCTTGTACATGTTGTAAATATATGAAAATTTATGAAATGAAAAAGTTGATGGCTCTAATTTGTGTGTTGATTCGGTTGTGAAACGGTGTTTCTTGAATCTGAATGTCATTTGAAGCTTCAGCGCGAAAAAAAATTCCCCGTAAATTCATACACTTAATGCGATGCCAATGAATGTTGTATTGAGAATGTGGCGTAAACAGGTACCCGGATCCGAGGGGGTTTACACTTTCGCTTTGTCCAAGATGAGCATTGCATGCTCCAGCTTGAGGGGGCGTGTTGGAGTATATATGCTACTTATATAGATGGGCAATTACCACATCCAGTGTTTAGTCCCACATCTACCAGTTGTGGGATGTGGAAACTCAATGGGGGCTATATAAGAAGCCCTGCACCTCTTGTATCAGATGAGAGAAAGTGCAATGAACACATCAGCCCTTTGAGGCGTTCTCACATGGTTTCCTCCCGCTCCTTAGAGAGTCGGGTTCCATGTAAAATCGGTGTTCTTTAATGTTTATTATGTATCTCTGACATTACACTTTCGTATTCTTCGTTTTCTAACAGTTTTGAAGACACGGAGAATCGGTAGTATCGTATGTGTCCGAATGTAGTAAGTAGTATCTGACCGTATCGAATTGTAAAAGATTTTTATTTCATAAGATTAATTTGTACTACTTTTTTGAACAACCCTCTTGCGACTATATGGCCACGGTGGTGTCATTAACACCTGTTATTTTAGTCTTTGTTGGCAGAGAAGCTTTTTTGTCAAACATCATAAATAATCGGAACATTCATAGAGCAACAAGTGTAATCAATTAGCAAAGACTGTCTACTAAGGGAAAAGCATTGACTAATCTTGCATCTCACTGAAGTCTAAATCAATAAAAAAAATACATGGAGGTTCTTTTTAGCTCTATAAATCTCCATTATTATTCTCATCAACAAGTGGATAGTTTAAATAGTTGAGCAACTTGGCATGAATCCAAAGTGGTGTTCTTTTACTTTGGAAACTTGTCTCAACCTTCTTTCGATCGCGTGTTCCCAAATTTTCATAGTATGACACATCAGCTTGATACATCTGTAATTCCAACAATTTTGAATGTATCCTTTATTGTTATAAAGCACCACGATGCTTCTCATCCATGCTTCAGGCATTTTTTTACTTCTCCAAATAACATTGAATAAATTTATGAGCCAAGTCAAACCACACCCACCTAGAACTCTGCATACTTCTATAGGAATGTCTTCAGGTCCACCTTTCCCAACTTTCATAACCTTCAAAGCATCCTCTACTTCATTCCTTTATATTCGTCTATAGCTTGCACGATTCAAGCAACTTTCAATATTACCTAGATCTCCCAGAGTGACCTCTCCATTTCCCTCCCCAATGAAAAGCTTATGGAAATATTGCTTCCATCTAATCTCTATATCCTTCTAAGTAACAAGCGTGTGTCCTTCCTCATCCTTATGTGAAGATCCTATAGTGCGGCCACGAATAAAAGTAATTCAATAAATGTTATCTACTTCATTGTTATAAATTGATGTCAACGTCGTAAAGATTTCTTGGACTTCACTTTATCATACTAGCATGATTGCTTGACTAAGAATAACAACATAAATATCAATAACTATGGGCATATATAATAAAAAAACACTCATGTGAGTCATATTTAAAAACTCAATAACCCATAACAAACATAACTACCTCACGTCACATAACCCTTCTCCTTTGTTTTACAAACTGAAAACAACTACTTAACCCACCTTATCCATCAAATATTTCTCCTAACGAGGCCTAAGATTTCTTTTATAAGTCTTAAAGGTCAATATGTCTTTTCATTAAAAGACAAGTCTCACAAAATGCTTAACATCTTCCACTAAAGTAGTCGATTACAATAAAAAGAGATGACTGAAAATCTCATTAGCCAACTGAAAATAAGGGTTGGTCAACTGAGATTTAGATGAGAATAGCTAATAGGCAAAATTCATAAGTTGGTTGAAACTCATAATTTGTCAATTAATTAGAAGGATTAGTCGAGTCATCAGCTAATCACCAACTAGTCATTGAATAAACGAGAGATAAATGTTGAAACAATCCGTGGTCGATGATCAAAGTAATAAGTTGGCTGAAGAAATGGGTCGGGTCAATGAGGCCCTGCTATTGAAATGGGTGCTTAAGATATGGGGCAAGGATGACTCTTTCTTTGGCAACGTTCTGCGTGCGATATTGGGCGAGGACTGGAATTCCTTCATGCGCGGGAGTTGCCCTGTTCACTCTTCTCCTTTTTGGCGCTACGTCTTTGATATCTATCAAAAGAACTGCTCCTTGTTCACTCCGGTGCTAGGATCGGGTTCTGTCTTCAAGTTCTGGCTGGACGACTGGACGGGGGGTGGCGCCTTCCGGATTCGCTTCCCGCGGCTTTTCTCCTTGGCGACTAATCGCCTGGCCACCATTGCCGATTACTGGTTCAACGACGGTTGGTGCCCCGCTTTCTCGGGGATTCTTTCGGACCAACGCGCCAACGACCTCGCCTCCCTGCTGGAGGCTCTTTCCTCTTCCGCCTCCCCTTCTGGTGGGAGGGATCACTGGGCTTGGAGGGATGGGCCTTTCTCCTCTCGCAAGGCCTTTTGTGCGTTGCTTCCTCCTCCCCCCCCCTGGCTGCTTCCTTGGTTCGTGACTGCGCCCTCTTATGGGGGCTCCGCTTGCCCGCTAGGATCACCTTCTTCTTCTGGGTTTTTCGGCATCGGAGGCTGATGACTCGTGACCGGTGTGCCTCCTTCCTTCACACCCCCAGCATCCTTTGCCAACTCTGTGGGGTGTCTGACGAATCGGCCGACCACCTGTTTTTCCTTTGTGCGTCGGTGTCTCGGATTTGGGATGATGTTGCTTGGGCTCGTGCGGCCAATACGGAAGACTTCTGCGATATCCTTTGGGCCAACAGAAGGCGGCCACGTTCGCATCTGCTGGGTCCCTTGGCGCGCCTTTGGTCTATCTGGCGGGCTCGCAACGACTCTATTTTCTCGGGCGCGCGCTTCTACGAGGAGAATGTGACTTCCGCAGCTATCAACCTAATTGCTGATTGGTCTATGTAGTTGGGCCACGGGGCCCGGTTGTCAAATTCTTTGGTTTGCTTTGGTCTCTCCCTCTTCCCCCCTTCTTCCCCCCTCCCGCTGTAAGTATCTCGTTCTATTTTTTTAATATATTATACTGGGGTGAACACCATTGCGTGTCTCCCCCTTTTTGAGCCTCAAAAAAAATAAGTTGGCTGAAGAGAAAATCAGTGAACTGGAAATCTAGCCTGACTAAGTCTAGGTACTTGAGTGAAACTATAGATGAATACTATGCATATGCATGAGGTTTACAATGCAATCTCTTGTAAAATAAATTATAAAAACACACAGAACTCGTTGGTCGTCATCTTCTTTTCGTCCTAATTTCATCCAGAATTCATCAAATCTTTATGTTAATGTAGCTTCTAGTTCTTCTGGAAGCTCCATCCGCTTGATCATAGCTTCGACTTGATTTTAAATGCTGTGTATTCTGTCATCATGTTATTCGTCAGCTAAGACAAAGCAAAACTCGTGTCATTAATAAAACCATACATATACATGAATGTCCCGACATACAGAACACAAAATGCATGCACGGAACACAGAACACAAGTTGTTGTGGCTTTCACGGTGCTGGTTGCTTCTAGGCTGCTTCAAAGAAATATATTGTCTAAGATGGGGGTAATAGTTCCCCCAGGATGCCTTTGCATGTGATTATCAAAACATGACTCTTGCTTAACGAGAAAATTGCTAGACTGCATATGTGGACTACTACTTCCTTGACTAGAAAAGGCAAAATCGATCAGCCTGGTAGTGTCTAATTGGCGGGCAGCTGCCGGTCCCAACCCTAGAGATTTAGTTAAGATTAAGAAAGTAGACTCCCCAAAGTTACTAGTGCTTGCACAGAAGAATGGACAGAGGAATAATGTCGGTCGCTTCCAGGTTGCTTTACAATCACATCTATAAACCTGGTCAAGATTAGAACAACATGAGCATGATCTTGAACGATATGGGCATGATCTTGAACAATATGGGCACGATCTTGGTAATTTACGAGCTTTGAGCTCGCAAAAGTTGTTAACGACAGCGGCACAAAAGCTGTAGGCACTAATGTCCCTGGAAGTCGATGGCACCACGAGGGCTGAAGATGGAGATGAAGGCAAGTTAATGTAATTTTTGCCTCTGCCTAGTGTTCAGTGGGGGTGAAGGGCAGACAGGAGCATCAATCCAATTTAATACTCGCTTTAATACAGTGTAGAAAGGGCCAGACGGGAGCAGCACTCCAATTTAAGACTATCACTTTAATACAGTGTAGAAAGGGAACGACAAATTCATTTATTGATAATGAACCCTAACCCTCCAGATAAGAGGTTAAGGCTAGAGAACACATATCCATAAAAAATAGACAAATTCATTTATTGATAATGAACCCTAACCCTCCAGATAAGAGGTTAAGGCTAGAGAACACATGAACACATATCCATAGAAAATACAAAACTAGCCCTGAAGGTTACACCTCCATATTCACATCAAGTGCTTTTCTTTTGTTAAGTTTTTGTATGTTGTTTTTTTAATGTCATAGTTGCTTAAAAAAATTATCTTTGCTTATTCTTGTTAAATTACACAATCTCATACAAATTTATATTTACTTCGTTAGATCAAAAAAAACAAGCAAAACCATTGCCGCTGGGGTGGGGAAAATTGGGTATCTTAAATGGTACTGATTACGAACTGTGGAGTAAAAATATCTACTTTGGCCAGCTACACGATAGCATACGCTCCATAATAGACAAACATGGCCCTACTTTATCTGAAAATACAACTATGCAGGAAATTAGATCTCAAGAATAGTGGGAGAATACTGATAATAGAGCTACAAGTTTCATGCTAACTCACATGGAATTAAAGCAGATTTGGGTCTTTAAGACATGTAAACATCATGCAAGTTATGGAACGCAGTAAAGGACAAATAGTACTCAAAATCGGAAGTGAGTGTTCAGCTTCTTCTACACAAGAATAACTCGTGTAGAATGAAGGAATCCGAAAGCATTCTCGAACATGTGAATGAGATGATCATGATAGCCAAGGACCTAGCAGTTGTTGAATACGCGATTCTAGAAAGGATACAAATAGCAACCATCCCAGGAAGTCTTCCATCGTCTTTCAACATGGTCGCCACATCGCAAAAGATAACAGCAGCATAAAAAGTATGATGGACCTACCTGCACGATTGGCAATTGAGTAGGATCTCTCAAAGCAAAGATTGAAAGTCGAAATCTTTGAGGCCAAGGAGGAAGAAAAAGAAGCAAAGGTGGTACACGCAAAAAGGAGATTAGGACCCTTCAAGGTGAATTTCAAGGGAAAAGGTGGGAAATACCCATGTAACTCATGCTACGGTTGCGACAAATATGGCCACTTCAATGTCAATTGCACCAACAAGAAGAAGCCAGGAAATTCTAAAGTGCTTGAGAACAAAGGCAAAAAGAAACTTGAATTTGATGTTGTCGTTGAGTGCAACTCTACAACCACAGACTGCGACAAGTGGTGGAATGATTCTGGTGCAACCCGCCAAATTACCAAGACGAAGGAGGGGCGAGTGGACTCAAAGAGATGAAGAAAGTATAATCAAGGATCTTCATAGGGAACAACACCTACTTAGATGTCGACGGTATTGAGACTTGTAGGCTGGATATGGGCAATAGTGTAATGGTACTTTAGGATATACGCTCCAGAAATACGGTGGAACCCCGTATCTGTTCCTGTTTTGTTCATAAAAGATTTTGAAGTCTGATTTTATAATAAACGTGTATCCATATGAAAGAATAAAAAGGTCTATGTCATGGAAAAGTTTGTACCCGAGCATGACCTATCATGCCTTCTTATAATAACTTCTAGTGAATCAATGAGTGTCGTTTCTGAGTATTTTATGTGTTACTTATCTAATTATATGTTTATGACACATGAGACTGGTTTATCCAAGAAATTTGAAAATGAATCAAAAAATCTGATCTTTTGCCTAATATTAAAGGTGCAAGGGCATTGCCCGGTGAACAATGTTCGATTGGCAAATTGACGAGAAAACCCTTCTCGACGAGAATTCAGTCAAAGGAGTTATTAAGCTTGATCCATTCAAACATATATGGACCATTGAGCGCCAGTACACAAAAAAGAATACTTCATAACATTCATTGATGACTACTCTAAGTTCTCTTATATCTTACTTCAGATTTGAACGTTGTTGGATGATGGAGGAGGGTTTTCGAGAGATGGTGATCCCGTTATGGACTGAAATTGAGGGGGAAGGGACAATTATGGTCAGGTTGTCTCTGAAGCTAGCGGCTCCACGCCAACGACTGTTGGGATTCAAGGAGAAGTCCCAAGCAACGAGGGAATTGAGAATAAACAAAGCTCAGATAGAGGCGGTAAGGCTAGATTCGCTAGAGGATGTTAGGGAGCTGGAGGGGGAGGAGTTGATTGATAGGGGTTGGTTCAGAGAATTCTTGAGGAGGAGGAGGAGGATAGAAAGAAAGAGAAGGAATGGAGGCATAGATCCCACCGAAAATAGCTGAAGGAGGGAGATGTCAACACTAAGTTCTTCCATGTGGTAGCGAATGGGAGGCATAGGAAGAACTTGATACATTCGGTTGAGGTTGGGGGAGAGGTTTTATGGGGAGGAGGTTGCGATGGTGGTGACAAGATAATTTCATAGAACCGGCAGACGGTCGCCCCACGGCGGATCCACATGGTTGGGGCTTGGGGTAAACTCAATCTCCCCGTGAGTTGGTTGTGTTGACAAGCCTATTTACATTGCAGGGGGTTAGGGACGTTGTTTTTGGTCTGAACACAGACGGTTGCCCTGAATCGGACAGGTTTTCGATTTACTTCTTTAGGGAATTCTGGGATATGGTCAACAAAGAGGTGATAGAAATGGTGATGGAATTTACCGAGGGAAATTATGGCTTCGAGCAGCTTAACATGTCATTCATTTTCTTGCTTCCCAAGAAGGATGTTGCAACAAGGGTTGAGGACTATTGCCCGATTGCTCTTTCAAATGTGGTGTACTTGATTAATGGCAAAGACCTTAGCAAATAAGATGTGGGGGTCCTTTGTGGGATTATTTCACCGATGCAGAGGGCCTTCTTACTTGGCAAACAGCTCATGGACAGTCAAGAAGCTTTGAAGCTTCCCTAATTACACAGTTACAAGTCAGGTATTTTATCTACATATTTTTCTATAGGGAATTGTTGTACTTTCATTTTTCATTGAATATATGGAATAGAAAAGATAAATTATGATATAGCACAACCCATGTTGCTCCACAGGAAATTACCATAAAAGTGAGAATATACAGATAACTATATCGGTATGTATTTGATAAATACAATTACTATTACCCGCTTCAATCATATTCTATAAATTCTACTACCAAAACAAAAAAAACAAAAAGAAGCTGCGAATCTTTTTTTGAATATTAAGTGTTAAAATAAAAATAAATTCTATACTGCTCCTAATTATATTTATATATCTTCATGTCAGATTTTGCGCCGCAGAATTGAGCTCAAGCAGCACTGGATATGGTTGCAGCAAGGCGGAGCTCGCCTTGGATCTCGCCGGAGTCAGGTCTCCGTCGTCGCTCTCTCACTCATCGTTTCTCTATCATAAAAAGTTAGAAGGGGCCGGGAGGTGGCTCGCACAAGTGTGGTCTTGGCATCTAAGGTTGTCGTGGAATGTCACGGGAGAAAGATGAAACGAATACTTTGGAAGGTTAATTTCTCAAAGGCATACAACTGCGTTGATTGGATATTCATCCGGGCATCTCTTTACAGGTGTAGGTTCCTAGACAAATGGATAGCTTGGACGAAAAGATGCATCACGACAACATCATGTCGAGTTCTGGTGAACGGTTAGCCGAAGGGGGATATATTCGACCGCATTATGGGGTCCGTCAGAGCTGTCCTTTGCCCCCCCCCCCTCCCCCCTCTTGTTTGTTCTCGCAAGTGATGCTTTGGCAATAATGATTGATCGTGATGTGACTGGGGGGGATTTGTCGCAGCTACTCAAGGGAGGAGATCTCCATCCCTCTCCTCCAATATGCGGATGATACATTTCTTTTTGGGGGGGAGGCCTGAGAGTTGCAGAGGGTTTTCCATGACTCTAGATCTTTTCGGATTCCGTCCCTTTCAGTTTAAAGGATGGGGAGGTTGGGATGTGTGTCGGATGGCTTCGTTCTCCGTGCTAAGAGATGTTGATTCATCACCTTGAGGTGTCGGTGGCTAGGAGGATGCTTATGGCAGATTGGATACCGGTGATAGAGAGGTTGGAACATAAGCTTGCAGGATGGAAATATGTGTGCCAATCTAGAGGCGATAGGTTAATACTACTACAGTCGGTGTTATCAACGATCTCCATTTTCTTCATCTCATCCAGTTGTCTGCTGGGGTCCGGAGGAGGTTAGAGAGCAACATGAGGTGCTTCTTCTGGACATCTCCAGGAAAATGAATGGATTATCGCTGGAGAATTGGAAGATTGTCATCTGCTCGACGGAGGATGATGGACTCAACGTACGCAACTTGGAGGAGATGAACAAGGCTTTGCTCGGTGGGGTGATTGCGACAATCTGGTGTGCTCACTGTTCAGGAAGATTTACGAGTCTGGCTCCGCTCTGCTCGGGTCGAGGGATCTAGGGCAAGCACCTTCCTACTTCTGAAGATGCATTTGCAGCGTGGCGTAGGAGATACGTCCGTCCTTGAAATCAATTCTAAGGGATGGCACTAGCTTTAGATTTTGGATGGATGACTGGAGTGAAAATGGGGTGTTATGCGATAGATTTCCACGCCTTAAGGCTTTGGCAGCGGATCTGAACTGCTCGATGGCGAATGGGCACTCTTTCCTCCCCAATTTTAGATCAGATCTCTCCGAACAACGGTTGGGGGAGCTTATAATAATTTTGACGAAGTTGGATAGAGTAGAGGGGCCTACTGTAGGCAGGGATTGTTGAAGTTGGTGCGACGGGAGCTTCTCGATTCGAAAGGCCAACAAGATGTTGGCGAGCCTTTGGTGTTCGACCCTAGAGGATGCATAGCGGACTGCAGAAAATATGGCGCTGGAAAATTCTCATACGGATAAAGATCTTTTTGTAGCTATTCAGAAGAAGGGGACTTCTTACATGGGTCAGACTGACACGGTTTGTCCAAGCCATCGTTCCCAAGTGTTCACGTTATCTGACAGAAGTGGAAGAGGTGGATCACCTTTTCTTCGATTGTACGGACTCGACGAAGGCATGGAATCTGTTGTGAAACCATGAGATTACACTAATTTCTAGAATTCTATTGGCCTTAATTGGAGCGCACGATAAAAGAAAGAACTAATTGTATCGCTATGGTTTGGACGATTTGAATGGCAAGAATGGCGTGGTATTTCGTCAAGATAGATTATATGCTGAAAATATCGTGGCACACGCTAGGGTCTTTGTGGAGAGTTGGAGTTTGTAAACGTTTGTTTCTTGTCAGATATATGTTTACAGGCATGTAAATTTTTAGCGATGAATTAATGGTGAAGTTTTTAGCAAACACCTATACGGTGACAGTCATGTTTTCTTTCAAAAAAGTCTTTTAAGAAGCAAGACAGAAGCCTTTGAAAGAGATACAAGACAGAAGCATACCAAATTGGGAAAACCAATTAAGACCCTTAGGACTGATAGAGATGAAGAATATACCCCAAAGGAGTTTGAGGAGTATTGTATTCAAGCAGGCACTTATACGCAGACTATGATGCCCTATACACCACAATAAAATAGTGTAGTTGAAAGAAAGAACAGAACGTTGATGAATGCAGTAAGATGTATTTTGTCACACTCAGGTATCTCAAAGAAATTTTGGAGAGAAGCAGTGTTGACCGCTAACTACATACAGAATAGGATTCCCATCAAGTTAGTAAAATCAACACCATATGAAATTTAGAATAGCAGGAAATCCAAGTTGGGTCATCTCCAGAAATGGGGGTGTTGCACATCTCTTGGTACCAAATCAGCTTATGGACAAGTTAGACTGAAGACATTAAAATGCACATTTGTTGGAAATAGTGAACATTCTAAACGATATAGGTTCTTTCATGAATTCAAAAGTCTGATCGAAAGTCACGATGCATCATTTCCGAAATTCATCAAGAGAAGGAGCATGAAATAGAGGAACAATATCCTCTGATTGTCATACAAGACAATGAAGACAATTATGAAATGAGACTAGAATTGGTGGATGATCTTTGATCATCCATAATAGAGAATGAACCTACGGTTAATGATAATCCTTTTGAAGAAGTGGTAACACACACAACCTACGAGTATAATAGACAACAAGAGACCCAGAACACGACCCGCATGGATAGAAGATTATCATTTCTATGGATGTGAGACATCGTTTACACCGTAGACAAGGATATAGCGGACTGTAAAGATCTCATATCCTTTGATGAATGAATCATGGACGATTGCAATGAGGGATGAGCTGGACTCAATTAAACTAAACAGTATATGGGAGTAATGTGATTTGCCAGAAGGTAGGCAATCCAAAGGATGTAAGTGATTTTTTTGAGAAAAAAAGTACCGAGTTGATGGTATAAAGGTGATGGTACTGTTGATAAATACAAAGCATAATGGTGATGGTACTGTTGATAAATACAAAGCATAATTAGTTTTCAAGGATTATACTCAACAAGCTGGAATATACTTCTAGGAAACCTACTCTCTCATTGCTAAGTTTGCATCTATTCGAATGATCTTAGCGATGATCGCATATATGGATTTGGATTTATTATACATGAATGTGAAGACAACCTTCCTTAATGGAAAATTAAGAGAGAAAATATATGTGTGTGTGACAATTAATAGTTTTCAGGTAAAAGGACAGGAAAAAATGATTTATAAGTTAAGAAAGTCATTATATGGTTTAAAATAGTCTTCTCGGCAATCGTATGTCAAATTTCATGAGAAAATTATCCTATTTGGATTTGTTGCAAATAAGTTAGATAATTGTGTATATGTCATGAAGATTGAGAGCAAATTTGCAATCATGTCATTATATGTGTATGACATTATACTCGCAGGTAATGACATAGGAATGCTCGATAAATTAAAGAGAAATTGATCAGTGAATTTGAGAGGAAGGACATGGGAAAGCATCATATATTCTACGAATTCAAATTACAAGAGATAGAGATTCAAGGACATTGAGTCTTAGTCAAGAAAAATACTTGCAAATTGTATTGAAGAGATTTGGAATGCAGAATAGCACTCCAGCTCCTACACCAATTGTGATTGGGAAGAAACTCAATAAGAGTCGATCTCCGAGAAAAGGGCAGCAATATTTAGGGGTATGTTTGGATTCTGGAAAAGAGGTTATATGGGAGAGGGTAACGCACCCCATGAGTGGGTTATCTTTTGGATAACCTGATTTTATGTCTTGGTGTTTGGATAGAGGGTTTTAATGTTGAGAGGGTTTATTGTGATGTGATCAAGGTTGCAAAAGGTAGTATGCGATATCCAGTCGGTAGGGTCACTGATTACTGATTAAACGGTATTCGAGAGATAAAACGGAAATTAAACGGGTTATGCGGTTTTGCATTTTTTTATTAATAAAATTTATTACATATATATAATTAATTAAAAAAAGTATAAATAAATAAGAAAAATAATCATAGATTCACAATATAGATCAAATATTATCAAATTCAAGAAATGTTTCATCCAAATTTCAAAATAGAAACTTTGCCAATCACCTCCATTTTGCATAACGTAATTACCCTATCGACCTTATAAATTACCCCAAGAACCCTCGCGAGCTTCAAATAGAGTAACCACAAGGTTCATAGGCTAAGAGTTGGCAAGTTTACGGGTCGAGGGGAGAATTATGTTGTTTCTAAGGTCGTGGAGGCAATTGACAAAGATTATAGGGTCTGCCGAGTAAAAATCCCATAACATAAACAACTAGAATTCATAGCCAAATATCGAAATAGACAACATAAAAGCCATGGATAATGGTGATCCTTTGAAGAAAGTAAATCCATGTCTGAAAAGGTCGTTTAAGACCGTTTAAAAGGCCCTTTAAGGCCGTTTATGCGGCCTGCCCGTTTAGGGACACGTTTTTTATTAAACGATGCGATCGAGCACCGCATGCGTTTAAATGGTCGTTTAGACGGTTTTTTGCATCCCTGGATGTGATCGTATACTATGATATTTTCTGTTGTAATGGATAAAAGAGAAATGGATGATTAGATGTATTAAATGAGAGGGTGGTTTTCGAGTGGGCCCTACATGATGGAGAATAAAAAACAAGGCATTAAATGTTGGTTTCGGTCACAATTTCGGTGACTGACCGAAACAGAATTTCGATCGAATTTTGGTCGAATTTCGATCGAAATTTCAGTCATTTCGATTATTTTTTGCACTAAGACCCCCATATTTCGGTCATTTCGACCATTTCAGTCGAATTTCGATTTCGACATGATATCGATATTCGACAGAAATTCGACCGAATTTCGCTGAAATTTGAGGCCATGATAAAAAATAGACGGTGGGGTCCACGAGTTGGAGATGGGGGTTTTGAGGGAAAACATTAGGGAAACCCTGGGGTTTTAGGGAGATAACCCGCATAGGGTGCGAGTAACCTCCTTCCCAAACGCACCTTAGAAGTTTCATATACACTGAAGTCTTATGTATACAATGATGTGCACTCGGTCGAACTTGACATATACATGTAGCCTAATTAGTAGATATCAAGCTAATCCTGGACCAGCATATTGGAAAGCTGTAAAGAGATTTTCTCGATATCTGAAAGGAATTGTACATCTAAAACTGGTGTATTAAGCTGAATCACTGGATGTAGTAGGATATTCTGATGCAAATTTCGAAAGAGATGTGGATAATATGAAATCTACATCAGGTTACCATTTCATTCTTGGTAGAGCAATCGCTTCTTAAGGTAGCAAGGAAGGATGTGTATCTAGACATACATAAAAAGCAAAATACATGGCATGCATGGAATGAAATTTCGCGATATTTCGACGAAATTTCGTCGAAATATTGGTTTCGACGGGTCCGGGCTTTCGAAACTACTATATATATCGATATCCACGGTTTCGAGCGAAATATCATGAGATCTCAGCGATATTTCAGCTCAACTCGAGATATCGGCCGACATATAGAATCTTTCATTAAAAAATTCACCGATATGTCGAGATCTGCCGAATTTCGGTCGAAAGCACCCCATTTCGACCGAGTTCAGGTAGAAGCATCTCCTTCCTCTTCCAAGCTCTTCTTCCTTCGAGGTAAGCCAAATTAGGCTAATCCTTCTTCAAATTCATAAATTTTTTTAGGGGTTTCACTGTTAAGATGTTGATATAGCTTGCCATGGTGTTTATTTTGAGAGATCTCCCAAACATAGCTTTAAATTTGGAGACGAAAATTAGGGCTTTTGTGTTTTTATTGCACAATAGTGCTAGCTATGAACATGGTATCTCGGATCTGAAGTTAACATGAACTAGAACATAGTTGGAGAACATTTTGTTGGATCTATGTTAGAGGAAATTGGGGCTTTTGAGGTTTAATGTGGAACGATAATGAGTTGGGGTATTATATATTCGGATCTTAAGTTTTGGAAGTATAAATCATAATCAGGAATTTTTTATTAAAAAAATTTAAAAATATAGAAAATCCTAAAATCATTTGTTAAATATTTAGGTTTTTGTTCATATTTTGTGTCACTTAGGTAGTCTTTCTTGAAAATGGTCCCCTAATTGTAGATCTAAGACCCTAATGTATAGATCTAAGGTCCTTTTTCTGTAAATCGGAATAATAGGTGTTAGAAAAATTAAATATATAATAATTCCGAAATTTAAAATATAAAATAATTTGCATATTCATAAGCGGTCGCATTGTATGCCAACTTAATGATTGTTCTTGAATTTCCTCGCAGATTTCGACGATCATCACCATGGCACATTCTAGTTCTGGTTCTGGATCTGACAGTTCTGATGATCAGAGGGGCGATTTGAGTGGGGACATTGGTTGGAGGTATGCCTCCGCTCCTGATGGAAACAAGGCCTTAAATGTCGGTTTCGGTCACCATTTCGGTGACTGACCGAAGCGGAATTTCGGTGGAATTTCGATCGAATTTCGACCGTAATTTCGATCATTTCGGTCATTTTTTAAGGGCCCCCATATTTTGGTCATTTTGGCTATTTCGGTAGAATTTCGATTTCGACTGGAAATCGATATTCAACAGAAATTCGACCGAATTTCGTAGAAATTTGAGGCCATGGATGGAAATAAGGCGAAGCCACAATGCAATTTATGTGGTAAGAAGTTGGGAGGAGGCGGGATCACAAGGATGAAGCAACATCTTGTTGGCAACAACAAGAATGTTGCCAAGTACACGTGTTGTCCCAAAGATGTGAGGGACAAGGTCAAGGCGAGCTTGGATGGAAAGAAGGAAAAGGAGACGGAGAGGGTAAGAAGGGAAGAACAAATGAAGGAGTTCATGTTCGAGAAAGAATTCAACGTCATTTCTGATTCAGACGACGATGATTTTGTGTACCCCGCCAACATTCAGACTGCAGCGGAGAGGAGAGCATACAGAAGGGCTACACAAGAATCATTGAGAAGCGAGTTCGAGAGGAGAGAACTCGATGGTGCACGGGGCGGCTTCTATGGTGCAGGTGGGAGTGGGAGTGGTTCTGGAGGCGCACCAGTACCACCACCCACCAAGAAACACAAGGGGAAGGGAATTGAGCCCTTCTTGACGAGGAGCAGATCCATGCAATACAAGGCAAGCAAGGATCCGAGGCAGAAAATAGTGAAGGGAATGTTCACCAATGCACGAGAAAGGGTAGGAAAAGCCATCAGCAAGCTCTTCTTTGGGGAGAACATTCCTGCCAACATTGCAGGCGGGCCATTTCTGCAGCATGCCATTGATGAGATCGTTGCAGCGGGAACAGGAGTGAAGGCTCCTACATCCTACGAGATCATGAACAAATATATGGGGATGGAGAAAGAGGAGATGAATGAGTACATCGCCGAGTTGAGGAGGAGATGGCCAGAGTACGGGGTGACATTGATGTGCGATAGGTGGACGAGCTACACGAGGAAGCAGATCATCAACTTCCTTGTCTACTACGATGGGAAGATAATCTTCTTGAAATCTGTTGATGCATCTGAGCATGTGAAGGACCACAGGTACCTTCTGAAGTTGATGAAGGACGTTATAAAAGAGGTCGGGAAAGAGTACATTGTGCAAATTGTGACCGGATAACGGTAGCAACTTCAAGAAGGCTGGTGAAACAATAATGAAGTCCAGCAGCTACGGAATTTTTTGGACACCGTGTGCTGCGCATTGAATTGATTTGATCCTTAAGGATTTCAGCAAGAGGAAGCTCGTCTCAAGAGTGGTGGAGAAAGCACGAATGATCACCACATTCATTTACAACCACGGCAAAGTGCTAGCACTGATGAGACAGATGTGAAATGGGGAGTTAGTGAGGCCTGACATCACATGCTTTGCAACCAATTTTATAGCGTTGCAAAGCCTCAAACAACATAAGACAGGTTTGAAAATCATGTGTTGCCAAGGTGAGTGGTTCGAGATACCTGAAGCTCGAACTGAAGGAGGACGGAAGGTGGAGATATTGATCAATGATATCTCCTTTTGGGATGACGTGACTCGGGTCACGAGGATCATGGATCCAGTTGTTTCTGCATTGCGGATCGTGGATGGCGACAAGAAGCCCACCATGGGAGTCATCTACGAGGCAATGCGTTGCATGAGAGATAAGGTCAGAGAAGCAGTTGGAAAGGGATCCAAAGCATGGTTGGACATCATAGACGAGCGATGGTCCAAGATGCTCTCACATCCGCTTCACAGGACCGGTATTTATTAAGTAAAAATAGATTTTTTTTCATTTTTTAAATTTCTATAGATCTTTAGAATATGAGTATTGAATATTGAGCTTGTTTGTGATTTTGTGTGCAGCTTATTACTTCAATCCTAAGTACCAGTACAAGAATGGACTTGGTACAAATGTTGACCTTCTAGCAGCCGTACAGATTGTGGTGGAGAAGCTCGTATGGGACGAGAAGTTACAGATCTTATGCATGAACGAGGTAATCCTCAATTTCTAGCTAAATTTGGAGTCACAAGAAATTTCGTAAAGATGTATTACGACTTAAACCTATGTGTGCACTGTGCAGGTTAAGTATTTCCGGGATGCGTAGGGTTCCTTCGGTCGGATTACTGACGTGGCAATACTCTTCCTGGTAGGGATGAAGACAAATAAAACCATTACTTGTGTGTTCATTTATTCCTACTATTAGATTTCTCTCTTTTTCTTTTTTTGCAGCCGAATGGTGGTTGTTATACGGGATGGAAGCTCCCAACCTTCGAAGTGTGGCAGTGAAAGTGTTGTCTCAAACCGTATCTGCTGGCGGTTGTGAGAGGAATTGGAGCACGTTCAATTTGATCCATTCCAAGAGACGGAACAGGTTGGGAGAAAAGAAGCTCAATGACCTTGTCTACGTGCATTACAACTTGAGGCTGAAGTGGGGGAGAGAGTGGAGTTAGCGAGGGGGCTTTGCACGCCCTATAAAGGTTAAACTCCATCTGGAGGAGGCACACATCCAAGAACCCTCGCTAAGAGAGCCCTCTCCCATCCACACAATCTCGTTTTCTCTCGAAACAAGAAGTCGAGACGTACCTCGATCCTTCACATACTCAATTGGAACTGTAGTTTCAAGACATCACCCTATTGTCCCTGATATCCCATTAATGTATCGCGGGATATTGATCAAGGCCAAATAAAAGAACATGGATATGTTTTCGATAATGGACAAGATAATGAAACAAAGTATCAAGCGATTTTCTACAATATCAAAGACCATGCAATTAAACCCCAAACTTTCCTCAAATAGGTTTACAAGCATTTAATTGATAATAATCAAACAAAAACATGATTCAAGCCTTCTATAAAAGAGAGACTAGAAATGGTCTCCTTTGAAACTTCCAAGTTATCCCAACAACAAAACTAACAATTAGCAACTCAAAACAATCGAGAAAATGGCAATTTAGAACCAAAGAAAACAATGGTAGACAATAATGGACATTATAACCCAACAAGCAACTCAAATCTACTTTTCTCATCATTTGGCAATCATGTAATGAAAAGACAATGTTGTCTCACCATAATTTTGGGAACAACAGTTGCGATAACTGCATTTCTTGTATAAGAGGAAGATGTTGTTATTTCATTGCACTTCACAGATAGAGTGAAATTGTAAAATACAAGAATGATTGACAAAATGCCAAGATTTCCAAAAAATCTGCAAAATGTGAGTAAAAATTAAAAAAGTTTGACCAGATAAAGTATATACCTTTCGAAAACTACGTGGACGTGCGGAGCTACCTGCAACTGCAGATCATGCACGTGTTAAAATCTGAAAAAGATAATAAATTATAGAATCCGCTACAACGATTGCAAAACTTCTCATGGTAATCTCCATTTTATAGATGTAATAGCTGTATGCAGTTTAAAAGTAAACAACCACAACATTTAGAACGGAAAAATAACTTCGACATTAGAAATTCAGCATGAAAGGCGCGTTCAAATATAACTACGGTAAGTAGCTCTGGAAAAAGGTCTTGGTGAGTACATCAAGAAAATAGTCATCCTTGATTTTGCTGTTTCCTGAATAAATGAGCCCCCAAACCCTTTTCCGATCAAAAGAATCAATCCCCAAATACTTACACTCAGTCTTCATAGCCCGTATATTTGACCCAAAAATTGTAGCTACAACATAGAATAAGTAATAGATGGACCCTTATCGATCTTAAACATAGCTCGTAATAGATGAACCCTTCTCGATCTTAAACGTAGCTCTCTCAGTTCATTATTTTTCATTACTCGTGGATACGTGGATAGGGAATTGTACTAGCTACCTGCCCAATTTATTGTATAAATTCCACGATCAGTGAGTGTACCATGCAAAATAGTACACTTTTTGGGACTAAGAAACAAGCAAGGGAAGAGCCAAAGAGCGGTCCCTCGAGAGTTCGGGTAAAGAAGCCAGCGGAGAAAAGACTTTTCGTGAAATCGCCATGAAAAGAGAGATTGATCCTAATTGTTTGTTGCTCTTGGAATCTCACTGTTGGCTTGCCTTCTATATTCAAACTTGCCTTCTATATTCAAACTGAAATCTAATCTTGTTTTGGGAATATTAGAGGTCTATTCGAGGAGAAGAACCTGACCCGGTATTGTGAAAAAAAAGGGAGAGGAAGCGTCAATACAGATCACCCCCTTCTTGCGCCAAAGATCATACCATTTCCGACGGAACAGGCGGGACACGCTTTCCGGGTAGAGACCAGGCCAGGCACCAGGACACCTTGCAGCCTCCGGCAGAACTAATTGACGAAGGACAAAGAGTGGAGGGACTATAGCCTGGGAAGCAGTGTGACTTCAGCTTTGATATTAGTAGTTGTCGTCGAGGCAGCCCACATGATGAGAGGCAGCGCAAGTACTTGTTGACAGAGGCCCATAGTATCGGACTACTCACTATGCCCACCCGCACAAAGATCTTTCATCTGATTTATGAGATGCAGAAGGACTGAGGCAGAGGGATGTCCCTTCTCAAGTGAACCGATGTGACATATTCCGCTATAGAGAAGTAGTTGGGCCTCGCTGCTATGAGAGCCCATTTCTCCCACGCCCAAAAGAGCTAGAAGTTCGAGCGTCATCATTCCCCGGATATATAGTTCTGGTGGAATTCTGAACTCTCTCAACTAGAATGAGGCCTTAAGAACTAGTCGCTTTCTTAGCCTTACCCCACTGCGAGAGAATCCTTTATCAGTTTGGGAGAGGTCTTACAGGGAGGGAGTCTGCCTTGTCGGCTGAGGGTGAGCTAGTCGGTGGATAGATAGGTCAAGTCAGTACCTCTGAGAAAGATAGTGTCGAAAAGCTTCAAATCTTCTGAGCTTATATCTCTAAAGGCTATATATCCAATCATCCTCAGAGGAAGGTTATATAACCAGTCATCCTCAGAGGCTTCTCCCGAATATATAGGTCAATAAATGGTAGTGGTTGCTGACTCGCTCTAGTCTATGAAAGAAAGGAGGACAGGAAGAAGTTCAATCAAGACCATGAGAGGGTGCTAACTTTTTCTTATACGAGAATCTTTAGCTTAGACCTTTTCTTTCCTCACATAATAGAATATGGGCCTGACTGACCATTTTTCTTCGTCACCGAGGACTTTTTCATTATTTTTCATTAGTCGTAGATACGTGGATAGGGAATTGTACTAGCTACCTACCCAATTTATTGTAGAAATTCAAAGATCAATGAGCGTACCATGGAAAATAGAAGTACACTTTTGGGGATTAAGAAACAGATAACTTGATTTATTGTTCGACATTTCTTACTTGGTTTAGCTTGCTACATGGGTCGTGAGTGGGAACTTATTCTGTTTGGGTAACGGCCCTTGGATTGTTGTTGCATATTTAGCTCATGTTGCATCTGTTCTTAATCTACCCTATTGGTCTAAGGAAGTTTTTCATTTTTCTTTATCCATACAAGATGTACAATCAACAAACAAAAAAATAGTAAAGTCTTTGTTTGCTTAATTTATATTGTTTTTTGCATGATGTTTAGACTCTAGAAGCACCACCTCCATGTGCGGCTAAACGTTGGATTCAGATTGGGGTTATTCATCTTAGCCATTGATGTGAAGCTATCCTAAGCCATTTGATCAAGCAGACATCTGTCATCAAAGCCCTTGATGCACCAACCTCTCCTCAACCATCAGATCTAATATTGGAGCACATCTCTATTGTTAGAAGAAGCAACGAAGCTCAGTTGTTGATCATTTCCATAGGTAGCTGAGAAAAGGTAATATGGCTAAGGTGTGACCACACGACGAGGTAGGAAATATCGATATCGTATCGGTCCACCCGGAAAAGGATATATCAGGATATATCACCGATATATCGACGATATTAGTGTAAATGTCGTAAATGGCTCAAAAAATCATTTTTTGCTATTTTCTTCAGAAATTAAGATCATCCAGGATGTTAAAACAACAAATAACATACAAATACACACTTATATCAGACATATCGGCCAGTTATACCTCATATATCACACATATCGGTATATCTCATATATATAATATATCAGTCATATCTAACATATCAATGTTAATGTTGATTGCTGACTTATAGATACTAAAAATGGATTTAATCCAAGTTCTTAAACATTAAATAACTTACAAATATACACTTAGATGACACATATAGATAATCTATGACCCTTATATAGCACATATGGGTAATATCGAACATATCGTTGTTAATGTTGATTGGTGATTAATAAATATTGGAATCGGAATCAAAGTAGCAAGTTAAGCACACTTAGAACACATGTTTTGTTCATGGAAGACAGTGAATAGCATCGAGATCAGTCATTTGATTCAAAAAATGTACATAATGATTAAATGTGACAATATTTCTTTGGTTAAAAATTTATCTATTCATATAAATAAATGAAAAAATTGTAAATTAATGCAATATTGTAAAAAGATTACCTGGTCATGAGGGGTTTAGAACCAAGAGTTCTGTGAAGGGCAAGGTAGGAAACATCGCTATCGATATCGTATCGCCTAGTCATGAGAGGCTTAGAACCAAGAATTCCGTGGAGGGCAAGGTAGGAAATATCGATATCGTATCGATCCGCCTGGTCGAAAATGGCGTAAAAAGCGATATTTTCACGAATTAATATCATCCTAGTTATTAAAACAATAAAGAGCATACAAATATACATTTATATGCAAGAATGAGGTGTATTTAGCACACTAATACACATTATATCGCACAAATCGTAGGATGTTAATGCTGACGGCTGAGCTGACTATTGACTGCTGAGATGTATTTTGGCCATGTGATTCTAACTTGATCAGCATTAGACTTGTTTTCATCTCTTCCACCACTTGAAGAACCGTCGTATGCACCACCCCCCTAGTAATATCATACCCTACCAAATGGGGTCTCGCTGATGTATAATTCATGATATGTTTTAATACTATAAGTAGCAAAATAAGTAGTGAAATCAAGCTTACAAGGACAATATCATTGATATATAGAAATCGACGAGATATCAGCGAAATATCGACGATATCGGTCGATGTCCGAGAAATTTTATACTGAAACTATTAAATTTCGAGTGATATGGCTCGATATGGTGATATATCACCGATATCTCACTGATATATCAACTGATATCCTGAAAAAGGATATCTATATGAATATCGGTACCGGCATCTCGTCGATACCGATATATCGACAATATACTGGCGATATATTGCGATATTGCCGACTATGCCACATGATCATATCGTTGACAGCAATCAGATATATGTACGCATCCGAGAATTATTATACATCATCAAGCCAAGCCCCATTCTCCATATGGAAGGGACGGACAATTTACAGTAAGGTTCCTTCTCCTTCTAGAAATTCAGGAGGAATCCCGTCTTTGGGCTAATTATGAAGGAGACTCCCGGCTTTTTGATATTGCATATGAGACCCTCCAAGCTATGTTTGAGATAAATTATATTTATTTGTTTTACAAAAATACCCCTATACATATTGATTCATATTTCGCAAACCATATATCAGAATAATACAATCTTCGCTTCATTTTATAGATCATCTAATTTTCTTTATTTTACAATGTGTGGAACAACATTGGACAATAATTGATATAATTATGAATTGTTAAGTGAAACTTTAATTTTTAGATAGTTTGCTCATATTAATTTCAAATCTCTACGAAAAATTTGGAAAAATAGCCATTGTGAGGATATTAGTACAAGGAAACTTTTGACATATGTCTTTTAAATTTATTGAATATCGTGCTATGAATAAATTATTTTTTATATTCCTATGATTTTTCAAAGCACATAATGCAACAAAATTTAAAAAAAATGAACTAAATGCCTCAGCCATTGCTATGCTTGAAATTTAAAACACATCAAATCAAAGTTTCTACATTGCTCATTTTCAATTTATTCCTATTAGTTCCAAAATTTTCAAAAAAATGCATTAGCTTTATTTAGTCACCTAGAAATATTGCCTTTTCATTCTCTAAAAGTGAAAAAAGATTAAAAAAAATAGTGTACAGACCATAATTAATTCATCATTAATTGAGAAATCAAAGAAATATTTTCTGAATTCCTCATTGCACATGTTTTAAGGGAAATATATACTTGAGAATTTTCTATCTGACAAAGAAATTTAATTTGGAAGTCGCGCTCAATTCATTTATAGTTGTTTTCTCTTCTTTATTTCATTACAAATTTTGTTGACTCTTGAAAATAAAATGCAAACTTTGCAAAAAAATGAATTTAAAAAATTATAAATTCTGGATTCTAAAAACATATAAAATAACACCGCATCACAACATACATAATGGGTATATTTGCACATTATTTGGACCCACTTTAATCAACCAAAGTTATATATAAAATTTCATATGCTTCCATGTTTTCGATCTTGGACTTCACCAAGTAAAAAAATAAATACCACAATTCACATGTACAAATTTTGGGGTTTTGATCGGCCTCCTTTTATCTGATTATACTACAACAACAACGATAATTTTTGTATAATTAACAAAGATAAAAAGAAGTTCACCACTTATGAAACCCCCGGCATCATTGCATTCCCACAACCGCCTCTCAGTACGCATGAAGGCCTCCATTGCAAGCCCTAATTTTCATTTTTCACACGCACCTTCACTCCCCCGCTCGTCCCAACTCCCCCAAATATCTTCAAGGTTCATCCTCCCCGATTTTACCAATGGACAATCGAGAACCTAAGGTGTTCATAACTCCCTAGGATGCCATAATCAAATGGCAGATAATTTATATCATCCCCAAGCATCGTATAACAATGACAAGACACATCAACCCATCGTGAAAAGAAGGAAGTGATAAGTTATTAAACTAGAGCTTTGTAGCTGACAAAGAAAAATAATTTAGAAGTCACACTCAATTCCGTTATATTTGTTTTTTCTTCTTTATTTCATTGTAACTTTTCTTGATTCTTGAAAATAAAACACAAAATTTCCAAAAAAATGAAATTATAAATTATAAATTATGAATTATGAATTCCAAAAAACATATAACATCACATCACAACACGCATAATTGGTATATTTGCACAATATTTGGACCCACTTTAATCAACCAAAGTTATATCTAAAAATTCAGCTACTTCCTTGTTTTCAATCTTGAACTTCACCAAATAAAAAATAAACACCACAATGCATACTATATAATGTGTGGTTTCTGATCGATCTCCTTTTATTTGATTATACTACAATAACAATGATAATTATGTATAATTAACAAAGGTAAAAAGCAGTTCGTCACTTGGGAAACCCCCAGTATCATTGCATTCCCACAATCGTCTCTCAGTACCAGCGAAGGCCTTCATTGCAAACCCTAATTTTCATTTTTCACGCGCCCCTTCGCTCCCTCCCTCGCCCAGCTCCCCCAAATATTTTCAAGGTTCATCCTCTCCGATTTTACCAACGGATAATCGAGAACCTAAGATGTTCATAACTCCCTAGGATGCCATAATCAAATAACAGATGATTGACATCCTCCCCGAGCATTATATAACAACGACAAGACACATTATCCCATCACAAAAAGAAGGAAGTAATAAATTATTAAACCAGAACTCTGACATGAAGATCCATCCGCATTCAACTTAGGCATTGCAACTCGCATATCTCGTGCATCAACTCTCTTATGGGCTTGTGTGCTTGCTCTTGCGTCAATCTACTAGTCTTGTAATGTCCCAGAGATCATATGCATACATGCTCAACTCAGGGAAGTGGCCCACCATTGTTGTTCCAACCTCTCGCTCCCCATAGAAGCACTTCTCATCCGCTGAAAAATAGTAGATGAGGTTCCTTCTCCACCTCCCATTAACCATTATATGAAAGAATTTTTGTGTCTGCATCCCCTTCCCTCAGCCATGTTTAATTTAAATTATGCATCCATTCGAACTCATGCTACCTAACTTCCTCAAGAATAATCTTCTATTGATTTAACAGCTCCTTCAGTTCCCCGCTATTCAATTCATGATCATACTCTAACATGTACAGACGAACAACCTCCTTCTAAGCATATCATCTCTTTTCTTCCCAGCGTAAGCGAAACTCCCTCTTGAAGGAAATCGACATCCTCTACAAAGCCATAAGATTCAACTGTCAATCCTCTAACCTCCTGATGAGTGCTCAAATAGTCAAATATAAAGAACATGGACAAGCGACAAACCTCGATAAAATCCCAAATAGTTGGTATGCGGTGAAATTTCGACCCAAGGACTTCACCGAGGCCAAATGGGAAAACTCTGATGCAGTTTAGGATGAGTCAAAGGTCATTTCAGCAATAAAAATGAAAGTCTACGGGACATCTTCCTATTTATTAAGTCACAATAGTTCTTATGTGATTCTTTCCTTTTTTTTACTTTAGCAAGCCCCTTGTTCGGATGGGCAGCCCTATGTATTTGCCCCGAAAGTTGCTTGCCTTTTAGGGAGTAAGTGTTGTATAAAATGGAGGAGGCACCAAGAGAAGGCAGCAATGGAGCAGAAGAACCCAAACACCGACTACGGGCATACCCCTTCCTCTCCCTCTCTTTTCTCTTCTCCCACCTCCAGTCATCTCCTTTCCTCATCCCAACGCTTCCTCTTCCCAGCAGCTCTCCTTCCCTCACTGGCAGCTCCAGCAGCCTCCCCTTTTCCCCTTCCAGTTCCAACCTCTTCCCTTTTCTCCTATCTCCAGCAGCCCGAACACCTCTCAACTTTCTTCTTCTTATCACCAGCTCCAGCCGCCCCTTTACTCTCTCTCTCTCTCTCCAACCTTCCATCTCCATTACCCTTTCCACAGCACCCCCTTCCCTTCCTCTCCAACACTAACTCCGGCAACTGAAGCCAAACCACCTTCCATCGCAGCCTCCAGCCAGCTATAACAGCCACTGTTCAGCTTCACCGGATGCCTCGTCTCTCTCTGCAATCCTCCATGGAGTTTGGTAATTACGTTTCTCCATGTATTGGGTTAGTATCTCCGCTGGGTCCACCTTCCCGCATGATATATGAGTCGAGTCTATGTATGTTGCCTTGTATTTATGAATGATCCACTTATTTAATTGTTGTATGTTCTCAGTTTTTCTCAAGCTATTGCTCCTTATTTCAATTATTATATACAATCTGAACCTCCTGTCAAGTCATTATTTCTTTGATTATGGTGAATCAAAATGTTGCTCGTCTGCTATCCTACAGGGCTAGTAATTTGGTTCCTATCCCAATCGGTTGTTAGTTATTTTTAACCATTGACTCGGTAATTTCTTCGCTGAACTGTAGTCTCACTTTCTACTAATATTCCAGTTTAATACTCCTGTTAGGCCATCTTTGGGAAGAGAAGTAGGTCTCAACAATAATATTATACTGTAATTGTTTGGATTACGTCAAACTCCACCTACGGATGGTTCCTTATTAGTAAGTATTGCATTTTTTGGATAATGTATGGCATAAATTCACTCTCTGAATATCCCGAAGAACCACCACTGCCCCATGTTTGTCATGTGGTCTATGAATACACCAAAAGTAGACACCTTTCATAGTGTTGAAGCTTCTCTACATAACCTCAAAAGTCGTGGAATCAATTGACAAAATTAAATAGTTTAATCCAAATAATCGAGTAAAGAAACCATAGGATTTGCCTTGTTTCAAAAATTGAATATTAATTTCAAGTTCGAATAGGTTTAATTGTTCGGCATTTATAACCAGTTAAGATTAATTACCTTTATGTTTAACTTTAGACTGTGTTTCCAAACATTTAATTCATCTTGTAGTTCAAACTCATGTAGAAGTAAAAGTTGGCATATATTGTGTAGTGTGCTTATTACTATACGAATGGCAAATTAATGGCATATAGTCTGATCCTAAAAAAAATCAACAACTGAATAGTTTGTGCATGGACCTCTATGGTGTTCTCCGGTATTAGATAAGTTATTGTTAATAGAATGCTTGAGTTCGGAGTTGGTACCCAGTTTAAAAGAATAGAACGAGTGGTACAACTATAAGGTTCGCGTATGGTTCATGCTCGTCGGAAGGAATATAGTCCTATCAAAAACGAATCAAAGTCCTGTAGTATGTATTGTATATTCCCGATGCCTACAAGCAAGTGGGAGTGCACACATGTGTGAGATAGAGACCGCGCAGCAAACTGACGACAGTATAACGCGGATTTTCCCAAGCAACAGAACATCAGACCGTTCTCTCTCTGAAAAGGTTAATGAGGAAGTGTCAAACCAAGTGCTTCCCCAGGTTTGCAGATAGATCTTCGAAAAGAGTTCTAATATGACACGAATCGAGACTGATGAGCCAAAACCCAGAAAATTAAAAAAGAGAAAGAGAAACGATATCTCGATCCATGAAAGATTAAATATGAAAAATGAAATGCAGAAAACGCCAGAATGATGAAGTTTTCTGCAATAAATTTAAGAATTAATTATACGGTTGGTTCATTGTAATAGTCTGAAAAATGCGACTAACTAACAAAGCAAAGCTGAAGAAGATAGAAAAAGGGAGCAGATACAGACCCATCTCATCGGGAGTGGAGAAGTGCCTGCGGCCGGTGGGCTTGCCCTTGAACTTGCCCCTCCCCATGTCCCCTTTGCGCGATCGGATTCGAGTCTCTGTAAGATCTCTCTCTCTCTTCTCTCTCTCGGAGATACGGAAACCCTAGACGCCGCTCCGATGGCTTTGGCTATGTAGAAGTAGTAGCGGGTATCGGAATCTGGTGCTTATGGAATATGGATGAAAGGAAGAGAGAGAAGGTGATCGCGGTCGCGAGGAATACCCTTTTTGCTGGTGGATTTCGACTACGGGATTATTGGTCATCTTTATAAAGGTTGGAATGTGAACTTACTTGGGTTTCGGAATAAGGCTCTTTTTTTCAGGAATAGAGAAAATAAGTTAGGTAAGGTGGAATAAAGATAGGAATAAAGTAGGATATAGATGAGAATAGTTGTACTTTTGAGAATTGTTCTGATTAGAGAATTGATCTCTTGTTCCAATACTTTATTCTCCAAATGAAAAAGAGTCTTAGGGCTCGTTCGGTAGAGGAATAAGGGGGTGGAATAAGCTGAATAGGGTATTGTTTCTGTTCGGCTGGAGGATAGTGATAAGTTGGAATAAGGTTTATTTTCTGTCGGTAGTGAGATAAGATTTGTGGGATAGGATTTGAATGTTAGTTAAAGGTGTTGTTTATATTTATTTTATTTGTGTTAACTAAATGTAATTGCAAACTCATGTGTCGTAGTCCGAAACTCATTTTATAAAACTCGATTTGTCGATTGATTTGAACATCATATTTCCATCAGTATTTACATAAATGAGGCATCCTTACATTCTTAACTAATAAAACTACATAACTATATGCTTATCACACACTGGCTCATCGATTGTCGCTTGTCGAGGTTGATCCGCCGGTTAGATTCCTTATTTGTCGCTCACTCTCATGCAGTAATCCCTCTGCTTTCCCTGACTTCTCTCTGTGAAAATTATCTGCGAACTCAACGCTATTGATAACAGCAAGGAAGAGCTTCTCTGCAACCAATGACTCCATCCTCTGTCGAAATGAGGGTGTCTTAGCTCCGAATCTGCAAGGTGAAATTTTATAGACATTGTCAGCTGAAAGATGGGTTTATGAAAGATCAAATAAAGAACTTTACTCACGTCCTGAGGGCATATATACCAAAGGTGTTGCATCATCGTGCTTCTGAAAGACTTCGTAAGCCAGTATTGCTACATCTAGACAGTAACAACGAATGTGACTCTTTATCCTATCGCATCACAAGAATGGCATCATGTATATATTTCAAGAATCGAAGCCATAAGGTTGTAAAAAAAACTACTACTTGTCGACAGTAGTCAATCCTGATTCAAAGGTAGGTCTCGATCAAAGAGAAGGTTATCGAGAAAAAAGTTGAAAAAAAATCCGCTCACATTGCCAAATCATCATGTGATGATTAAGTTAAGACACTCCACCATGATAGTTGCTCATCCAAGTCTTGTTGGCATCTTCGCGCGTGTTGTCGTGTGGGATGTTGGACATGCGAGCCCACGGCGAGCCATTATGCAATAATTGTTATTGCGAATATCATTCCATGATCTGAAATGAAGAATAAATAATTTGCATAATAGGTCCCTTAATACAATTAGGGTTATGTACCATGGCCATCTTAAAGATCATACAGCTGTTGATTCGATTATTGAATCATAGAGGTTGGTGCTTGGATGAATATCTAAAGAGTTAGATTGAGGACTCATC
Source organism: Ottelia alismoides (assembly GCA_037367405.1). NCBI lineage: Eukaryota > Viridiplantae > Streptophyta > Magnoliopsida > Alismatales > Hydrocharitaceae > Ottelia > Ottelia alismoides. Next base: position 1,373,256 of record JAZKJV010000170.1, read on the forward strand.
AAGCACCGTCAAATGATTATTAAGAGATGATCTCCAGCTTGAGTAGGAGATGGCAATCCTTTCTCACATAGGCTGATATCTGACCGACCTCTTGATGTAGGTCCTCTGCATAGGAATAGAGATTCGGAGGTGTCAGATTAGTTAGGTCAAAGAGTTGACTTAACGAGATCGAGATAACTGATGAATCCACATTTCATCATCTTTATTCTATCATTTTGGCATCAAAAACCCTAGCAAATACCTGTAAATACCCTTAAAATCATCATCTTAGCATCCATACATGTGCATCATATTAATGTATAAAATACTGTAATTAAAGCCAAAATTATAGAATAAATAAAAGAAAAGAAAAAGAATAAGATATTGTAAATATATTATGACCTGAAACCCCGAGACCTAGGCATCTTGATGAATAGGTCGACAAGGAATAAAGTAGGGGGAGATAAGGTCAGAAATACAGATAAAAGACCTATATTTCTATTCATTCTTTATTCATTTTGGGACCTATTTTTTGTTCCACTTTTTATACTTCAAATAAAGAAACTTTGTACATAAAAGTTGTAGATAATTTAATAAAGAAAAATACAAAATTGATTTCATAGAAAAATAATATACAGATAAAAAGTTATGGTCTGAATAAAATTTCAGAATCCCAACTTCCCAGACCCGTATCTCACAAACGACAACTCCAAATGCAGCATACTCACTTTAATTGTATATAGAATAAAATAAGCTATTTAATGGCGGTGGTTTCGCATTTGGCGGAGCTACGGTTTGAAAGTTGAGTTTTGGACCCCTATTGTATAAATGTAATGATTAAAATATTCAATTTAGTATTTATTCATTATTTTTGTATTTTTATATTTTTATAATTATGTAAATATTACTTATAATATATATGTGCAATAAAATCAGAATAAAAATGCAAAGAAAATACAAAATAAAAATACTTGTATAAAGAATACATAGGTATACTGCCTATACCTCTACATGTACAAAACACTCTTATATTTTACTAAATATACAAAATAAATCATAAAAATAAAACAAAAATATATTTATATGTATAAAAGTATGTTATAATTTTATAAAATACTAAATAAAAATAATAAAAATAAAAATACAAAATAAAAATAAGAGAATACACTGTATAGAATAATATACCTATATATGGGAATAAAAACAACTAGTAAAAATACCTCTCATAAAAATAATTAAAAAGCACCATAAAATAATTTAGAAAATAAGAAACATTTTTCATTTTATAACCTAAAATTAATAAATTCATCTTTGATTTTTAAATGATTTTATAAATCATTTTTTTTTGGTTTTTCCTGGTTGGTCCACGTGGACCAACCAGGGGGCGATCTTAGTTGACTCGGGTCAACTACCTGCCCTCCACCCATGTGCGTCTGTCAGAGTGCGTTTGACCTCGTTTTGATCGATTTTTCCTGATCACATCTTGCACCATTCCATGATGGAGTCTTGACAACTTTTTCTCCTCGATTATCAAGCTTGCTCGCCCTATGATCATCTCGAGGAATGGATCAGTGTGTCGCCCGAGGTGCCTTGATCTTTGGAGCACCTTGGTCAGGGGTCAAACCAGATATAACGACCCCCCACTTTGAATTTGATCCTTGGACTTCCTTCGGACCACCCCTCTCCACCTTCGTGCGCTCAAGACCTTCCTGGAGGTGACAGCTCCAGATCACGCTCTTCAGCCTAGGTGATCGAGGTCGGAGAAGCTCCCAGCACCTCCCGCAACCCGGCGGTCGAGGTAACCTTGCTCCCTCTGGCTCCTGCCATTGAGGGCCCTTCCCCTCTTATTCCTTTCATGTACTTAGCTCATGTTACCCTTAGGATTAAAAATCACCAAAAAAATCCGAGATTCGTCGCTTTAATCGCTAGATCTATTCACTTAGCCGGAGCGCACCTCTGGACGATCATCTCCCCGTCGATCCACGCTCCCCCACGTCCATCCAAGGGTCCAGGCAGTCTGCCCTGGACCCCTTGACTCGTTTTGCAGGTCAATGTGCATTTGAGAGCATCTGGAGGCGAGTTTTGAAGCTCGCCGGAGCCAACGAAGCCTCCCAGCTCCGCCGGCCACCAGCAAGCACCACGGTCACCGCCGTGGCTTTTTGACGACTCCAGAAGATAGAGGAGGACCTGAGGAGGCAGCAGCCCGATTTTGAAGCTCAAAAGCCACCGGAGCTGGCAGGAGGAGCTCGAGGAACTTTGCCCAGCCGGAGCTCCGCCTTGTTCTTCCAGCTGCCTTCGCCACCGTCCGATCAAGGGAGCCCCTCCAGATTTAACGTGGACCGTTCGATCATCCGCACCTAGCCACCGTCGATCTCAGCCGAGATCTAATCTTAGACGTCCACCAGCGAAGCGTCACCGGCCGTTCAGATTGCGCCACGTGTCAAGTGGCATCTTCCTCGCCGTTGGATCGCGCGCCGAGGGTATTTTGCATCTACACCCTCGCGCCTTTTGTATTTATATTTTAGTCTAAAAACTTTCGTCTGTAGTGTAATTTTTTTTGTAATATTTGCACAAAGACCCCTAAGCTTCTCGTATTTGCAGATAGGTCCCCTGCCACGTCACCTCACGTGACCAGTTCACGTGAGGTGTGGGCATTTTGCAAGGGTACCCTCGGCCTTGGTTGTATTTTGTTTTAGTACCAAAACTTTGACATCACGTGTTATATTTTTGGAAATATTGCAAGTAAACCCCTAGGTTTTTGAGAAATTACATTTTAGTCCTCGCCAGGCGCGTGCAAGTCACGCGCCCTGGTGGGAAAATTGCTAGGACACCCATGCGGGTTTTGTAATTGAATTTTGGTGCTATCAATTGAATAATCAGTTCAAACTTTTGTGGAAATTTGCATGTTCGCCCCTGGATGTTTGAGAAATTGCATATCGTCACGGGCATCCTGCTTTTCTATGTTCTATAGACTTATATGTAACTATTGAAAGTCAGGATATACCCCTGCCAGGATTGTTTAACATTTGAATGCTTGTTCTAATTATTTAAACTATCATTTTAGCTCCAAAAATTCCATAAAAATAGGGTTAAGCTTTTGTTGGCTTGTATTTTGACGCCCTAATTTTAGATTTTGATTTTATTTTATTTTTATATTTATTAAAAATCAAAAACATGCTTTTTCTCTACTGTCTAGCTTAGAAAATGCCAAAAAATATTAAAACATTTCGAAAAATTCCAAAAAAATTACCTAGTATCTATTTTATCATATTTTAGTGTCAGTCCAAAAATCATAAAAAAATCTCAAAAGAAATACACTAAAAATTTAAAAACACTCAAAAACTTCAAAAAAATATATAAAATCAAGGAAAACTCAGAAAAATACAAACTCAGTTCCTGTTTGTTCTTTATTTTGTTCTCTTTATTTGAAAAATAGTGTGAAAAATTTTGATTGTTGTTTGATATTTTTAACTTCCATTTTACTCACAGCCAGCACATTTTCCACTGTTTTCCCTTATTTTGACATTTTAAAATATCAAAAATATCTTGAAAAATTCCCAAAAATCACAAAAACAGTAAAAACCCTAAAAATATCAAAAACATTTTATTTCTGAATTTTTGGTTATTTTTGCATATTTTTATAAATACTTTATCTTGTCTTTTATCACTTTGCCTTTATATTCCAATATTGAAAAAGAAATTAAAAAAATATAAAATATAAAGTTATAAAAATCAGAAAATTAAAAATCAAAATACAAAATTAAATAGAAAATTTAAAAAAATTAATAAAAAACCCACAAAACTTATTTTCTTTGCTTGCTTATTGTAGACACTTGACACACACACACTTGTGCACAATATTTTGAACTACCCTGTTTGCTTCCTGTGTTCGAACTCTCTGCATACTTTCCCTTTACATCATTTGTACAGAGTTAAAAATAAATTTTAACTCCACATTATTTCTAATTTATTGAACTTTAGTGTGGGTTAATTGTTGATTAATTTCAGATTTTGTGTGGTCAAACACCGACTGTTGACTCGCCTTGTGAGTCGATACAACCACATCGATTTCTGAGATTATCAAATGGCGTCGTTGCCGGGGAGCAACAACGAGTAGCTCATTTTTGTTTACTTGTGTTTAGTGTTTACCATAGCTTCATTTCATCTCTCTTACATTTTTGATATATATATATATATATATTGCTTGAGCTATCTGACCACCCTTTCTTGTCTTCTTGCGAGGGACCGCGGAGCGAGGCGGGTCGCTTAGGTGACCCGGAGCATCCTTGGGAAGCGGAGCCGGCCTTTCTTTAGCCAGACCGGCAGGAGAGAGCAAGAGGATTGAGAGAGAGTGATTAGTTTAGTTGCTTTTTATTTTTGTGAGAGAGTGACCTGTTAATTTGTAATAATACAGGTACATTGGACTCTTGGACACTTGGACACTGCCGGGCCTAATTTCCGGGTGTTTGTTCACCCGGGGGCTCACCGCGGTTTTATCGCGTTTTCTCGCTTGTCATTTTCCGGTTTTGTTTTCCTTTTTCCTTTCTTTTGTGGATTGAGCCCTTAGATTGTAGGTCCTGCTTGATTCGATTAGAATAGGTCCAAACACACTAATTATCTTTGCATGCTCCTATAGTTCGTTGTTGGGCTTAGACTAATTAAATAGTTAGCTATTAGCTTTCGATCCACGCGCCGCGAGCTCATTCCCGAACAAGCGCTTTCTCCTAACTCAAATGTGTTGAGCAGAGGAGGGGTGAGCCTAGACCGGACACTCGGATTGAGAGTTAGTGGCTAGCTTGTGGTTCTTCACGCTAGCAGTTGCCTATTCTAGAACGATTTCCGTTTTTGCATATCGCCATATAGATTAGGTTTACAAATTCTGCTTTGCATCTCGCATGGAGAGAGATGGGATTCGCTGTAAGTCTTCTTACTTTGCATGCATCATTTAGGCACAAAGGTGAGATTTCCACCTTGGTGTCGACTTGCACGGCTTTTCCGACTCTATTCTCCCTCTGTTTTTGGAACAAAGTAAGATCAAGAAAATACAAAAACCGTTAGGCGCTTGTTTGAATTTACTCAAAAGAAGCGATAACATCAAAAAAATTAAAAAAGGGACTGCTAAGAAAACTTGACCAAAAATAAAATCGGTAATTGGATTCATTGCTTGGGGAGAGTAACACCCTCACTTGTATTCAGGTTGCATGGGAAGGTCTCTTTCCAAGTGAGGTGAGCGCTTCGTAAGGATTAGAGCCAAAAACCCAACTTGTGGCTGCCTTGTGTATCGCCTGGATTTCCGAAGTATTGGCGCTACTATCGTACGTAGTCGAGTAGGACTTGGTCGCCATTGGGGACTCACTATTGTGTGAGCGCCGACCTTGTTCGAAGTACCGAGCCTAGGCCACGCCTTCACGGGTGTGTCTGTCTCACCGGTTGCGTCCGAGTAGGACCTTGTACGCTCACGGGTGATCTGTTGCGAGCGAGGTCCGAAGTATCGGTTTCGCCTATCGACTTCCTCCCTCTATTTCTTTGGCTGAGTAGGGATCCAGGAAGGGTTACAAGGACCTCAAAAAGCGCAAGTTACAGGTTACACAGGAGGAGGACAAGTACGGGGACACTTTCCCGGCAGTACTCTCTCTCCTTTAGGCGTAGCGTTCTAAGGACTCGTGAAAAGATAACTTCCTGAAACAAGCTAAAATTGACAAGATAAAAGCCGAACCTTCACGGTTTCACGTGTTGAGTTGGTGAACTTACCCCTGCTTTGTGTTTGATTGCTAGATTTGTTTAGGTCAAGATCAAAAACACAGCACAATTGTGCGCGATTTTGTTGCATCTCATTTCATTCCTTTCTTCTTCTCTTGCATTTTCCCTGATCTTCCCAAATAATCAAGATGATGGGACGGAGATCTCTTAGGCCGACTTTGTCGGCACCGCTATCCAGCACTCCTCCTCATTCATCTAGGAATACCTCGGAGAGTCCGCTCTCCGAGCCTGAATTCATCAATAACCAAAGTCCTATATCGTATACTGTCACGATACAGGCATGCATCCTCTGACCGGAGACATATGTGTTACTATATGTTTGAGTATGTACATTTGGCAGACCAATAGGTTGATGACCTAACCAAGGTCTATACACCGGCGCGTTGGTGTACATATAAGGGCATATGAGTAATACGGTCTCTCAAAGGGATCATACAGGTTCATTTACTGAACCGGAGGACATGAGCTCACTCATGAGATATTAGAAGAATCAAATTCCGTGCACGGCCATCTTGCTTTGGAAGCTTGACTGAATTTGTAGGTTTGATATATACTTTTTGAAAGTATATGATCAAGACCTAGGTATGATATATGCATTTGGAAAGTATATGATCGATACCAACTCCCAATGATCAAATGAGAAACTTACTAGTAAAACACTGAAGTAGATAGTATAAAGTTGATCTAATACTTTGGGTTTATTCTGAGTCTTCCAGTATGCAGGATGTATAGGTGTTGAGAATACCTGAATGTGATGTGATCATAAATGATTGTATAACCATGACGCTTCCATTCCTAGGGAGTGATGAAACGGGTCTGGATTTTAGTGACTCCTCTTAGTAGATAAGTAATCTGATCTTGGTCCAAATGTTGGACAATGATCTGAATGTGATTCAGATGCAATGAGAAGATTATATTTGTGGTCTTGATTTAATCAAGCATCTATGGGAGGCCCGAGATCTGGATTTGAGATGTGATCTCAATATCCAAGTCACTGTGCGTGGAACAATACAATCGTCATGTCCTTATCTTCAAGTATCTGCGAAGAAATCGCATTATCCTTGAAAAAGTTCATGGATAATTTCATTGGGTATCCAAGCATCGAGAAAATTGATATTAAATGTGATTTAATTATCATGGATAATATGAATTTGATTCATGTTATAAGGAAAGTTATCTGAGATAATTAAATGTGATTTAATTATCGAAGATGTGAATAATGTGAATGTGATTCATATTATTTTGGCACATGAGAATAGAGATCCGAGATGATTAAATACGATTTAATTATCATGGATATGAATAATATGGATAGCACTATCCATATTATTCATATATATTATAAATGTGATTTATAATACATTAGAGGGAGCATATTATGATTTATATTTGTTAATTAATTATTGATGTAAATTGGATTCACATTGGATGATTAATTAAAATATAATTTACATTTAGTTTTGGGTTGTGAATAAGATTCACATAATTTCAATGACATGATTGATATTTTCCATAAGATAATTTGGAATTATTTTTATGAAAATATTGTCAACAAGAGATGATGATATATATCATGAGATAATAAGATCTCATGATAATTTAAAGAGATGGACCAAGTCCTCCAAAGAGGAGTGGACGTCTACAACTCTCTATGAGGAGAAGAGTAGCCGTCCCTTCTTACGAGGAGATTGGTTTATTCTCTTCATTATCTTTTCTCTTATCAAAGATGATTTAATTTGAAATTAATTTTGTTGAATTATCAACGAAAATTAATTTAAATTAAATCATTAGTTGTTGTGTTTTTATAACAACATCTTAGCCATTGAAAGAAACACAAAATCAATCTCATCCATTGATTATGTGTATCCCATGGATTGTGATCCATGGACTCCCGAAACCCTATATAAGAAGAGGCATCCATTGCTCTTCAGTGGACAACACATGATTAATGAATGCTCTCTCTCTCTCTTTTCTCTCTACACGCCCACTCTCTCTTTCTCTCATGTGGTCGTCCACCGTGGATGCCCTAGAGAGATCCTCCATCGCTGCAGCATCGTCGTTAAGCCGCCCGATCGTTTGCTCGTGGATCTTCGTCTACTTCGGCATGCCTTGCTCGTGAAGAAGACGTTGTTTATCGTTTGTCGAGATCAGGAGATCGGTGGCTTGGATCATCAATATGGATTGCGACAAGCACACGACTCATCCATGCGCTCGCAAGCGTCTCCTCCGTCGGATCGGACTTGAGACGGGAGGTCTCTTTGTTTAGAGACTCGATCGCAACCACGCTTCAAGAGATAATCATATTACTTGTTAGTGGTTTAAAGGAAACGATCCGAGAAGTATTCTTGGATCATGTGGTTTCGTCACATAGAAAATTTTAATTTCCGCTGCATCGAGCGACTAGTGCGACTAGTCGCTCTTGATCGCATACGATGCGATTCTCACGCTTCTGTGATGTGCTTGAGGATTTATCCCGTATCCTTCAGGTGGTATCAGAGCCAGGTTATCGAAGGTTTTGGATATGATCTATGAACCTACGAAAATTTGGGCTCGATTGGGTTCGTGAAGATTTTAGCATTTCAATTTTCCCAGCCCTGTTTTGTGATAATTTTTCGGTCCTGTTTAATATATTTAAACATGAATTTTTAAATTGAATAATGTTTCTCATTAAATAAGGAAAATGTGGAATTTTAGTTTGCGTAATTTGAATTCCGTTTGCTCAAGATATGATCGTTTTAATGACCATATGTCCACTGTTTTCGGGGATGACGGTTAGAGACGTAATTAAACAGTTAATTACGGGTCCTAAACATCTGAAAATGCATAATTATCACTTGGGTTCTGTTTTAAATCAAATTGGCGAACCAAATAAATTTAGTTTGCATTAATTGGATTTAAATTGATCGAGTTATGTTGATTTTAGTGAATAGGGGTCACTGCTGGAAATTAACTAACTTGATCATGAACCTTGTGATTGTCATTCAAATAAATTAATGAAAATTAATTGTTAATTTTCTGAAATGATTATTGATAAATATTTGTGAAATATTTAAAGATGATGGTTATTTCCTTGGATGACATTGCATTAACCAAAATGATAAGATAGTTGATCTTTATCACAATTGGTTAATATGAAATTTCCAACAAACAATATTTTCATGAAAACTCTATTTTATCCTACAATAGTTGTAGGATAACTTTTACATGCAAAACCTTGTTGCTTGAATAGGATTGTGGATTTGTTTAGCAAATCTCCTTGTAATATTATCAAAATGGTTTTGATGAATATTATATGGTATAATTTCGGTTGAAAAACCGATGATCATATCAAGTACAAAGTGATCTATTTTGCATTATCCTTTCCCGAGGCGTATATGGTGTCTATTCAGGGAGCGTTGGAGCAGCAGGTTGCACCGTGTGTGGTTTGTCCCACTCCTGTCGGTACTGGTCATGACAGCAGGTAGGGTTGGTATAATGCTTAAGAAATCATGATGTATTTCTAATTATTGAAATTCAAAATAATACGTATTTAAGATAATATCACAATTCAAGTAACAATTAAGAATGTTTGTTGGATATTAATTGGATCATTAATTTAATATGACTAGATTAATTGGAATCCAATTAAAATTAAGACATTATATTGTAAATAGATGTGGTATTTCCCTTGGAAGAATTAATCATAATGAATGTGATTCATAATGATTAATTAGAATTTGAATATGATATGGAGGATCACATAAGTGACATCCATGGTCTCTCGTCAAGGCGAAGGGTTCTGTCGCCAGATATTGTATGTAGGAGACGCCTGTCTGAAGTGACAACTCCTGCATACAATCCATTTGGATCGGGCTCTTCGCTTTTCGAAAGAGTAAGGCTGTATATGTAGTGACCCCAATATCGAGTCCTCATATTATTGGGGCGATATTGGATTGCGTATAGCGAGTATTAAGCTTGTTGACAGTTGGTTCAATTAATGATAGGTCAACATCACCTTATGGGTGGTGGGCCCGGGTGTTAAAGATCGAATTGGAAGATGCAAGTTGGACTTGCAAGGTAGAATGTGTTCCCGCTTCTTTTTAACCGAGTTGCAAGTTCTCATATTATTGGGATGTAACAAAGATACGGAAGGAGATCCCATATCTTGCTTGAGATATAATGTAGTATATCTCTTACATTGAAAGTGATTAAGGGAATGAACTTTCAGTGTTGACAAGGCAGGATAACTTTGATATAAAAATTCCTAAATCAAAGTAAAATATGTATATATAATATATATACCCTTATGCAAATTTCTTATTTTAGATAACCCTTCATTAAACCCACTCAATATTATACTCACTAATAACCAGTAAAATATCATGGATTGGACTCATGATCCAGATATTGTACTTGCAGTTGGACACATAATGTATGTGGTTGCAATATGCAAGTTTCCTCATAGTAATGAGGAATGACAATTAAATAGATAATAGATCTACAACCCTAGGGTTTTGTTTGTCTCTATAGTCTTGATATCATCAAATGTACTTTGGAAGTGACATGTCAATGATGATCGTAATTGTCAATTAATCATTATAAAACCCTAAGAAGATGTTTTGGCATACATATGTGCTCTAGACATTTAATCATGAATGACATGGTTCTCTGCATTATGCAGAATGGCAGCTCGAAAGAGATGATGTATTCAAAATGTTTGAATACCTGCCTGAACCAATATTTTAAGAGTTTAGATGGATGTAGATACGATGAATGTCATCATTCTACTGTCTATACTCTAGTCATTCATGAAGCTTCATAATATTCATATTGTATGAATTTAATGAATCATGTATAAATGTTGAAATGCTCTTACATTGAATTCTTTTAAATTTAACATAAGAGATCATTATTCTTAAGCAATGTTGTTTATAGATGAAGGGAGCGCAGTGGAAGCATGGGTCGGACCCGAGTAAGAAGGAAAGTCAAAGAGTCGACCTACTTCTGTGACTTCCATATGGCATCCAAATAGTTGGATAAATGCCAATACTGCAACAAGTCGATGTATTGATAGTATGACTATCTGGACTATCTAGGATCCTTAGAGAAGGACTCGGATAGTGCATCAAAATAATCTGCATTTAACCATTGAAATTGACTTTCTTATATTATAAGATAATATTAAAGTATAATAATTGTATCTCATTCTTCTAATGACACTTGCAATTGTTGCATATGTTTTAGAAAACTGGAGAATTTGATCTTCAGGTTTAATAGTCATCTACATGGATTTTGATGCAATTGCTGCAACAATCTCTATTGGATAGATGGACTTCATATTTTCACTGGGAGAGCCCTTTGTCTTAGAGAATGTCTCTATGACATAGATATAAGAATACACTCATAGTTTATTTCTAAATGTTGGAAATAAACATGAATTTTGGAATTATGATGGATATATTTCAAATAGTAATCTGGCATCTAGTGGACTCTACTAAATTAGAAAATTAATGGATGGTTCATTAAGATTTCTAATATTGAAATTAAACCTTTAAAAGATCAATAGGAAGATGAATATCATTTGACAATGATCTGGCATCAAGTTTTGGACATATGTCTATTGATGAGATCAATGGACTAGTAAGATATGAAACTTTAGAATGTCTAAAATTTCAAATCTTACATACTTGTGAATATAGTATTCAAAGTAAAATATCCAATACACCCTTCTTTGGGAATGGTGTTAGATGTCGATGTATTCAAGATCTCATACATATTGATGTATGTGGATCATCTATATCATAAATAAACATTATGGATGTATGATATCTATTGATGAGTATGTATGATATGAGATTTCTTCTCTTCACCTAAGAGACCTTTGAAATGTTCAAAGATTTCATAATTTTGGTTTGGAACCAAAGTCTGAAGAAAGATGAAATGAATTTGATCTAACCTAGGTAGCTTGTACCTGTTAGATAAAACTCAAAGATACATTATGAAGATATGAATATAATTTCTATCTCAATCCTCGTAACACACCTAAACTCAATAGATTTGTAGGGATATACAATTGGATCATGTGTGACATGATTTGATCAATGATGACTTTTTAGCATAATTACCTCTTAGTTTTCAGGTATATATGTAGTAGAGACTACATCATAAGATTCCATGCAGGTAAGCTGGAATCAAGCACTAGAGAGTGCTACTTCAATAGGAAAATAAAGGATGGTATTGGATACCTACTTTATGACCTTGAGATTCTTAAAAGATCACATATCTGGGAATGTGATTCTTAGAGGATTGATGACTCTCTTGAGAATCAAGATGAAAATGAAGTAAAGGAACTCATTTAATCTTGAGATGATAATGAGGCTCCTGAAATCATAAACTAAAAGGATAATTAAAGATGAAGCCCTAATACCTCTTCAAATGAGTTTGAGGATGTATTCCATATGTCAGTTAAGTTTGACAATGATCGGACTTGATATGATGAAGCTCCTGACATGGAAAGATGGATGTTAGCAATGAACGTCTAAGGTAGAGTTCATATACATGTGTTGTATATGGACCCTCGAGGATCCACTTATAAGGGTTAGACCCATTATGGTGTAAATGGATCTTCAAGAGAAATGGAATCTGATGAGAAGGTAGAGACCTTCAAAGCACGGTTCGTAGCCATGAGCTACACACCGAAGAGAAGAAATCGCTTGCGATGAGACTTGCTCTTCAGTAACCACGCTTAAACCCATCAGAATATTGCTGACTATAGCTACACAACTTGACATTGACATTTGCAAGATGAAAGTCAATATTGCATTCCTCTATGAATAGTTCTTTAAGGATATTTACATGAAGTAGCCCCAGAGCTTCGTGGTTGAGGAAAGAAAGATGTGCAAGCTAAAGAAATCTATCTATGGACTCAAATAAGCTTCTTGTAGTTAGAACATAAGATTTGATGAAATTATAAATGTTATGATTTCAGATAGAATCGTGATGAACCATGTGAAGCTTAGTGGGAGTGCCATCGTGTTCATCATGCTAAATGTAGACAATATACTAATCATTTGGAATGATATAAGGATGATAACAAGTGTTTTATAGACTGGCCATTCCATATCTTGAAATATGATTTCAAGGATACCTCTTAGATCTTAGTTTTGAAGGTGTTCAGAAGCAAAGAGAAGAGGATATTGGGACCGTCACATTGTAGTACATCTTGGACATATTCCATTTTTGGAAATTCCAAGAAAGGCTTCCTTCCCTTAATATTTGCTACTGACCCATCTAAAGGGATAGCACCTCAAAGAGTTGAGGAAGTGAATGCTATAACTGCGTGCACTTGTGCATCAGTTACGAGAAGCTGAGTGTATGCTAGATGTGTACAAAAGCCAGATGTCTGCCATGCAGTGGGAATAGTAAAGTGTTGCTAATCCCACTATGGAGATAAAACACTTGATTACAATAATAACAAAATCTTCAAAGATGACAAGACTTTCGAGATAGTGATCTCTAAGTCTTGTCTTCAAGAAATTAAGACTTTATAGATAGTGATCTAAAAGGTCTTAACTTTGGATACCTTTGGAGATAGAGATCTCCAGGAATAAAGGTATTCTGATAAGGATTATGGAAATACTGGTTATAATAATTACTGAGCAACAGTGTCAAGGACACTATAACTGCTTTATCAAGATTAGGTATTGGTTGCATAAGATGCAATATTTGCATTGGATGCGAGTATTGTTACTAAGAGATATGCAAGTGCTGTGAAAGGACTTGGCATAGTCTTTTGGGAACAGAGTGATTGATCAGCTTACCTGGCTATTTTCTAAATAGCCTATGATTGTCACATGAGTGTGGGTTTAAATGATTAGCCCGTTAATGGCTCTTTGGGCTAGTGGGAGATTGTTGGACATGCGAGCCCACGACGAGCCAAAATGCAATAATTGTTATTATAAATATCATTCCCTGATCTGAAATGAAGAATACATAATTTGCATAATAGGTCCCTTAGTACAATTAGGGTCATGTACCATGGCCATCTTAAAGATCATACAGTTGTTGATTCAATTATTGAATCATAGAGCATGGTGCTTGGATGAATATCTAAAGAGTTAGATTGAGGACTCATCAAGCATCGTCAAATGATTATTAAGAGATGATCTCCAGCCTGAGTAGGAGATGGCAATCCATTCTCACATAGGTTGATATCTGACCGACCTCTTGATGCATGTCCTCTGCATATGAATAGAGATTTAGAGGTGTCTGATTAGTTAGGTCAAAGAGTTGACTTAACGAGATCGAGATAACCAAAGTCCTATATCGTATGTTGTCACGATACAGACACACATCCTCTGACCGGAGACAGATGTGTTACTATGTGTCTGAGTATGTACATTTGGCAGACCAATAGGTTGATGACCTAACCAAAGTCTATACACCGGCGCGCTGGTGTACATATAATGGCATATGAGTAATACGATCTCTCAAAGGGATCATACAGGTTCATTTACTGAACCGGAAGACATGAGCTCACTCATAAGATATTGGAAGAATCAAATTCTGTGCACGGTCGTCTCGCTTTGGAAGCTTGACTGAATTTGTAGGTTTGATATGTACTTTTGGAAAGTATATGATCAAGACCTAGGTATGATATATGCTTTTGGAAAGTATATGATCGATACCAACTCCCAATGATCAAATGAGATACTTACTGATAAAACCCTGAAGTAGACAGTATAAAGTTGATCTAATACCTCGGGTTTATTTTGAGTCTTCCAGTATGCAGGATGTACAAGTGTTGGGAATACCTGAGGGTGATGTAATCATAAACGATTGTATAACCATGACGCTTTTATTATTAGGGAGTGATGAAACGGGTCTGGATTTTAGTGACTTCTCTCAGCAGAGAAGTAATCTGATTTTGGTCCAAATGTTAGACATTGATCTGGATGTGATTCGGATGCAACGAGAATATTAGAATTGCGGTCTTGATTTAATCAAGCATCCATGGGAGGCCCGAGATCTGGATTTGAGATGTGATCTCAATATCCAAGTTACTATACGTGGAACACTACAATCACCCTGTCCTTATCTCCAAATATCTGCGGAGAAAGCGCATTATACTGAAAGAGTTCATGGATAATTTCATTGTTGATATATGTATCCAAGCATCGAGAAAATTGATATTAAATGTGATTTAATTATCATAGATAATATGAATTTGATTCATATTACAAGGAAAGTTATATGAGATAATTAAATGTGATTTAATTATCAAAGATGTGAATAATGTGAATGTGATTCATATTATTTTGGCATATGAGAATAGAGATCCGAGATGATTAAATACGATTTAATTATCATGGATATGAATAATATGGATAGCAATATCCATATTAATCATATATATTATAAATGTGATTTATAATATATATGAGAGAGCATATTGTGATTTATATTTGTTAATTAATTATTGATGTGAATTGGATTCACATTGGATGATTAATTAAAATATAATTTACATTTAGTTTTGGGTTGTGAATAAGATTCACATAATTTCAATGGCATGATTGATATTTTCCATGAGATAATTTGGAATTATTTTTGTGAAAATATTATCAACAAGAGATGATGATATATATCATGAGATAATAAGATCTCATGATAATTTGAAGAGATGGACCAAGTCCTCCAAAGAGGAGTGGACAGCTACAACTCTCCACGAGGAGAAGAGTAGCCGTCCCTTCTTATAAGGAGATTGGTTTATTCTCTTCATTATCTTTTCTCTTATCAAATATGATTTAATTTGAAATTAATTTTGTTGATTTATCAATGAAAATTAATTTAAATTAAATCATTAGTTGTTGTGTTTTTACAACAACATATTAGCCATTGAAAGAAACACAAATCAATCTCATCCATTGATTATGTGTATCCCATGGATTGTGATCCATGGACTCCCAAAACCCTATATAAGAAGAGACATCCATTGTTGTTCATTGGACAACACATGATTAATGAATGCTCTCTCTCTCTCCTCTCTACATGTCCACTTTCTCTTTCTCTCTTGTGGCCGTCCACCATGGATGCCTTGGAGAGATCCTCCATCATCGCAGCATCGTCGTTATGCTGCCCGATCGTTTGCTCGTGGATCTCCGTCTACTTCGGCGTACCTTGCTCGTGAAGAAGACGTCGTATCTCGTTTGTCGAGATCAGGAGATCCGTGGCTTGGATCATCAACATGGATTGCGAGAAGCACGCGTCTCATCCACGCGCTCGCTAGCGTCTCCTCCGTCGGATCGGACTTGAGACAGGAGGTCTCTTTGTTTAGAGACTCAATCGCAACCACACTTTAAGAGGTAATCCTATTACATGTTAGTGGTTTAGACGAAACGATCCGAGAAGTGTTCTTGGAACGTGGTTTCGTCACATAGAAATTTTTAATTTCCGCCGCATCGAGCAACTAGTGCGTCTAGTCGCTCCCGATCGCATACGATGCGACCCTCACGCTTCCTGATGCGCTTGAGGATTTTTCCCGTATCCTTCATGGGATTTCATCATCACGTTCGGTGTGGAGAAATCATCTCGTCGCGAATCCGTGCTGCAAACCAGAAAACGATTAACCAACATCATATTATGTATGTTTAAAGAGAAAGATAAACAAAGATATCAACCATGCGTTCAATTAACCTTGTATATAACTGCAGTAGCAAGGCTTGGACTAACCTCACCAATGTGATGGTTTCTAAACCTAGTATTGCTCGCCCCCTTCTCAATCGATTCAGTGGATGGGGCAAATCGTCACCGCGTAAAGGATGCGGCGGGATTTGGATGGGTTGACCCCTCGCGGGACGTAGCCCAAAAAAACTCACAACCATGGTATATATAAAAGTAATTTAATGAAACGACGGACATCATGCGTATTTTAAGATACAAGCAAGACAATCAACACATAAACTACTTCGGACATAGTTAACACATAACAACTACAGGAAAGGAAGGATGCATATTAAATCAATAGGATAGTTAAAGATACAAGTAATACTGAGACTGATTCAGATGAAGTTACTGGTAAGATTGGATAATCGATATCTATTGCACGATCCAGTGCAGAAAATAGAACATGCACGGTCATGCAGCATTCCACATCACACCGGCCAACTTGTTTCTTAGAACCTCCCCTGCTCGAATGTCTTGCTCCGATACCCACACTTCATATTCATTTCCCTCCAGATCAAACACCTCATCACCATCATCCGAACTGTCAACATCGTCGTCACCTGGAGGGTGTTCCTAGGTATATACGACGGAGATTTGATCCTCACCCTGCAACTGCGCAACTGCCGTAGGGAGTTGTTTATGATACAACATGCCATCACCACCATCACTTGCTTGGGGAAGGTGTAATACGATTGTTATGTGATTGTCTTGAAGCGGGCCCTCAATATCCCAAATGTACGCTCAACGTACAATCATAGTTGGGAGTATTGATGGTTGTACCGGTCACGGGGTTGTGGGAGGTGCGCAGTAACGTTGTAGTAAGGCTCAAGAAGGTACATATTATCTACGTTGGCATAACTGCAATCCACAAGAAACTTATGGCATGTTGGTACCAGAACCAAACCCCCACCCCCTCATCGAGTGCCCACTGAATAACCTTCATGTCTGCTGCAGACCCTTCCCATGTTGCGTCGACGTACAAGAACTTGTATTGAAAGTCCACACAAGTTATGATGTTTGCGAGATGAGTTGTTGTCGACTTATAAACTTTGGTGCAATGTTAGATGGTATGTTTGCAAGATGAGAGTGATGTATATCGTACCGATGACATCCTTGAAGTACGGGTAACAGTTTCATACATGTTCGCTATCGAACCTGTATGCAACTAAGCAAGGTCTATACACTAGCGAACTGGTGTGCACATGAGGGCATATGAGTAATACGATCTCTCAAATGGATCATACAGGTTCGTTATCGAAGTAGAAGATATGAGCTCACTCATGAGATATTGTGATTAAAATACATGCATGGTCGTCTTGACATAATTTGTAGGTATAATATATGCTTCTGGAAGTATATGATCGATACCAACTCCTAATGATCAAATGAGAAACTTAATGATAAAACTCTGAAGGAGACAGTTTAAATATGATATAAAACTTCGGGTTTATTCTAGGTGTACCAGTATACATGATGTACGAGTATTTGGAATACTTGAGGGTGGTGTGATCGTAAACGATTGTGTAACCATACCACTTCCATTTCAAGAAAGTGATGAAACATGTTTGGATTTTAGCAACTCCTCTCAGCAGATTGGTAATCTAATCATAGTCCAAATGTTGGACATTGATTTGAATGTGATTCAGATGCAATGAGAAGATTAGATTTACAGTTTTATTTGATCGAACATCTTTGAGAGGTTCCCAAAATCTGGATTTGAGATATGATCGCATTATCTAAGTCATTGTACATGTAATATATAATCGCCTTGTACTTGTCTCTAAGTATCCGCGGGGAAAGCACACTGTCTTGAAAGAGTTCAAGAATAATTCTATAGTTGAAGAATGTATCCGAGCATTGGAAATATTGTTAGTTAAATATGATTTAATTATCACGAATAACGTGATTATGATTCATGTTATTTGGACAAATGAGATAGTCATCTTAGATAATAAAATGTGATTTATTTATCAAAGATATGATTAAGATGGATATCACTATCTACAATAATCATTGATACTATAAATATGATTTATAATATATTAGAGAAATTTATTTATAAATAGAATTTACAAATTAATTGTTTATGTGAATTGGATTCATGTTAAACAATTGATTTAAATTCAATTTATATTTTATATTGGATGGTTGAATAATATCATAATTTTCAATGGCAATATTGAAATTTTCACAGTAGAATTTGGAGTTATCTTTGAGAGATTTTATGCAATAAATGTTTTTGCATAATTATATGGATTAATGGAAGGGACGATTACCTTCCATAAATAGAGTATACGTCTATATTGATTTAGTCAAGGGGGACATCCATCCTTTATTTATAAAGGGGATTATCCTCACCATAATTATCCATACATTAATCGATTTAATGTAAATTGAATTATCCTGAGGATATATTTGATTTGTCTTAAATTAATTAGTTGTTGCAAATAAAGCAACATTAATCATGGCCATTGATTTGAGATTAACGGTGCATCTCCACCGTCCAATATATCAAAAGAAAGGGTAGTGCTTGACCTTTCCTTGACGCACGCCTTCAACCCCTTGTGTAAAAAGCAACATCTCTCTCTATCTCTTTATCATATACGTCCAACCTCTCTCTCTCTCTCTCAATATTATGTTCTTCCATCACATTGTTGTAGAGAGCCTCGTCGCCGCCGCCACGCCGTTGTATTGTCGGATTGACTGCTCGTGAGGAAGACCACAGATTTTGTGAGATGAAATCCAGAGGTTCCTCTCTCGGATCTTCAACTCGGATTGCAGGAAGCATGTATCTCATCCATGAGCCCGCAAGTGCATCATACGTCATATCGAACTTGAGACATGAGATCTCTTAACTTAGAGACAAGCAATCACAAACACGCTCTAAGAGGTATTTCTAATACTCACATGTGATCTTTATGAAATGATTTGAGAAGTGTTTTCAAATCACGTGGTTTCATCATTTTTTTAAAATTATGCTGCCCTTTGCAACTTGTATGACTAGTTGTCCTAGGTCATATTCGACGCGACCTTCACGTTTCTGTGATGTGCTAAGGCATAAACCATAACCTTCACACTTACTCAGTCGCCTATGTCGAAGTGATGTTTAAAGAGGAGCAGGAGGCATTCATCCATCGTCAGTGTTCAGGTGACACGACGCTTTGAGTAATCGGTATTCGAGATTTGAATCTCGAAAGTAGATCTACCAAGCCTGCTCTTCTGACAAGCACATGCATTTTATCATGAAATTAATAAATTGGCGACGTTGATGCTCCCAAAGTATAACCCACCCAGACAGGAATCATTGACGATGTAAGCTTAGGGACCCTACCTTTTATCTCATTTGTCATACCATAAAATAACTGAATCCATGGTCTGGCAACCATATTTCATCGAAGCCAGGCTTCAATTGAGAATAATATCATGAATGGAAGCAATATAAACTACTGCAGCAACTGTAACAATAATAAAATTACTCAATGTAGATAACCACAGGTGGCCATCTGTAGCAATAACCATAGGTGGAATTAACTAAGCTAAAGGACTATGTAAAATCGGTATGCAAGATCATATACTGATTTAACCATAGCTTACTGGCGGTAACCATGGTAATCTGTCACTAATCGAAGCAACAAAGCATTAACAAATGCAACTGGATCTAAAGTTGAAGTAACCATATGCAAGGACCAAAGGCTGATAGATCTCATGACAAAGCAAACTAGAAGTAACCAAATGCAGTTGTATGTCAAGAAACTAAAGAAAACTGAGTAGCAGCAAAGCTATATCATGAAGTACTAGAAGAGCACCGTAATAAGTATCTACAACACCTCCCAAATGAACATCAACAATTGCAGTTGTGAGCAACGTCTGAGTGATCAAGATTATGTAATCAATATTGCAATATCCATAACATATAAAGCATATCTCAATTGATCCTAAGTATAGGAGGGGATAATCGATTTCTATTCATTATATTATTTCATTCTTTAAGTCACTTTAGCATAGGATTCTTTTCACTTTTCTATACTTAACACGATTTATATCTTCCTTTGTCACTTCTTGGTCACTGTGAGGATATAATTCAAGCTAAGTATAGGGGGTGTCGTATATATTGTATATATACTTTAGCCATAACTCGTACTGTTATTTGTTTAATAGCGTGACTCGTATAAATAAAATCAGAACAAAAATATTTTGTAAAAATAATTTGTAAAAATTATGTTGTAAATATTTTGAAAAATCTTTTTGCAATATTATTTGTAAATTATTCTGTAGATCATCCGTAAGATATTTGTAAAACTTCTTTGTAAACATATTGTAAAAACCTTTGTAAATTATTTGTGTAGAAATGTGTTGAAAAATATTTGTAAAATCATTTTGTTTATAAAATGTTTATAAATTATTTTGTATCAATTTCATTCAATGAACACGAAAATTGATGGGTTGAATTATTTCAGATGAAAATTGTGAAAATATGTCATTGTGACCCAAACAATTCCCAATTCAATCAAAAATTATTTATCAAACACAAAAAGAAAAAAAGTGGATTGTTATTTATTAATTAACATGGTATAGCTCCCGGGGTGGAACACAAGAAGGTAACAATTTTTATGAGGGTTATTAATTCCTAGAAATTAATGAAAGATTCTTTTTCTTCTCTTCTTTTATTTTATTGTTTTTACGTCTTTTTATGCTTTTTATATTTTTTATGGTTTTTTAAAAGTTATATTTTTATATTATCCGATTTTACTTTTCGATGGATTTTTAAGTATCACAAATTTTTATCTTTTTATTTTTTCAAAGAAACAAATAAATGATAATATATAAACAATGGAATATAAGCTCCTTTTGGTATTTTTCAAATATATCAAAAGACTCAAAAAATCAGAATAAAAATGTTTTTATATTTTATGTATTTTCTACTATTTTTTGTGATTGTTGAGTTTTTAGATTTTTTTTAGAATTTTCAAAAGGAATAAAAACTGAAAACAATTTACAAGGCAAAATAAGCTATTATTTTAGGGGTTTTAAAATATAAAGTCAAATAAACTGAAAACAAAGTTTGAAACATAGAATTTTTATGCTTTAAAACAAGAACAAAAATGCATTTTTTTTATTTTTTCCCTGGTTTACTATGATATTTTTATAGAATTTGAGTATTTTCCAAATTTTAGTGTTTTTAGAAAGAATTTTCAAAAAAATTATAGAGGTATTAAAACTAATTAAAAGATATACATAATTTTTTTGGATTTTTTAAAATCACTTTCCGAATTTTTATAATTTTTAATGTCAAATAGTGAAAAAACAAGTTATTTGTATTTTAAAATAACAAAACAAAATAAATTTCAAAATGAAAAATACTAGAGACAAAACAAGTTAGCAGAAAGGTTACACTATATTTTTTGGATTTTTTAGAGTGTTGCAGTTATTTAAAATAAGCAAATTAAGAAGATAAATAAAAAATTATAATAGAGGGACAAAACTACAATTATTGAAAAGCTTTTTAAGAAAATAATAGCAGATAAATAAAGTAGGGATAATTATGCAGATGCTCAGAGAATGCACGTGCAGTGTTACATGAGTGTGGCTTGCGTGGACCAAAACGCAATTAAAAATACCATGATGACCTACCTACAAATCGCTCAAAAAATCTGGATTCGCATGTGATGAGCATGCATGTTGCTTAAGCGGTGGGACAATCTTGGATATGGAGCTGACGCGTGACTCAGAATTTCGATCGTCCAATCAGATCGATCGGACGACTACTGTTGATTCTGAAAGATCTGTTGTGTTCTTATCTTGTTCGTCCCCAAATCAAAGACTTGCTCCATGTGGTGGCATATTTATCAGATAAATCGGAGCGGTTGTTGTTCTTCTTTCGGCTCCAGGTTCTCAATCAATCTCCATATCATGTCCTATCATTTTGGTGATGCTGCTGATCAATTACTCATGAAACGGTCGACATACTCCTCGATGGCAACGCGATCTGTAGGTGCTGCTAATGGATTCGGATCTCTGATGATGGTGCATGTCAGTCCCACATGCTTGCGAACGATAACTGATCAGATGTGTTAGCTCCATGAGGCAAGGTAATGAAGTCGAAGATCAAATCTGCAATGATTCAGCCAAAATTAATACTAAAATACACAGCTCAAACAAATGATACATGCAGGTGTTGCGATGACACGATTCCAGGTTCGTGGACAGTTCTAGATCCGTGGATGTGCTTGGTTTGATATAGATATGTTTCTCTTGACTGATATGACGAATACTTGTAAATAGAATTAAAGCTTGAAGGCAAGCTTCGACTGGCAGTTACAGAAACAAACAAACTGTATTGAAATGGATGGGTCGGATCTATGTGTAGGTGAAGGAATGAGATCCAAACGGGCTCAGATCTACTCAGATCTAAGGTGATAGGTTGTGATCGGGAAAATGAAGAAGAGGTCGTGGATTGTTGAGATAAAAATCACTCAAAGTTGAGTCAAATCGAAGAGAAAACAAAGGGAGATGAAATCAGAGATGGAGTAGGAAGATAAAATATAGAAGTAAAGAGGAAGAGGATCAGATGAATTGACTTGGATGAACGTGGATGACCTGCATGGGATTGAGGATCAGAAACCTCCGGGTCGCTTCCTCGATGTGAGCGGCGACTCGTGGAGGCTCAAGATCACCAGAGAGACGGAGCACGATGATTTCTCACCAGATCTGATGCTCAACTCATTCAAATCCTCGATGCACCAAGGCCTTCGCATGCTGTCACCAAAGCGGATGTTTGGAGATCACTTGAGAAGAGGAGATTGACCAAAAGATAGGAAGAATGTGCAGCTCCAGGAATTTCTATATAATGAAAAAAACGTGAAATTCAAATGACTTTTGCACGTGAATCGAGGCGGATTCAGGTGGAATTTTCATGGGCGTGGATCTGGATCTCATGGTGGATCAAACCATGAAGAAATCGGACTGGATTGATAGAGAAACCAATTGGAATAAATCCGAGAAGTTGGCGGTTTAATAGGTCAGCGGGCTGGAAAAGGGAGAATGGGGAGTTGACTGGAGGTCAACATCCCCAAATGAGCCAATCAGAACAACTCGGGGAAAAGACAAAATTCGCTAAAATACAAGATATATATAAAATAAAATTGAATAGGAATAAATTATAGAATGATTTTAAATCTAAAAATTATTAAAATAAATAATGTTAATAATTCAATAAATAGTTTTATGATGATTTTTAATAAATTAAATAAATTAAATAAACAAGGTAAAAATAAATAATCCCCTTTATTCATAGGTAAAAACACCTATATATACAACAAGTATGATTTGCTTACTTTAATTTTACAAATAAACACATAATTTAATATTCTATTTTTTTATAGAATAATTTAAGGATTTTAAATATTTTTTTATTTTTACGAATTATTTTAATAAGTTAAATAAATAATGCTATGTAAAATATAGATACATTATATTTATATAATAAGTGTACTTATTTTATTTTTGATTCTTTTTTATTTTGTATTTTTTAATTACATATTGTATAATTAAAATAAATATATACAAAACATTAAAAATACGATATGCATAAAAAATAAATAAAATCAAATAAATACAAATATAAATAACTATACAATTATACAAACAACCCCCAAAAGCTGACTTTTACACCTTAGCTTCAAAAATTATGAAACCACCTTCGTTTTAAAGCTTATTTTATTTTCAACACGGTGAAAGTGAGTTTAGTTCATTTTGAGCTCGTGTGGAGAAGATATTGATATTTCAATTCTTGTTTTACAGCTTTTTCTGAGTGTTGTATGGTTTATTTTTGTAATTATTTTTATTATGTACAACATATTTTTATGTACAAGTTTTGTGAAGAAAATATTTTTATTTGGATTTGTTGATGATATATAAAATAGCACAAGATACGTGCAATTGAAATATGATGTATATGTACAATGTGACATTGGTTTTCTGGGATTTTTTTTATAATTTATGGACCTTATCTCCCCCTACTTTATTCCTTGTCGACCATCCCACTACTTGGCCTCGTCTCGGGGTTCGAGTCAATATGTATTTATTTCATATATACAATCTTCTCTATTGTTTCCTTTTCTTTTCTTCTTTATTTTTTTTCCGGTGAAAAGGAATGATAAGTATACAATATTAAAAAATAATGTGAGATTGATAATTAATTGGAATTAGTGTTATTTCTTGTATTTTGCTAAGTATTTTAAGATAAAATAAAAGAATAAAAAATGTTGAATCATGGAATCATCAATAACCAAACATAGAAGCCAAATGCAGCAAATAAGCAACTAGATATCCAATTGAGAAAAGTAGCAGTACCATAATAAGGATCTCAAACACAAGATCCCAAGCAGCATGATAAGCGTCGTGCACCCTTATGTTAATTCGGTCAAATTAATGTCCAAATTAATGTTGATAGTTCGTTGCAGTCGGATACGAGAAGCTAGTCAAAAACCACTTATCGATTAATGTTAAGTTAATTTCAAGCGGCAGATATTTTTTTACTTGGTGGAGTCCAAGGTCGATCTCAGGGAGGCATCTGTCTCCTTAGGTAAATTTAAGCAAGTGTTCCAAGTGTGTGGTTTTCGAGGAGGTATTTTTTTGGTCTTTTTTAAATTTTTATGCAGACTAGTACAAAAATGCAGGCCAATTTAACGTTTCAATTTAATTAATATATCAAATGAAGTCCAAAAATTATGAAAATTGGCCAGATGAATAATGATGATGAAAATGACCTACAATATTTTTTTTGGATTTTTCAGACACTAAATGGATTTACTGTGAATTAAATAAACAGACAGAGTGATTTTCAATATTTAATTTTTCATAAATAGCAAACCACAATTTTTTTAAGAACTAGAATTATCCTAGATAGCTCTAATAATAAGGGATCCAGGAAAATTGAAAGATCTTAATTTCACTGTGAAATGAATTAATTAAAATTAAATTAAGAAAATCACTCAACAATTTATTAAGGCCTCGATATGCGTGCAAATGACATGAAATTTTTATGATATGTTAAGAATATTGTCCTTAAGCTACGGTGAATTTTTGATGATTTTTGGAAGCACAGAGAATTAACTATAAATCAAAAGATGTCACTGGGCAAAATATGTCAAAAATTCACCAATTAATTCATTATTAATTCAACTGAAAATACAAAAATATGACACGTGGACCAATAGACAGAGGACAAAATTCCCTACAAAATGCAATTTTTAGATTTGCAAAATGAAGTAAAATGCAATCTAGGGATGCGTGCAAACACAAGGGTGTAAATGCAATACAGGAAAATAAAATTACAATAAACAAATATGCGGACAAGGACTAAAATGCAATTACCTATAATGCTGTGGACTCTTGTGCAATTTCTCCACAGTGCACGTGCTCCTCACGTGGGCTCAGCTTCACAGGGGCCTTTTTGCAAATATGGAAAGCTCCAGGGGCCTCTGTATAATTTTCCCAGGCCGCACGTGCTCCTCACGTGGGCGACCTAGGCTCGGATGGTTGCGGCGGCTCGGAGCGAGGCTCGGGCGACGGTGGAGGTCTGGAGTGAGGTTCGTGCGACCCGAACCTAGGCTCGGAGAGGAGGCTCGGGCCGAGGCTACGTGGCGTTCTGAAGGCCCTTGGATCAAGATGGATCCAAGGGGTGTCGGTGCTGACGCGTGGCGTGACCTCGGGCCTTTGGATCGATGATGATCCAACGGCGGTCGATGGAGGCTGAAGATGATGATGTGGCTTTCTCCTGAGCGTGGGATCAATGATGATCCTGCGGTCGATGGCAGCTCCGGTGGGCGGGCGACGTGGCCGACTGCGAACCGTTCGATCGAGATGATCGAACGGTCACTGGGGCTTCTTCCTCGACGGCCCTCCGCCTCCTGCGGAGGAGAAGGCTGGGCTCTGGCGAGGTGGCTTGAACTCCGCCCGTTCCTCCAGGTGCCAATGACGCTCTCCGACGTGTCGGAGATATCCCAGCAGGAGCGTGGCGACGCGACGAAGGCGCTGATGGTCCCAGGAGCTGGAATGGGCCGTCGGAGGTGGCTGGCGACGAAGCTCGAAGACGACTCCGGCGAGCTTCCGTTCAATGAGCAGCAAGGCACCTTCAAGTGTTAAGGATGGAGCCGGAGCTCGTGCGTGCATTTGTAGAGAGGTGGAGGTAGTCGGCGGGGCCTAAGGGTGACGGAGGACGTCTGGGGATGGAGCTCCGGCCAAATGGCGGAGCTGGTGATCGGAATGTTGCGAGGGGCGTCGTCGGAGGTCGTGAATGGTGTCGCAAGGATGAGAGCTTCGACGCGAAGCTCGGCGAGATGGAAGGGAAGCGAGAGAGTGACCGGTGACGGCGAATAAAATCGGAGAAAATAAAGATAAAAATAAGAAAAGATCGGAAGGGAAATGGGGGATTCACCTGGGGATTGGACCTCCCTTTTGAGGTCCAGGTCATCGCTCGAGGGACCGTTGATGTCCCGAGCTCGTGCAGCTACTCGGGGAAGCGGCTGCGACACGGCGGAGCTGCCGTGGATCTCGCCGGAGCTGGAGCCCTTTCTTCGCTCGAAGACTCGTCGAATTGCTGTCACCAATGGAAATGTCTGAGCTCAGGGAAGCTCTCTGGAGTGGCGGATGCGGCTGAAGGTTGCCGGTGGTGGAGTATTTAAAGGATGGAGTTGGTGGGTTGGCTGGTGACGAGGTGAGGTTTGTGGTCGACGTGGGGCTTCTATGGTGGAGGTCGTGGGAAGCGAGGGAGCTGGCGAGGGTGAGGGAGGAGTGGTCTCCATCGTGGGGGTGTTAGCGGTCGGAGAGGGTGGCTGACGTGCAGCCGGAAATAGAAAGGGGGTGCCCCTCCCGCAAGGCAAGGAACGTGGGTGAGAGGGGCGCCCAGAGGTAGGAGACGAGGTCTCCACCGTTGGATCTTGTGATCCAACGGTGGTGATCGAAGCGGAAGGGGACGTGTGTGATTAGATCAAGGCACGTAGATGATGGGCCGTGATCGCGCCACGTGGCGAGAGCTGGGCGAGGCGCGGGCGAGCGGCTTGGATGAGGAGATGGAAATGATCGAGCGGACGAGGGGCGCCAACGGAAGGGCGGCTGCGATGGAGAGATCAAGGGCCTGATCAAGCGGTGTAGATGCCGCCACGTGGAGGGCTCTGGTGAGGGCGCTAATGTGCGGCGTGGATTAAGGCCGGAGATGATCTGATGGTCCAGGATTTAGGCGCGCGTGGGCAGAGCTGGGCTGTTAGATCTGGAAGAGGATCCAACGGTTGGAGGTGAAGGCGGATGAGGCAAGGGGAAGCGGGCCGCGTGGCGCAACCAGAGGGCGCCACGTGGCCTGCTGTGAGTGGCCGGAACAAGATACACGTGTCGAGAGAAGAGGGGGCCGAATTTGGAAAAACTCAAAACATGAAAGTTGTAGATCTCGATGAGATCTACAAGTTTCATGTTGACTAAAGATGGAGATGAGGTCAAATATGATACATAAATACAAAGATACAATTATACACCTATGTAGTATACAAAGTGGCCCACAAACCCAACTTTCTCATACGAGCTCCAAATTCAATGAAATTAGTCTCATTTGAAAGGTCTTTTAATGTGTAGTATTCTAAGAGTAAGTAGACCTAATTCAGAGTTTGTATGAGGGCTTTATGTGCATTTTAGTGTACAAGGGGTCTAGGGCTTTATTGACTAATTTACAAGGGGGATTTTTGCATTCTTCCCTATATTATTAACTAAGGAGTACATATTATAGAGAAGAGGTTATTTTAGTGAATGGATATTTTACAAGGGATTTTTGGCTTCTTATTTAAATGTAAATGGACTGCTAAAATGCAAATGTTATGCTTGCATGCATGAATGCTAATTTTACAATATAAAGGGAAATATGCATCTATTTACTCGGGAACAAGACTATTTTCGACTTTTAGAGTGATGAATCACAGATTCATCAGCCCCCTATACTTAAACCTTGCTCGTCCCCGAGCAACTAAATGAAATGCAAGAGTGAAATGATTTTGGGTTCCAAACCAAGGTCATGAACAAAAGTTGAAAATGGAGCCTGACTCGACCTTTGGATTAGTTGTGTGGCGGAACCTTATTTGGACCTGAACTTAAGACCTAACAGACTTCAAGTTCCACAAGTCTTCTATTCAAGACGCCTCAATAGTCAGGTCAGAACAAATCCTCAAACGCAAATTTCTGATGACTATGATTCTTACTTGTACTGTGTAAGTGATTTGTAACTCTCCACATCAGAAATGGCTCGGAACCAGCCTCCTCTAACAAGGTAACTCAATAAACCGGTCCAGTAACTCTTTCCTCGAGGAGCGGGGTATTCCCTTCTAAGTTCAAGTGCGACCAACTCAAGAGGAGGGGGTAGAGAAAAGAATGGACGGTGGCCAGTGTAGCTACCTATCCCGGGATGCCTGACCAGTGTAGCCAAGTCATCCAGCTGCATTTTCTTTGCTAATATACATACTCCGACAGGTATTATTTTTTTCACTTGGACCTGTCTGATTTTTTTGGAGTTCTTGCATTTTTTTTCTTTTTTTTTTCTTTTTTTGGAACTATATACAAGGTGCAGCATGTACATCAGGAGTTTTTCCTCTTGAGCTAGTAGACTATCCCTCTTTTGAAGCATTATTGCAACCCACAGCATCCCGTCCTTAGATGTCAACACCACCAGACTAGGTTGAGATGCACTACCCTCCCTAGAGGAGGACGGATGTTTCCACCCATGTGCTGCTCCAAGCTAAAGGATTCTACCTCCTCACCACCTCATCAATGAAGAGCTACGTGCATAGTGCTTGTCCAAGTTAGGTCATTATCTAAAAGAATCCTGCGTATGCACGAGATATTCTACTTAGACTAATCAAGATGACATGTGAACATAGACTTGCGGACTCAAAGAATTAAGTCACTTGACCTGAGAAATCTTAACTCCAGTTCCTATAAGGTTCCTCTGAAATTAGGTGGATTAAGGTCAAATCAAGTCCATCCTCAATATCTACTCATAACTTGGTGCAGAACCCACTAGCTTTTCACTTTGCATATGCAAGATATGCAGATGAGACATGCTATGAATGAAATGCAAGACTTCTTTTTTTTTTTGGAAAATGCAAGATAATATGCAAGAGTAAATAAGAAGCCTTTTTGTTTTATTTTTTTATTTGGTATACAACAAATTTTACAAAAGTATGTTTTACAAGAATTTTACAACTTTTTATACAAGTATTATACATATAGTACATATTATACAAGTATACAATTTTTTTTATTATTTTTTTAAAGGTTTACAAGCATTATGCAAGTATAATTTTTTTTTGATTTTTACCCACCCATAATTATTGTATAGTATATACAAAAATACGCGAAAATACGCGAAAGTACGAGCTATGGGTAAGTATATATGTAATATATACACGCCCCCCTATACTTAGCGTGTGCTATGTCCTCGGAGCACAAAGAGCGAGGAAAAAGACATAGCTTGTGCTAAGCGTCGGAGAGCTAAAGGAACAAAAAGTATAGAAGTCGTCTCGCCCCCCTATACTTAGGCTCTGGCAACCTAAGTGTAGAAGAAGATCAGAAATGGGGCGGACGAGGGAAAGATGGGAAGTGGCTGAATATACAATGCGGGCATCAGTCCCCCTATACTTAGGCTCAGGTCAGCCTAAGTATTGGACATGAGTGAGTATGAGGACCGATGTGATATGGAGGATGTACAATGCATAGTGAATAGACTCGGGTTACTCTCCCCCCTATACTTAGGATCTGGTTATCCTAAGTATAGTCATGAGATGATTTGGAACTGGGGCGAGTGATTCGAATCACTGGGGAGGGAGGGAGAGAATGTATGTACAAGAAAGAGTTAGAATATACAAGGATTAAGAAGGTTTGTGACGAACCTTCTTGCGGACGCGAGGAGGTGGATAATATACATATGCGTCACTGTCGGAATCGTCCTCAGATGAATAATAGTAAGGTGTAGGGATCGTCCAACGCGGGTCGACACATGGCTGCTTGCTTAGATAAGGCTTAAGAACAACCGAACTGAGCTCACTCATATAAATCACCTTATCTGGACCAGATGAGGATTCCTCTGAAGCTTCCTTCTCCAGAGTGGTGAAGGAGACTTTCTTAGTCGATTTTCTAAAACCTGAATCATTGAGAGGGAGATGAGAGCGACGCGCCTTGAGAGGTTCGGGGGAACACCTCGAGGAATCAATTCTCAACTTCCTCTTACTAGATAACCGACTAGAAGAGGGAGAAACCGTGCTTTTATGTGGAGTCAATTTTGTCTGGGTTGTTTCCTTAGAAGGTCTGGGTCGTGGTGTGGTGCTGACTATGGGTTCCTCATCAGACGAGTCACCATAAAGATTGTAATATTCCTGAAAAGTCAGCACGCGTCTCGGGAAGGAGCTAGTGGTCTCAGTTGGCTTGGCATTATTAGGCTCTTGTGTCGGATCATTGAAATGATCAAGGCAATCCTCAAATATCGTGTCCGACTCAATGATAGCTTCCGGTCTTGAGTCCTCCTTAGAAGCTGTCATGGTGGTGGTGCAAGCAGTTGATGAAGTGGAGGTGTGGGGAGTCTTTGATCCAATGATCGTCCGGACAATCGGTCTCTCAGGTGTAGTAGAGAGGTGGGACTCATCTTCCTCTCGATGGTCACGACTGTCAGCGGATGTGCGGGTCTCCTTAGAGTAAAGTTTATCAAAGAATGGATGAGGTCGAAGCGCTCCCAATGCTGAAAAATCGATCTCCCGAGTCTCGCAATCTATAGTCGCCTTAGCCAAGGCTAAGAACGGCTTCCCGAGAATAATCGGAGACTGGGAAAACTCTCCTCGGTGCTCAATGTCAATGATCGTGAAGTCCACCTGGAGTAGAACACCTTGGAAAGTAACGATGACTGAAATATTTCCTCTCGACCGTTTGATGGATCGATCAGCCAGCTGAACGATCTCTCTTGACTTTCTGATTGGCCTGAGTTTGAGCTTGTCAAACACAGAGGTCGGGAGGATATTTATCGGTGAGTCATCATCGATTCTCGTATGGGTAAAGATGGTGTCTTTGATTTCACACTCAACTCGGGGCAACCGCTTCACTCTGCGGCTTTTGGTCTTTCTCCCCATCACCAAGGAGGTGGCCATAGACACTATGTATCTTTCAGTCCTTGTTCTCTTATTACCCGACCTCTTGGGCATCAATTTACTTCTCACAAATCATTTGAGGTCGGGAAAGTGATCTATGGCCTTTATTAAGGGAGGTTTGAAAATCAGTTCTTCATCGAATGCTTCCCTTAGGGCAGGATCCAATTTTTTTAAGTCATTTTCATTTTCAATTTTTATGTGGTTTTTTGGCTTTTCAGTTTTTTTGGTATTTTGGATAGATGAATGATCAGACTCTGGATTGGAAGGCAGGGGGTTAGTAGAAGAGGGAGATAGAATGGACTCCAGCTGTACAGACGGTGTGGGTTCCCTAATGTTTGCTTGGCTTTCAACCTCAAAATTACTCATATCTTTTTCCACTTTCATTCCCAAGCTGGCAGAAATTGAGTTCAATATTTCCATGACATTTCTCAAGTTGTTACCAAATGATTTATTTTTCTCAATAAGTCTGGAAATGTCATCCTCTACAAAATTCTCATGACAAATCATGGGAAAGTTCTGCTCAAGTGGAGGACACTGCTGAGATATTGGGGTCTCATACTCAACATACCTAGACTCTGGCATGTAATTCCGGGTCGAGTATGGACCATCTAGATGGCAAATATTAGTCGGCGCCTCATATGATGAAACAGGGACTGATAAGTCTAGCTCATGAGTCCAATCTTGTGAGTGTATAGGCTCTCCGAAAGAAGGCTGGTTAATGGAAGCTTGATCACTAAAATCAATCAAGTCTGGGATATCATGATGTACAAGA
Organism: Ottelia alismoides; assembly: GCA_037367405.1. Taxonomy (NCBI): domain Eukaryota; kingdom Viridiplantae; phylum Streptophyta; class Magnoliopsida; order Alismatales; family Hydrocharitaceae; genus Ottelia; species Ottelia alismoides. The sequence goes on from JAZKJV010000170.1 coordinate 1,405,644, forward strand.
CTCTCCATTCGGGTTGTTTGATCGACCAAGTTATGCCCTAAGGTCAAGTCGGGAGGTGTATATGTAAATTGTTGTATGGTCTCTACTTGAGGTGAGAATGAAGTAAACGGGGGCATATAATTCCGCCAATCATCTGTCTCAGCAGTGGCTTGCTCTGCATTCGATTCTTTAATTCCTACAAGCTCGCGAGAATAGGTACAGTCAGCCCAAGATGGAAGTGGATCCGGAATGTCAGAATATGGAGTAGGTGAGAGATGTGAAGAAGTGGAGAAGTCAGACGGAGTTCTGACTTCATGATCGGGTTGAGGAGGAGCCGACCACGGGTAAGGGTCTCCCGTGGATGGCGGAGGATACGTGGAAGAATAGGAAGGTGGAGATGAACGGTATATGGTCGAGGAGGAGTGACCAGAGGTCACGAGGTATGGGGACCAATATCTTGACATATTGGAGAGGAAAGGAAGAAGATTGATGTAGAAAACCTGTAATTACACATGATAACGCACACGGACAAACACAAAGACAAACGCAAGAGCAAACCCCGAGTTCACACTCAACACGGTGAAGGACCCGAAATCGAGTCCAATTAATCTTGTAGAGTTTAAGTGTGATTTTCAAGCAAGATAGCAAGGATTACGCGGCCTATAAGGAAGTCGGCTCAGAGCCGGATGCGTCTTCCCTGTTTAACCTGTCGCCTAAGATACCGCCGCTCCTTCCTTTCTTCGCTCCTATCCCAAGCCGATGGATTCAATGACCACGCCCCTATCTACCTGTAAGCAGGCGGAGGCTGACAAGGCCGGAACTTCACCCCGGGGGGTTACTGGCAGCTTGTCGCAGAGTACCGCAATTTCGCCCCTATCTACCTGAGACAGGCGGAGGCTACTTGGTACTAATCAAAGAATCTGAAATTATTCGGCTTGTGATAATTGCTAGGATCAGTTAGAACGTGATATGGAAGACGGGGATTTGGGCTCTACCTTAATGTGTTCGCACACACTCAAGTACCCTCACTCAGCCTGAATACAAGGTCGGGGATTAATCTCCCGCAAACAATTTTCAAATTTTATTCTTTTTTTTGGTCAATACTGTTAGCAGTCCCGATTTTTAAGCTAGGTTATCACTTGTTAAGTCCACCACAAAGCACGCCTATCGGACAGTCCCAATTTCCTGTTTAATTTAAATGAGAAAATCAGAGGGGGAAATCGAGAAAAGCCGATGCACGAAAATCGATGATGCTTATGCTGAGTGAAGAATACTTACAGTGATCCCTTCGCTTTTTATGCAGGATGCAATACAGAATTGAAAGCTTTTTACTCTACATGCAAATGCAAGCAATGAAAGCCGCTCCTAGACAGGCAGTTCTATTAGCATGAAGAATAGTTTAATTTTGACTAAGTACTACGGTCTAGGTGCGTCTTTTAAGTGTATTGTGTGGTCCTAATAATTACGAGCACAAGCAATTCCTAGATTGGCTCGGGGAGCCGCTAGTGCAAGCTAAGTTACAATTCACCCACACAACACACGGGACACAGTTCCACTATACTTACACACGCGAGGACCCAAATGGGAACCGCTGGAAATGATGCGAAGAAAAGAAATAAAATAAGTAAAAAAAATACAATGCCTCTCTTTCACTCAATAAAGTTAAAATGGTAAGTCTTCGAAGCGTCGTCGACTCCTCGCGTTCCTCGCACAGAAACAAATTAAGGTCAGAGAGTGACACAAAAAATAATGCAAGAAATAAAGGAGAGAGAAAAAATAATTACAAGAAAACCGGGGGTCAGACTACCCGGGGAAGGAAAATCAAACACTCAAAATTTTGCTAAAATTTAACCTAAGCCGTGCCTCCCCGGCAACGGCGCCATTTTGATAAGTGTCACGCACCCTTATGTTAATTCGGTCAAATTAATGTCCAAATTAATGTTGATAGTTCGTTGCAGTCGGATACGAGAAGCTAGTCAAAAACCACTTATCGATTAATGTTAAGTTAATTTCAAGCGGCAGATATTTTTTTACTTGGTGGAGTCCAAGGTCGATCTCAGGGAGGCATCTGTCTCCTTAGGTAAATTTAAGCAAGTGTTCCAAGTGTGTGGTTTTCGAGGAGGTATTTTTTTGGTCTTTTTTAAATTTTTATGCAGACTAGTACAAAAATGCAGGCCAATTTAACGTTTCAATTTAATTAATATATCAAATGAAGTCCAAAAATTATGAAAATTGGCCAGATGATTAATGATGATGAAAATGACCTACAATAATTTTTTTGGATTTTTCAGACACTAAATGGATTTACTGTGAATTAAATAAACAGACAGGGTGATTTTCAATATTTAATTTTTCATAAATAGCAAACCACAATTTTTTCAAGAACTAAAATTATCCTAGATAGCTCTAATGATAAGGGATCCAGGAAAATTGAAAGATCTTAATTTCACTGTGAAATGAATTAATTAAAATTAAATTAAGAAAATCACTCAACAATTTATTAAGGCCTCGATATGCGTGCAAATGACATGAAATTTTTATGATATGTTAAGAATATTGTCCTTAAGCTACGGTGAATTTTTGATGATTTTTGGAAGCACAGAGAATTAACTATAAATCAAAAGATGTCACTGGGCAAAATATGTCAAAAATTCACCAATTAATTCATTATTAATTCAACTGAAATTACAAAAATATGACACGTGGACCAATAGACAGAGGACAAAATTCCCTACAACAAGCAATTTTTAGATTTGCAAAATGAAGTAAAATGCAATCTAGGGATGCGTGCAAACACAAGGGTGTAAATGCGATACAGGAAAATAAAATTACAATAAATAAATATGCGGACAAGGTCTAAAATGCAATTACCTATAATGCTGTGGACTCTTGTGCAATTTCTCCACAGTACACGTGCTCTTCACGTGGGCTCAGCTTCACAGGGGCCTTTTTGCAAATATGGAAAGCTCCAGGGGTCTCTGTATAATTTTCCCAGGCCGCACGTCCTCCTCACGTGGGCGACCTAGGCTCGGATGGCTGCGGCGGCTCGGAGCGATGCTCGGGCGACGGTGGAGGTCTGGAGTGAGGTTCGTGCGACCCGAACCTAGGCTCGGAGAGGAGGCTCGGGCCGAGGCTACGTGGCGTTCTGAAGGCCCTTGGATCAAGATGGATCCGAGGGGTGTCGGTGCTGACGCGTGGCGTGACCTCGGGCCTTTGGATCGATGATGATCCAACGGCGGTCGATGGAGGCTGAAGATGATGACGTGGCTTTCTCCTGAGCGTGGGATCAATGATGATCCTGCGGTCGATGGCAGCTCCGGTGGGCGAGCGACGTGGCCGACTGCGAACCGTTCGATCGAGATGATCGAACGGTCACTGGGGCTTCTTCCTCGACAGCCCTCCGCCTCCTGCGGAGGAGAAGGCTGGGCTCCGGCGAGGTGGCTTGAACTCCGCCCGTTCCTCCAGGTGCCGATGACGCTCTCCGACGTGTCGGAGATATCCCAGCAGGAGCGTGGCGACGCGGCGAAGGCGCTGATGGTCCCAGGAGCTGGAATGGGCCGTCGGAGGTGGCTGGCGACGAAGCTCGAAGACGACTCCGGCGAGCTTCCGTTTAATGAGCAGCAAGGCACCTGCAAGTGTTAAGGATGGATCCGGAGCTCGTGCGTGCGTTTGTAGAGAGGTGGAGGTAGTCGGCGAGGCCTAAGGGTGACGGAGGACGTCTAGGGATGGAGCTCCGGCCAAATGGCAGAGCTGGTGATCGGAATGTTGCGAGGGGCGTCGTCGGAGGTCGTGAATGGTGTCGCGAGGATGAGAGCTTCGACGCGAAGCTCGGCGAGATGGAAGGGAAGCGAGAGAGTGACCGGTGACGGCGAATAAAATAGGAAAAAATAAAGATAAAAATAAGAAAAGATCGGATGGGAAATGGGGGATTCACCTGGGGATTGGACCTCCCTTTTGAGGTCCAGGTCGTCGCTCGAGGGACCGGTGATGTCCCGAGCTCGTGCAGCTACTCGGGGAAGCGGCTGCGACACGGCGGAGCTGCCGTGGATCTCGCCGGAGCTGGAGCCCTTTCTTCGCTCGAAGACTCGTCGAATTGCTGTCACCAATGGAAAGGTCTGAGCTCAGGGAAGCTCTCTGGAGTGGCGGATGCGGCTGAAGGTTGCCGGTGGTGGAGTAATTAAAGGATGGAGTTGGTGGGTTGGCTGGTGATGAGGTGAGTTTGTGGTCGACGTGGGGCTTCTATGGTGGAGGTCGTGGGAAGCGAGGGAGCTGGCGAGGGTGAGGGAGGAGTGGTCTCCATCGTGGGGGTGTTAGCGGTCGGAGAGGGTGGCTGACGTGCAGCCGGAAATAGAAAGGGGGTGCCCCTCCCGCAAGGCAAGGAACGTGGGAGAGAGGGGCGCCCAGAGGTAGGAGACGAGGTCTCCACCGTTGGATCTTGTGATCCAACGGTGGTGATCGAAGCGGAAGGGGACGTGTGTGATTAGATTAAGGCACGTAGATGATGGGCCGTGATCGCGCCACGTGGCGAGAGCTGGGCGAGGCACGGGCGAGCGGCTTGGATGAGGAGATGGAAATGATCGAGCGGACGAGGGGCGCCAACGGAAGGGAGGCTGTGATGGAGAGATCAAGGGCCTGATCAAGCGGTGTAGATGCCGCCACGTGGAGGGCTCTGGTGAGGGCGCTAATGTGCGGCGTGGATTAAGGCTGGAGATGATCTGATGGTCCAGGATTTAGGCGCGCGTGGGCAGAGCTGGGCCGTTGGATCTGGAAGAGGATCCAACGGTTGGAGGTGAAGGCGGATGAGGCAAGGGGAAGCGGGCCGCGTGGCGCAACCAGAGGGCGCCACATGGCCTGCTGTGAGTGGCTGGAACAAGATACACGTGTAGAGAGAAGAGGGGGCCGAATTTGGAAAAACGCAAAACATGAAAGTTGTAGATCTCGATGAGATCTACAAGTTTCATGTTGACTAAAGACGGAGATGAGGTCAAATATGATACATACATACAAAGATACAATTATACACCTATGTAGTATACAAAGTGGCCCACAAACCCAACTTTCTCATACGAGCTCCAAATTCAATGAAATTAGTCTCATTTTAAAGGTCTTTTAATGTGTAGTATTCTAAGAGTAAGTAGACCTAATTCGGAGTTTGTATGAGGGCTTTATGTGCATTTTAGTGTACAAGGGGTCTAGGGCTTTATTGACTAATTTACAAGGGGGATTTTTGCATTCTTCCCTATATTATTTACTAAGGAGTACATATTATAGAGAAGAGGTTATTTTAGTGAATGGATATTTTACAAGGGATTTTTGGCTTCTTATTTAAATGTAAATGGACTGCTAAAATGCAAATGTTATGCTTGCATGCATGAATGCTAATTTTACAATATAAAGGGAAATATGCATCTATTTACTCGGGAACAAGACTCTATTTTCGACTTTTAGAGTTATGAATCACAGATTCATCACAGCACCATAACAAGCATCACATAATTAAGAATCAAATAAAAAACCACATAATGCAGCTGCATCTAAAACAACAGTAACCAAACACAAGAACCGAATGTAGCTAGATATCGAAATGGCAAAAGTAGCAGTAGCAAAATCAAAGGTAAACGAGCACCATAGTAAGGTTCTAAAGCAGCTTTCAAAATATAAAATCAAATAATGCATCTGGATTTGAAGGATCAGTACTTGAACACAATAACCAAATTGATACTGGCTATCCAAATTAGCAAAGTAGCATCAACCAAAATGCATTTGGATGTAAAGAATCCAAACAACATCGAACAACAACAAGACGAATGTCATGAAGTGCTAAATGAGTACCATAAGGACCTAAAGGACATCACAAATCAAAAATCAAATGTGACAGTAAAGTAGCAGTAACCAAACACAAGAACCATATGGCGCAAAACAATTGTCAAAAAACAATTTTGCTGAAGGGATCAAGCCAAAAAATGAAATATTCATCTGGGAAAATTCAAGGGAAAGAGGGAGTCAGTGGGTTCTGATAACCCTAAAGTCATAGGGGGCTAGTTGACTGGCAGGTCAACCAAGGCCAGCCCCCTATTAGGCCACGTCACCTGCAAAATGCCAAAATAGAAGTTAAATGTAATAATAAATAAAACATAAATAGAAGATGATTTTATTATTTTTTATTAAATCATAAAACATATTCATTATTTTTGTAGTATTTTATATTGATTTATATATTTTTTTAGTTAATTTATTATGTTTTATTTTTTGTATGTGCAAATATAGATATATTTACCTATGTATAATGTATTTTATTTTCCCTTTGTATTTTAAAATTTATTATCATATACATTTAATTTATATATATTTATAACTTAGACAAATACACATAAATATATTATTATTATATTTTTATGAAGTCATTTATATGCTTAATAAATATGTATATTTATTATATATGTATATACAAGTGTACTTCATCTATATATTATAGCATACTAATTTACTTTAATGTATTTAAATTGTTTTGTTTTGTTTTAATTATGTATCTGTATTCTGAATAATATATAAAAAATATAATATAATGAAAAATATAAAGAATAGATATAATGATTATTTCATTCAAGTATATTGCACAATGAGGGCTCAAATCCTAACTTTTGCATCTTAATTTCAAATTGAATGAAACCACATTCATTAAATAGATAATTTAATTTTACGAACAATAAAGCTGAATTTGGTGAATTTTGAGTTTGGAGAAGATACAAGTCTATAAAGTTTTCTTTACGACTTTTTATTTTGAGTATATAAGGCACACTGTGTATTATTTTTAAGTGAAATAAAATTTGTATTTTTCTTTGTATTTTTATCTACAAGTTTTATGTTCAATGTTTATTGATTTAAGGTCTAGAAATATGAAAATAAGTCCCAAAACCTATTTACCGGGGAATAAAAATTAGGATTTTTATGTTATTTTGGCCCTTATTTCCCCAAACTTTATTCCTTATCGACCCCGTCATCATGATACCGAGGACTAGGAGTTTAGGGTCATTCAACACCTTTGGTATTTCTTTTCTTTTTTTCTTTTCTTTATTTATTCTTTTATTTTGGCTTTAAATATATCATTTTATACATCATTCATAGCATAAATAACGAATGATATTTTGTACAAATTAATGTTTATTACATGCATTAACAAGGGTTTAAAGGCCAAAACAAAGGAATACATGTGATGAAATGGAGATTCATCACCCCCTATACTTGCCTTTGCTAGTCCCAGCAAACACTTATGCCTATAAGTGCATAAAAAAGAAAATAAAGAAAAGAAAAAGAAAGAACTTGGAACAATTTCCGACTCTTAAACTTGTCTTACGAAAATTAAAGTTTAGAGCTCAGTTAAGACCTTTGGATTCTTGGTTTGTTCTGAACTACATTGAGGTTAGGAAATGTGACACAACCCTTAGATTACATAATATATTATCCAGTTCTCTTCACAGCCATGTCAGAGCCATCTTCTCACTCTCATACTTTTGCTACTTTTAAATGACATATCCATGTGTGTGAATTTTTCAGCTCTTCCTAGACAAACCACTGAACTATAAAAGAGTCTGCTCTCCTGGTAGCTCGTTCTCATAGAGACAGATATTCTCTTCTAAGGTCAGGTGCCGCTGGTCTTTACAACCTAAAGGGGAGAAGCTAGAAGAATGGGAAAAGAAGTGGGAATGGATCAGTGTACTCTTCATTCCATTGTGAAGCACATCCGGTGTAACTGAGTCTTCACCAAGAAGCAAGTTTTTTCTAGAAGCTCGTATTTTTGTGGGATTTTTGGTGTAGGCTTCTTCTTTTACTTTTTTCTTTGACTTTGCATTGCTTTATGTTCTTGTTTCTACCCCGACGGATATAGAGTCTTTTGGACTGCCCATGTTTTGGGGTCTTGGAAAAAAGTTGCGCCAACAAACCATTCCTCACCCAAAGCATTGTCTCAATCTAGTCGCCGATCTTTAGATATCATGGCTACCGGAAGAAGTGGGATGAGTACTAGTTTCGGCAATCCCCAAGAATGGTTCCTGAGCCACCCTTGTCAAAGCAGCTTAGCATTGTCCTGACTTAGACTCCAAGATCTTTCAACAATCCATATGAGTTGAGCTAAGTGTTATGTGTAAGGTTTCTAGCCAAGCCATTGTCTCAAGAGTATTACAGATGCTATGAAGGGTTTTATTTAGACATAATGAATCAACTCTTGAACATAGTCTCAATGAACCTAAAGAATTAAGTCAAGGTGACCTAAAGTATCCAATTTCCATTCCTTAATGGGTTCCTCTCAAATTAAGTGTATTATTGTCTATACCAAGCTCCAGTCTTCTGACTTTAATTCAAACTTGTTCAATTGTCTCGATCATTCCGAAAAATTCTATGTACAATGCAAGAAAAATATTTTTGTGGAGTTATTTTATATTTAAACTTTAAATGGGATTTTGGAAAAAGTTTTGCAAAATTTTATGCAGATTTTTTAAAAGATTTTTGCAAAATTTTATAAGTTTTGGATTTTTGCAAAATTTTAGGGATTTTTGAATAAAGGTCAGTGAAAGAAATATGTGCATATATTTACACGGGAGTACTTTTATATTTCCAAGGGTGAGGGAACTTTGGATTGTTAGTGATCATTTACAAGATCTGTATACATGTTTTATACACTTTTGTAAAGGCTTTTTATTTGAGTTGTTATTTACACAATAAAGGCTTTTTATTTGAGTTGTTATTTACACAAGGTTCTCAAAACATTTGAAATCATTTTCGCAAACATTTGAAAACTTATTTTTACAAATAATTTGAAAATCATTTTTATAAACATTTACAAAAGTTGAAAATCATTTGTAAATATTTTCCAAATAGTATGTTTAGATTTTTCAAAGTATTTTTGCAGCCATTTTTCAAATCATTTGTAATTAAATTTTCAAACATTTTATTTACACAAATAAAGGAAATTTTTTCTTACAAAAGAATTTTAACAAAGATTTGAAAATATTTTGCAAAAGTTTTCCAAATAGTTTTCAAAAGATTTTTTAAGATATTTTCAACCATTTTTCAAATCATTTTGCAAAACTTTTTTAATCAACTTTATTGCTTTTATTTACAAAGAATTCTTGTGTATTTATTGATGCGCCATTCTACTGAAAATACGAAAGTACGAGTCATGGCTAAAGTACATACAATATATATACGACCCCCTATACTTAGAATGAGCTATGTTCTCATAGATCAAAGAGAAACAATGAACTCATACTAAGTATAGAAAATTCTATATGATAACAACTAAAGAATCAAAGTATGAGAAGTTGATCGTCCTCCCTATACTTAGGATGAAATAATCCTAAGCATAGTAGACCATACACAAGGTAGGGAGGGTCAAGGGTGGGAATGTAGGAAATCATCGACTCAACCTGTCTACCCCTATACTTAGGGTAAAATATCGCTAAGTATAGATATAGTATCAAGAGTTGAGGAGACAAGAGAGGGACTAACAAATGAACAACTCAAGATGCTCATCCCCCATACTTAGAACAAAGTACGTCCTAAGTATAACAATGATGAAAGGGATGGACACCTTTCAGAATATGTAGAAGTAAGAAAAGGAAAAGAAGAAAACAAAAGCAGAAAAGAAGAAAAAAATTATTCTTATGTGATTTCCAGCTCGAGTATTTGATCCTTCTGAGTCTGTGAGCTCTTCTTGAAATACCACTTATATCAAATTGACACTGTACATGAATGTATCACGCCATAGATACAACTTCAGCAACTGTCCGTTGACTACAAAAGGTTGTGCGTCAGGTGATAATTTAGATATTACAAACTTCCATTGTCACACATAGTTTTCACAATGAATGGCCCGGTCCGTTTGCTCTTCAATTTGCTTGGAAAAATTTTCAAGTACGCATTGAACAACCACACCTTCTGTCTAAGCTCGAATGCCTTCCTTCGGATGTGTTTATCATGCCATTTCTTGATTTTCTCCTTGTACATAAGATTGTTGTCAAATGCGTAGTCTCGGAATTATAACAAGCAGTTCAGATCAACTTTTTTATATTTACTAGCTTTGTTGGAATCCAAGTTGTGCATATTCAATGCTAATAATGGTTTGTGGATTAACTCCCATGGGCAGGTGACATGGCTTGCCATAAACAAGGCGGTAGGGAGACATGCCGAGAGGAGACTTGTACGTTGTGTGGTAAGCCCGAAGAACTGAATCAAGCAACCGTGACCAATTCTTTCTGCCAGGTCGTACAAGCTTCTACATGATAGCCTTGATCTCCCCGTTTGAGCATTCAACCAAGCCATTGGATTGTGGGTGGTACGGTGCTGCAGTACGATATTCTATGCCATATTCTTTAGTCATCGTTTCGACCTCTTTGTTCATGAAGTGGCTCCCCTATCTGATACGAGAATCTTTGGAATCCCGAACTACGAGATGATGTTGTCCTTTAGAAATCGACAGATAGTCCGATTGTCTGTGGTTCGAGTGGGGATTGCCTCCACCCACCTGCTTATATAATCTACAACCAATAGGATGTATTCAAAGCCGTAACTGTTAGGGAATGAGCCCATAAAATCAATGTCCCATGCGTCGACGGCATTTGAAACCTGAATGTTATTTCATAGGGATTACGTCAGGAGAAGTGTTGTTTCCACTCATTCTCTAACAATTAGTACAATTCTTGACATAATCAGTTGCATCAGTGAATAGACTTGGCCACCAAAGGCGGCATTGAAGAACTTTTGCTATCATTCTCTTTCCAGAATGGTGTCCTCCATCTTCAAGCTTGTGACAAGGGTCTAGGACACCTGTGATCTCCTCTTGAGGTATACACCTCCTCCAGATGCAATTTGCTGGCCTCTTGGAATAGACGTAGATCATCCCACTGGTAGAAGTGAATGTCTACCAGAATTTGTCAACTTTGATCTTCAGCCAATCAGATGGAGTATACTTGGAGACAAAGTAGTTGATAATGTCATCATACCAGGGGAGCGAGGTGATAAACACGATTGCCTCATCTGGAAAGGTCTTTGTGATGGGAATGGAATTCTGCTCCGCAGTTCCGACTTTGATAATTATGGAAAGATGACCCGCCACCACATTTTTGACTCCAGGTTTGTCACGGATTTCTAGGTCAAATTCGTAGAGTTGAAAGATCCATCTGATGAGACAAGGCTTGACATCCTTCTTTCTCTGTAAGTACTTGGTGGAGAGGCGATCTATATAGATGATTACCTTGGATCCCATAAGATGTAATATGAACTTTTCTAATTCAAACACTACAACTAGCAACTCTTTCTATATGTCTGTATAGGTTTTTTGGGCCCCATCTGATGTTCTGCTAGGGTAATGAATTGCAAATGGCAACCCATATTGTCTTTGTCCTAACACAACACCAATTTCAAATTGCGAGGTATCCATCATGGTCTTAAAGGGTCGAGACCAATCTGGCGGCTGGAGGACAGGAGCATGTATTATTAGATCTTTCAATAGATTGAAGGATTAGAGAACTTGGTCATCGACCACAAAATCATCTTCCTTTCCGAGAAGCTCAGTCAGCGATCGGGCAATCTTGTTGAAGTCTTTAATGAATTTGTGATAAAATCCGACGTACCTCAGAAATGAGCGGACTTGCTCCAGATTTGTCGATGGCTCAAGTTTCGAAGTTATGTCCACCTTGGCTGGGTCGACCTCATGCTACACTTGGAGATGACGTGACCCGGTACAATACCTTCAGTTACCATGAAGTGACTCTTATCCCACAAGAGCATAATCACCTTGCAACATCTTTTCAGGACTCGATCTAATTACCCCAAACATTGGTCGAAGCTGTCTTCATAAATCGAGAAGTCGTCCATAAAAACTTCGTGGAAACTACCGTCCATATCAGATATACAACCAACATGCATCTTTGGAATGTAGCGGGTGCATTGCGCAATACAAAGGTCATCATTCTGAAGGCATATGTAATGAATGGACATGTAAAGGTAGTCTTCCCATGATTTCTGGAGCGATGGTGATTTGATCATACCCAGAGTAACCGTCCAAGAAGTAGAGGTATTCCTTCACGGACAGTCTTTCAACTATCTGGTCGATGAAGGATAATGGAAAATGGTCCTTCTTAGTTGCAAGATTTAAGCATCTGTAGTCCACACAAACGTGCCATGAAGCCAACACTCAGGTCAGAATCTCCTATCCTTTATCATTGGTGACAATGGTTATCTCGGATTTCTTCGGTACAACATGTATGGGACTCACCCATTTAGAGTCGGAGATGGGATAGATGAATTCTGTATCACATCATTTGGTAATTTCTTTCATGACAATCTCCCACGGGATGGGTTTAATTTGTGCTGGAATTCTCAGGAGGGTTTATTGTATTCTTCTAAATAGATGTGATGCAAGCAGAGTGAAGGATTTATCCCATGGAGACTCGTTATGTTGCAGCCTATCGCCTTACGATTTTTTTTCAAGAACCTCAAGTAGATGAGATTTTTGCTTTTCTGTCAAATGGGAATTTATGATGACCGAATGCAAATTTGATTCTCTAGCCATGATGGAATATTTCATGTTAGAGGGAAGAGGCTTGAGCTTTGCTGGGGTAGGAGTCAGCTTTGTGGTGAATTCAACAACTATAACAGTTGTCTGATCTTTCGATTATTTGTTGTCCACTACCGTGCATTCTGTATTAGTGTTTATAACATCACACATGTTTGCAATGAAATCATCATGCTCAGATGAGGATTGCTATTCAATCATCTCAGAAAACCCACAACAAAGATCTCATTAACAAAGACGTTGGTAAATTTGACTGCGCTCTCCAGGTTTCCCTTGTGGGAGAGGAATGCTTGTGTTTCAGTGTTATTCAAGAATAAATCTGTGTCTCTGATCTCAGCTAGAAAATCACAGTCTTCTTTCCCGTGTGGCTTGAGCTCTCTCAGAACAGATGCTGCTTATGCAGGTTTCGATTCCAGAACCGTCTCTATCTGAACTTTGTCACATTTTGGAGCGGAATGGGATCTCTCTAGTGCCATAGATCGAGGAAGGTGCAATCGACCAAGGTGCCATAGACTGAGGAATGATCGTGACGTGAAAGAAAAATACACGAGGAGAAATTTTTCCGAAGGAATCAAGCTAAAAAAATGAATTTTTCATCGGGAAAATTCGAGGAAAATGGGGGAGTCAGCAGATTCTGACAATCCTAGAGTCATAGGAGGCAAATTGACCATTGGGTCAACCAAGGCCGACCTCTTATTGGGCCACATCACCCGCTAAACACCAAAATAGAAATTAAATGTAATAATACATCAAAAGGGAATAGAAGATGATTTTATTATTGTTTCTTAAAACATAAAATATTTATTATTTTATGTGGTATTTATGGTGATTTTTATTTACTTTTTGAGTAATTTATTTCGTGTTACTTTTTGTATGTACAAATATAGGTATATTTACCGTTGTATAATATATTTTGTTTTTTCTTTTGTATTTTAATTTTATTATTATACACACTTATTTTGTATATCTATAACTTAATAAAACACACATACATATAATTTTATTTTATTTTTCTGAGGTTATTTATATACTTAAATAAATTTGTATATTTATTATATATGTATATACAAGTGTGCTTCATCTATGTATTATGGCATACTTATTTAGTTTGATGTATCTTTAACTGTTTTATTTTATTTTAATTATTTATATGAATTCTAATAATATTTACAAAATTATAGAAATATAATAAATTGAAAAATATAAAGAATAAATATAATGATTATTTTATTCGGGTATATTACACGATGAGGTCCCAAAACTTACTTTTACTCTTAACTTTAAATTGAATGAAACTACCTTCATTAAATAGATAATTTAATTTTATGAACAATAAAGGCGAGTTTGGTGAATTTTGAGTTCATATCTAGAAGATACATGTCTGTAAAGTTTTCTTTGTGGCATTTTATTTCGAGTGTCTTGGGCATATTTTGCATTATTTTTAAGTGAAATAAATTATGCATTTTTCTTTGTATTTTTATCTACAAGTTTTGTGTGTAGAGTTTATTGATTCGAGGTATAGAAAGAATAAAATAAAATGGGTCCCAAAACCTTTTTATTGGGGAATAAAAATTAGGTTTTTATGTTATTTTTGCCCTTATCTCCCCTACATTATTCCTTATCGACCAAGTCATCATGATGCCTAGGTCTCAGGGTTTATTGTCATTCAATACCTTTGGTATTCATTTCCTTTTCATTTCTTTATTCTTTTATTTTGACTTTAAATATAACATTTTATACAATATTCACAGCATAAATAATGACTGATATTTTATACAAATTAATGCTAATCACATGCATTTAACTAGGGTTTAAAGGCTAAAATGAAAAAATAAAGGTGATGAAATAGAGATTCATGACATCCATGACTGCTAGTCAGTGAAAGAAGTGACCAAACATTCCGTCGAACCAAAGGAGACATCCCATCAATAGAATCAAGGGCCACTCAGTCAGCTCAACACGTGTATTACGTGCAGACACCTGACCAGGGATCAACATCACGACAACAACATATGGCAGTGTACTATCCAAAGCTCTAGGCTTATTCCGAGCCTTTTTATCCTCCACCTCCACAAATCCAGGAGGTGAAGGGCACGTGGGCCAACGAACAAGCTTTGACCCATCCGGAGGACAACAATGGGCCTGACCACCGCTATCCATCCATTCATTTATCATCAAGGTGGACGAAACTTCCAGCTACTATAGCAGCAACACCAATCTCCACACCATAGCAACAACTGGAGACAACAATACTAACATTAGTAGCCGGCATATCGGCAACAATATCATCAACAGTAGTCGGTTGCTCATTATCAAAACCATTTCCCTCCTTATTGCCATCATCAACAGTTCCCTCCTCATTAATCTCTGTACTACCAACATCAGTCGTAGTACCACTAGTCTCAGCTTCTCCCGATTGCAAAGTCCTCAAAGGCCGCTTCGGTGGATCCTGCCATAGACTACCTGATGAATCTCCAGTTCATCACCTTTATTCTTTCATTTTGGCCTTTAATCCCTAGTTAAATGTGTGTAAATGGCATTAATTTGTACAAAATAATATTCATTATTTATTGTATAACTATTGTATAAAATATTGTAATTAATTCCAAAAATAAAAGAATAAAGGAAGAAAAGGAAAAAAATAAAACACCAAAGGTATTTTATGACTCTAAACCCCGAGACCAAGACATCATGATGATTGGGTCGACAAGAAATAAAGTAGGGGGAGATAAGGGCCAATAATTACCATAAAACCCTAATTTTTATTCCTTAATAATATATTTTTTGGACCTATTTTCTTCTTTATTATTTATTCATCAAATTAATAAACTTTGTATATGAAAGTTATAGATAAAAGTATATATAAAAATACAAAATTAATTTTACACAAAACAATGTACATTGTACCTTCTACACTCATAATAAAATCCTAAAACCCAAACTTCACAAACCTGTATCTCCTCCATATGAACTCAAAATGCATAAAATCACTTTAATTGCATATAACTTTTTATTAGCTATTTAATGAACGGTTTCATTTAATTTGGACTTAAGATGTAAAAGTTAGGTTTTAGACCCTATTGTACAATATACATGAATAAAATATTCATTTTATTTATTATTTATTTTTAATTATTTTATAATTTTATAATTATATATATTGTTTATAATATATGCACATATTGAGAATAAAATAAACCCTTAAAAATGCATTAAAATAAATAAAGAAACAAAAATACGTAGATGAAATACACTTACTTATACCTATATAACTAATATCTATATTTATTTAAGTGTACATATTATATCAGAAAAATACATTAAATATATATTTCTGTACATTTAAGCAAGTTATAAACATACAAATTAAGTGTTTAAAATATTAAAATTTAAAATACAAAATAAAAATAAAATACATAATATGTTGGTAAATATACCTATGATTATACATGCAAATAATTACTTGTAATAAATAACCTCATAAAACAAATAAAAATATAAATTAAATACTAAATAAAATAATAATAATTTTTATTTTATATCAAATTTAGTTAATTCATTTATTAATTATAATCAATTTTACAATGCATTTTTAGTTCTCTTTTTCCTGGTTGGTCCACGTGGACCAACCATGGCCCTTCTTTTGTTGACTCGAGTCAACTATCCCTCTCTTCCTGATGTGTCAGACCTGTCAACCACTCGTCTTCTTCCCTTTTTCCTAGGAGTTTAATCACTCTAATCGACCTAATTTCGCATGCAAACCTACCGTTGATCATCTCTAATACACGCCAATGCCCTAAATCCTTTGTGCATAGCTCAAAACTTTTGTAAATCACTCGTCAATAAGGGTCAGTCACCATGTTTATAAATAAGACCTCTCACCTCCTTCATCTGATTTGGTCCCTTTTCAACCCCTTAAATCCCTCGATCATCGTCCAAGAGCGTACCCTGGTGACAATAGTGGATCCCCGAGGTCCTGGAGCAGACATAAGTGGAGGAGAGGTGAACCCAAGGCGACGCTCTGTCTGCCTCTGCTCCATGGTTAAAACCAGGTTTGAGTTGCGCCTTTTATCCACTTTAGATAGATGTAGTCTTAGTCGTTCTATTCCTACATTTTATTTCATATCGGATCGTAAGTCTAGCTTAAATTCCAAATCTTTCCATCATCGGAGCTCTCTGCTCCGGCCATGTCCCACCATACTAACGACCGTTCCGACCCACCATTTCATGCCCACCTCATTCCCCATCATACTCTACATCTGTTCCGCCCCTAGATCAATCCTGGTCCTTCTTGGATCAATGAATCAAAGATCCGCCTCCGCTCTTCACCGGAGCTCTTCCATGCCATTCCATTTCGATGCGCAACAACTTCAAGTCAGCTCGAGGAGAGCGCTCCGAGCCTAGGATCCTTCTTCTGCAGGTAGGAGCCACAAATGACCCAAAGAGGGCCGATTTCAGTGCATGAGAAGCTTCCCAGGTGCCCATTTCCTCATCGAGGTCTAGGCCTTTTCCCGGCGAGGCTCGGACCCTCTTGATGGCATCTGTCGACGGGGAGCCCTTCTAGGAAGCCTTGAAGCCGATTATCAACGAAGAAGGTGGCCGAGACGAGGATCTGCACACGATCAAAGGGAGAACATGGAAGTTCTCTTCCATGTTTGGGATATCAGGCGCAAAGCAGATCTAATATGGGCCATTGACATCAAGTGAACCGGTGCCTCTATCTAGCTGCCCGATCTATTCAAGTGCGCCCACATGTCACGCTCCTGATCGTTGGATTGCACAAAGTAGGGGGTAAATTGCAAAGACACCTCCGCTTTATTTTATGTTCTTTTTAATCTTGCAAATATTATTTGTAGTATAAATAAGCAGGTGAAAATTGCCTGAACCCTCATAAAGCTAATGATATTTGCTTAGGGGTCCATGATAGCTCTCCTCACGTGGGCGGCCACATGAGGTGGGCAATTCGCAAGGGTACACCCCCAGTTTTTGCAATTTTAAATTGTCGATAAAATTTAAATGTCAGCTATAAACTTTTAGGTAATTTGAATTGTAGCCCATGTTTTTATTTTATTGGCAAATATACCCTCACTAGTTTAATTATTTTTTGTCTTAATTTTCAATTTTCTAAAAATATATCCATGCTCAAAAAATCATGAAAAAATAGGATTTTGTGGCTGCTTGTTTGATCGTTCACACTACAATTTTAGTTTTGCAGTTTAGCCATTTTTCCTATTTATTGAAAATCAAAATAACATAGTTTATTTTCTATTTGCTTTAAAAAGATCCAAAAAAACTATCAAATTATATTTAAAAATTCCAAAAAATAATATTTGTTTATCTCTGTATTTTATACCTTCAAACCAAAAATCCCTAAAAATATAAAAAGAAAATCACTAAAAATTAAAAAAACTCCAAAATCCTTGTAAAAATTATAAAAAATCTTTTAAAAATTTAAAACTATATTTAATTCAATCTCTAAATTTTCTTTATATTGTATATCTACTAACAATAGTTTTAGAAAATTTCAAGGCTTTTTTATATTTTCAAATTCCAATACAATTCGATATATTTAATTAGTCATTAATTTTTTTGACTATTAGGACTTTAAAAATACCTAGAATTTTGCAAAAATCCCTAAAAATCGTAAAAAATCAGAAAAATATAAAAAGCACACAAAATATTTTAATACGCAAATTTTGGTTATTTTTAGTTGAGTTTACAATAATGTTATGCCATATTATATATATTTACATATAATTATATAAATATCTAGATTATATATCAAAAAGAAAAAGAAATTAAAAAATAGGAAATTATAAAAAGAAATAAGAAATTATAAAATTTAGGAATATATAAATAGAAAATAGAAAAAAAATAAAAAAGCGTTATTTTATTTTATTAAAAACCCTTTAATTAATTAATTAATTGAGTTAATATTGTACAAAATATTCCTATATTATTTATTCATTGCTTATAAATGATATACCTGCTACACCTACTTGTCTCTCTGTGTTTGGCACCCTACTCTGCTTGTCACTATTGATGAAACCCAATTTCATCATCTTAATGTTCCATTATTAACCCCCTTGCTTAAAGTTTTGTCAATAAAATCCAGGTTAATGTCCTGTAATTATCAGAGTCCTTAATAAATTAAAAATCACAAAAAAATGACAAAACTAAATTTCATGGTATTTTTAGCCCTAAAAATACCCTTAAAAATATTTCGAGTCTTTGTTTGATTTCATCTCCAGTTTTGGTCAACATAAAACTTGTAGATCTCATCGAGATCTACAACTTTCATGTTTTGAGTTTTCTCAAATTCGGCCATCTTGATCTTTAAAAATCAACTGGAAGGTCAGAATAATTTGATTGGGCCACGTGGTCCATTCTGGGTGCGCCACGTGGCCCGCCGCCCTTGCTTCATCCGCCCTTGACCAGGGCCGTTGGATCTTCTCTTGATCCAACGGCTAAGCAATCTCCACGCCGCTCTTTATCCACTACCATCCGATCATGCCCCTCCTCTCATCATCACCCTCCATCAGCGCCCTTCCCACAGCTTGCCACGTGTCACCTTGAGCGCCCTTCGATCGTGCCTTCCATTTTCAATCACAGCCGCTATCCTTATTGAGTCTCACTCCTTGGATCAAACGCCTCTTCTCATCTAAGCCGTCCACCAGCGTCGCTCCCGCAGCTCGACACGTGGCACAACCGCTGCCCTTCGTTCATGTCGCATCAGATCACATCACACCCGTCCCTCCGTGCGTCGCTTCCCACCGTTGGATCTCCAGATCCAACGGCTAGATACCCGTCTTCCACCTCCCGAACGCTCTCTCTCACACGATTTCCATCTCATGCATCGACTTTCCCCTTCCCTTTTTCTCCATCACTTCCGATGCCCTCGTCCCTCGCTAACCACCTCACCACGTTCCTCCATCTTCCACGATCCTCGCGAGCCAAACCTCCAACTTCATCATCCTCCCAGTTGCTCCACACCTCCCTCGAAACCCAAGACCTCCATCACTGGAACCACCACCTTCAAACTTCAAATACGCCGCCACCGCCCTCGATCCAAATCATCCACCTTTACACGGGGCACGGCCCAGCCCTCCGCCACCTCCCAGTGACAGGGGGAGGTGGCTGGATCGAGCGACGATGACCGTCACCCCCGGTGAGATCCTCCGCCAATCCCGACGGTGTCACGGCGCCTTCAGGCCCGCTTGAGCTGCACCAGATGGCTGCAGGTGTCCAGCGAAGACTCGAGGCTCGATTCGAGCCCCAGCCCAAGCCTCCGTCCACCTATCTCTCCAGGTAAGCTTCCTCCGATCTCTTCTGCATTTTTCTTAATTTTTGCTTAATTTTACAGGTCACTTCCCCCATCTCCGTTCTCCGATGAACACCCTACAATCTCCGCCACGCTCCCCCCATTCACGCGCCACCCTCCGATCATCTTCTCCTTTCCTACATACCTCGGACCACACTCGACCCACCTCCTCCGCCACCCCCGGCGGAGGAGCTCCGATCTCCCATGTTCTCCGCCCATACACGAGCTCCCATCCATTCCACCACGCATGCACAAGTGTTTGCTCACTTCGGCTATCAGCCTAACACTGCAGGTCGACAAATCCTTCATTGGACGGAGACTTCGCCGGAGTGTTCTGGCCGAGACTCGATTCCGTCGTCAGAGCACCGATGACCCAATCACGGAGTATTAACGTCTTCCTCAAGCTACGAGCGTCCTCGACTTACTTCACAGAAGCTCAGGGGAAGACCACCGTGGCCGAGAGCAAGCGGCGGAGCTGGAGCTCCTTCGCCGGAGCTCCAAACTCGCCGCTCGCCGAAGATGGAGGACGAAGCACAGTTGCCATTAGATGGTCTCCTCTCAGCGACCATCCAACGGCCCCGATGAGGCCACGCCATCAACTTCAACAGCCGTTGGATCCTCTCGATCTGACGACCTTCATTCGGCAATGCGGCAGTTCTCGAGACCCCTCCGAGCCTCAGCACCAGACCAGGAGGTTCGGATGTTCCGAACCGAGCCCGAGCCTGCTCCGAACCTGCACCGAGCCCGAACCAGCACCCGAGCCGACCCGAAGCAGCCCGAGCCTCAAAGCCGACCCGAACCTGGAGATGGCGTGCATGTCACGTGTCTTCTGGGTTATTTTCACAGGAGCACCGCCTACTTCTCCAATTTGCAGAAAAGTCCAGATCACGTGCAGCGTGCGTGTACTATGGGCATTTTGCACCTTGGCCCTCGCGACTTTCAATGTTTGCAAAAATGCCCCTGTGCGTGTAGGCAATTTACAGGGAAGGTCCTGTTCTTTTACGTAATTACATTTTAGTCCCTTCCAGGGATCTGTCTGCAATTTTTATTTCATGTTTTCTTTCATTTATGCCATTGTCTTTGATCTTGTATATCTTGAGCTATATATGTCTGATTGAGATGATTTCAGTTCCATTTTGAAGCTCTCCTTGTTGTCTTTCTTATGGCATGCTTTAATTTCAAATTCGACACTATGATCCATAGTGCATTATTTCATTATCTAGGTGTCCTGATTTCCGTGGTTTTCATGCTAGATGCTTTATAAATGTAGAGTGCTTCATTATTCGACTCTGTTTGACTCGCATGTTTTATGGCTCAAGTAATTCTCATTTTGGGCATATTATTCGCTTTGCATGTGCATTCATTTGCTTAATAAAATAAAAAAATGCATGTTTATTTATTTAATGCATTATATTGTTGTATCCTTGCATGCTTTGACCTATATGTCTTTAACTCAACGCTTAATTAGATAGATAAAAATCCGACTAATACGAGAGAGGCTCGTATCCCTGAGTTCGACCTTGGTATCTTACCAAGTAAAAAAATTACGACCATCGCATTTTGATTGACATATATTTAAATGAGGTGGTCTTTTGATGTACCGAATTGGCCCGACTACGATGACTATTCCAAGTGCTAAACCAGCACTCTTGAAGGGACGATTTTTAGGTTTATAAAATGGCGCCATTGCCGGGCGTGTATATATTACATATATACTTTACCCATAGCTCGTACTTTCAAGTATTTTTGTATATATTATACAATAATTATGTGATGGGTAAAAAAAACTACACAACAAAACAAAAAAAACAAAAAAAACTTTTTCCTAAAAAAAACTCTTTTTCCTTATTTGCTAAAAAACTTTTCAAAAAAATCCTCTTTAAAAAAAACTTTTTCAAAAAAAAGTCTTTTCTTATTTACCTATCTTTTTTTAAAAAAACTCTTAAAAAAGAAAAAATGCAAAACTTTTCTAACAAAAAAAACTTCTTTGCCTTTGTTTGTAAAAAAAACCTTTTTAAAAAAAACTTTTTCTTAAACTTTTTTTTTAAAAATCAATCAATCATAAAAAAAACTAAAAAAAAACTAACTAATAAGTTGATTTAATCCCTGACACAATTCACTTTCACACAAGACTAGTGATATTCAAGAACACTTGGTTTATGAGGTCTTGATATTTTGAGTTAACCAGCCTTAGTCATTAGGGTCTTGGACTTAATTATTCACATTTCCCGATTTTGAAAGGTTTGTGTGCTATATTTTATGCTTAGTCTCTACCTTAAGAATATGATCAGCACCTCACATACACGACTGCAGTTATGATGAGATGAGTTGAAATTTCACTTGAGGAACTGGGATGAGGGATTTGAGTTTGGACTTGATTTGATGATGCTCAAGGATGGTATAAAATCAATGAAGGCTTCATGAAACATGAGTGTCAGCACATTTAGCCAGTATGAGAACATGATTCTTGTACTATCTCTTGATATTTACCTATGTGCCAGGGTGTGATAAAAAAATGTTGATCAATGTGCGCCAACTCTTGGTAAAAGCAGTGGAGCTAGCCACAAATACTACAAAGCAATGAAATGTCAAAGAAAAGCTCTCATTCCACAAAGTCAATTATCAAAAGAGCTTCCACCAAAGGCGAGCGCTCCCAACCATTTCAAAGTGTCCACTTGGACCACCGTTATTAGGACCAGGAGTCGGGCTTGCATCAAAAAAGGGCTCTGCATCGTAAATGCTACAAGTCTGGGTGTAGAAGGTACGATAGGTACTCAAAAAGGCACACCCCAGTGTACTCCAAGGAAAACAAGTGCAGACGATTCCAACTTCTCTTGACGGACGCACTGATCAACACCAAAAAAATGCGTTGAGTAATAAGGCACTTGAGAGGATCCTTGTTCCAATGAGAGGGAGAGAAGAAATGACACAATCCTATGCCCTCCATCATCTGTCCTTCCATCTACACTTTTAAGTCTGACAACTAAAGAGACGGTGGATTGGATGCAAGAAATGATTTATTCCCTAGTGTTGAGGATTGGGTTCTTAGGAGAGTCTCTTGGACTGGAACCTTGGGTGACGTGGTGACTCTACTCTTGTAACTGCGGTCAACACTTAAAGTCATATCCTTTATATATATATGTATACAAAGAGAGTCTGATGATTAGGGAAATTGGGTACCTTTTGACTAGAGCTCGGTTCAGCTTAGAATTTTAGGATCTCTAAAATCGAGAGTTCTTGAACGGATCAAGTCTTGTATTCACATACACAGTCAGGGGTTAATCCAACTTATTCATTCTTTATTTGCTCGAGGACTAGCAAAGTTTAAGTATAGGGGGGTGATGAATCCGCGATTCATCATCGCAATATCTTGATCTTAGAAAAATCCCTGAGTAAAATCCCATATAAATGCCTATAAAATCCATAAATTAACAAAATGACTCTTGTAAATAAAATACACTAATATTGTATATTAGATTGTACAAAATAAATTACCCATAAAAAGCCGCAAAAATAAAGGAGTTTTTCACATGTAAATAGCCCAAAACTTCATGTATTTTTAATAATTTCATTTCAACTCCTTTTTGCCTAATTCTTTCTCTAACTTGTTTATAAAAATGTATATAAAAATATAAAAATACAAAATAAATTTTACCTCAAATAAATGCTCCTAGATCCCAAAGAGAAAAAAGCCGTAAAGTCCAACTTCCAAACCAAATTCACGCTCCACTGAACTCCAAATTCACCAAACTCACTTTTAAAGTTCAAGTTAGAAAATTATCTATCCAACGGAAGTGGTTTCAATAAAATCGGAGCTCATTTGCAAAAGTTGGGTTTTGGGACCTAGATGTACATTGTATATTATGTATATATTCATTCTTTATTTATTTTTTATTTTATCTTTCCTAATTATTAAAAATATAAAAAAATTATGGTTGTTTTGTATTTTGATTATACTATTTTACTGTATTTTTCCGTTGTAAATATCTCTTATTAAAAAGACAAAAAAAATACAAATTAGAAAAGTAAATAAAAAATTGTACATGTTGTTTGTCTTCCCTTGTAAATTCTCCATTATTTATTTTCTTCTTTTTTATTCTATTGTAATTAAAGTAGCTAACTTTATTTCATTTATTTATTTATTTTACATTCTCTACAATAACCACCAATTCAACTCCATTACTCCACCATATTTTCTAACTTCTAATTCAACTCCACCATTTTATTAACCTCCATCCCACTCCATCTTAATTCTAACTTCCATTTTTTTCTCTTTATATACATCTCATTCTCCTCATTTTTGCCTTTGATCCATCTTTATGTGAGGAGAGCCTAGTTCCCAGAGTTGAATCGGTGACAGCGACGCAACCGCGGTCGAGCGACGACGGCCCTCTCTCCGGTGAGATCCGTTGGCTTTTCGGCCAACATCGCAGCCGCAACCGCGCGCTGCTTGAGCTCATCGCGCGCCGGCGATTCGAGCGAAGACCGTGCTCTCACGAGTACATCATAGGCGACCGTCTCCATCATAGGTAATTTTCATCCCATTTTATCATCTTGTTAGTTTTATATTTTTTAGCACATCATATTTCATCACCATCATCATCATCACTACCATCCTTCATTTGTTTTATTCCATCATATTACCACCACATCATTTTGTTTCTCATTTGTTACATTCCATTTTTTTAAGAAAATTAAAAAAAATTAAAAAATATAAACAAAAAAATTCCTTTCTTTTTCATCAGTAAAAAAATAAAAATCGCCGCCCGCCACTCCCCACCGCCACTTTAGAGAAGCCGCGGCCACGCGCGGTGCCGCCGCCGTCGCGGGCCACCCTCTCCACCGCCATGCCAGCGCAGGTCCATCCCCTCCGCCGAGGAGCTCCAGCCGTCCTCCCCTCTCCAGACCGCCGCCGAGGAGCTCCAGCCATCCGCCCCTCCGTGCCTTTCTGCTGCCGCCGACCAGCCAAGGCAGCGCCGCCGCCCCTCCGCACACCTCCGCCGCCTCGCGCGCGGCTGCCAACGCGCGTCACCGCGGCCGCGCGCGCGTGGGCGGCGCCGCCCTCTCCCTTCTGTTTGGGTTCCGCCTGCATCTCCTGAGGAAGGATAAGGTAAATTTTTTATTGTGAAAATTGTATAAAGTTCTTGTATAGTTTATATAATTGCAAAAACGTCCCTGTACATATCTTGTTATAAGTTGCATTGTAATTTTAGTTTCTGTAATTGCAAGGATACCCCTATGTTCATACTTTAATTTGGACCTCATTTATGCATCTTTTTATTCAATGAAAAATGGTTTGATGTTGAGCAACTAATTTTCTACCTTTTGGATATTTATTTGTATTTTTGTGAGTTATTGTGAATTAATTAAAATTGTCAAACTGAAAGTCTACTTATTTTAACCAATCAGTGCTCTTAAATTTATATCTCACACACGGTTGCTCTAAAAATTTTACAAAAATTAGGAATGATGCCTTGATAAGTGCTTAACTTACTGTCCAAATTTCATCTAAAATGGAGTTATCTTGTGCCTGAAATAAATTGTAGAGTGATTTTAGTATTTGATTTTTAATTAAATACACTTACATCCTTTTTACAAAATTTCAACTCTCCTGGATTGCTTATCTAAATATCTTTCTGAGATAATTGCACTCTGATTAATTTGATAATGTGGATTTATTAGATATTATTTACTCACTGTCACTCTGATTTCATTAAAAAACTCATAAAAAATATGACTTGTCAAAAAATTCCAAAACAATTACTGTAGCTTCCTTGCATCATGTTTATTCTCCAGTAATTTTTTCATGATTTTTGCTTACTGTTTGTATGATAAATTGCGAAAAAACCCATAAAAAGTGTGCATTTTTCATTATTGCATTTTAATTCTTAAAAATACAAAAAAATATGTTTTGTGTTCCTTGCTGAATTAAGATCCTAGGAAAAATATAATTTGGTTGAATTGGACTAATCTGACATTAAAATTAATTTGGCCTATTGTATGACTTTTTAGTGTCTTGATTCACTTGCATTTGCATTCTTTTTGCTTAAAAAATCCTAAAAAATATTCGCACTGAAATCTAGACCTAAGTTTTCAAATTAAACCCAAGTTGTTCCTTTGCCTCCCTGTGTTCGATCCCGAACTTGCCCGAGATATAAATTAAAGCCGAGACACTCTTCACGGAGATCTTCTCTCGGTTCTGACCGAATCGCTAAGTACACGTGCTACAACGTGATCGAATTATTTATCGTATTTAGCGACTCGTCAGATGACCGAATTATTTATCGTACATGTGCTACAACCCAATTTTCTTCTCTATTGATCTCTAATCCTTGTTTCTGTGGCATGGCCCTTGATCAATCAAGGAGGCGAGGAGCTGGTGTCTTCCGCTGCGAGGAACCGCAGGAGCATGCTTGGAGCGCATAAAAAAAATCTTTTCTCGCATTTTCATTTTC
The DNA here is from genome assembly GCA_037367405.1 of Ottelia alismoides. Lineage (NCBI taxonomy): Eukaryota > Viridiplantae > Streptophyta > Magnoliopsida > Alismatales > Hydrocharitaceae > Ottelia > Ottelia alismoides. Next base: position 1,431,970 of record JAZKJV010000170.1, read on the forward strand.
ATACTTGTAATAATAATTCTTCTTTTTCAGCGGTCTTCGATCGAAGACTCGCGAGTGTAATCGAACAACCATGGTTGTGTAGGGATCGTCCCCACTTGAGTGTCGACCTAGGCCCAGGCACGCGGCTCCTTGAGCGTATTTTCATTTTTCGTGCTTGCTCGTAGGTAGGACACACTTTAAATAAAGACGCACGTAGCATCACCTCACTTAGCCAAATTAAAAGAAAATTTTCCCCGCTAATAGAAGCATGTTAGGTGCGGCTTTTTGATCGACTTGCATACACGAGTTTTTGTTCTTCAAAACAACCCAGGTTTTTCATGGATTTTCGCCAAATCACTGCATGTTTTATTGCTTAGCCTAGATCGCGGTTTTTATCGAATACATGGTTTTTCTCGATTTCTCTTTCCTAGCTTGATCACCTAGGACTACTGGAAAATGGGAATGAACGGTAGACGATGAATGCTTGGTTTATGTGCTAACCTTAATTCAGTGACAACATTACATAAAAATTGGGACTGTTAATTGTAAGTCAAACCATAAAATGGAGTAAAACTTTGGTTTTGGGAGAGCAACACCCTCATTTACGCATTGTTTTCACTTCACATTTTCTCCGCGTAAAATATCTAATGTTTTATCACTAATAAAACCGACAAGATAATACACCAACCGCGGTTGGTTTCATGTGTGAGTTGGTGAATTTAAGGGTCTTGCTTGCTTGATTGAGCCTTGTTTGCTTCGATACACTCCCCAAAACCTTAGTCACTCCATCCATCTCTGTAGATTCATCCGCTCATCTATACATCCATCCATCTTCTTCGTTCCCCTTGGGTCCCTCCCAGCATCAATTCTCATCTTTATACTTAGGCTAATCTCAGCCTAAGTATAGGGGGGACCCGAGTCTCCGTGATTTTTCTCCACTCTTCTTTCCTTGCCTTTATACTTAGGCTATTTCTAACCTAAGTATAGGGGGAGCCTCTCTTAGCTCCCGTATATTCCTTTATATTTAAATGGACCTATGTACTTGTAACATCTAGTGCTATGAGGACATATCAAAGTTTAAGTATAGGGGGGGTATACCGTATATACTGTATACTTACTTTAGCTATAATCTGAAAAACTTGAAAAATTTAAAACTTTTTGGCTAAGGTAAAATTCTCTGGACTAAGAGAACTCAAATGATTTCGCGGCTTTTCGATATTATGTTACACTATTTTTATAAAAAATATTTTCGAAAATGATTTTTCCTTGTTTTGAAAAAAATCTTTTGAAAATGTTTTGAAAAACTTTTTATTTGTGTGACATGGTTTTGAAAAATCTCCATCTCTTTTCAAGGAAAGTTGAGTTTAACTTGTGTTTTAACCTTTATTAAAATCCATAAAAATGAGAAAAACCCAAAACCCGTTAAGAGTCATTGGTGACTACTAAACCCAATTAAGTAAGCCGCATTCAGTGAGGGTTCGCCCTTAGCAGATTGCATGGTTTAGAGGACATCGCGTAAGGTCCCGTCCTCAAGCAACGGGCTTCGGCCTGTACTTACATCCATACTGGCTGAATTGCAGATGCTCAATTGAGTTTAGGCAGTTCTAATATCTCTTGAAGTTTTTTAAAAAAATCTTGTTTTTGAATGAAGGAGTTGGATTAATCCTCTACACTTACACTTCCACCCAGGATCTGGAATGATCAAGGAGACTTAGCTTTTTGAGGTCTTTGAGATTTTAGGTTAACCAGTCTTAGCCATCAGGGTCTTAGACTTAATCATCCACATTCCCCTAGGTTTCTAGATTTGCATGCTATATTCCATGCTTAGTCTCAGACAAAAAGAATATGATCAGCACATCACATGCACGACTGCGGTTTTTGATGAGATGAGTTGATTTTTCACCTGAGGGATTGGGATGAGGAAGTCGAGTTTGGATTTGATCTAATGATACTCGAGGATGGGATAAAATCATTGGAGGCTTCATGAAACCTGAGTGTCAGCAATATTAGCCAGTATGAGAACTTGGTTCTTATACTAATCTCTTGATATTGACCTAAGTGCCAGGGTGTCAATAAATAAAAAATGTTGATCAGTGTGCGCCAACTCTTGGTAAAAGCAGTGGAGCTAGCCAAAAATTATACAAGTCAATGAAATTTCAAAGAAAAAACTCTCATTCCAAAAAGTTACATATCAAAGAGCTTCCACCAAAGGCGAGCGCTCCCAAACTTTTCAAAGTGTCCACTTGGACCACCGCTATTAGGACCAGGAGTCAGGCTTGCACCAAAAAAGGGCTCTGCATCGTAAATGCTACAAGTCTGGGTGTCGAAGGTATGATAGGTACTTGATAATCTCGAGAATCGATGTGGTTGTATCGACTCACAAGGCGAGTCAACAGTCGGTGTTTGACCACACAATTTCCGAAATTAATCAACAATTAACCCACACTAAAGATCAACAAATTAGAACTAATGTGGAGTTAAAATTTATTTTTAACTCTGCACAAATGGTGTATAGTGTCAAGTATGCAGAGAGTTCGAACACAGGGAGCAAGCAGGATAATTCACAAGAATGTGCTCGAGTGTGTGTGTGTGTGTGTGTGATGTGTCTACACTAAGCTATCAAGCAAAGGGAATTTTTTTGTGGGTTTTTAGTTTTTAATTTTTTTTATTTTATTTTAATTTTTAATTTTGTATTTTGATTTTAATTTTCTGATTCTTATAATTTTATATTTTATATATATATATTTTTATTTTCTTTTTCAATATTGGAAAGTAAAGACAATATAATAAAAGACAAGCTAAAATATTTATAAAAATGTGTAAAAATAACCAAAAAATCAGAAATAAATTGTTTTTAATATTTTATGATTTTCTACTGTTTTTGTGATTTTTGAGGATTTTTAAAGGTGTTTTTGGTGTTTTTAATTACTGAATTAAGGCAAAACAGTGGAAATAGAACTGGCTGTGACTAAAATGCAAGTTAAAATTAACAAACAGCAACCAAAACTTTTCACACTATTTTTCAAATAAAAAGGACAAAATAAGGAACAAACAGGAACTGAGTTTTTGATTTTTGGAGTTTTCTACTATTTTTTATATTTTTTTGAAGTTTTGGATTGTTTTAAATTTTTAGTGTTTTTCTTTTGAAATTTTTGATGATTTTTGGACTGACACTAAAATAGGATAAAATAGACACTAGGTAATTTTTTTGGAATTTTTGGAGGTGTTTTAATATTTTTTTGGCATTTTCTAAACTAGACAGTGCACAAAATAGATGTTTTTGATTTTTAATAAATATAAAAATAAAATAAAATCAAAAACTAAAATGATGGCGTGAAAGTTCAAGTTAACATGAGCTTAACCCTAATTTTGTGGAATTTTTGGGCTTGAAATGATCATTCAAATAAATACAACAAGCATCCAATTAATAAATAAGCCTGACAGGGGTATTAATGCAATTTACAAAACATCCAGGGGCATACACGCAATTTTCCACAAAATATTGAACGGAATATTAAATTTCTAGCACCAAAATGCAATTACAAAAGCTGCCTGGGCACGCTAGCAATTTTCCCACCAGGGCGCGTGACTTGCACGCGCCTGGCGAGGACTGAAATGTAATATCACGAAACCCTAGGGGCCTTCTTGCAAAATATCCAAAAAGTTTACACGTGATACGAAAGTTTTTGTACTGAAACGAAATACACAAAAGTCTGAGGGTGTCCTTGCAAAATGCCCACACCTCACATGTACAGGTCACGTGAGGTGACGTGGCGAAGGACCTGGATGCAAATAAACAAAGTTCGGGGGTCTCTATGCAAATATTACAAAATTTTTACACTACAGACAAAAGTTTAAGTACTAAATAATAAATACAAAACGTGCGAGGGTTGGGATGCAAAATACCCTCGCTGGGACGATCCGGCGATGACGCGTGGCGCAAATCCAACGGCTGGCAGCGAGGCGCGATCCAGCGGCGGGGAACGAGCCACTTATCCACGTGGCAGCTTGGGGACGTCCGATGACGGTTCGCTTCGATGTCTGAGATTAGATCTCAAAAAGAGATCCAACGGTGGCTGGGCGTGGAAGATTGGACGGTCGATGCGCGATCTGGAGCTGCGGCTCGATCAGACGGTGGAGAAGCGAGGAGGAAGAACAGGGAAGAGCACCGGCGAAGGCGCACTTCCCTGACTCCGATCTCGCTCCTCAAGCGGTGGATGGGCTTCAAAAAGGAGCTGCAGACTCCTGGGAGGTCACTCTGTGGACTGGAAGGCTCTGATTCGTCGGAGAGGCGTCGAGGTGCTGGCTCGGAGGCGGCGGAGCTCGAAGCTCCAGGTATCTCCGGCGAAGGTCGCAAAAGTGCTCTCCAGGTTCGTTCAGGGCTCTTTGACCTGCAAGAAGTGGTGAAAAGGCCCAGGGCAAACTACCTGGGCCTCGCGGAGGCGTGGGGATGCGCGATCGATGGATGGGGGTGATGGTGGCCGGAGGTGTCTCCGGCGAGTGATCGATTTGGCGAATCGATGCACGAATGAAAGGGATAAACGGGGGAAAATGTAGCTGGGAATGCATGTGATAAACTGACGGCGAAAAACTAAAGGAATGACACGACCTCGAGCCCAGAAAGGGCGAGGGAAAGGTACCTCGACGGCGGTCGCCGGAGGTTGGAACACGCGGCGCTATCGACCCTCTCCCGCCGCTTGGATGCGTCGAGCTCGAAGCTGTCACCTTCGGGCTTCGATGGCTGGACCAAGGGAGGTGGTTCACTGATGATTCGCAGTTCAAATCTTCAAATTAGGTCAAGGGGTCAGTTTTAAGGGTTTGACGAAGGGGTGGAAAGAACGAGGCGCAACAGGAAGAGCACTGATGCTCTCCCCGAAAAAAGAAGTGGGCGAGTAAGATGGATCAGAGGAGAAGATTTTTGCAGAAGACTTCGATCGGATTTGGTGAAAGACTTGGCCTGGAGAAAATAGAGAAGATGGGTCAAAACCGCACTCTGACAGAGCCTATGGGAGTAGGTCAGACAGTTGACCGGGGTCAACTGTCAGACCATCCTGGTTGGTCCACGTGGACCAACCAGGAAAAACCCTGGAAAAAAACTTTGTTAATTCATTTTAAAATACTAAATGGCCAAATTAATTAAAAGTTACAAAATAAAAAATGCTTATAATTTTATGTAGTATTTTATTCTGATTTTTAATTATTTTTATGAGTTATATTTTTACAAGTTCACTTTTTAGCCTTATATAGGCATAATATCTATGTATTTTAGTATTTTATTTTTATTTGGTGTATTTTAATTTCTTTAATTTTGTTTATAATTTTAGAAAGTTATAAAATACTTTTATACACATAAATATATTTTTATTTTATTTTATTGATGTATTTTGTATATTTAATAAAATCTAAGAGTATTTTATACAGGTATAGGTATATGCAGTATACCTATGTAGTCTTTATACAAGTATTTTTATTTTTATTTTTCTTTGCATTTTATTTTAATTTTAATGCACATATATAGTATAAGTAATATTTACAAAATTATAAAAATATAAAAATATAAAAATGAATAAAGAATAAATTGAATAGTTTATTCAGTACAAATATACAATAGGGGTCCAAAACTCAACTTTCAAACCGTAGCTCCGCCAAATGCGAAACCACTACCATTGGATAGATTATTTTATTCTATATACAATTAAAGGTGAGTTTGCTACATTTGGAGTTGTCAGTTGTGAGATACGGGTTTGGGAAGTTGGGATTTTGGATTCTTATTCAGACCATAACTTTTCATCTGTACATTCTTTTTCTGTGAAATCAATTTTGTATTTTTCTTTATGAAATTATCTACAACTTTCGTGTACAAAGTTTCTTTATTTGATGTATAAAAAGTAGGACCAAAAATAGGTCCCAAAATGAATAAAGAATGAATAAAATGTATAGGTATTTTTCCTGTGTTCCTGACCTTATCTCCCCCTACTTTATTCCTTGTCGACCTATTCATCAAGATGCCTAGGTCTCGGGGGTTTTGGGTCATAAAATATTTACAATATTTTATTCTTTTTTTCTTTTCTTTATTTATTCTATAATTTTGGCCTTAATTACAGTATTTTAGACACTATCTGAGTGCACATGCATGAATGCTAAGATGCTCTATTTAAGGGTATTTACAGGCATTTGCTAGGGTTTTTGGTGCCAAAATGATAGAATAAAGATGATGAAATGTGGATTCATCATCCCCCTATACTTTACCTTTGCTAGTCCCTAGCAAACACTTATGCAATAAGTGCAAAAAGAAACAGAAAGAAAAGAAAAAGAAGAACTTGGATTTAATTTGATGATCAAACTTGCCTTCGCAAAATCAAAGTTTGGAGCTTAAGTCGGCCCTTTGGAACTTTAGTGCGGGCGGAACCTTATTGAGAACCGAATCTGAAATCCAACAGTCCCTGAGAATCCCAAAACTCTGCTCAAGTCTCCTCAATAGCCAGGTCAGAAATATCTCAATTCATACGCAAACACTTACGACTATGAATCTGACTTGTACAGTGTATGTGATGGTGGCTCTCCCCAACTAGAATGGCAAAGAAACTGACTTCTCCAATATGACAACCCAATGATTCCCCAATCCAGCAACTCCATCCTCGAGGAGCGGGGTATTCCCTTCTAAGTTCAAGTGGCAACCAGCTCAAGAGGAGGGGGTGAAGATAAGAATGGACGGTAGCCAGTGTAGCTACCTATCCCGGGATGCAAGACCAGTGTAGTCAAGTCATCCTGCTGCAGGCTCACATATTTGACTTTGGAACTCAAGCTTGCTTATTGACTTTGTACTTGCAGGCTTTTTATTCTTGTACATGCCTGAATACATTTTTTTTTCGAATACTATATACAGCAGCATTTACATAAGGAGTTTTTCCTCTTGAGCCAATAGACTATCCCTCTTTTGAAGCTTTATCGCAACCCACAGCCTCCTGTCTTTAGACTTCCTAATCACTGAACGGGTTGGGGTGCACTTCCCTCCCTAGAGGAGGACAAATGTTTCCACTTGTGTGCGTCTCATACCGGCAAATCCAATCCCCTCACCACTCCAACTGAGTTGAGCCATGTGAAAGGTGCAGGTGTCCAAGTTAGGTCATTATCAACAAGAGTCGTGCGTGTGATCCGAAATACTCTACTTAAGCAGTCAAGAATTCATTGAACCAAGTCCCGTGATCCTCAAAGAATTAAGTCAACTAGACCTGAAGTACCTCAAACCCAGTTCCTATAAGGTTCCTGTTTTTAGGTAGATTTTATGGTCCAATCAAGCTCCAATCTCCGGATTTTACTTAGACTTGTTCAACTATCAAACTCAATCCGAAAAATGCTCATGCTATGCACATGCAATGCAGAAAATATTTTTGTGATGCAATTTTCAAAGATTTTGAACTTTTTATGGGTTTTTGAAAATATGATGCATGCATATGCAGATGCATTTTTTGTATTTTTCAAAAGGATTTTTCAAATGTTTTTGGATTTTAATTTTTGCAAATGTTTTTGGGAGTTTTTGAAGACAAAAATATTTTGGCTAAAAACTAGGTGAAAATATGTACACGGGAGTGCTTCTTATATTTACAAGAAGTGGATTTTAAGAATTTACAGGGTAAGTGATCAATTTTATACATATATACATATATAGTGAATTTTGGTGTGATGTGTATATTCCTCAAACTTATTTGAAAACAATTTACACACACTTTTTGAAAACTATAGTCCAAAATAGTTTTTACAAACATTTTACACACATTTGAAAATCATTTTGCAAAGGTTTTCAAAACAGTATATATAGGTTTTTCAAATCATTTTTGCAACCATTTTTCAAACCATTTGCAAATCATTTTTCAAACATTTTATTTCGCACAAAGAAAAGAAATTTTACAAACCACACATTTTTACAAAGGTTGAAAACGCGAAACAAAATATTTTCAAAATAGTTTTCAATAAATGTTCACAAAGATTTTCAAACTATTTTTCAAACATTTTGCAAAAAACATTTTCACCTGATTTATTAATCAGTAAATACGAAAAGAATTTGAGGAATAACCACATCTTTTTATTAATGAATTTTAAAGAATTTTTAGCCATATTATCAAGAAAATACGAAAGTACGAGTTATGGCTTAAAGTATATACGTAGTATATACGACCCCCCTATACTTAGCTTGAGCTATGTCCTCATAGATCGGAGAGAAAAGAGAAGACATAACTCGTACTAAGTATAGACAAGTCTAAAGAATACAAACTAATGAAGGAATCAACGAATGAGAAGTTGACCGTCCCCCCTATACTCAGGATGAAATAATCCTAAGTATAGCAGACTGTACACAAAGCAGGGAGGGTCAAGGGTGGGAATGAACAGATCGTACTCGGATTGTCTCCCCCTATACTTAGGGTAAGATATCCCTAAGTATAGATAAGAAGAGGAGACAAGGGAGAGGATCGAAAAGAATAGAAGAAACTCGGGGTGCACACCCCCCTATACTTAGGACAAAGTATGTCCTAAGTATGGAAAGCTGTCTACAAGGGCGACACCTTTTCGGTAGATGAAGCAGATAGAAAAGGAAAAGAAGAAAAGAAGAAAATAAGAAAATAAATCAACAGACAATAGAGTGATATAAACAGATGGATCTGTACAGCGGAAGATAGAATTGATCACCATGTATGAGATGTAGATGATGAGAGTCAAAGGACACATCTCATACCAGAAGAATGGGGTCAACGTCAATGGTCGGCGGATCATAATCAAGATATAGTTTCAAGCGTTGACCATTGACGCGGAAGGTAGAGGAAGATGACGGTTCGGATATGTCGATGCTGCCATTGTCATGTACCTTCCTGACCACATACGGACCTTTCCACTTGCTCTGCAACTTCCCTGGGAATAATTTTAGCCTGGAATCAAACAACCATACTCTCTGATCTGGCTCAAACTGTTTATGGCTGATATGCGAATCGTGCCATGTCTTCACTTTTTCCTTATACTGTAGGCTGTTGGAAAAGGCTGTATCTCTCAATTCTTCCAGGGCTGCCAATTCTGCTCTTCTCTGGTCTCCTATACTCTCGGGATCTAGAAGCAACTCAGTAACTGCCCAAAAAGATTTATGCTTGATCTCCACTGGCAAATGGCACGGCTTGCCATAGACGAGACGAAAGGGAGATGTCCCCAATGGATTCGTGAAAGATGTCTGATAAGCCCACAAGACCGAGTCCAAAAGCTGTGACCAATCTTTTCGGTCTGGGCGGACAACTTTCTGCAAGATAGTCTTTATCTCCCGATTCGATACTTCGGCAAGACCATTAGTCTGAGGGTGATAAGGAGTGGCAACCCGATGGTCAATGCCGAACTCGTCTGCAAGGGCCCTGACTTTGTCATTGATGAAGTGAGACCCCCCGTCTGAAATCAAGACTCTAGGTACTCCGAACCGTGAAATGATATTTTTCCTCAAAAATTTGCATACGGTTTTAGCATCTGCGGCTCGGGCGGGGATGGCCTCAACCCATCGGCTGACATAATCCACAGCGAGCAAAATATGCTCGAATCCCTGACTCTTAGGAAATGGGCCCATGAAATCAATCCCCCATGCATCAAAAACCTCACAGAAGTGAATGGGTTGCATGGGCATCATGTCTCTCTGTCCGCAGGTTCCCATTTTCTGACAGTCAGTACATCTCTTCACGAACTCATCAGAATCCTTGAAGAGAGTAGGCCACCATAGGCCGGATTGAAGCACCTTCTGTGCTGTTCTTTTTCCAGAATGATGTCCTCCTGCCTCAAGCTTGTGGCAGTATGTGAGGACGCTATGCTGCTCTTCTTGAGGAATGCACCTCCTCCAGATACTATCCCCTCCTTCATGATAAAGGACGGGATCCTCCCAATGGTAAAACTTGGCCTTAGCTAGGAAGGTCTCAAGTTTCTGCCTGGGCCAACCCTGAGGGACTCTCTTGGCAACAAGATAGTTTACAAAGTCAGCATACCACGGGAGTGAGGTGACAGCCAATATCACCTCATCTGGAAATGTCTCTGTGATAGGCGCGCTGGGCTCAGATTCCTCAAGATTCTCCAGTCTGGAGAGATGATCCGCCACCACATTCTTGACTCCAGGCTTGTCCTTAATCTCAATATCAAATTCCTGGAGTAGAAGGATCCATCTGGTGAGACGTGCTTTGGCATCCTTCTTAGCCATTAAGTACCGGATGGCGGTATGATCAGTGTAGATTGTCACTCTAGATCCGAGAATATATGATCGATACTTATCAAGAGCAAAGACTACGGCCAGCATCTCTTTCTCAGTCACAGTGTAATTCTGCTGCGCGACATCCAAAGTCCGGCTGGCGTAGTGAATGGCAAAAGGTAAACCATCCCTCCTCTGTCCAAGCACAGCCCCAACGGCAAAATCTGAAGCATCCGTCATGATCTCGAATGGGAGAGACCAATCGGGTGGCTGAAGGACAGGAGCTGAAACAACCATGTTTTTGAGAGTCTCAAAAGATTCAAGACACTTGTCATTAACAATAAACTCGGTGTCTTTGGTGAGCAAGTCAGTAAGCGGTCGGGCAATTCGACTGAAGTCCTGAATGAACCGTCGGTAGAAACTGACATGCCCCAGAAAAGACCGTAACTGACGCAAGTTGGACGGCGGATTGAGCTTTCTGATGATATCCACCTTAGCCGGATCGACCTCCATGCCCCTGTTGGAGACGATATGACCAAGGACCGTCCCTTGAGTCATCATGAAATGACTCTTCTCCCAGGATAAAACAAGGTTAACCTCAATGCAACGCTTGAGCACACGGTCTAGGCAGTCAAGACAAGCGTCGAACCCGTCGCCATAGACCGAGAAATCATCCATGAAGACCTCTAAACAGTCACCCACCATGTCCGAGAAGATGGACAACATGCACCTTTGGAATGTCGCTGGAGCGTTACATAGACCAAAGGGCATCCGTCTGAAAGCATAAGTCCCAAACGGACAGGTGAATGTCGTTTTCTCCTGGTCTTCGGGCGCAATGGCCACTTGATTGTATCCAGAGTACCCATCAAGAAAACAATAATGACTCTTCCCAGCTAGCCGCTCGATAATCTGATCAATGAATGGTAGCGGGAAGTGATCCTTCTTGGTGGCCTCATTCAATCGTCTGTAGTCCACACAGACCCTCCAAGAAGTTGGTACTCTGGTAGCGATCTCCTCTCCAGACTCATTGACAACTGTAGTGATACCTGTCTTCTTAGGTACCTCATGTAGCAGACTTACCCATTTGGAGTCGGAGATGGGATAGATAAAATCGGCGCTCCACCACTTGGAAATTTCTTTCATGACTACGTCTCGAAGATTCGGGTTCAGCCGTCGTTGGAACTCACGCGATGTCTTAGCGTTATCCTCAAGATAAATGTGGTGAGAGCAAAGATTTGGGCTCAGCCCCTGGAGATCAGCTATACTCCAACCGATTGCCTTGCGGTTTCTTTCAAGAACCTCCATCAGACGAGATTCTTGCTCTCCAGTCAAATATGCTGAGATAATGACTGGGTGCATTTCTGGCTCTCCAGCAAGGAATCTGTACTTCATCGACTGCGGCAGAGGTTTCCGTTCTGGGCAACTGGGAGGTGGCAGATCTGGTTTCTGATATGTCTGTGTGAAGGCGACCAGGTCTGCATGGGAGAACTCTCACTCTGCATGAATTTCTGACGAAGGGCGGCCTTCTGAATCAACTATAAACTGCACCGCCTCGCACTCTGTCATGGTTGTTGGCTCAGTAGGAATCAGACAAGGTAAATAGTCATCAAAGTCATCCCAGTCAATGTCTGAATCCGAGGGATTAGAAGAAGATGAGCATGATTGAAATTCCTCAGCACCACTCATCACAACACTGTCAGCCTCAGAGATATCCTCATCCAGGGATGTGCTCTCCCGGCTCTCGACTGCCATGAGCTTGAGATATAGTGAATCTATAGGCAAGGCGAGGGTCGGTGCTACATGATCTTTCCAGTTGGATTCATCATCAGTCATCTTAAAATCACAGACCTGGTGGATGTCTAGCTCCTCCTCTGTCATCTGCGCTGCTTCACTGGACTGCTCGGAGCACTCTACCTCTCTGGCTCGGATCTCTTCGATCGTCTCTATTTGTATGGTTTCGCCCTCTACGCGAAAGCATACCTTCCCACTATCATGGTCGGTCACCGCCTTGGCTGTGGCCAAGAATGGACGTCCGAGAATGATGGGGGCATCAGTTACCGACTCAGGGATCTCCATGTCCAACACAACGAAGTCCACGGGGAATTTCAGGCTCTGAATGGTAACGACCACGTCTTTCAATAACCCCTTCGGCCTCTTAATCGACCTATCAGCAAACTGAAGGACCGTTCTGCTTCGAAGAAGAGGGCCAAACTCGAACTGCTTGAGTAAGGCTGCCGGAAGGAGGTTGATCGAAGAGCCGCTGTCTAATAGAGTACGGTCAAACTGCTGCTCCTGAATCTCGCATCTGACATAGGGAGCTCCTGCGTCTGGTCGCTTGGCTGGCAGCTTGTTCTGGATGATGCAACATGTGTCATGAGTGAGCATATGGATTTGATCTCTGTGCCTCTTCTTCCTTCGAACAATAGTTGTCTCTTTCAAGTTCTTTTTGAAGAAGGGGATATGCTCAAATGCTTCTCGTAGAGTCAGCTGAATATGAAATCTGTCAATCATTTCGTTGCCGAACTCTACCTGTTGGCTCTTTTTTGGATTTTCTTTTTTATTCCCCTTCGCTCGGCGGAGTGCCTCAGGGAAGGGGATGGTGGGGGCCTCCTCAGATGGAGGACGAGGAATCGGTCCCTGTGCCTGTGAAGACGGAGAATCCATACAATAATCATCATTCACCACATATGGATCCGCAATTTGAACAGAAACCTTTCCTTTATTCATATTTTTGTTTTTGTTTTTGTTCCTACAGTCTCTAGGTACAAAATGTGGCAACATCACAGATGATGGCTCAACAAAAGTAGATGTGGTGGCCTCAGCACCACCACTCGCACCTGTCCCTGCGGCATCAGCACCGCGCTCTGGTTCAGCATCCAAAATGGTGGCTTCATCACCACCGTCTGCATCTGGTATCACAACGGCATCAGCACCGTCGTCCTGGACTCCATCATTGGTGGCATCAGCACCACCGTCTTCAATATCATCTGGGGTGGCATTAGCACCGCTCCTCTGCTCCTTTGGCGCTCCTGGTTCAGCATCTGGTTGTCGCTCAGAAAAGGCGCCGCCGGCTGGCATCCTACCGCTCCTAGTAGTCACAAAATTAGCATCATTCAAAGAATAAGACATGTCATTCAAATTGTCACTAGGAGAGGTATCCTCTGTGAACTCTACCTGCTCAGATTTTCTTTTTAGGTTATTAGGATTAGGTTCGATCTGAGCGGGTATGGCGGCTTTGCCTTTGATGATATCCCGCATCTCCTGCCGGAATTCATCCATTTCTTGCCTGAAAGATGCTCGTTGTTCAGATAGCAAGCGGGCAAGATCATCGAGGGCTGGGTTCTCATAGGCTGGACCCTGAGAACCGGATGTCTGTCCCTGCTGGAAATGGGGCTGCTGCTTCTGGTGTTGTTGCTGATACTGGGGGGAAGGCTGGTGACAAGACTGCTGAGGCGGCTGGCGCTGCCTCCACTGCTGTCCCTGATAGGAGGGACGAGGACCACTCTGGTATTGTTGCGGATGGGCATACTGGGGCTGTTGCTGCTGTGTCGGCTGGCTGTTCTGCTGTCCTTGGGTAGGAGAATGCTGCTGGGATGAGGATCCACCATTGCCCCAACGGAATCCGGGGTGGTCCCTACGGATTGCGGGCTGAGGGTACCGGTCATACCAAATCCCATTGACTTCCATCAATGGCTCCTGCTCAAAGGAAGGTGGAGGAAGAACTGCCAGTGGCTGCTCCGGCTGATAAACCACCATCTGCGTTTCCGAAGATGGCGGTTGCTCTGAATGGTATTGCAGCAATGGAACCGGCTCCACCTGGATATGGTTCACCTGGCGGTATGAGGTAGAGGCCTGGTTGGTATTGCTGCTGCTGGAAGCAACCTGTGACCTGGGAGGCTGTTGGGAATGGGCTTGTGCCTCCTGAATACATAGAATTTGAGTCTTCAGGTCACTCATGGTTTTGGTGAGAAGGTCCATCTGGGCTAGACCTTGGTTCTGCTTCTTTTCGAGGATCTCCATGCGGTCCAACTTTTCGCTAATAATGCCCATGTCGGCTGCTGCTGATTCGGCTTGGGCTGCGGCTACCGACGTTGTGCTGGGACCGGCATCGATGCGGGCGATCCTCTGAAATGATCCCGCTCCCTGCGGGGGTTTCTGCTGAGTGTAGACTCTGGCCTGGGTCATCACGGTGGAGTTCTCTGCCATGCCTTCGTAGATGGCCCAAACGTCGTCTTCTCCCTTGGAGAAATAGGACCCACCGCAAGAGGCATTCACAAGCCCCTGCAGCTCCGGTGTCAGCCCACAGAAGAAACTCTGCACCAGGTTGGGCTTGGAGATATCGTGATGTGGACACCGGTCTATGAGCTCTCTGAATCGATCCCAGGATTCATGGAATTGTTCATTTGGGATCATGACGAAATTGCTAATCATAGCTCTAGCTGCATTGGTCCGGCCGAGAGGATAGTATTTCTTCAAATATGCGGTCCGGAGATCTGCCCAAGTATCGACGAATCGCCCTAGATGCTTGAGCCAATATGCGGCTCTATCAACCAATGAGAACGGGAAGGCGATCATCTTAATGGTGTCCTCGGTCATCAACCGATCATGGATAGTGCTGCAAATCATTTCAAATTCCTGGAGGTGGAGGTGCGGCTCTTCGGTCGGCAGCCCGTGAAACTTGGGTAGCAACTGAATCGTGTGGTGCCGAAGCTCGAAGTCTCTGTGGATTGGCGGGAGTCTGATCCACCGGTGAGTGAGGGACGAAGCTGGGTTGTGCAGTTCCCTCATGATAGTCTGTGGCGGTCGCTCAGCATCTGGATCACCTCCTCCTGCATCGGGTCCTCCTCCTCCTCCTCCACCGCCACCGCCCCCAGGTCGGTTTTCTCTCAGCTGTGCTATCTCTCTCATCAGGTCACCCATGAATGTTCCCTAGTCACGGATCTGTCTCTGCATATTCTCCAGGGACGCTAGCAAGGAATTGTTGATGGCCACTTGATCAATAATGAACGGGGGATGCTCGTGGTCATCTGGGTGCTCGCCTCTGTCTGCCATTGCTGGATTCTCTGAAAACGCAAAAGAGGCCATTTCAGGTGCTGTTGAATGAGCGGAACTCTGTGATGCACTGAATTCTGACACAATTGGACTGAGAGAAGGAGAGTGGGAAGGGTGGTCAAGGGGGAACTGGGTGGATGTGAACTCGGGCTCGAAGAGCGGACTCTCCGAGGCATTCCTAGATGAGTAAGGAGGAGTGCTAGATAGCGGTGCCGACAGGGTCAGCCTAAGAGATCTCCGTCCCATCATCTTGATTATTCGAGAAGAGTGGGGATAATGCAAGAGAAGAAGATGATATGCAACAAAATTGTGCACAATTGTGCGGTGTTTTTGATCTTGACCTGAATAAATCTAGCAATCAAACGCAAAGCAAGGGTGAATTCACCAACTCAACTCGTGAAGCCGTGAAGGTTCGGCTTTTATCTTGTCAATTTTAGCTTGTTTCAGGTATTTATCTTTTCACGAGTCCTTAGAACGCTACGCCTATAGGAGCGAGAGTACTGCCAGGAAAGTGTCCCCGTACTTGTCCTCCTCCTGTGTAACCTGTAACTTGCGCTTTTTGAGGTCCTTGTAACCCTTCCTGGATCCCTACTCAGCCAAAGAAATAGAGAGAGGAAGCCGATAGGCGAAACCGATACTTCGGACCTCGCTCGCAACGGAATCACCCGTGAGCGTGCAAGATCCTACTCGGACGCAGCCGGTGAGACAGACACACCCGTGAAGGCGTGGCCTAGGCTCGGTACTTCGGACAAGGTCGGTGCTCACACAATAGCGAGTCACCAATGGCGACCAAGTCCTACTCGACTACGTACGATAGTAGCGCCAATACTTCGGAAATCCAGGCGATACACAAGGCAGCCACAAGTTGGGTTTTGGGCTCTAATCCTTACGAAGCGCTCACCTCACTTGGAAGGAGACCTTCCCATGCAACCTGAAGACAAGTGAGGGTGTTACTCTCCCCAAGCAATGAATCCAATTACCAATTTTATTTTGGTCAAGTTTTCTTTAGCAGTCCCTTTTTTAATTTTTTTGGTGTTATCGCTTCTGTTGAGTAGATTCAAACAAGCGCCTAACGGTTTTTGTATTTTTCCTTTATCCTACTTTGTTCCAAAAACAGAGGGAGAATAGAGTCGGAAAAGCCGTGCAAGTCGACACCAAGGTGGAAATCTCACCTTTGTGCCTAGATGATGCGTGCAAAGTAAGAGGACTTACAGCGAATCCCAGCTCTCTCCATGCGGGATGCAAAGCAGAATTTTTAAACCTAAGCTATATGGCGATGTGCAAGCGGAAATCGTCCTAGAACAGGCAACTGCTAGCGTGAAGAACCACAAGCTAACTATTAACTCCTAATCCGAGTGTCCGGTCTAGGCCCACCCCTCCTCTGCTCAACACATTTGAGTTAGGAGAAAGCGCTTGTTCGGGTGTGAGCTCGCGGCGCGTGGATCGGAAGCTACTAGCTAACTGTTTAATTAGTCTAAGTCCAAATACGAATCTATAGGAGCATGCAAGGATAATTAGGTGTTTGGACCTATTCTAATCGAATCAAGCAGAACCTAGAACTAAGAGCTCAATCCACAAAAGAAAGTGAAAAATGAAAACAAAACCGGAAAATGACGGCGATAAAAACTCGTCAAAAACTGCGGTGAGCCCCCGGGTGAACAAACACCCGGAAATTAGGCCCGATAGTCTGAGTGTCCAAGTCCAAGTGTACCTGTATTATTACAAATTAATAGTCTCTCTCTCACAAAAATAAATGTAAGCTAATCTAATCACTCTCCCTCACTCCTCCTGCTCTCTCCTGCCGGCGTGACCTAAGAAGGCCGGCTCCGCTTCCCAAGGATGCTCCGAATCACCTAAGCAATCCGCCTTGCTCCGCGGTCCCTCGCAAGAAGACAAGAAAAGAGACGGTCAGATAGCTCAACAAGATATATCAAAAATGTAAGAGATGGAAAATAATGCTATGGTAAACAATCACACAATCAAACAAAATGTGAACTATTCGCTGTTGCTCCCCGGCAACGACGCCATTTGATAATCTCGAGAATCGATGTGGTTGTATCGCCTCACAAGGCGAGTCAACAGTCGGTGTTTGACCACACAATTTCCGAAATTAAT
Source organism: Ottelia alismoides (assembly GCA_037367405.1). NCBI lineage: Eukaryota > Viridiplantae > Streptophyta > Magnoliopsida > Alismatales > Hydrocharitaceae > Ottelia > Ottelia alismoides. Next base: position 1,449,317 of record JAZKJV010000170.1, read on the forward strand.
CAACAATTAACCCACACTAAAGATCAACAAATTAGAACTAATGTGGAGTTAAAATTTATTTTTAACTCTGCACAAATGGTGTATAGTGTCAAGTATGCAGAGAGTTCGAACACAGGGAGCAAGCAGGATAATTCACAAGAATGTGCTCGAGTGTGTGTGTGTGTGTGATGTGTCTACACTAAGCTATCAAGCAAAGGGAATTTTTTTGTGGGTTTTTTAGTTTTTAATTTTTTTTATTTTATTTTAATTTTTAATTTTGTATTTTGATTTTAATTTTCTGATTCTTATAATTTTATATTATATATATATATATATTTTATTTTCTTTTTCAATATTGGAAAGTAAAGACAATATAATAAAAGACAAGCTAAAATATTTATAAAAATGTGTAAAAATAACCAAAAATTCAGAAATAAATTGTTTTTAATATTTTTATGATTTTCTACTGTTTTTGTGATTTTTGAGGATTTTTAAAGGTGTTTTTGGTGTTTTTAATTACTGAATTAAGGCAAAACAGTGGAAATAGGGCTGGCTGTGACTAAAATGCAAGTTAAAATTAACAAACAACAACCAAAACTTTTCACACTATTTTTCAAATAAAAAGGACAAAATAAGGAACAAACAGGAACTGAGTTTTTGATTTTTGGAGTTTTCCACTATTTTTTATATTTTTTTGAAGTTTTGGATTGTTTTTAAATTTTTAGTGTTTTTCTTTTGAAATTTTTGATGATTTTTAGACTGACACTAAAATAGGATAAAATAGACACTAGGTATTTTTTTTGGAATTTTTGGAGGTGTTTTAATATTTTTTTGGCATTTTCTAAGCTAGACAGTGCACAAAATAGATGTTTTTGATTTTTAATAAATATAAAAATAAAATAAAATCAAAAACTAAAATGATGGCGTGAAAGTTCAAGTTAACAGGAGCTTAACCCTAATTTTGTGGAATTTTTGGGCTTGAAATGATCATTCAAATAAATACAACAAGCATCCAATTAATAAATAAGCCTGGCAGGGGTATTAATGCAATTTACAAAACATCCAGGGGCATACACGCAATTTTCCACAAAATATTGAACGGAATATTTAATTTCTAGCACCAAAATGCAATTACAAAAGCCGCCTGGGCACGCTAGCAATTTTCCCACCAGGGCGCGTGACTTGCACGCGCCTGGCGAGGACTGAAATGTAATATCACGAAGCCCTAGGGGCCTTCTTGCAAAATATCCAAAAAGTTTACACGTGATACGAAAGTTTTTGTACTGAAACGAAATACACAAAAGTCCGAGGGTGTCCTTGCAAAATGCCCACACCTCACGTGTACAGGTCACGTGAGGTGACGTGGCGAAGGACCTGGATGCAAATAAACAAAGTTCGGGGGTCTCTATGCAAATATTACAAAATTTTTACACTACAGACAAAAGTTTAAGTACTAAATAATAAATACAAAACGTGCGAGGGTTGGGATGCAAAATACCCTTGCTGGGACGATCCGGCGATGACGCGTGGCGCAAATCCAACGGCTGGCAGCGAGGCGCGATCCAGCGGCGGGGAACGAGCCACTTATCCACGTGGCAGCTTGGGGACGTCCGATGACGGTTCGCTTCGACGTCTGAGATTAGATCTCAAAAAGAGATCCAACGGTGGCTGGGCGTGGAAGATCGGACGGTCGATGCGCGATCTGGAGCTGCGGCTCGATCAGACGGTGGAGAAGCGAGGAGGAAGAACAGGGAAGAGCACCGGCGAAGGCGCACTTCCCTGACTCCGATCTCGCTCCTCAGGCGGTGGATGGGCTTCAAAATGGAGCTGCAGACTCCTGGGAGGTCACTCTGTGGACTGGAAGGCTCTGATTCGTCGGAGAGGCGTCGAGGTGCTGGCTCGGAGGCGGCGGAGCTCGAAGCTCCAGGTATCTCCGGCGAAGGTCGCAAAAGTGCTCTCCAGGTTCGTTCAGGGCTCTTTGACCTGCAAGAAGTGGTGAAAAGGCCCAGGGCAAACTACCTGGGCCTCGCGGAGGCGTGGGGATGCGCGATCGATGGATGGGGGTGACGGTGGCCGGAGGTGTCTCCGGCGAGTGATCGATTTGGCGAATCGATGCACGAATGAAAGGGATAAACGGGGGAAAATGTAGCTGGGAATGCAAGTGATAAACTGACGACGAAAAACTAAAGGAATGACACGACCTCGAGCCCAGAAAGGGCAAGGGAAAGGTACCTCGACCGCGGTCGCCGGAGGTTGGAACACGCGGCGCTATCGACCCTCTCCCGCCGCTTGGATGCGTCGAGCTCGAAGCTGTCACCTTCGGGCTTCGATGGCTGGACCAAGGGAGGTGGTTCACTGATGATTCGCAGTTCAAATCTTCAAATTAGGTCAAGGGGTCAGTTTTATGGGTTTGACGAAGGGGTGGAAAGAACGAGGCGCAACGGGAAGAGCACTGATGCTCTCCCCGAAAAAAGAAGTGGGCGAGTAAGATGGATCAGAGGAGAAGATTTTTGCAGAAGACTTCGATCGGATTTGGTGAAAGACTTGGCTTGGAGAAAATCGAGAAGATGGGTCAAAACCGCACTCTGACAGAGCCTATGGGAGTAGGTCAGACAGTTGACCGGGGTCAACTGTCAGACCATCCTGGTTGGTCCACGTGGACCAACCAGGAAAAACCCTGGAAAAAAACTTTGTTAATTCATTTTAAAATACTAAATGGCCGAATTAATTAAAAGTTATAAAATAAAAAATGCTTAAAATTTTATGTAGTATTTTATTCTGATTTTTAATTATTTTTATGAGTTATATTTTTACAAATTCACTTTTTAGCCTTATATAGGCATAATATCTATGTATTTTAGTATTTTATTTTTATTTGGTGTATTTTAATTTCTTTAATTTTGTTTATAATTTTAGGAAGTTATAAAATACTTTTATACACATAAATATATTTTTATTTTATTTTATTGATGTATTTTGTATATTTAATAAAATCTAAGAGTATTTTATACAGGTATAGGTATATGCAGTATACCTATGTAGTCTTTATACAAGTATTTTTATTTTTATTTTTCTTTGCATTTTATTTTAATTTTAATGCACATATATAGTATAAGTAATATTTACAAAATTATAAAAATATAAAAATATAAAAATGAATAAAGAATAAATTGAATAGTTTATTCAGTACAAATATACAATAGGGGTCCAAAACTCAACTTTCAAACCGTAGCTCCGCCAAATGCGAAACCACTACCATTGGATAGATTATTTTATTCTATATACAATTAAAGGTGAGTTTGCTACATTTGGAGTTGTCAGTTGTGAGATACGGGTTTGGGAAGTTGGGATTTTGGATTCTTATTCAGACCATAACTTTTCATCTGTACATTCTTTTTCTGTGAAATCAATTTTGTATTTTTCTTTATGAAATTATCTACAACTTTCGTGTACAAAGTTTCTTTATTTGATGTATAAAAAGTAGGACCAAAAATAGGTCCCAAAATGAATAAAGAATGAATAAAATGTATAGGTATTTTTCCTGTGTTCCTGACCTTATCTCCCCCTACTTTATTCCTTGTCGACCTATTCATCAAGATGCCTAGGTCTCGGGGGTTTTGGGTCATAAAATATTTACAATATTTTATTCTTTTTTTCTTTTATTTATTTATTCTATAATTTTGGCCTTAATTACAGTATTTTAGACACTATCTGAGTGCACATGCATGAATGCTAAGATGCTCTATTTAAGGGTATTTACAGGCATTTGCTAGGGTTTTTGGTGCCAAAATGATAGAATAAAGATGATGAAATGTGGATTCATCATTACTCAAAAGAGACACACCCCGGTGTACTCCCAGGAAAACAAGTGCAGACGGCTCCAACTTCTCTTGACGGACGCACTGATCAACACCAAAAAAATGTGTTGCGTAAAAGGCACTAGAGAGAATCCTTGTTCCAATGAGAGGGATAGAAGAAATGACACAATCCCATGCCCTCCATTACTGGACTTCCATCGACAATTTTCTAAGTCTGACAACTAAAGAGACGGTGGATCGAACGCAAGAGTTGATTTATTCCCTACTGCTGAGGATTGGGTCCTTAGGAGATTTTCTCGGACCAAGACTTTGGGTGACGAATTGACTCTACTCTCAGAATCGCAGTCAACACTAAAATGTCATATCCTTTAGATTATATATACATCAGAGAGAGTCTGGAGAAGTAGAGGAATTGGATGCCTCTTGATTAAGGCTGGGTTGAAATCTAGAATTTTGGATCTCTAAAGTCGAGTCAACTTGATCGGATTGGATCATGTACTCACATGCACAAGGGGGTTAATCCAACTTAGTCATTCTTTTTGATGCTCGAGGACGAGCATAGTTTAAGTATAGGGGGGTGATGAAACCCAATTTCATCATCTTAATGTTCCATTATTAACCCCCTTGCTTAAAATTTTGTCAATAAAACCCAGGTTAATGTCCTGTAATTATTAGAGTCCTTAATAAATTAAAAATCACAAAAAAATGACAAAACTAAATTTCGTGGTATTTTTAGCCCTAAAAATACCCTTAAAAATATTTCGAGTCTTTGTTTGATCTCATCTCCAGTTTTGGTCAACATGAAACTTGTAGATCTCATCGAGATCTACAACTTTCATGTTTTGAGTTTTCTCAAATTCGGCCATCTTGACCTTTAAAAATCAACTGGAAGGTCAGAATAATTTGATTGGGCCACATGGCCCATTCTGGGTGCACCACGTGGCCCGCCGCCCTTGCTTCATCCGCCCTTGACCAGGGCCGTTGGATCTTCTCTTGATCCAACGGCTAGGCAATCTCCACACCGCTCTTTATCCACTACCATCCGATCATGCCCCTCCTCTCATCATCACCCTCCATCAGCGCCCTTCCCACAGCTTGCCACGTGTCACCTTGAGCGCCCTTCGATCGCGCCTTCCATTTTCAATCACAACCGCTATCCTTATTGAGTCTCACTCATTGGATCAAACGCCTCTTCTCATCTAAGCCGTCTGCCAGCGCCGCTCCCGCAGCTTGACACGTGGCACAATGATGAATCCACATTTCATCATCTTTATCCTATCATTTTGGCACCAAAAACCCTAGCAAATGCCTGTAAATAACCTTAAATATAGTATCTTAGCATTCATGCATGTACCTGTAATTAGTGTATAAAATACTGTAATTAAAGCCAAAATTATAGAATAAATAAAAGAAAAGAAAAAGAATAAAATATTGTAAATATTTTATGACCCAAAACCCTGAGACCTAGGCATCTTGATGAATAGGTCGACCAGGAATAAAGTAGGGGGAGATAAGGGTCACATACCTATATTATTCTATTCATTCTTTATTCATTTTGGGGCCTATTTTTGGTTCCACTTTTTATACATCAAATAAAGAAACTTTGTACATGAAAGTTGTAGATAATTAAATAAAGAAAAATACAAAATTAATTTCACTCAAAAATACTATACAGATAAAAAGTTATGGTCTGAATAAAAATCAAGAATCCCAACTTCCCAGCCCCGTATCTCACAACTGAAAACTCCAAATGCATCAAACTCACCTTTAATTGTATATAGAAGAAAATAATCTATTTAATGGTGTGGTTTCGCATTTGGCGGAGCTACGGTTTGAAAGTTGAGTTTTGGACCCACATTGTACAGTGGTACTGATTAAAATATTCCATATAATATTTATTCATTATTTTTATATTTTTATATTTTTATAATCTTGTAAATATTACTTATAATAGTTATGCACATTAAAATGAGAATAAAAACCTAAATCAGATACAAAATAAAAATACATGTATATTAGATACACAGGTATTATACCTGTACCCATACCTATACAACACACTCTTATATTTTATTAAATATACTAAACAATTCAGAAAAATGAAATAAAAATATATTTACATGTATAAAAGTATTTTATAATTTTATAAAATAATAGACAAAAACAAATAAAATCAAAAATACCAAATAAAAATAAAATACTAAATACATAGGTAATATACCTAGATAGGGTGTAAAAAGTAACTTGTAAAAATATACCTCATAAAATTAATTAAAAATCATAATAAAATACTAAATAAAATACTAAATAAAATAACGAATATTTTTATTTTATAATCATAATTTAATTCGGCCTTTTTCTATTTTTAAATGAATTAATAAAAGATTTAATCAGGGTTTTTCCTGGTTGGTCCACGTGGACCAACCAGGCGCAAACCCTAGTTGACTCTGGTCAACTAGGTGTCCTAGCCTCCTGCCAGCTCTGCCAGCCTCGTTTTTGACCCACCTTGGTGGATTTTTCGAGGTCAATTCTTTCACGTTTTGGTGTCGAATCCTTCTGCAAATATGTTCATCGACCATCCCTCTAGCTCGCCCATGAATAATCTTGGTCTTTGAACCCAAGATTTGTGAGATATTCGTTGATCTTTGAGCCCCTGTCACCTCGGGTCAACCCAAATATATGGAGCACCCCGACTTCAATTTGAAAATCGAGTCCCTTCGGTCCACCCCTCTCCGCCTCTCTTGTGCTCTGAAGCTTCCTGGAGGTGACAGCTCCACCGCGAGGTCATCAACCAAGGCATACGAGGTCGGAGGTGTCTCCACCACCTCCCGCAACACCGGCGGTCGAGGTACACCTCTTCCTTTGGCTCCGGCCATTGAGGGCCTTCCCCCTTCTCTTTTTCATTCACATTTTACTCATGTTAGCTCTAGGAACGAAAACCCTCAAAAATACCTAAGGATTATCGCCTGAATCGACTGATCCACCAACTTGGCCGGAGCGCACCTCCGGCCAAACACCCCCAAGTCGCGTTACGCCTCATCGCCACCATCCTGAGGTCCAGGCAGTTTGCCCTGGACCTCCTAACCATTTTTGCAGGGTCAACGCGCTTTGACTCGCGCCTGGAGGTTATTTTGGAGCCTCGCCGGAGCTCGCGAAGCCCTCCAGCTCCGCTGGCCACCCGCGAGCACCCCGACCTTTGCCGTGGTATTTTGATGCCCCCAGGAGGAAGAGAAGACCCCCCAGGAGCCTCCACGACCATTTTGAAGCTCCCTCGTCACCGGAGGACGGAGATCTTGGACGACGAAGCTCGCCCTCGCAGGCGTTCTTCGCTGTTCTTGGTCCTAGCCTCGCAACCGTCGGATCGTGGAGGTTTTCCAGATCGCACAGCCACCGTCGGATGGAGTAGCGCCAACACCGTTCGATCATCGTCAAGGATCTAATCCCAGCCGTGCATCGTCGAAGCGTCATCGACCGTTGGATTCACGCCACGTGTTTAAGTGAAGATTCGCAGCCGTTGGATCAGCGCGCCAGGGGTATTTTGCTATTTTAACCCCACACATTTTGTATTTACTATTTAGCACTTAAACTTTCGTCTGTAGTGTAAAAGTTTTGTAAAAATTGCAAGTACGCCCTCGCACTTATTTTATTTACACACAAGTCCTCTGCCACGTCACCTCACGTGACTAGTTCACGTGAGGTGTGAGTATTTGCAGGGACCCCCCTGGGGTTTAGTTATTTAACTTTAGTCCTAGAATTTTGTCTTATAGTGTAAAACTATTGGAGCTTTTGCATGCGTGCCCTGGAAGATTTTGAACATTTACAGTTAGGTCCTCCCATGCGCGTGATAGTCACGAGTAGGGTTTGGGGAAATTGCATTGATACCCTTCCGAGTTTTGTAATTGTTATTTGGTCTATTAAATGCAAGATTTAGTATAAAATTTTGTGAAAAAATTGCTTGGATGCCCCTGGATGTTTTGATATTTGCATATCTACCCCTACCAGGCTGTGGTATTTTGGTAAACTTGTCTGATTTATTTAGAGCATCAATTTAATTCGAAAAATTCTCAAAAATTAAACTTAAGCTCCTCTGTGCTTGTACTTTAAAGCCATATTTTTAGTTTTTGATTTTATTGCTTTTTCATATTTATTAAAAATCAAAAACTTTCTTTTTGCTTACTATCTAGCTTAGAAAATACCAAAAAATTTTCAAAATACCTCGAAAAATTCCAAAAAAAATTCCCTACTGTCTATTTTAACCTATTTTAGAGTCAGTCCAAAAATCACTAAAAATTGCAAAAGAAAAACCTTAAAAATTCAAAAATACACAAAAACTTCAAAAAAATATATAAAATCATAGAAAACTTAGAAAAATATAAACTCAGTTCATTTCTTCGATATTTTATCCTCTTTGTTTTAAAATTAGTTTGAAAAATTTTGGTGGCTGTTTGCTATTTTTAATTTCCATTTTACCCCCAGCCAGTAGCTTGTTCACTATTTTGATTTATTACAGTGTTTAAAAATACCAAAAATATTTTGAAAAATACCCAAAAATCACAAAACAGTAGAAAATCATAAAAACACCAAAAAGATTTTATTTCTGAATTTTTGGCTATTTTTGCACTTTTTTATAAATTTTGTAGCACCTCTTCTATTACCTTGTTTATATTTTCCAATATTGAAAAAAAATAAAAAAAAATATAAATTATAAAATTATAAAAATCAGAAAATTAAAAACCAAAAGACAAAATTAAAAAAATAATAATAAATTTTTTTAAACCCACAAAAATATTTGCTTGCATAGTGTAGACACACTTCACACTCACACACACATTTGTTTGATCTACCTTGTTTGCTCCACGTGTTCGAACTCTCTGCATACTTGCTTGCTATACATCTTTTGTGCAGAGTTAAAAATAAATTTTAACTCCACATTTATTTCTAATTGCCTGATCTATAGTGTGGGTTAATTGTTGATTAATTCCAGAGTTTGATTGGTCAACACTTCGACTGTGTTCCCGCCTTGTGTTGAACACAAGACCGATCGATTTTTGGAGTTATCACACAACCGCTGCCCTTCGTTCACGTCGCATCAGATCATATCACACCCGTCCCTCCGTGCGTCACTTCCCACTGTTGGATCTCCAGATCCAACGGCTAGATACCCGTCTTCCACCTCCCGAACGCTCTCTCTCACACGATTTCCATATCGCGCATCGACTTTCCCCTTCCCTTTTTCTCCATCACTTCCGATGCCCTCGTCCCTCGCTAACCACCTCACCACGTTCCTCCATCTTCCACGATCCTCGCGGGCCAAACCTCCAACTTCATCATCCTCCCAGTCGCTCCACACCTCCCTCGAAACCCACGACCTCCATCACTGGAACCGCCACCTTCAAACTTTAAATACACCGCCACCGCCCTCGATCCACATCATCCACCTTTATGCGGGGCACGGCCCAGCCCTCCGCCACCTCCCAGTGACAGGGGGAGGTGGCTGGATCGAGCGACGACGACCATCGCCCCCGGTGAGATCCTCCGCCAATCCCGACGGTGTCGCGGCGCCTTCAGGCCCGCTTGAGCTGCACCAGATGGCTGCAGGTGTCCAGCGAAGACCCGGGGCTTGATTCGAGCCCCAGCCCAAGCCTCCGTCCACCTATCTCTCCAGGCAAGCTTCCTCCGATCTCTTCTGCATTTTTCTTAATTTTTGCTTAATTTTACAGGTCACTTCCCCCATCTCCGTCCTCCGATGAACACCCTACAATCTCCGCCATGCTCCCCCCATTCACGCGCCACCCTCCGATCATCTTCTCCTTTCCTACATACCTCAGACCACACTCGACCCACCTCCTCCGCCACCCACGGCGGAGGAGCTCTGAGCTCCCATGTTCTCCGCTCCCACACGAGCTCCCATCCATTCCACCTCGCACGCACAAGTGTTTGCTCGCTTCGGCTATCGGCCTAACACTGCAGGTAGACAAATCCTTCATTGGACGGAGACTTCGCCGGAGTGTTCTGGCCGAGCCTCGATTCCGTCGTCAGAGCACTGATGACCCAATCGCGGAGGATTAATGTCTTCCTCAAGCTACGAGCGTCCTCGACTTACTTCACAGAAGCTCAGGGGAAGACCACCGTGGCCGAGAGCAAGCGGTGGAGCTGGAGCTCCTTCGCCGGAGCTCCAAACTCGCCGCCGGCCGAAGATGGAGGACGAAGCACAATTGCCGTTGGATGGTCTCCTCTCAGCGACCATCCAATGGCCCCAATGAGGCCACGCCATCAACTTCAATAGCCGTTGGATCCTCTCGATCCGACGGCCTTCATTCGGCCACGCGGCAGTTCTCGAGACCCCTCCGAGCCTCAGCACCAGACCAGGAGGTTCGGATGTTCCGAACCGAGCCCGAGCCTGCTCCGAACCTGCACCGAGCCCGCACCAGCACCCGAGCTGACCCGAAGCAGCCCGAGCCTCAGAGCCGACCCGAACCTGAAGATCACGTGCACGTCACGTGTCTTTTGGGTTATTTCTACAGGAGCACCGCCTACTTCTCCAATTTGCAGAAAAGTCCAGATCATGTGCAGCGTACGTGTACTATGGGCATTTTGCACTTTGGCCCTCGCGACTTTCAATGTTTGCAAAAATGCCCCTGTGCGTGTGGGCAATTTACAGGGAAGATCCTGTTCTTTTACGTAATTACATTTTAGTCCCTCCCAGGGGCCTGTCTGCAATTTTTATTTCATGTTTTCTTTCACTTATGCCCTTGTCTTTGATCTTGCATATCTTGAGCTATATATATCCGATTGAGATTATTTCAGTTCCATTTTGAAGCTCTCCTTGCTGTCTTTCTTATGGCATGCTTTAATTTCAGATTTGATACTATGATCCGTAGTGCATTATTTCATTATCTAGATGTCCTAATTTCCGTGGTTTTTATGCCTAAATGCTTTATAAATGTAGAGTGCTTCATTATTCGACTCTGTTTGACTCGCATGTTTTATGGCTCAAGTAATTCTCATTTTGGACATATTATTCGCTTTGCATGTGCATTCATTTGCTTAATAAAATAAAATAAAAAACTGCATTTTTATTTATTTAATGCATTATATTGTTGTATCCTTGCATGCTTTGACCTATATGTCTTTAACTCAACGCTTAATTAGATAGATAAAAATCCGACTAATACGCGAGAGGCTCGTGTCCCTGAGTTCGACCTTAGTATCTTACCAAGTAAAAAAATTACGACCATTTCATTTTGATTGACATATATTTAAATGAGGTGGTCTTTCGATGACCCGAATTGGCCCGACTACGATGACTATTCCAAGCGCTAAACCAACACTCTTAAAGGGCCGATTTTTAGGTTTATCAACTATACACACATTTATTATTGGGTGTAATAAATTTTGATTCATGCCTGCTTATTTATTACTTGATATTATTGTGTGGGTTAATTGTTGCTTAGTCACTTGGACTCCTTTGTCTGTCACCACAACGACTCAGTGGTTCCGCCTTGTGTGGACCACAAGATAGTCCCTAAGGTTTTCGGGTGGCTAATCAAATGGCGTCATTATCGAGGAGCAACTGAGTGTAGCATCTTTTCTTTTTTTGTACATATTTATCTGCACATAACTTCTTTTTATTTATTTACCTTTATTATTAATGTCTGATTATATGTTTGTTGTGTTTGATGCGAGGGCCCGCTACACGAGGACGACTTCTTAGGAGGTCGATGCAACCCTGCTTGGTGGAGTAAGGCCTTCTTGTCCTGGCCAGTAGGAGAGGCAACAAACAAAGCATGGAGCTTTGTATCATACATTCTAGCTTAGATTTTATTTTTTGTGAAGAAGTGCCATTAATTTATTTATTGTAAATAATTTGTAATGATTTTTGGACTTGGACACTACTCTACCTACGAGTTCCATTGTCCAAGTGATTGTTCACCTGGGGACCTCATTGCGATTTTTCCCGTTTTTGCCTTTATTTTATTTTGTTTCTCATGTTTTGAGCTTTTCGCTTTTATTTTCATTTGTTTTATGTGATTGGATCCCCTAGATCTAGGCTTTCTTGCATCGGTAGCTAAGTCCAAACACCTAATAGAAGCTTGTACATATAATGATATGCATTCGGACTTAGTCAAATAAATTAATTATATACTTATTTAACTTGGAACCATGCATCTTAGGAACTCCATACAACGCTTGCAGGATCTGTTGTGGCGAGCACCGAGGAGTCCTCAAGACCGGACACTTAGTATCTACTTTTGGAAGTTTGCATTTGGTTCTTCCCGATAATAGCAAGTATTCTTTAGCACGGTTTCATCGCTTGCATATCACCATGTAGTGCAAAAATTTCAATTCTACCTTGCATCCCGCATGGAGAGCATTGAGAAGCGCTGTAAGTCTTCTTACTTTGCATGCATTATTAGTCACTAAGGTAAGATTTCCATCATAGTGACAACTTGCATTGCTTTTACACCCCCCGTGTTTATATCATTTATGACTCAAAAGAAAATACAAAAAAATCGTTAGGCGGATTGCTTTGAAAAATACCCAAAAAAGTAAAAACCCAAAATTCCAAAATAAGGGGACTGCTAAATAAACTTTGACCTTAGTTAACATCTGTAATGGACTTCATTATTTTGGGTTCATAAAGCCCTTATTGTTTTCAGTTATCTTCCAAATGGAGTGGGGCACGACCCCTCGGGATTAGTGCCAAAAACCCGTTCTGTGGTGACTTGATTATCACCTGGGTGTGGTGAAGTACCGACGCTTCTATAGCACGTGGACGAGTAGGACTTGGTCAACGATGGTATTCCCGCCATGTGTGGAACACCGACCCTGTACAAAGTACTGATCTTAGGCCATGCCCTCACAAAGGGTGTCTGTCTCATCGTCTCGCATCCGAGTAGGGCCATGCACTCTCACGGGTGATTCCGTTGCGAGCTTGGTCCAAAGTATTGGATTTGCCACTATGGGCTTCCCCTCTCTTATTCTTTGATTGAGTAGGCCCCTAGGCACGAGATCAAGGACCTTTAAGCTGTAGAACACATGATACAAAGGATGTGGAAGAAATACATGATACTTTTCCGGTAGTACACACACTCCTATGGGGTTAGCCGACAAGGACTCATTATCATATTTGTCTGAAACAATAGTAAAATTGAAAAGATAAAAATAGCTGATCTCTTATGGCTTCACATTGTGTTGAGTTGGTGAACCCAATTTTGTATTATTTTTGTATGGATCTAGATTAAGGTTCAAAGATCACGCCCCGCACATTGGTGCAAATTTTATTCATGTTTCCTTCTCTTTGACCCCTGCTCACTTAGAGCCTTCTACTTTTTTTGCTCTCCTTTTATTCTTCGTTGACCCTCGTATCTTTCTTCCTGCATTGATATTCCTCTTATTTTTCCAATATGTCGACTCATGGATGTTTCAGTCGGGACTCCGCCGACTCCCACATCGATTCCATGAATCTGGCATCTTCAATAAATTTAAGGCGATTCTCGAGAACTTGGTTCGGATCTTGCAGACCAATCTCCAGACTCCTCGTCTTCTTTCCTTTCTACTTCCTTGATAAGCCGGGACCACTCTTGTCCCATCATCGCCTGTTGTGAATGGAGGTCGATTACAATCCACATTAAATGCTCTATTCACAGTTATATGGGATTGACCCTAATCTCATATTCACCTAGTCAGTTGGTGTTCAATTTTATAGTTGGTCTGATTGGGATTCCTTTCATATTGCAGATTGAAGTCAGAACCTGGATCCCAATATGGAATTTGTGTCATCTGACTCAGACCTTGAGATGGCTTCTCCAGGCAGAAAAGGAAAAAAGCAGCCTCCGCAGATGGAGCAGGGCCAGTCACCTAACCAGAATCAAGTAAGATCTCAATTGCTCACGTCCATTCAAGCCATACAACAACAGCTAACTGAGAAAGTATTGGCCCAAACTACATTGCAAGAGATGCTGAATGATTTGAGGAACATACCATGAGGAGGAGGATAGGATGAAATACCCTGCAATGACCGAGAGGAAGAGGAACAAGGACATGAGGCTCCAAAGCATACGCTGAAACAGACTTGCAATCTTGGAGACAAGCAGATGACCTAGTGGATTCGCATCCCACCGGTGCATGCCCACTATGAACTCAAGCCTCAACTCTTTGCTCTTCTTCCCACCTTTCATGGGAACACTAACAAGGAACCTTACATTCACCTACAACAGTTTGCCCGCATCCGTGGAACCACACACTACCCTAACATTCCGTTAGGTGTAGTAAAGATGATCGCATTTCCCTGCAGTCTCCAAGATAAGGCCCTGTACTGGGTCAACCATCTAGGGAAGGTCATGACGATATGGGAGGATCTTAGATCTGCATTCCTCCACTAGTTTTACCCTCTCGGTCAGTTCAATCAGATGCAAGCCTAGATTATCAGCTTCTCCCAGGCTAGCTACGAGTCTGTTCATGAAGCATGGGAGTGATTCGGGGATCTGCAGGAAAAATGTCTCCACCATGATATATCGAAGACCATCTTGGTGCAACACTTCTTTGGGGGCCTGACTACTGAGAGTCAGAGGCTAGTCGACACAGCCTGTGGTGGATCCCATTTTACCCAGGATGAATATGTTGTCTGGTTGATATTTGAGGAAATGATCGAAGGAGAGGCATCCCTCTCTTCATCCCGAGCATATCAATAGCAGCCCCAGATCATCCACAAGCTGTCCATATAGCAGCGTCTCAGGAAGCGGACATAGATGAAAGCTCTAACCTCATCATCATTGGGGGCCATCCGTCCAAAGTAGGCATTGTTGAAAAACAATCACAAGATCTCGAGAAACTGTCACTGATCGAATAAAGAATCCAGCATCTGGACAAGTTGGATTAGATCACCAAGTAACTGGAGTTGCTGGTGAGTGCCATCAATGCTTGCCAGTCGACGACTCTACTATCTGCGACTCCAATTGAAAAGAAAGAAGAGCAACCCATGCAGCATCTGCCTCATCCTAGTCCACAATAACTGACAGTCCAACACGTGTACTACATGCAGACACCCGACTAGGCACCGCAACAGCAGCGGTTAGTTGTGTACCAACCAGATCCCCAATCTTCTTATGATCCCTTCTCCCTCCACCGCCTCTCACTCAAGAGGTGAATGAATTTTGGTCTAATGATACGCAGTTGGCCCATCCAGACGGACCTCAACAGGGCCAACATGCAAATTCTCGTCCATTCCTTTAGCATCAAGGAGGGAGATATGTCTAGCACAACCAATAGCCTCAACATCAACGGTCTCTGTAGTACCATAATTTTTGGAGATAAAATCAACCTCACCAGCAGCTGCAGCACCGTCAACCGTATAACTCCTATGCGGTTGCTCCTTATCACAGTAATATTAGTTTCCTTCCTCCTCAGCATCATCAGAGCAACAACCAGCGGCCTCCGCAACATTATCAATCTCAACGTGGTCAGCACACTGAACCATCTGTGGTAGTTCTCGTGAACCTGACCCTCGATTGTTTGGATCAACTGGTGAAGAGCCTTACTAAGATGAGCCAGAAGCCCGATGACCTGACCATCACAAAAACTCCGATCACGATGCAGGTCGAAGCTAACCCTAATAACTTCAAGAGAAAATAGCAGGTAGTGTGTGATGTCCCGTCCAACCCTATAGAGACAGATAATCATAATTTTATTTTATCTAATGTTGTTATTCTTAGGAGCGGTAAGACTTTGCCACCGTCTGCCATTGTTAGGGGGAAGAATAAAGTATCGTTTGGTGAATCATCCTCTTCTACATCAGCCGTGCTAGCCATAGGACCGAGTGAGAAAGAAGAAGATGGAGAAGTCGCATCAGCTACAACTAGCCACTAGCACCAGCAAAAAGACAAAAAAATCAGGAAAAAGGAAAAAGATCAAAAACAGAATAAAAGCCAAGGTGGAGTCGAGACAATCAAGGAGACTCCAGCACCAACAGCCGATCCCATGCCGATTGACAAAGCCGAATTTGCTGCTTTTCTTCCCGCATCGCCTACCTTTTTGGATGATGGCTTACCTTCTTCTGACCAGTCATTTATAAATGTTGATTCTAATGTATATAATAACAATGCTTTTAATTCTATGAATGTTCCTTTTCCTGATGCTATCCAAAAATCAAAAAAATAATAAAAAGTAAAAAGTGCAATGTATGATCCATCAGTTGTGGAGATTATTCAGAATATGGTTTTGGAAGTGCCCTTAATGAAAGCCATGGAGTATATGCCCACTGTGAAGAAGGGTTTGAAGGAATCATGTACGAACAAGCGTCGGTCGAACCGCAATGATAGCGTCTCTTTAATCAACCTCATGCCCTCATCATTACTTCAGGAATTTGGGCTAGGTTCGTTAAAACCTACAAAGATGATCCTTTATTTCATTGATCGGTCAATCAAGTGACCCTGAGGTCTGTTAGAGAACGTTGTCGTAATGGTGCAGGACATGCAGTTTCCTGTTGATTTCGTAGTCCTTGATATGGACTCTCCTTCACCATTACTCCAGACCCCGATTATTCTTGGCCAACCATTCATGTGAACTGCAAAGGCCATGGTTGACTATGGGTTTGGGAATATCACGTTTCGCTCGAGCAGCGACATAATAATAATAGATATGATTAGTGAATCAAAGGTCGTATCTGGTGAAAGCAGAGCAACACCATCTGCAGCAGACTGTGACATTATTGCATAATTCAAAAGTGCAGATTTATCTTTAAATGACACATGGACTCAGGAAATCCTCTCCCCTGAGGAGGACTTGGAAAGCACAGTCCATACATGCTCCAATGTCAACTAGGAGACTGATTCTCACTTGGTGATGGGCCTTTTTGATTCAGAAAATCCATGTCAGTCCGAACTTGATGAATTCATTGATGATTAGTTCAGCACATTATCAGTTGAGCCACAAGTGTTAGAGGTGAGTAGCACCTTAAAAATCTTAGCAGATAAAATACCTACTAGCATTGTTTCCGAGGTATATGAGAAGAAAGTTTGGTCAGAACATGAATTAAAGTATCTCCCAGCAGGCCTCAAGTATACTTTCCTTGTAGGTGCAGAGAAGATGTATCCGATCATCATTAGCGGCAGGCTGACCCCAGATCAGGAATCTCGATTACTCGAGGTTCTAGAGAAAAATTGCAAGGCACTTGGTTGGAATGTATCAGACCTTTACGGGATCAATCCTGTTATGTGTTCACACCACATCTATTTGAAAGATGATGCCAAGCCATCCCGAGAATTTCGGAGAAGACTGAACCCCAATTTACGGGATATTTCATGAAAGAAATCACGAAGTGGTATGATGTAGGCTTCATTTATCCCAGCTCCGACTCCAAATGGGTGAGTCCCATGCATGCAGTTTCGAAGAAATCATGGATCATCATGATCACCAATGAAAGAGGAGAGAAGATTTCTACTCAGGTACCAACATCATGGTGTTTGTGGGGATTACCACTGCCTGAATGCCGTAACGAAGAAGGACCACTTCCCCTTGCCATTTATTGATCAAGTGTTAGAAAGATTGGCTGGCAATGAGTTCTTCTGCTTTCTTGATGGGTACTTTAGGTACAACCAAGTGGCAATTGCCCCAGAAGACCAAGAAAAGATCACCTTCACTTGCCCTTTCGATACTTATGCTTTCAAGAGAATGCCCTTTAGTCTGTGCAATGCACCTGCCACATTCTAAAGGTGCATGATTGCGGTTTTCGTCGATATGGTTGGTAGTTTTCTCGATGTATTTATGGATGACTTCTCGGTCTATGGTAATAGATTCCATTCTTGTCTTGAGCTCATAGATAATGTGCTTCAAAAATGCCGTGAAGTAAATCTTGTGCTATCATGGGAAAGGAGCCACTTCATGGTCACCAAAGGAATTGTGCTGGACCACGTCGTTTCCAAGCGTGGCATGAAATTTGACCTGACAAAGGTGGATGTTATTGCTAATCGTGAGCCACCTCAGAACATCAAGGGTGTGAGGTCATTCTTGGGACATGTCGTTTTTTACAGGCGATTCATCAAGGACTTTAGTCGCATTGTCAGACCTCTCATTGAGCTACTCTTTGAGGAGACTGAGTTTAATATTTATCAATAGGTTCTCCAGTCATTCACGTAGTTGAAAGAACTAGTCACTCAAGCTCCCATCCTACAACAACCCGATTAATCTCTCCCCTTTGAGATCATGAAGGACGTATCAGCGTTCGCAGTTGGGACTATCTTGGGATAAAGAAGAGATAAGATGCCCTATGCCATTTACCACGCCAGCAAAACATTATACGAAGCTCAAAGAAACTATACTGTTACATAGAAAGAATTGTTTTTTTGGTTTTTGCCCTTGAGAAGTTCAGATCCTATCTTCTTGGATCTAAAGGTTCAATTTATACTGGTGATGAATCCACATTTCATCATCTTTATTCTATCATTTTGGCACCAAAAACCCTAGCAAATGCCTGTAAATAGCATTAATTTCATCATCTTAGCATTCATGCATGCGCATCTATATAGTGTATAAAATGCTGTAATTAAGGCCAAAATTATAGAATAAATAAAGAAAAGAAAAAGAATAAAATATTGTAAATATTTTATGACCCGAAACTCCGATACCTAGGCATCTTGATGAATAGGTCGACAAGGAATAAAGTAGGGGGAGATAAGGTCAGAAATACAGATAAAATACCTATACATTCTATTCATTCTTTATTCATTTGGGACCTATTTTTGGTTCCACTCTTTATACATCAAATAAAGAAACTTTGTACATGAAAGTTGTAGATAATTTTATAAAGAAAAATACAAAATTGATTTCACAGAAAAATAATGTACAGATAAAAAGTTATGATCTGAATAAAAATCCAGAATGCCAACTTCCCAGACCCGTATCTCACAACTGACAACTCCAAATGCAGCATACTCACCTTTAATTGTATATAGAATAAAATAAGCTATTTAATGGCGGTGGTTTCGCATTTGGCAGAGCTACGGTTTGAAAGTTGAGTTTTGGACCCACATTGTACAGTGTACCGAATAAAATATTCAATTTACTATTTATTTATTATTTTTATAATTTTATATTTTTATAATGTTGTAATTAATACTTATAATAATTATGTACATTAAAATTGGAATAAAAACCTAAATAAAACTCAAAATAAAATACATACATATTTGATACATAGGTATTATACCTGTACTTATATCTATATAAAATATACTTCTATTTTATTAAATATACAAAATAAATCAGAAAAATAACATAAAAATATATTTATGTGTATAAAAGTATTTTATAATTTTATAAAATAATAAATAAAAATAAAGAAATTAAAAACACCAAAATAAAAATTAAATAATAACATATATAGAAGAATATACCTACAAAGGGCATAAAAGTAAACTTGTAAAAATATATATCATAAAAATAAATAAAAATCAGAATAAAATACTACATAAAAAAATAAACATTTTTTCTTTTATAACCAAAAATTAATTCGGCCTTTTTCTATTTTTAAACGAATTAATAAAATGATTTTTCCATCTTTTTCTTGGTTGGTCCACGTGGACCAACCAGGAGCCTTCGACTGTTGACCGGCGGGTCAACAGCCTGTCCTCGAACCCTAAGCCTCCGATTGGCCTCGTTTTTTCCCCTCTTTCGCCCTTTTTTCGAGGCCACGCCCTTCGTCCTTTGCCACCGCTTCCTTCATGGAAGTTGTGCACTGTACATCCATCTCCATCGCCGACCTCCCAGATCTCTTTAGATCTTCATATCTCGCCCGTGACTTCGCCTCGAAAACCCGCATCCAACCTTCTTCAAATACGAACCCCCCACTTCCATCCTCGGTTGGACTTCCTTCGGACCACCCCTCTCCACCTTCGTGCGCTCAAGACCTTCCTGGAGGTGATAGCTCCCGATTGTGCTCTTCAGCCTAGGTGATCGAGGTCGGAGAAGCTCCCAGCACCTCCCGCAACCCGGCGGTCGAGGTAACCCTTCTCCCTCTGGCTCCGGCCATTGAGGGCCCTTCCCCGCTCCTTTATCTCATGCATTTAGTTCCTGTCATCCGTAGGATTAAAAATAATCAAAAAAATTAGAGTTTCGTCGCTTAAATTGCCAGATCCCTTCACACGGCCGGAGCGCACCTCCGGCCGATCATCTCCCCATCGATCTACGCATCCCCACCCCCATCCAGAGGTCCAGGCAGTTTGCCCTGGGCCTCCTTAACCTTCTTGCAGGTCAAAGCACGACCAATCGTCCCTGGAGGCGAGTTTTGAAGCTCGCCGGAGCTCTTGAAGCCCCCGCAGCTCCGCCAGTTGCCAGCGAGCGTCACAGCCTTCGCCATGCCCTTTTGCCGCATCCAGGAGATAGAGGAGGACCTGAGGAGGCCGCAGCCCGATTTTGAAGCCCAAAAGCCATCGGAGCTGGCCGGAGGAGCTTGAGGAACTTCGCCCAGCCGGAGCTCCGTCGTGCTCTTCCAGCTGCCTTCGCCACCGTCCGATCAAGGGAGCCCCTCCAGTTAGAACGTGGACCGTCCGATCGTCAGCGCTCAGCCACCGTTGATCTCAGCCGAGATCTAATCTCAGACATCCACCAGCGAAGCGTCATCGGCCGTCCGTAGCGCGCCACGTGTCAAGTGGCCTCGTCACTGCCGTTGGATCGCGCGCCGAGGGTATTTTGCATTTATACCCTCGTGCATTTTGTATTTATCTTTTAGTCTAAAAACTTTCGTCTGTAGTTTAAAAACTTTGTAATACTTGCATGTAGGACCCTGCGTTTCTTTTATTTGCACTTAGGTCCCTCGCCACGTCACCTCACGTGACCAGTTCACGTGAGGTGTGGGAATTTTGCAAGGGCACCCTCGGCATTTTGTGTATTTTGTTTTAGTACCAAAACTCTGCTATCACGTGTTATACTTTTGGAAATATCGCAAGTAGGCCCCCAGGTTGTTAGAAAATTACATTTTGGTCCTCGCCAGGCGCGTGCAAGTCACGCGCCCTGGTGGGAAAATTGTGTAGATACCCTTGCGGGTCTGGTAATTAGTTTTTGGTACGAAAAGTTGAACTTTCAGGCTAAAATTTGTGGAAATTTTGCGACAGTGCCCCTGGTAGTTTGAGTATTTGCAGATATACCCTTGCCAGGCCTGTTAATTGTTTGGATGCTTGTTGTCATTATTTAAATTATCATTTTAAGTCCAAAAATACCACAAAATTAGGGTTAAGCTACTGGATACGTGTACTTCATCGCCATATTTTTAGTTTTTAATTTTATTGCATTTTAATATTTATTAAAAATCAAAAACATGCTTTTTATTCCCTGTCTAGCTTAGAAAATACCAAAAAAATATCAAAATACCTCTAAAAATTCCAAAAAAATTATATAGTGTCTATTTTATCCTATTTTAGTGTCAGTCCAAAAATCACTAAAAATCTCAAAAGAAAAACACTAAAAATTTGAAAACATTCAAAAACTTCAAAAAAATATATAAAATCAAAGAAAAATCCAAAAATCACAAACTCAGTTTCTGTTTGTTCTATATTTTGTTCTCTTTGTTTAAAAATTAGTGTGAAAAATTTTAGTTCCTGGTTGCTATTTTTAACTTCCATTTTATTCACAGCCAACAACTTTCTCACTGTTTTCTCTTATTTTAGTATTTAAAAATACCAAAAACATCTTGAAAAATCCCCAAAAATCAGAAAAACAGTACAAAATCCTAAAAATACCAAAAATATTTTATTTCTGAATTTTTGGGTATTTTTGCACATTTTTATAAATATTTTATCTTGCCTTTTGTTACATTGGTTTTAAATTCCAATATTGAAAAAGAAAAAAAATATAAAATATAAAATTATAAAAATCAGAAAATTAAAAAGAAAAATACAAAATTAAAAATTAATTTAAAAAAAATTTAAAATTAAAAACCCACAAAAATTTCATTGTTTGCTTGTTTAGTGTAGACACATCACACGCATTCACTTGAGCACAAGTGTTTGAATTACCCTGCTTGCTCCCTGTGTTCGAACTCTCTGCATACTTGTCACTATACACCATTTGTGCAGAGTTAAAAATAAATTTTGACTCCACATTATTTCTAATTTATTGATCTTTATTGTGGGTTAATTGTTGATTAAATACAGGTTTCATTTGAGAGTCGCCACAGCGACGGTTGTCTCCGCCTTGTGTGAGACACCAATTTAGACTCTTTTGAAATCCGTGTTTATCAACTGGCCACTCTACTATCCGGTATCTACAACAGAAGAAGGATACGAAGCCCAGATTGATCAGATGGATCCTTCTCCTCCAAGAGTTCGACTTAGAAATCAAGGATAAACCTGGAGTTCAGAATGTGGTAGCATATCACCTCTCTAGAATTGAATGTCAAGAGCCTCTGCTAAACAATACACCCATCATAGAATTTTTTCCTAATGAATCGATTCTCAATGTGGCAACACTTCCTTGATATGCCGATATTGTGAACTACCTCATCTCGGGTGTAGTTCCACAAGATTGGACAAAGATTAAGAAGGACAAGTTCTTGTCCGCTATTCACTTCTACCAATGGGAAGATCCATACTTATTCAGGGAAAGAGCAGATTGTATTTGGCGTCGGTGTATCCTTCAAGAGGAGCACAATAGTGTCCTCGAGCATTATCATTCGTTCGAATATGGTGGACGCCACTTTGGAGACCGAACGACAAAAAAAGTATTACAGTGGCCTCTGATGGCCCACACTATTCAAGGATGCCATAGCATATGTCAAAGGCTATTTGTCAGAAAATGGGAGGAACCTTCACAACTAACGACTCAATGTCCTTGAAGTTCGTTCAAATTTTCGATGTGTTCGATGATCGGGGCATTGATTTCATGGGCCTCTTTTCTAAAAATTAGGGATATTAATATAGCCTTCTTACCATTGATTATGTGAGTCGTTGGGTAGAATCTATCCCTGCCCGAGCCGCTGATAACCATGTAGTTTGTCAGTTTCTGAAAGAGAACATCATTTCACAATTCAGGGTACCGAATATTCTGATATCAGAATGGGGAATCACTTCATCAATAAAGAGGTCAAAAAATTAACAGACGATTGTGGAATAGAGTATCGTGTCACTTCTCCATGTCATCCTCATACTAATGTCTTGACCGAGTTGTCCAACAAAGAAATCAAGACTGTCTTACAGAAGCTTGTAAAGCCGAACAGAAAGAACTAGTCCCAACTCTTGGACTCTGTTCTCTGGGCATACATAACTGCTTACAAGTCTCATTTGGGCATGCCACCCTATTGTCTTGTGTATGGGTACTTGCAGTTGGACACATAATGTATGTGGTTTCAATGTGCAAACTTCCTCATAATAACGGAGAATGGCAACCAAATAGATAATAAGGCAACAACCTAGGATTTGTGTGTCTCATAGTCTTGATCTCTCATCGAATGTACTTTGGAAGTGAAATGTTGCTGATGATTGTAATTGTAAAATAATCCTTATAAAATCTAAGAAGATGTTTTGGCATTCATATGTGCGCTCGACATTTGATCATGGATGACATGGTTCACTGCATTATGCAGAATGATGGCTTTATAAGAGATGATGCATTCAAAATGCTTGAGTACCTACCTGAACTAAGTCTTTAAGAGTTAAGATGTATGTAGATATGATGAGTGTCATCATTCGACTACATATACTCTAGTCATTCATGAAGATTCATAATATTCGTATTATATGAATTGAATGAAGCATGTATAAATGCTGAAGTACTCTTATATTGAAATCTTTTTGAATTCAATATAAGAGATCCTTTATCTTAAGCAATGGTTGTTTATAGATGAAGGGAGCACAGTGGAAGCATGGGTTGGACCCAAGCAAGAAGGAAAGTCAAGGAGTTGACTGTACTTCTGTAATTTTCTTATAACATCCAAAGAGTTGGATGAATGCCAAACTGTAACAAGCTAATGTGTTGATAGTATGACTGTCAAGTCTGTCTTGGATCCTTAGAGAAGGACCCGTATAGTGCATCGGAATAATCAATATCTACATATCATCATTGAAATTGACTTACTTATTAGATAAGATTAAAAGTCTAATAATTGTAGCTCATTCTTCTAATAACACTTGCAATTGGTTGCATATGTTTTAGAGGACTGGAACATTTGATCTTAAGGATTAATAGTCATCTATATGTATATTGAGGCAATTGTTGCAACAATCTCTATTGGATAGATAGACTCCATATTTCCAGTGGGAGAGTCCTTAGTATTGGAGAATGTCTCTATGACCTAGATATTAGAATACACTCATTGTTTATTTCTAAATGTTGGAAATAAACATGACTCCTGAAATAGACCTATCATAAAGAGTTATGATGGATATATTTCAGATAGTATTCCAACATCTAGTGGACTCTGCTAAATTAGAAAATTAATGAATACTTCATCAACATTTCTGATACTGAAAATTAAACATTTAAAGATCAATAGGAGGATGAAGACCATTTGACAATGATCTGGCATCAAGCCTTGGACATTAGTCTGTTGATGAGATCAATAGACTAGTAAGAGATAAAACTTTAGAATGTCTGAAATTTCAAATCTTACATACTTGTGAATATTGTATTCAAAGTAAAAATGTCCAAGACACCCTTCTTTGGAAATTATGCAAGATGCCAACGTATTCAAGATCTCATACATATTGATGTATATGGACCATTTGTATCATTATAAACATTGATGATATGTGATATCATTCGTTGATTATTTGTGATATGAGATTTCTTTCCTTCACCCTAGAAACCTTTGATATTTTCAAAGATTTCATAATTTTGATTTAGAACCAAAGTTTGAAGGAAGATGAAATGAATTTGATGTAATCAAGGTAGCTTGTACCTATTGGATGAATTCAAGGCATACCTTATAGAGAAATGAATATCATTCCTATCTCAATCCTCATAATGTACCTTAACTTAATAGAGTTTTAGGGAGATATTATTGGATCATGTGTGACATGATTTGATCAATAATGAATCTTAGCATAATTACCTCTTAGTTTCCGAGGTATATATGGAGTAGAGACTACAATATATATCTTTAATAAGGTTCCATGCTAGTAAGCTGGAATCATACACCAGAGAGTGCTACTTCATTAGGGAAATAAAGGATGATATTGGATACCTACTTTATGACCTTGAGATTCTTAAAATATCTCATCTCTAAGAATGCGATTCTTAGAGGATGACTCGCTTGAGAATCAAGATGAAAATGAAGTGAAGGAACTTATTTAATCTTGAGAAGATAATGAGGCTCCTGAAATCAGAAACTAAAAAGACAATTAAAGATGAAATACTAATATCTCTTCAAATGAGTTTGAGGATGGATTCCATGTGTCAATTAAGTCTGAAATTGACTGGAATTCATATGATGAAGCTTCTAAAGATCATAACATGGAAAGATGGATGTTAGCAATGAATTCTAAAGTAGACATTATATACAAGTGTTGTATATGAACCCTCGAGGATCCACCTATAAGGGCAAAACTTGTTAGGTGTAAATGGATCTTCAAGAGAAAGAGGGAACCTGATGAGAAGATAGAGACCTTTCCAAGCACGGCTCTCAGCCATGCGCTACACACCGAAGAGAAGACATCGCTTGAGATGAGACTTTCTCTTCAATGACCATGCTTAAACCCATCAGAATATTGCTAACTATAGCTACACAACTTGACTTTGACATCTTCAAGATGTGAGTAAAGATTGCATTCCTCTATGAATACCTCTCTGAGGATATTCATATGAAGTAGCCCCATGGCTTCATGTATGAGGAATAAAAGGTGTGCATGCTAAAGAAATTCCATATATGGACTCAAATATGCTTCTTGTAGTTGGAACAACAGATTTGATGAAATTATAAAGGTTATGATTTCAGATAGAATCTCGATGAACCGTGTGAAGCTTAATGGGAGTACCATTGTGTTTATCATGCTAAATGTAGATGATATCCTAATCATTTGAAATGGTATAAGATGATAATAAGTGTTTTATAGACTGGCTACTCCATACCTTGAGATATGATCTCAAGGTTACCTCTTAGATCTTAGTTCGAAAGTTGTTCAGAAGCAAAGAAAAGAAGGTATCAGGACCGTCACACAAGTGGTACACCTTGGACATTTTCATTTTCTGGAAAATTCCAAGAAATGCTTCTTTCCCTTAAGATATGGTACTGACCAATCTAAAGAGATAACACCTCAAAGAGTTGAGGATGTGAACACCAAAGCTATATGTCCTAGTGCATCAGCTTTAGGAAACTCAATGTATGCTAGATATGTACAAAAGCCAGATGTATGCCATGTAGTGGGAGTAGTAAACTGTTGCTAATCTTATCTTAGTTGTCGTAATAACAATATCTTCAAAGATGACAAGACTTAGAGATACTGATATCAAAGTCTCATCTTCAAGAACTTAAGACTTTATAGATAGTGATCTAAAAAGGTCTTAACTACATATACCTTAGGAGATAGAGATATCTAGGAATAAGGGTATTCTAATAAGGATAATGAAAATTACATATTGGTTATAATAAATAGTTTCAAGGACACTATAACTGACAATATTGAGTATTGGTTGCATAAGATACAACATTCGCATTGGATGTGAGCACTATTATTGGGAGATATGCAAGTTCCATAAAAGGACTTGGCATAGTCTCTCGAGAACAGAGTGACTGATCAGCTTACCTAGCTATTTTTCTAAATAGCCTATGATTGTCACATGAGTGTGAATTTAAAGATTAACCCATTAATGGTTTTTTGGGTTACTGGGAGATTGTTAGACATGCGAGCCCACAGCGAGGCATTATGCAATAAATGTTATTGCAAATATCATTCTCTGATCTGAAATGAAGAATAACTAATTTGAATAATATGTCCCTTAGTACAATTAGGGTTATGTACCATGTTCATCTTAATGATCATACAATTGTTGGTTCAGCTGTTGAATCGTAGAGGCTAGTGCTTGGATGAATATCTAAAGAGTTAGATTGAGGACTCATCAAGCACCATCAAATGATTATTAAGAGATGATCTCTAGCCTGAGAAGGAGATGGTAATCCTTTCTCTAAAGGCTGATATCTAACCGACCTCTTGATACAGGTTCTTTGCATAAGAATAGAGATTCAGAGGTGTTAGATAAGTTAGGTCAAAGTGTTGACTTAACGAGATCGAGATAACCAAATACCTATGTCGTATGCTGTCACGATATAGGCACGTATCCTCTGACCGGAGACAGATGTGTTACTATATATCTGAGTATGTACATTTGACATACCAATAGGTTGATGACCTTACTAAGGTCTATACACCGGCACGCTGGTGTGCATACAAGGGCATATGAGTAGTACGATCTCTCAAAGGGATCATACATCTTCATTTACTGAATCGGAAGACATGAGCTCACTCATGAGATATTGGGAAGAATCAAATTCCATGCAAGGTCGTCTCACTTTGGAAGCTTGACTGAATTTGTAAGGTTTGATATATGCTTTTAGAAAGTATATGATCAACACTTATGTATGATATATGTTTTTGGAAAGTATATGATCGATACCAACTCCTAATAGTCAAATGGGAACTTAATGATAAAACCCTGAAGTAGACAGTGTGAAATTGATCTAATACTTCAGGTTTATTCTGGGTCTTCCAGTATGCAGGATGTACATGTATTAGGAATACCTGAGGGTGATGTGATCATAAACGATTGTATAACCATGGTGCTTCTATTCCTAAGGAGTGATGAAACATGTCTGGATTTTAGTGACTCCTCTCAGTAGAGAAGTGATTTGATCTTGGTCCAAATATTGGACATTGATCTGAATGTGATTCAGATGTAATGAGAAGATTATATTTGCGGTCTTGATTTAACCAAGCATCTATGGGAGGTCCGCAAGATCTAGATTTGAGATGTCATCTCAATATCCAAGTCATTATATGTGGAAAAATACAATCGTCCTGTCCTTATCTCCAAGTACCCGTGGAGAAAGCGCATTATCCTTGAAAGAGTTCTGGATAATTTCATTATTGATATATGTATACGAGCATTGAGAAAATTGATAATTAAATGTGATTTAATTATCATGAAGAATATGAATTTGATTCATATTATAAGGAGAGTTATCTAAGATAATTAAATGTGATTTAATTATCAAAGACGTGAATAATGTGAATGTGATTCATATTATTTGGGCACAAGAGAATAGAGATCCAAGATGACTCAATATAATTTAATTATCATGGATATGAATAATGTGGATAACACTATCCATATTAATCATATATTTTATAAATGTGATTTATAATATATTAGAGAAAGCCTATTGTGATTTATATTTGTTGATTAATTATTAATGTGAATTGGATTCACATTGAATGAAAATATAATTTACATTTTATTTTGGGCTGTGAATGTGATTCACAAATTTCCAATGGCATGATTGCAATGTTCTCAAGATAATCGAGAATTATTATTGTGAGATAATGTTGGAATGAGATAATGTAATTTCATTGGAAAATATTGCCATCTAACAAAGATGGTGGACGACCACCAAGTCCCAATTGGATTGGGTGACCGTCCCCCCTTGATTGGTAGATAATTATCTCCTTCCAATTATCTCCAAGATAATTGATTTTTTTGAAATTAATTTATATTGATTATTCAATATATATTTAATTTAATCAAATTAATTGTTGTTGTATTTTTACAACAAAATTATGGCCATTGAAAGAAACACAAATCAATCTCATCCATTGGTTTTGTGTTGTTCATGGATTGAGAACCATGGATTCCAAAATGCTATATAAGAAGAGACATCCCTTGCTCTTCAAGTGACATCAAATAATTGCTCTCTCCCTCTCTCTCTCTCTCTACACGCCAAGTCTCTCTCCCTCTCTTTCACTGTGGTCGTCCACCAAGGAGCCCTAGATAGAGTCGCCACCGTCGCAACATCGTTGTTATGTCACTGGATCGTTTGCTCATGGATCTTCATGTCCTTTGGAATGCCTCGCTCGTGAAGAAGACATCAGATCTCGTGTGATGAGATCAGGAGATTTGCCGCTTGGATCATCAACATGGATTGCGAGGAGCACACGTCTCATCAACGCGTTCGCAGGCGTCTCCTCCGTTGGATCGGACTTGAGACATGAGGTCTCTTCGTTTATAGACTCGATCGCAACCACGCTTCAAGAGGTAAACCTAATACTTATATGTGGTTTAGATGAAACGATCCAAGAAGTGTTCTTAGATCATGTTGTTTCATCTTTGAAAATTTTTAATTCTACTGCTTCGAGCCACTAATACGACTAATCGCTCTCGACCGCATACGATGCGATCCTCACGCTTCTGTGACGCGTTTAAGGATCTTTTCATATCCTTCACAGATTCCCTTCCGGAACTATGATTCAGAGTTCTTTTTTTTATAATAGGTTTAGTGATATCTAGCAAAACTCTGACTCTATAATAACTGGAGGTGCTAGTGCCAGTGTCTAGGGAGAAGTCTATGACGTTGCCTAATGGAGTTAATATTTTTAGATATGATTTCTTGCTTTTGGACTGTGATGGGGTTTTGTATACTTGGACCCCAAAAGGGGGAATGACTAAACTTGTAGTCATCAATCAAAATATTAGATTGCTCCTTTTCTAAGAGTATAAGATTACTGCCAAAGTGACAAGGGGACCTATTCCAGATGAGATCATGTTCAGCTTGTGAACGAAATCTTGTTTTCTAGCATCTTCCCCCCATCTCCTATATGTGAGATGCCGCATCCCATTATCCAGGCCTTCCTCACCATTTCCACAAGTCCTTTTTCTAGAAAGGTAGTAGTTTAAAATACATGCAGTTCTTCCAAGCTTCTGCATGGGAGGAGTCAACATCAGATACTTGGACCGGTTGTGTAGCTTCATTGTCCATATACAAAAAGGTCTTGTAGGTATTTTATAAGTTGCTCCTCGTTGGGTTCCATATTAGGATCCTGTATAGGCCGCACTTGTGATGGTCACGATCGTTTGTACTCAATCAATAGGGCAGTGCGATCCCGCCCACACAAATCTACAGTTGCGCAGCAACCTCCAGTTACACATGGCAATGGTACCGTGGTGACCTCCAATGAGGGACTTTGCGGTGTTGTGCAGGTCACAAGCAAAGATCAAGCATGTTGGGTGCTCGGAGCACGCCATTGTCGTAACTGTCCTCTGGCAAGATGGGGGCGCCTTGGCTTCCCGCAAAGGGTGCCTGACTTCCGGTTTACATGTGGTTCCTATAAGATGCAAAGATCAATGGAGTGTCTGTCACCCAAGAGAGCAAGAGACGGCTCCAGTATAGAGAAAGGAATCTGATCCTTTACAATGTCTTGATTCAGACGATGCTGTGGCTGCACAAGGGGGACACAAACCTCTAGTTAGGGTTACGGGGGGAAACTGAACATCGTCGCTGCTACGGAGAGATGACAAGCAACCAACATTTCACCGGGAGTGGGAGGGGTGGGGGATGCGAATGTGGAAGGAGGGGGCTGACAAGGCAGACTTACTATGGAGAGGAGGGCCAAATCGACACCTTGTTGGTGGGGAGTTGTCGCCTTTCAGAGGGAGAGGGGAAGATGAACCGCCTTCCCTCGCGAGGGAGAAGGGGACTATATTTTCCCTTTATTATTATTGCAATCAAATTTTATGCGAAACATAAACATGATTTTTACACTTGTGTCTCTCTAGAATTATGCAATTATAATTAATCCTTTATCTTTTTTGCGAGATTAGTTGTATTCCCCTCAAAACAGACGTGGAGGATTAAAAAAATAGAAGAACGAAAGATGAAACGAGGTAGTTTTCAAGGAGAGGATTGCAGTAGAGGTGTTATAACCCTCTTTAATTTTTTTGTGACTTAGATTCCAAAATTTAACCTTATAGATTGAATCCTAGATTAATGCTCTAAATATCCTCCAAATTTCACTTAAATCAAAGATTATTTGCTATTTTATCTTAATTGTTGAAGATTCTGATCTTTTTTGAATGGAGTTTAAGTTGCTTAGATCTAGACCGCATGTTTGACCATTAAGATAAAATAGCAAATAATCTTAAATTTAAAGAAAATTTAGAAGATATTTTAAAGCATTAATTTAAGATTCAATCTATAAGATTGAATTTTGAAATCCAAATCACATAATTTTTTTTTAAAAGATTAAAGCACCTCTGCTGGAATCCTTTCTACATGAGAGGATCCTCGTCCAGTTTTCAAGCATGGGCAGCACCCAGAGTAAACGACGTGTCTGATCGATCTGGTGCCGCGCTAGATGTTAACGAGAATATATATCCTCGATGCAGACAAGACATGCAGCCGGCGGGCCACGGAACGGAAGGTCAACAACGTACGTGGACTCCCCGCCCCGCCCGTGACTCCCACCCACCGCTTGTGCTTATGTGGCCTGTGCCTTTCCTTCTTCTTTACCCGTGACGCGACAGCTGCATCCTTCCAACACACCACACTCCAGTGATCGATCCACTATGCGTCGTCCATCAGAACCCGCACATGCGACTGCCCGTCTGCTGCTGCTGCTTGTGCTCTTCTTCTCACTCCTCTCGTTGTCGGAGAACAGGTCGTGCACAGTGAAGGCAGTGTTCGCCTTCGGGGACTCTACGGCGGACTCCGGGAACAACAACTTCCTGCCGACGGCCTTCCGCAGCAACTTCCCCCCCTACGGCCGGGACTTCTTCGATCACACCCCCACCGGCAGGTTCTCCAACGGCAAGCTCCCAGCTGACTTCGTCGGTATGAAGGCACTCAAGCTAAACCTTACTATAATCCTCCGCTACCGCCCATCTTCTCTCTCTATCGGTTTATCTATCACTAGTCACAATTATAAATCTTTAACAATGCTAAAACGAATTATTTGTTTCAACGGTACATGTCTTAGTTTGGTGTCCATCTTGGATAAAGTCAAATTTATATTTTTTTTCAAGAAAGGAAAGCTACTTCAGAGATATTTTTGTCGTTTTTTTTTTATTTTTTTTTGAAAAATACCATTATGGATTTTCATAACTATATCTTTCTAATGTGCCATTCGGATTTCGTCAGAAACAGAGACTCTTATGTTCTACATCTAGAAAATATCGATTACAACAAATCTAAGACCGTTAAAATTACCTGTTTTAGATTGAGGGTATATGAGTCTTTGTTCTGACAAAATTTGAATGACATATTAGAAAGATATAGTTATTAAAATTCATGATGGTATTTTTCAAAAAATAAAAAATACGGCAAAAATTGGTAATGGAGTAATTAGGTTAGCTACTTCATGAAGTAGCTTCCTTTTCCTCATTTTTTATAATTTTGCTTTCCTTATTGTTTGTAATAAAGGGGTAAAGATTTTGTGATTATAATGAAATTTGTTTTAAGGATTAGAATACGGAAAAATCCTATATTTTATACAATAGTTTTTCTAGCCAGCAAAAGGAAATTCAACATACATGCATGTTGATCATTGTTTCAACCATATCTTCCTCTCGTTGCAAATATCTTATTGGAATATTTATAATCGTTATTAGTTTCCACAGCCTTTTCAAATCTTATACAAAATCTTCTCCTTCTTTCCCATTTGATTTTCCATTTTTTTCAATCTAACTTTGGGTGAAGTTTCAAACAAAATTTACATTCACCTTCTTCGAAACATATGCATACATAGTAATGAAATAAGGAGTGTTGAGCTCAAGGAGAAATTAGATAAGTATAAAATCCCAAGTGTATAGGTGAAAAAAGCGTGAATGGTTTTATACTAGATTTGTGATTATGTTCTTTTTGTAGTTTTGTGATGTTTTTGTTTCCTTTTGTTTTTATGGATTTTTATATTACCTGGAATTTTTATTTTTCTATATCCTTCAAATTTTATTTTTATTTTGGAATATTTACACATATAATCTTGAGTAGTTTTGTAATTACGCCATGAACCTTAAGTGTATGCACGTTAAAATACATTTATCAAAGGTTATGCACCCACCGTAACCCTTGCTAATTGCATTTTAACGTGCATACATATTTATACCCATATCCTGAGTGTGAATGGCTTTTGGCCAAACATAATTGCGTTTTTAATGTTTTAAAGAGACACAATTTTTGGCTAGAAAGTAAAATTTTGGAAAATAAAAATATTTTTAGATGGACTATGGTATAGTGGACCTATTACGATTTTTGGGTGAAGACTACTATTGATATAATTTAATATGCTATAGTTTTCATCTAAGCGTCAATTCTCAACTAGAGTGCTCATTTTTTTTAAAAAATGATAATAACGATACTTAACGTTGAACTTTCGGATTTAACAACCATATAAAAGCATTGAAGAAGCTTACAAAAAAGCTTGTATTTAAGAAAAAAAAAAGATTGGAACTCTTTTTGCTGTGTTTCAAAAACGAGGTTCTTGATTGAGAATTTGAAGCATAAGTGGGATATTTTTTCAGTCTACTTTATAAATAAATGTCCGTGTATGTTAATGCTTAAAAAAATTCAATCTAGGATAGTGGACCGACAATAATAGCAATTTCAATGAATTGGTGAATTTGTAATAACAATGTATCTTTGTCATAAAGAAAAAGTATAGTAGTCTACTGAGATCTTTTAGTCTCGTCCACTCACATGCATTTTATAAATAATTGGTGTATTTTCCAAGAAATGTCCTCACATCTTTTCATGATGATAAAAAGTGATCTCCATTAAATTGGTTAAGATGTCATGTGTGTGGATGTATTAACAGCAGTAGCATCTTTTCCTAGTTCTTATGGAATGACAATTAACAGTAAATGTGCAATTAATGCAGTGTCTTATTTGGGACTGAAGGAGCATTTGCCACCATATTTAGACTTGTCCCTAGGGCTCGAGGAGCTGTTGACTGGCGTCAGCTTTGCCTCTGCAGGGTCGGGCTATGACCTCTTGACTTCACAATTTTCTGTATGTTGCCCTAACGTCCTTTTATCTTCACAGTTTTATTGAAATGCTGGTTTTGATTGACCACTTACTTTTTTCTTCTGAATTATCAATCTATAGTTATTGATTTGCTTCGCAGTTAGCTAATACTGTAAGCTTTTCTTGCAAGGAAGGCGAGCTGAAATAAAATGGAGTGACTAGGAGGTATAAGGGTCATGCCATGGAAACACCACAATAAAATCTTCAATAGTCTAGTAACATAGCAATGTGTCTATCACTGGAAGGACTGTGATCTAAATCCCCCTTCCTCATATTTACCAAAATAAAATCATAATAATAATAATCAGTGTCTTCCTTACACCTTACACAACCTGTTTGGTTGCTGGGTTGGGTTAGGCTGGGGTATCCTTATGAATAGTAAACTGTGAGGAGGGTTGGGAGGGTTGGAAGGAGGGGTACACCGGTGTACCCCAACCCAACCCAGCAACCAAACGGGCAGGAGTTTCTAATTGCTACCACCTTGCATTTGAGGACCTTTCTTGCCTCCCGCTCGCTCATGTCGTGAGATCTCCAGTTTGTGATTGTATTAAATCCAACCATTTATAGGATTTAACGGGGCTGCCTCTTTCCCTATTTCGACGTTTATTTTATTTTATTTTTTTGAAAAATATCATCATGTATATTCATCTCTATATCCCTTCTATATGCCATTCGAATTTCGTCAGAAACAGAGACTCCTCCGACCTCCATTGAGATAATGTCGATTTAACAAATCCTGTGACCGTTAAAAAAATGACTATCTGGATGGAGGTCATAGGAGTCTCTGTTTCTGACGAAATTCGAATGCATATAAGAGGAATATAGAGATGAATATACATGACGATATTTTTCAAAAAATAAAAAATAAAAAATACCGAAAACGACGCGAGGGCAGCCATGTTGGCTGCCCCAAGGGGGGCAGTCCCGTTAATCTCTTTATATTAAGAGGTTAATGGGGCCGCCCCCTTGGGGAAGCCAACATGGCTGCCCCCTGCCGTTTTCGGCATTTTTTTTATTTTTTTTGAAAAATATCGCCATGTATATTCATCCCTATATCCCTCCTATATGTCATTCGAATTTTGTCAGAAATAGAGACTCCTACGGCCTCCATCCAGACAATCATTTTTTAATGGTAACATGATTTGTTAAAACGACACTATCTCGATGGAGGCCATAGGAGCCTTTGTTTCTGACGAAATTCGAATGGCATATAGGAGGGATATAAGGATGAATATACACGGTGATATTTTTCAAAAAAATAAAAAAACGTCGAAAATAAGGGGCGGGGCAACCATGTTGGCTGCCCCAAGGGAGCAGCCCCATTAAATCCTTATTAAAGTGGTGAACATTTTGAGTGATAACGAATAAGAGAAAGATGCATAAGAGAGGATATATTTGTAATATGATCACTTTATCATATGGTAGCTTATTCCAAGATAAAGTTTCTTCTCCGAGATAAGCTAACCTTATATCCCAACCAAACAGTGATCACTAAAGCACTACGACAAAATTGAGCTATAGTGACGGTTTTTTAAAAATCCGTCATTAAATTAGCCATTTTTAAATATATAACGATAATATTATTCATTGTGGAATGATTTTTTGTACTCAAAATCAGCGATGAATATCATATATGTCGTTATATCATTAGCAACGGTCTACATAGCGACGCTTATCCGTTGCTATTTTTCAAACTTCTAATTAATCGTCGCTAAATTTTGAACTAAAAAATAGCGACGATTGGTTGATATTTTAAAAAATAGCGACGGATAAGCGTCGCTATATGGATCGTTGCTAATGATATAACGACAGATATACTATTCGTTGCTAACTTCGAGTACGAAAACTTATTTCGCAATGAATAATATCATCATTATATATTTAACAACAACTAATTTAGTGACATATTTTGAAAAAAACTTCACTATAGCTCAATTTTGTTATAGTGAAACAAAGTGTGATAGAAGTTTGCAAGTTATCTAGTACAACAACTTCATATTTGGCTTACAAATATCTATGTATCCAGTTCATTATCCTATTAATTTGGAGATATATATTGCTAGTTCTTTGTTTCTTTAATTTTAAAGATAACACACACATAGTTAAATATATCGTAGTCGCTCACATGTTCTTTGTAATTGTAAGACTACAAGTGTCGATTTCAGCTCAACAAGTCTATGAAGCATCGTTGACTTCAACCAAAGCAGAAGCTTAGTTTGTTGCTTAAGTTTGTTCAAAAGTTGTTGAATTATTTATTTGTATTATTTTAGAAAACTGTAATCTCCGGCAAGCTTTAACATATAATTTCCAAATCGAGATATCGGAAATTCCAATTCTGGTCGATCTTTTATTCGTAGTGATCGGTCGTTACTAATCGACCATGTCATTTTATCTGATCGATCATTGCTTATAGACCACCACTTCTTGACCAGATTGATCATAATTTGAATTTTATCCAACGATCAATACTGAACAATCAATACTTTTTGACCTGATCGATCAATTGCACCTGATCGATCATCTTGTTTATATTGATCAATCATTTCAGCAAATCTTCTCTTATTTGTTTCTTATTCTGTTTCCAACAATCATATTTCTTGAAGACCTATATAAGAGACCCCATACCCATTGTTCTCTAGAAAAGCAAAAAGCTCTTTCTAAGTGATTTCCTCTACTATTCATTTTCATGTTCATCGATTTGTTCCATTATTTCTGGAAGAATATTGTCAATTGATAGTTGTGAAACATCTCTATTGATTCAGTATAGTTCGATGGCTTGCCATCGTTGAAGTTCTTGTAATAGTAGTCAGAACTCTTTTGGTAACTCTCCTCAATGCAGTGATATTTATATTTATATGATTTTACCTAATCACATGTGTTATCTGTGATATAATTATTGTGCCATATTTGTAAATCTTGTGCAATTATATTTTGCCGAATTATCTCTAGATATCACTAGTCTATTGGAGAATATTTTCTCGATATTTGTGAAAATAAGTTCCTTAGGAAAAGATTGTTGTTATATATCTTTTTGTTTCTACTTAGCATATTTCTATATGACTTTAGGTGTATGATCCTAAATTGTAGAGAAACTCTTGGACATAAGATATCCAAGGAAGCAAGGAGAAAGTCAAAAGCTCGTATGTTCTTCTATTTGGGCTACATTGTCTAATCTATAGTGTTGATCTTGGTGTTTCATCTGTGTTTTTGAAGCGTCAGCTTTGTAAACGATTGAATATCTGCGTAAATATCTGGAGATTTAGTAAATCAATTGACTAGCTCGACTAATCGAGAAATTTTGAGTCACGAAGACTCATGTCGTGATTTTACCCAGGTAGGTTTCCACATAAAAGTATTGTGCAAGTGTGCTGATTGGATTTGTTGGTTGATTGTTTCTGTGCTTGTTGATTATTCCACATAAGTTTTTAAAATTGTCTTGAACTACTACTCACGCCTCTCTTGTGGTATCACGATCCACAAACTCACATTTGCTATCTAAACTTGGATCAATATCTCAAAGTTACTCCTCGACGATACATCTGGTAGGTATTGCAAGCAAGAGTTTTGAAAGCTAATCCACAGTCAGACCAACACACTTCGACGAATCAAACAACAACAATTGGAAGGTACGAATGTAAATTTTCCTACTGTGTATTGATATCGATGTTTGTAATATCATAGAATCTATATATGCAAGACCGGTTGCTAGAAGCATCTTATCTGACTACAAAGAAAGCGACTTACAATTCCAAGGCGATGAAAGTAATCTTCTATACAATCATAGTCTATGAGTTCAATCAAGTCTCGGCTTATAATACCACATGTGCGATTGTGGGACATGTGAGCCCAAGACGAACCATTTCTAATAATAATTGTTATTGTAATCCTTTTTTATATATCAATAAAAGTTATTGATGTTTACCCCCTATCTGAGATTAATGAATGAATGCACTTATAAGGTCTCTTAGTACAATTAGGGTTATGTACCATGGCCATCTTGATAGTCATACAATTATTGATCCAATGGTTGAATCATAGAGACTGGTGTGGATTTTAGTTACTCCACTCAGCAGATTGATTATACAATCTTAGTCCAAGTACTGGACATTGATCTGAATATGATTCAAATGCAATGAGAAAATTAGATATTCTGTATGACTTGGTCAGACATAGGGTTGAGCATTGGGCCAGGCTAGCCCGACCCGACCCGCAACCTGGCCCGTTAAGCCCAACCCGAACCCGTTTAAATTCAGGTCGGGCTCGAGCATCCAAAAATAACCCTTTTCTAAAACAGGCCGAGTTCGGGCTGAGTAGAGCCCGACCCGAAGCCCGGCCTGAATACCCGATCCTAAAACCTATATAGACAAATTAAATGAAGGGACATGTATTAGTTAAAATAGTTGAACACATTAAATATCTATGCCATCTATCACATAATAAATATTTATCCATATTTCTGTTTGAAATTATTTGATTTTTCCAATGTCAACTATTTTACTATAGGATGAAAAAATACGAGGTCAGAAAATTATTATGTATAAGATTATTATCTTATTTCTTGAGAGTTTTATCATGGTGCCTTTCCGAGTTTATGTAAATGCACATGTATATTATAATATATAGGGTTTTTATCACTTGTGCCCCTCCGAGATCTCGCAATTTCAGTTATGCCTCTATCTTTTTGGTAATATCAGTTGTGCCCCTCACTTCTTGCTAACTATCCCTTGTGTCCCTCGGGTTAGTGACCGTCCATAATTAACACAAACAGACGCTAACTTCAAGGACACAGATGTAATTAAATTAAAAAAAGGACAGAAAAGTCCTCCTCCTCCGTCTTCTTCCTCCCTTCTCTTCCTCCTCTCCCATCTTCTTCCTCTTCCTCTTCTCCCCATCCTCGGCCACCCACACCTCCCTCCCCCCACCCACCTCGGCAACCGCCATCAGCAGTTGCGACCCCACCTCGCCCAGGCCCGCGCGACGTCGACCGGAGGATGGACACACCTCTTCCACAACCCCTAGGCCCCTGCCCCCGCCACCCCTGCACCCCACCTCCTGCTGCTCCTCCCCCCGCGCCTACCCCCGCCGCCCTCGCCACCCCCGCGCCCCCTTCTGCTGCTCCTCCCCCCGCCCCTGTCCCCGCCGCCCCTGCCCCCTCCTCCTGCTGCTCCTCCCCTCACCCCTGCCCTCGCCCCTGCCCCCGCCACCCCAACCTCACGCCGCCCCGCGCCACGCCCCCGCCGCCTCCGCCACCCCCAGCCTCACGCCGCCCCGCGCCACGCCCCAACGCCTCCGCCACCCCTCCCGCACCCCATGCTGCCCCGCGGGACTCGCACCCCCGCACCCCACCTCGCACCGGCCCTCGCATCGCTGCCCTGCCTCCATGGCCTCCTGGCCCCATGCTGCCTCATTATCCCACGCGTGGCCGAAGTCCTCCAGTGGTTGTAGCCCTAGCTGCCTCTTCCGAGCTGCCCCATGCCCCCTCCCCCTGCTTCAGTTTTTGTTAAGATAAGATAAATTTTTGACTAATTGATTCATAAAAAGTCACCAAAAAACTCAATAAAATTCACTGTTTGATCCGTAACAAGTGATATATCCTTGAAAATGTAAAAAATTTAGAGAATCGATGGATGCATGAAGGTGTCACTAAGAGAGGAAAATTATGAAGAGAAGGGAAGAAGAACAAATGGATGAGGAAGAAGATGAAGAAGATGTCTGGACAATAATACCCCTCTTATCTGCACCAATGTTTGAAAAAACCATGGTTAAGTCAATTCATTGACGATCAATCTAACGGAAGGGC
Organism: Ottelia alismoides; assembly: GCA_037367405.1. NCBI lineage: Eukaryota > Viridiplantae > Streptophyta > Magnoliopsida > Alismatales > Hydrocharitaceae > Ottelia > Ottelia alismoides. The sequence continues at coordinate 1,488,906 of JAZKJV010000170.1, forward strand.
ATAAGTGATAACAGAGAAAGAAGTGAGGGGCACAACTGATATTACCAAAAGATAGGGGCATAACTGCAATTGCGAGATCTCGGAGGGGCACAAGTGATAAAAACCCTAATATATAATATTACTTTAACTAATCATAATCCCTCATGACTCACGGCATGCCGCCATAACCCAACCTTAAAAAAGTTACTAGGTCAGCCGGCCCAAACACGACCCGTTTAACTTCGGGCCGGGTTCGGGTTCAAGCTGGCCCTTCTAGACTTTTTCGGACCATGGCTCGACCCGAAACTCGAAAAAATAAACGAGCTCGAGTTCGGGCAGAGGCCCAACCCGACCCACGTAGCCCGATAATCAGCCCTAGATCATAAATCTCTGAGCTGCCTTCTACATATGATATGAGATTTGATCTCAATATAAAAGTTACTATGCGTGGAATATACAATCACCATGTCCTTATCTCCAAGTATCTGCTGAGAAATCACATTGCTCTTGAAAGAGTTCAAGAATAATTCTATTGTTGAAAATATTCGAGCATGGAAATGATGACTAAATATGATTTAATCATCATTAATAATGTGATATGATTTCACATTATTTGGAACATGCAGAGAGACATCTAAGATAATTAAATTGGATTTAATTATCATAGATATGATTAATGTAGATAGCACTATCCACAATAATTAGATTTGCATTGTGAATATGATTCATAATATCATAGAGAGTTTAATTGTAAATATGATTTACAATTTATTAAGTTAATGTGAATTAGATTCACATTATACAATCAAATATGAATTTGATTCACATTGTATAATTAAATGTAAATGTGATTTGCATTTTATATTGGATGGATGAATATGATTCTTAACTATCGATGGCCTGATTGAAATTATCACAAACTAATTTAGAATGATTTTGGTGAAAATTCAAGCAAAATATGTTGTTGCAAACATGTGAAAAATATGATGAGATTTGAGAATCTCATCAATAAGGAAAGATGAGCCCTCCATTCATATTAAGGAGTGGATAGCCACATGCAGAGAGACTTGATGGTGGCCGTCCACCCTAATTAGGATGGAGGATCTCCTCCTTTCTTATGATTCTACATTTAATTGATTTATTGAGAATTAAATTTACTAGATAATATCTTCAATTTATTTATTTATTTTAAATTAATTATTTTTGGAAATTATTGTAACAAAATCTAGACTATTGATTTCAATTAGGAGTGCAACCTAGCCTATTCTTTATAAAAAGAAGAGCCAACCTTAGGCTTTTCTACAAACAAGTCGAAGCAAGAAAACTCTTTCTCATGTACATGCCCAATTTATCTCTCTCCTTCAAAACCTACTGGTCATCCATTCTCGGGTTTTGTGAGAGCTTCGCCATCATCGCATTGTTGTTGTGCTGCCGAATTGATGACTTGTAGATCTCCACCTTCTTCGATGCACCATGCTCATGAGGGAGACCACAGATTTCACGAGACGAAATCAGGAGGTTCCACATTCGAATCATCAAGTTGGATCAGACTTGAGATAGGAGGTCTCTTCGTTCATCGCTACAAGAGGTAAACTAATACTTGTTTGTGATCAAGATGAAACGACATGGGAATGGTTCCCATGTCACACGGTTTTATCAAAATTTTTAATTTCTTCTACCCCTTTTGACTAGTGCGACTAGTCGACCTAAGATCGCAAAAGATGTGATCTCCGCACTCCCGTGATGTACGAGGAAAAAATTATTGACTTCAAGTGGTATCAGAGCCGTGTCTAAAGGTTTTGGATGTTATCCAAATCCTAAGGGAACAAGGTTTTGGATACCATAAACGCGAGGACTTGTTTTTGCGTAGATGCATTTTTTGTATAGTTTTTTGCTCATATAAAAAAGATAATATTTTTGCACTGTTGAAGGAATTCTTGGGATACTTAGATGTATTTAGAATGTCTAAATATGTTCCCAAAAGATTCACCAATGAACGAGCATCGTTTTAAAAATCAAAAGTTCATGCAATGTTGTTTTTGCATGTAAACTCGAATATGTAACTAAATATTTTTTGGTTCTTGTTTTCCTATCATGAAATATGTTATAAACACATTAATTAAGTCAAGAATTAAACCAACAAAGTGCTTGAGTTTATTTCGCATGAATATTTTTAGAGAAATATTTGATAATCATCAATCTCCATTGATTGAATGTTTCATGACAAAATCCCAGTTCAAACTACAATAGTCCTAGTTCAACTTTTACATGCAAAACCTACTTTCTTTGCTTGATATGACTAGAAATTTAGAATCATTAAAAATATTTTACGATGCCTAAACTTATGAGTGATTATTATATAGTATCATGCTGATCATCAAGAGCAAATAGTTGATAAAACCTCTTCGTACAAATAAATCCAATTGTATTTTTCTGAATTGGAATGGAGATGATGTCTACACTAGGTATGCTAGCTTGGATACTTAATTAGCGCCTTGCATGTCAAGGAAATGCTCCCTCCTTGCATAACTCGAGCGCCTGGCTGGATCTATTTCAAGGAAGTTTAGCATGACGTGCGGTTAAGGCATACTCTAACAACTAATTGGAATAATAAATTTACACTATGTAAGGGAGTATACTATATAGTAATATCAAGCAACTAAATTATTTATTAGTTGCATTGGATTGATAATTAGTTTAATGTAATTAAACTAAGTTAATCCATGGATTGTACGACGGAGATGCCTATGCCAAGTCATAGCCCTGACGTACAAGCACATATGGATCGGGCTCTTTGTTTCTCTAAAGAGACATGTTGTATGCATAGTGACCTCAATTGTTCCTCATATAATTGAGGTGATATTGGATTACGAATAGCGAGTACTATTCTCATTGACGGTTGGTTCAATTAAGAACGAGTCAATCTCACCTTAGGGTTGGTGGCTCGGGTGTTAAAAGACCAAATTAAGAAATGCAAGTTGAACTTGCAAAGCAGAATGAGTTCTCGCTTTCTTTACCTAAGTTACATTTTCTCTTATTATTTGGGATGTAACAAAGGTAGAAGAAAGATCGCAAATCGTGCTAGAGATATAATGATAAGTATATATCTTTGCTTTGAAAGTTTAATAAGGGAATGTACTTTCAAAGTATTAAAAGACAATACAACTTTGATTTAAAATTCCTTAATCAAAGAATTAAATCTATTATATAATTATTTATATATTCTAATAAGTGTATTTCTTAATCTCAGATATGAAATCCATGAACCCTCTCAGCAAGCTTCTCGAGGTCAATCAATTGACCGGACCAAATTATTCGAACTGGCTCTGCAATTTAGAACGTGTTCTCTCGACAGAGTGCATCAATTATATGCTCATCAAAAGCAAGCACGCAAACCCTACGCCATTAGAATAACTAAAGTACAATGAAAAATATGATGAAGATCAATCATTGGCTCGTTGTTATATTTTTGGATCTTTGTCCAATGTGCTTCAGAAGCATCATATGGACATAGACATTTCCCATCATATAAATGTTGAATCTTAAGGAGATGTTTAGTGACACGGACCTCAATCGGTGTTATAACCTCTTGAAAGAACCGATTCTTTGCAAGATGCATGATGAGACATTGGTTAGAAAGCATGTAATCAAAATGTTTGGTTACCTCTCTGAACTAGATATCCTTGTGGCACAGATGGATGAAGAGTTGCTGTCTGAATTCATTATTCTATCATTGCCCAAGTATTTCAACAACTTTGGGGTATCGTAGCACATAAATAAGTTGAGCTGACAAATGCTGAGCTGATATCTTCATTGCTGAAGACATCATGAAGAAAGAGAATCCCACCGGCAGTACAATGGTTGTACGGTTCCAGGGAAAGCATGGTCGGAAGCAAGGGTTTTGGAAGGGTACGGCCAATAAGAAGAAGAGTCAAGTTGTTGACTCATCCTCTTAAGATTCCACACTGATAGCATCGGAGAAAGTCGATGTTTGTTACTGTAAGAAACTAGAGAAGTGGAAGAGAAATTGTCCAAATTACCTGAAAAATATTGAAAAGGGTAAGGCTCCAACATGTATAAAATCTACTTTCATCATTGAAACCAATTTTCTCGTAGGAAGAGAAGGTGATTGGGTCATTGATGCTGATGCTTCTGTTCATGTCTGCAATTTGTTACATCTATTTTATGAAACCAAAAAACTTGAGGATGGAGAGATAATCATTCAGATGGGATCTGATGCAACTGTTGCATCAGTCACGGTCGAAACTTGCAAACTATTTTTTATCTAGTGGGAGTCTTTTTACTTAGAGAGTGGCTCTATATATATACATATATGAAGTTAGAAGCAAATTGTTATTTGTATCTAAGTTAGTTAGAAACAGATGTGTTCCAATTTTGCAATAAAATTATTATAAGTCGTTATGGTAAACATACTGTAGATGATTCTCTAACTTTTATTAAACTCTTTGAATTGTGCATTGATGAATATATCATGAATGTTACAACCACTAGTAGTAATTATAATAACGCCCTCAAGCGATTCAAAGAGGATAAAAATCATTTAATAGTGATTTGGCATCAAAGGCTTGGTCATTTATCTATTGATAAGATCAATAGATTGGTAAAAGATGGACCATTAGATTTTTTACAAGTCTAAAGTTTACCTACTTGTGAACATTGTATTCAAGGTAAAATGACCAGAACACCCTCTTAAAATAATACCAATGCATGTATTTGACATTTATGATGTGAATGTATACTTGACTTAGTACATACCAATGCATGTGGTCCCTTCAGTACCACAACTCAAAATGGATATCGATAGAATTTGACATTTATTGATGATCATTCGTGAGATGAGTTTATCTTCCTATTACGTCATAAGTCTAAAACCTTTAAAAATTTCAAAGAATTCACCGCTTTGTTTGAGAACCAAATCAATAGGAAGATCAAACGATTCAATCTGATCAAGGTGGTGATTACCTCTCAGATGAAGTCAAGGAATACCTTAAAGAGAGGGGAATCATATCCAATCATACTCCTCCTAGAACTCCCCAACTAAATGCTATTGTTGAAAGATGCACCAGGACCATCATGGACATGGTCCGATCAATGATGAGTAAATCACTTTTAACTCTTAGTTTATGAGGATATGCGGGAGAGACTACGATATATATATATATATATATCCTTAACAAGATTCCTAGAAAATCTAGACTAAAACCCATCATGAGCTTTTTTTTGGAACCAAATCCAGTGGTAGACACTTGAGGATTTGAGATTACTTGGTCCATACCAAGAACGTTGACGTAAGTAAGCTAGAATCTTGCACTAGAGAATGCTACTTCATTGGGTATGTAAAGGATGATATTAGATACAACCTTTATGACACTGAGACTAAAAAGTTATTCGTCTCTAGGCATGTGAAATTTCTAGAGGACGACTTCTTTAAGAGTCAAGAAAAACAGAAGAAATAAATGAAGATGAAACATCCGTACCTCTTCGAAGGGGTTCGAGGGTGGTTATGCCACCTGAAAGGTATGGATTCCATGTGTCAAGCGAGTCTGACAATGATCCAACTCCATTTGATGAAGCACCATGGATCATGACATGGATAAATGGATGCTAGCTATGAAGTATAAAATAAACTCAATGCATAAGAATGGTGTATAGATCCTATAGAATCCACCTAAGGGGTAAAACGCATTGGGTGTAAATGGATCTTCAATAGAAAGAGGGGACATGATGGGAAGACCTTCAGGGCGCAGCTCGTAGCCAAGGGCTACACACAGAGAGAATGCATCGACTACGATGAGACATTCTCTCCTATGGCCATGCAAGTCCATCAGGACACTTGTAGCTATAGCTGCATATCTTGACTACGACATCTGACAGATGGACATCAAGACTGCATTCCTCAATGGATACTTCGAGGAGGATTTCTATATGGAGTAGACCTAGGGCTTCATAACGACGGAAGGTGAAGTGTGTAAGTTGAAGAAATCCATATGTATGCTAAAAAAAACTTCTCATGGCAGGAATACCAGATTTGATGAAATCATAGAGAGTTATGATTTCGTTCAGAATCATGATGAACCATGTGTGTACAAGAAGCTCGGTCGGAGCGCCAATGTGTTCATCGCTCTATATGTAGATGACATCTTTATCATTGGAAATGTGATGAACCGTGGAATTGCCCTCTGTCAATTTCATGTAATTAACATATGATATTCGTTGTAGTTATGCGATCACGGATTAATAATAAAGATCACTTAAATTAATATTTCAATTAAAACGAGTGGTCAATTTTTTTAACCTTGGGCAAGCCCAAGGTCAAACTCAGGGGGAGACTATCTCCTTAGGCCAATTATTAGATGATTTAGATGCTAGGTTTTCATGGAATATTTTTTTATATTTTTTATGCAATCTATGACGAAAATGCAATTTTGGCAAAGTTTAGGGGTTAAAATGCAAATTTCAGTCTAATAATCTCCAAAAATCCTAAAACTTGACCAGAATTTAGTCACTTTTTTTCAAATAAGTGTTTTCTAAGGGACTAACAAAGGTAAAGTACATGGGGATGATGAATCTCATATTCATCATCTTTATTCATTTATTTTAGTTAAAATCCCTTATAAAAACCTGTAAATATCAATAAATCCTTCTTTTTATAAATTCTTATTCTTTTATAAATATTATATATTTATCATTATTTTTAACCTAAAATAAATAAATAAAAAAACAAGGAAAAATAAAGAAAACCATAAGACTGTATATATGAAATAAATACAGACTGACTCTGACCCGAGATTAGGTCAAGGCCTGACCTGGTCGAAAAGGAATAAAGTAGGGGGAGATAAGACCTTATAGAAAAATAGAGAAAACAAATCTCCGTTCATATATATATTTATCATCATTTATCAGTATATATCCCATATCTTCTTCTACTATTTTATTTATCACCAAATTAATCTTAAATAAAAATATTTTCTTCTTGAAACTTGTACATAAACATAAGTTGTAAATATTAAAAATAATTGCAAGAAGAGAACCTGTACAATTTTAAAATAACAACACTTTGAAAAAGACGTAAAGCTCAACTTTTCAGATCAATATATTCTTCACAAAAACTCAAAATAAATCAAACTCACTTTTATTGTATTAAAAATTAAGCAAGCTTTAAAATGTAAGTGGTTTCATTAAAATCATAGTTAAGATGTGAAAAGTTACTTTTTGGAGTGTGTTGTATATTTATCTCTATTATACAACGTGTGATTTTATTTTTGTATTTATTTCCTTTTATTTCTATGTATATATTGTATTTTTAAAAATTTGTATATATTGTATTTGATCCATATAAAATGCAAATAAAAATTACAAAATAAAAAATACACAAAAATAAAATCATGTATATATTGTATATGTACCACATACCTATATTGTAAATATTCATATTTATTTAACCTAATAAAATAATTCATAAAAATAAAATAAAATTATGCTTAAAATTCTTAAAAAATGATGTAAATTAATAAATTATATATTTATTTGGAAAAAATATTAAAAATTAACTTGTATATATATATCTATGAATAAAAGTAAATATTTATTTTCACCTAACTATTTAATTTATTTAAATTATTAAAAATCACCTAAATTAAGTTTGTTTAATCACTAACATTTTTTTATAAAATTATTTTATTTAAATTCATTTGCTAATTTATTTTAAATTTATTTTACACTATTTTGTCTTCTTGTGGTTTTGTCTTATTCGGACTTGGTCCCTATTGGTAGGACCCAGGTCTGTTGACCCAGGTCAACTCCTCATATTCCCAGTATGCTTGAATAAACTAGCCTGGTGGTCATCTTTCTTCGATTTTCCCGGTTGATCCGCTAATCATTTGCACCTGATTTCTTCTACACTTTCATCACTCGAATGACGAGCATCACCACTCAATTAATTCTTTCATCTCTCATGCCTCGGTTCGTGCACGATCCCCATTTGAATTTCACCGTAGCTCCAGCTATATAAAAGCTCCTCTAGATCGAACCTCCCTCCCTGATTTGTTTTCCATAGCTTTTTCGCCCGAGGTTGAGACCTGGAGAAGAGGGTCGTGGCATGGCTCGATTTCCCACAACCAGGAGTGCGAGAGATCGACTGAGAGACATGATCCTCACATCGCCGGAGCTCTGCCGTGACATCTGAAGCTTCTTCTCCTGACACACGAATGGAGGCTATGATCACCTTATCGTTATCCATATGTTAATTCTAGATCGATTTCCTTTCATTCTTGTTTTTATTTCTAACAACTCATTTCGATTTCATTTAGATCCGAGTAATCCTGATCAACCTTCGATATTAGTGATTGGAGGCCATTTTCTCATCAATTCATCAATCCGACACTCGTCACACCTTCACCTAACCCTTCCCCATCCTCCTACAATACTGATCACCCAGATCCATCGTGGATCTGGTCTCCAACCTCCATTCCAGCCACCTTCGAGGAAAGTCCTCATTCACTCCCATTTTCTTTTGTTTTATGCTTAATAATGTTGGCCGAAGAAGCTCCTCCGAGCAAATAACCCTTTGCAGGTACTTTGGAGCATGTTTGGAGCATGAAGCAAGATCTGGAGCTAGCTGCAGAACACCTTGAGCACCAAATCATCGACCGACAACCTTTGAGCTTCAACTTTACATTAGGTCGACGCAGGTAATCATCAATGTTCTTCCTGTGAGCCTTGTCAGATGGTGATTCGAATCGAGATTGGCAGAGTTACGTCCGATCGAAGCTCGGTCAAACCGACCTTCTTCAATGTTCTTCTTGTGAGCCTTTCAGCCATTAGATCAAGAACATTACTCCCAGATCAGATCCGAGCCATCCAATTTGCCCCAAATGTGAGCCACTGATCAGATCTGCAGCAATTATTAGCAACCATTGGATTCACATGAGGAATTCACGTGCTCAGTGAATAATCTCTCTTTAGCCCTTTCTTGTTTCTTGTTTTATAAATAAAGACCTCTGTGGACACATGCCACTTGTGTGATGATGTGAATAATTGTGGAAAAACCCTTGTTATGTTTATTATTTGCTTTCTGGTCTTTGTTCGAACTGTATCACATGCATATGCACATGCTTGATGGTTTAATTGCAATATTTGTTTCGTACTTGTTTGCTATTATTTGGCCTCCTAACTATTTTTTAAAATTAAAAAATACCTAAAAACATCTTGTTTGCACTATTAATTCAATAAAAATTCAAAAACAGTTTGAAATTTGATAAAAAACTGTATGCTTTGATTTATTTTAATTATGTAGAAATTTGTTTGAAATTTCTTCACAAAAACAAAAAAATACAAAATACAAAAAACCCTAAAATATCAATATAAAATAATTGAAAATTCACAAAAATACATTAAATAACTTTTGTTAAAGCTTGAAAAATCTCATTACTATTTGTTCAGATTTTCTTTAATTTTGATTTTATTTTCCATTTTAAAATCCAAAAACATCTGCTTGATTTGCTTATATGATTATTTACTATTTTTACTTGTTTTGAAAATCTTAAAAATCCTTAAAAATCATAAAAACAGTAAAAAAGTTTCAAAGATACAAAAATAATTTTATTTAATTTTTTTGTTTATTTTTATTATATTTGAAAAATACAAAATAATTGTTTCCTTTAATTTAAATTCTTTTTATTGCTTTGTTTTAAAAGTTTAAATATAAAAATTCGAAAAATAAAAAAGCATTAAAAAATCAAAATCCTAAGTGTATATATATAAATTAAAAATTCGTAAAAAAATACAAAAAAATAAAAAATCCCATATAAACACCAAAAGTTGAAAAGAAAAAGATCTCTCCAATTCTTTGATTTTCATAAAATTAATAACCCTCAGGATTCATGGCCTTCCCGAGTTCGATTATTTACGCTATACAGATAAATAAATAACACTTTTTTTCTCTTTTTGTATCTCTCTTAATTTATTTTATCTTGAGAATAAAATAATTAAATTTTTGTTTGAGGCTTCTTTGGGTTGTGACGACAATTTCACCTTGTGATAATTTCCCGTTAAATAAAAACCTGAAAAAGTTCAACTCAACAGATGCCGCACTAGAACCTACTCAATGCTAGCTACTGACGCGAGAGTCCACCTCAGTCGAGTCAAGCTCCCCCTGATATGTTGAGTCTGTCCTCTCTGTGTAGTATAGGCTGCCAGCTGGCTAACTATCCTACTCGCGACTATCCTCCCACCCAGAGTCTGTGATGCAAGCCTACTAAGCCGGGCTCACTTTTGAATAGCCTCTCCATTAGGTTATATTTTGATGATATGAGGATCTACATCACTGCACCGACTATAGTAAACTCCTTCTCGTTGTACCGACATGGTTGCTAATTAAATTAAATTATTATTATTATCATTAAAATAATAAAATAAAAAAATAAATAGATAATAAAATAGAAGAAAATAAAAAATAGGTGTGATATGTCGCGACACCAGGAGCTGCCACATGTTGCTCGCAGAAAAATCAATGATTAAATTAAAACAAAAATAGAAAAGAAATAGAAAAGGAGGTCAAATCAAAAAGTGGTCTACATGAAAATTGTTCGTCTCGGCGATACCATTTTCATGAAGGATCCAAAACCAAAGGAGATCACCCGTTCAAAAAGTATTTTTAGTGGCACTCTATAGAAAAAATACCGTATTTTTTAGTCTGTCTTTTTTTCCCATTTTTAAATAAGGTAAAAATAAAATCAGATAAAATAAATATTTACAATTTTATCTAATTTTGGATTTTTTAATAATTAAGGAAATAAAGAAATAAAATAAAAGGGACATATATACATAGTTTATATACAGACTCAGAGTGATTTATTTTTTTGTTTTTTGCTTCAACTTTTATTTGATTTTTTACATAATTTATTAAAACATGAATCAAAGAAAATAAATCTAAAAGAAATAAATCAAAAGGTGTTATTTTTATACATAAAATAATAGGGTCAAAATAATCAATATGTACAATAATAAGTGAGGCTCCGAAACCCAAGTTTCACATACAAACTCTGATTCTTTTGAATTTGGTCTTGTTTTATAGATACTTGAATGTATATTAATTCAAAAGTGAGTAAGGGTTAGAGACTGTATGAGAGAGATACTCACATTTACGGCTTTTTGAACTCGGGTTTGGGTTTTATTGGGCAAATATACAAGCTAATATTCTTTTGTATTTTTCTTTTATTAGTGTTAGTAATATGCATACAATAAAGTTGATCTTATTTCATTTTGAGTTAGTAAAAAATAATTAAAAATAAGAGAAGATATGGTGCTATACATGTGGAATATACAAGAGAATTCAGGCTTCTTATTTAATGCAATTACACAACAACAAAAACTACAAAGCCTTTTCCCACTTTAAGTAAGGTCAACTACATGGAATTTTTGCCTCCATTCAGATCTATCTTGGGTCATTCTCAGGCTCGGATCCAAAAAACTAAGATCCCTTCGTATAGTCTTATTCCAACACTTCTTGGACCTTCCATGCCCTCTTTTAGCCAGCTCAACATTCCAAAACTCACATCTCCTCACCAATGCATCAGATGACATCCTTTGCACATGGCCAAACCACCTTAGCATTTTCGTTTCTGCTATTGATATTCTCTGCACATGTCTATGGTTCACAGGCCAACATTCAGATCCATAGAGCATAACATGTCTCACAAATGCTTTGTAAAACTTTCCTTTGATATTCAAAGGAATTTTCTTATCACAGAAAATAGTAGAGGCCCCTCTCCACTTTAGTCAACCTATGTTTATTTTATTTGTAACATCTCCTCAATTTCTCCATCATGTTGCAAAATAGATCCTAAGTATATAAAAGAATCTCTCTTTTGAATATTATCATCACCAATCTTAACATTGATTCCTTCACCATTGCTTCCATCAAAAGTACACTCCATATATTCAGTCTTAGCCCTTCTTATACGAAATCCTTTAGTCTCTAAAGCATGCCTCCAGACCTCAAGCTTCTCATTTACTCCATCTCTAGTCTCATCAATCAACACAATATCATCAGCGAATAACGCACACCAAGGTAACTCATCTTGAATGTGACTTGTCAACTCGTCCATAATCAATGTAAAAAGGAATGGACTCAAACTTGAACCTTGATGCAGACCAGTGTTGATGTCAAAATAGTCAGTCTTCCCAGGTTGTATCCTTACACAAGATGAAACCCTATCATACATATCTTCTATGAGGTTAATGTATAGGATAGACACTTGTCTCTTCTCCAAAACTCTCCATAATATCTCCCGTAGGACAGATCATAAGCCTTCTCTAAATCAATAAAAATCATATGGAGGTTCTTTCTTTTAGCTCTGTAAATCTTCATTTTTCTCATCAGCAAGTGGATGGCTTCTATAGTTGAGCGACCTGACATGAATCTGAATTGGTCTTCTTTTACTTTGGAAACTTACCTCAACTTTCTTTCGATTACACGTCCCTAAATTTTCATAGTGTAACTCATTAGCTTGATAGCTCTGTAGTTTGAACAATGTCTCATTTGTTCTTATAAAGAGGCACCACGATGCTTCTCCTCCATTCTTCATGTATTTTCTTTCTTCGCCAAATAACATTGAATAAATTTGTAAGCCAAGTCAAATCGCGCTCACCTAAAACTCTCCAAACTTCTATAGGAATGTCATCAAGTCCTACACCTTTCCCATGTCTCATAATTTTTAAAGCCTCCTCTACTTCCTTCCTTTGTATTCGTCTGTAGCTTGCACGATTCAAGTGACTTTCACTACTAGCTAGATTTTCCAAAGCGATCTCTCTATTTCCTTCCCCAATGAAAAGCTTATGAAAGTATTGCTTCCATCTAGTCTCTATATCCTTTTGAGTAACAAGCACATGACCTTCCTCATCCTTAATGCATCTCACTTGAGAATGATCTTTGGTCTTTCTTTCTCTTTCTTTAGCCATACTAAATATATCCTTCTGACCCTCCTTAGAATCGAGATTTTGTACAAAACTTCATAATCTTTTGACTTAGCTCCGCTTACTTCCTTCTTTGCTTCCTTCTTAGCTATTTTGTAGTTTTGGTAGTTTCATATGTTCTATCCTTAGACATAGCTTTATAGCAAGCTCTTTTAATTTCGAGCTTCTCTTGCACCCCTCCACTCCACCACAAAGCCTTCTTTTGACCTTGAGCTCATCCCGTTGACTCGCCTAGCTTCTCTTTGGCTACCCTTCGGATACAAGATGCTACCGCCTCCCACATCTCATTAGCACTTCCCTCACTATCCCAAGATAAGTCTTCTAAAATCTTCTCTCTGAAGCTTGATTACTTCAATTGAAGATTCCACTATCTAGTTCTAGTGGTCTTGGAAATCCTCATTTTCTTCACTAGCCCTTTTATTTGCACATCCATGACTAACAAACAATGTTGGGTGGTCAGGCTCTCTCCTGGGATTACTTCGCAGTCTTTGCAACACAACTGATCTCTTCTTCTCAACACAAAGTAGTCTATATTTGTTCTATTCGAGCCACTCTTATAAGTAACTAAATGCTCCTCCCTCTTATTGAAGAGAGTATTTGAAATGAAAAGATCATAAGTTGTTACAAAGTCCATAAAGACTTTTCCCTCTTCATTTCTATGTCCGAAGTCATGTCCTCCATGAACACTAGCATACCCTGAAGCATCCTTTCTCACATGTCCATTAAGATCTCCACCTAGGCAAATCATATCTATTTATGGGATTCTTTGCATAATCTTATCCAAATCCTCCCAAAAAGCTTGTTTAATCCTATCATTTAAACCAATTTGTGGTGCATAAACTGAGATGATACTCGGATTTCTTCTTCGAGCACCGCTTTTAGCAATATAATCCAATCCCTAGATCTTTACACCTCAATTACACAATCCTTCAAATCCTTATGAACAACCACTTCAACACCATTTCTGCCCTTATCTTTACATGAATACCAAGGTTTAATGCTTGTCTTCTCGATCTCCCATGCTTTCTCTCCAACCCATTTTGTCTCTTGTAGACATAATATATGAATCTTCCTTCTTTCTATCGCATCAACTATCTCCATCGATTTGCCATCAAAGTGCCAATATTCCAACTACCTATCCGTAACTTCCTTTGCAACGTATTTTGGACCAACTTCTTTACCACATACGCCCATCATGCGAGAATCCTTGCAAAATTTGAACTGCATCCGGATGGTAATGCAACTAAACTAGCTTATTTACTCGCATGCGTTCCTCTCTCAAGCGATAACCCTTGCAAATTTTGAACTACATCCAGGAAACGATGTAGCGACCCTTGCCAACTTCTCATTGCATTCGGACGATGTAACACGCCACAAGTAGGGAACACCCCAACGAAATCTAGATGTTTGCTTAAGTCCATGATTAAAAGAACCAAACAAATTTGAGACAAATTCCTAAATAGGGCTCTTAAAAGAACACTATTTAGGAATCTATCTCTCTTGCACTGGCTGTCGGCCACCTAATGTGCAACCCTCCTCAATTTACCCGGACTTTAGACCGGCCATGACTGAGTTTATTTAATGCAATTATGCATGCTAAAATACAAATATTATTTACATGTGCATGAATGATAATAATGCAGTATAGATGGATAAATGCAGCTAATTACTTGGGAACCGAGCTCTATTTTCATCTCTTTAGAGTGATGAATCATAGATTCATCAATCTCGTATACTTAAACCTTGCTCGTCCCCGAGCAACTAAATGAAATGCAAAAGTGAAATGATATTGGATTCTATACCAAGGTCATGAACAAAGGGTGAAAATGAAGCTCGACTCGACTTTTGGATTAATAATGTGGTGGAACTCCTTATTAGAATTAGAGTTTATTAAACAATAACCTCCAAGCTATGCAAGTCATTACCCATACCTGACTCAAAAGTCATCTTAGATCAACCCCCTTCCAAACCATCTAACATGAACATTGAATAAATGTCTCTGGTGTGTGAACGGTGTTAGCACTTCCTATCCAAGATGCAAGACTACCATGCAATCTCCTCCTCTAGTAACTCATCCTTAGGGAGTCAGGTATTTCGTTCTAAGTTCAAGAACATGCTAGTTTGCAACGACTGGGGGGGGGGAAGTCTAGAAGAAGGAGAAAATAAGTGGAGAGTGATCAGTGTAGTCAACTCTCATGTGAAGCTTGACCGATATAGCCAAGTCTCACTAGATATGCAGGTTATCTGAACCTTGGACCATTGTGTTCAAATGTTATTCTTTTTGATATTTGATTCTTTTTAGTAAAAATTGCAGTTGCTCTGCATGGATTTCTTGTGCCTCGATAGATATAGAATCTTTTGGTCCGCCCATATTTTGGGGTCTTAGAAAAAATTGTGCTAGCAGTCCATCCCTCATCCGAAGCTTTATTTCGACTCGGTAGTCCGTTCTTTATATGTCCACACTACCAAAGAAAGATACACAGTCTTCCAACACCTCGTCTGAGTTGATCTAAGTGCGCATTGTAGAGTACATAATTATTCCTTGTCCAAGAGTCTTCTCAGAATGAAGCGACCAGGTTAAACACTAAGAATCAAGTCTAGACATTGTCTTGTTAACTTGGAGAATTAAGTTTAAGACATGAAGTTCCTAAAATCATACTTCTCAATGAAGTTCCTATGAAATTTAAGTAGATTAAGGTCAGGTCATATCCACTCTCGGTTTTTACTCATAAATTGGTTCAGAACCTGTTGACTTCCAGTTTGCATATGCATGCCATGCAAATGAAATGCATATGATATAAAATGCATATGAATGAAGTGTAAAATTTTGAATGATTTTTTTACTGCAAGAGTGATATTCAAGAATGAATAAGAAGCCCTTTTTTTACAAAAATTGTTTTTTACCTCCTATTTTACAAAAAAATACAAAAGAGTAATATTTACAAAATTTTTCAAGATTAAATAAATTGAGTTATTTTGAAGGATTTTACAAGATTATACAAATGGTAAACACTATACACATTTTTTTACAAAATATAAACATTCTAAAAATTTACATATATTTTACAAACATATAATTTTTTTCTTTTTCATTTACCAAATTTACCCATCTCGTATTTGATAAATAATATATATAAAATATGGGAAAGTATGAGCTATGGGTAAAGTATATATGTAACATACATACCCCCTATACCAAGCATGTGTTATGTCCTCAGAGCACAAAAAGTGAGGAAGAGACATAGCTCGTATTAAGCATAGGAGAGTGAAAAGAATATAATTAAGAAGTCGACACGCCCCCCTGTACTTAAGCTCTGGTCATCCTAAGTGTAGAAGAAGAGCAAAAAAAGGGCGATCGAGGTCAAGAGGAAAAGAATGGATGAATGAATATACAAGATGGGCATCAGTCCCCCCTATACTTAGGCTCTGGTCAACCTAATATAGAAAAGGAGTAGGTGTGAGAAACGATGTGGTTGGGGAATGTACAAAGAAAAATGGAGCAGAAAAGGAGCGATCCATGTCAGTATCCTCCTATACTTAGGATCTGTTCATCCTAAGTATAGCCATAAAATGAAAACTATACAAGAATAAGAATGTATAAGGATCAATAAGGTATGTGACAAACCTTCTTACGCGAGCGAAGTGGAGGAGAATATGGAGGTGGAGGGGGTGGAAGGGACGAAGAAGAAGCGGAATTCTAGCCATCATCAGAGTCATCCTCAGAAGAGTAGTAGTATATTGTGGAAATTCTCCAACTAATTTTGTGCTTTGGCTGCCCACTCACGTGGTTGTCCAACTCAACCTCGGAGTTTCGGACAAAGAATATTCTCGTGAGGAAGTGTCCGATTGATCATAACGAATTATTCTGGTACATCTACTGGAAACAAGAGAGTCATCCTCAAACATGTTTATCATGATATATTTGGATGGTTTGCTAGATTCTGAAGCAAGGAGAGGACAGAGTTCTTCTTCCCTCCATCAGCAACTAGACTCGAGGATGTGACCAGTTTATATTGAACCTGAGAGGTGTAGGCCATGGGTTTCTCATCATATGAGTCATTATATATGTTGTATATCTCTTGTAAGGTCAGCACACATATTGGTTACGTGGTAGTGCTCTCAGTTGGCATGGATTTGGTGGGCTCATTCTCTACCTTTTGGGCAACACTAGTAACAGCTGGGCCGGTTGATGCCACATGAGTATGGATGACACTTGAGAATTCCAAGTGGGGATGTGGATGATTTATAGTCGTGATAACATTTTCCCTTTTTGGGTGTGAAGACTCCCTGGTGGTTTGGGCTTGGTCGGCTCAACAGTCGTCTCATTAATTGGAGTGGAGAGCAGGGACTCATTTGTCTCTTGACGGTCATGACTGTCTGCGGTTAATTAGGCCACTTTAGGTTGGGGCATGTTCTCAAAGGTCATATGTGGGCGATGCGTACTCAAATAAGGGAAATCGATCTCCCTAGTCTCGCAATCTATAGTCACCATAGCCAAAGCTAAGAATGACTTCCTAAAAATAATGAGAGACTGGGTGGACTCTCCTCGATGCTCAATATCAATGATCGTAAAGTCCACTCTAGGGGAGTATCTTGGAAAGTAATGATGATCGAAATACTCCTTCTCGACCATTTGATAGATCGATCAACTAGCTGAACGATCACTCTTGACTTCCTAATTGGTTCGAGTTTGATCTTGTCAAACACGGAGGTCAGAAGGATATATATAGATGAGTTATCATCGATTCACACATGGGTAAAGATGGTGTCTCTGATTCCACACTCAACGCGGAGCAACCGCTTGACTCTACGGCTCTTGGTCTTTCTCCCCATCACTAAGGAGGTGGTCACAAATACTAGGTGTCTCTCAGTTCTTGTTCTCTTATAGTCCGACCTCTTGGGAATCAATCTACTCTTCACAAATCTTTTGAGGTCGGGAAAGTGTTCTATGGCTTTATCAAGGGAAGCTCAAAAATCATCTTTTTAGCGAGTGCTTCCCTCAAGGTTGGGTTTAAATTTTTAAGTCTTTTTCAATTTCAATTTTTATGACATTTTTTGGTTTTTCAATTTTATGATCTTTTGATAGGTGAATGGCCAGACTCTAGGTTGGAGGGCAGGTGGTTAGTAGAAGAGAGGTGTAGAATAGACTCTAGCTATACAAAGTGTGTGGGTTCCCTAATGTCCTCTAGGTTTTCCACATCAAATCTGCTTATTTCATTCTCCAATTACATACCTGAGCTGACAACAAATGAAATTAATAGGTCGATGATATTTTTCAATTTATCCTCAATTAATCCATATTTCGTAATAATTCGAGAAATGTCATTATCCAAAAATTCCTCATGACAAATCATGGGAGTAATCTGTTCAATTGGAGGGTGTTGCTGAGAACTTGGGGTCTCATACTCAACATACCTAGACTCTGCATGTATGTTGGGTCACGTTGAGACCATCCATGTAACAAATGTTGGTCAGAGCCTCATATGGTGGAGTTAACAAACATGTATCTTGTAGATTAAGCTCATGGGTCCAATTACATGCATGTGTAGGCTCTTCGAATGGGTGGTATGAGGTGTGGTCAATGTGAGTTTGATCACTAAGGTCAATCAAGTCTGAAAAATTATAAGGTGCATGCCTCTCCATTCGGTTTCTTTGTTCGACCATGTTATACCTAAAGATCAAGTCAGAGTGTGTATTTGCAATTTGTTTACATGTCCCAACATTCATATGAGGAAAGAATGTGGTTTGTTGGCGTAAATAACTTTGTCAATCATTTGTCTCAGTAGTGGCTTGGTTCTTTGATTCCAACAAGCGCTTGAGAATAAGGTGAGTTAGCCTAGGATGAAAGTGGATCGGGATTGTGAGAATATGTGGTAGGTGAGAAGTGCGAAGAAGTGGAGAAATCAGTTGGAGTTCTGACTTCATAATTAGAGTGGGATGGAACCGACCACGAGAAAGGCTCTCCTGCAGATGGTGGAGGGTACATGGAAGAAGGAGAAGGCAAATATGAATGGTATATGGTTGAGGAGAAGTGACCCGAGGGATTTGGGCACGGTGATCGATATCCCGACATCTTCGAGATCGATGAATGAAATGTAAGTGGATCACGATCGAAAAACATACAAGTGCACAAATGGATATCACACATAAACAAGCACACAAACAAACACAAGATTAAACCCTAGTTTCGCCAACTTAACACTATGATAGTCGCAAATTTCTGACTGTTATCTTTTCGATTTTAGTTAAGTGATTAAAAAATCTTGTTATACATGCACGCAAGGTGAGTCGCCTTACGCCCAACGATACTCTTGTATGCTCCCAATGAATGAGGTGATTTGCCCGGGCTGCCGGGTTCAATATCACACCCCAAAGGAGACACGCAGGCGTACACAACCAAAATGTATACTAATGTTGAAGGCACGCCCTTGCAGCTCTCAAATCTGTTAGAGTCAGAAATGGAGACATAGGGGGCAAGTCCAGGATTTGGACTCTAATGTTAGCGTGTACATCCTCAACCACTTTATCTGTAGGTAGGTACTTACGTATAATGACAAGGCTACTCTCTCGAAAATAAAGGTTAATTTTAATTATTTTTTTGGTCAATTCTACTTAATAATCTCGATTTTAAGTTATATTATCATTTGATTAAGTTTACCAAAACGGCATGCCTAATGGTCTGTCCCGGTTTCCTTTTATCCTAAGTTGTAAAAATAAGGAGGAAGAGAGTCGAGAAAACCGACGCAATCGATGAAATCAATGATGTATGCCAAGTTCAGAAGACTTACAACAATCCTCACTCTCTACATGTAGGATGCAATATAGAATTGAATTGTTTTATGCTAAATGAATGCAAGTAAGAGAACCACACCTGGCAGGAACTTCTATTAGTCGAGAATAATTTGAATTTATTTTGAATAAGTAGATCATTCTAAGGTACGTATTATTAAATGTGGAAAGTGTGGTCCTAGATTACATGAGCACAAGGAATTGATATTTGACCAATAAACAACTATAAGAGCCGCTAGTGTAGGTCTAACATACGAGCCACTCAAGTCGAGAACTGCTCTTAACACAACCAAAACAAAGAAAAAATAATGTTCGAAGTCTTGGTACAACCGTGAGATCCCAACAAGAACCGTTGTAAATATGCAATTACCTAAATTATTGCAAAATAATAAGGGTTTTTATCAGTTGTGCCCCTCTGAGATATTGCAATTTCAGTTATACCCCTCCCTTTTTTGAAATATCAGTTGTGTCCCTACCTTCTTGCAAAATTCGCAGTTCTGCCCTTTTGTAATATCAGTTATGCCCCTACTTTACCTTAACAGAAGGGCAGAACTGTGAATTTTGCAAGAAGGTAGGGACATAACTGATATTCCAAAAAAGAGAGGGGCATAACTGAAATTGCAATATCTCAGAGGGGCACACCTGATAAAAACCCAAATAATAATTACAAAAATAAAATAAAATGCAAAAATAAAATCCTAAAGATTCTACACTCTCTCACGACTCGACTCGATCTTAATTTTATACGCTTCCTTTAGTTGGCTTATTTCCTGAAAAAGCCGGCATCCAATGCTCCTGACTTACTTAGCTACCTAAGCACCCGCTCTGTTACATTGGGTTCCTAGCACAAAAACAAGATGGTGGTCAGAGAGATGAATTAAATAAAATAAAGAAATAAGTAAAGAAATAAAAAATGCAAGAAAATAAGTAGAACAATAACTACACGAAAAACTCAGGGGAGGAGGCTATTTGGGAATGAAAAACTTAATTTCTAAATTATCTAAAAGCCAACCTATATCGTGTCATCCCAGCAAGGACGCCATGTGATGAACTGTAGAATTGTCCTATGTTAATTTCATGTAATTAAAATATGATATTCATTGTAGTCAGGCAGATTGATCAAAAAGACACTTAAATTAATATTTCAATTAAAGCGAGTGGTCAGATTTTTGATACTTTGGCAAGACCAAGGTCGAACTTAGGAGGCAACTGTCTCATTAGATTAATATTAGATGATCTAGATGCTAGATTTTTAGGGAAGATTTTTTATATTTTTAATGCATTTAATGATGAAAATATAATTTTGGCACAATTTAGGGTTTAAAATGCAAATTTCAGTCAATCTCCAAAAATCCGTAAACTTGTCCAAAATGTGAAAAATGAAAAATTAAGCTATTGTGATTTTTTTTGAATTTTCGGATGCACAATGAATTTGTTATGAATTAAATATGCAAATTATGTGATTTCGAGTAATTTAATTTTAATAAATAATAAACCTAAATATTTTTCAGAAATGAAATTATTTTATATAGGTTTATATGGAAGGTATCTGGAATAATTTTTATATCCTAAAAATACTAAGTGTACAATTAATTAAAAATCAATTACTCAAATCACAAAATAATTTATTTTAAACAAATTAAATGTGTGAATGCAATGATTTTGGGTATATGAAAGAGAATAATTAATTCTACATACATTAATTTTTGGTGAATTATTGGTGCTATGGATAATTTTATATGAATTACAGAAGCATAGATGGGTAATGTTTGAAATTTAAAACCAAAGAATTTGTAACAAACTGACCACAACTCATAAAATTGGTAATAATTAATCACTAGATAGAGAACTAATTGATTTACAACATACAATTTTAAAATTAAAAAATGATGAGAAATGATAGTTCAAAGTATGGCGCAAAGACATGAGTATGAATGCAATATATTGAATATAAAATGAATAATGGGAATATACTGACATGGGCCGAAGTGAAACTACCAAGACCCGCAGGGGTTAAATGCAATTTGCCCAAGGAACACATACGTTGCACGTACAAACTGGAGTAGAGGACCTTGTCGTTATTCCATGGAAGCTATGGGGACCTAGGTGCAATTTGCTTGGGTGGCGCGTGTGCCTAGAGGCTCGGATGCTTGAGCTGAGGTTCGAGCGATGGTGGCGCTTCAGGTGTTCTTGGCTGATGCTCGGATGGTAGAGCCTTCGCATGGCAGCTTCTCTCGCCTCGGGTGTACCCGAGGCTAGCGGCGTGGATGGAAGCTCGGATGGTGATGTGGAGGGGCTCCGAGCCATTAGATCTGGAGGGAAAATCCAGATCAACGACAACTATATGCCATCCTAGGATGCAAGGGTGGGCAGAGGAGTGACGGTGTGGCTCTACATGCAACAACATGCGGTGCTCGAAGCGGTGGAAGGCGAGCTGCGGTCGGTGGAGGTGTTGCAGGTGTTGATGGTGTGCGACGAAGCGGGACGAGGCAAGATGATGAGACTGGGGTGGCACGAGTGCGTGCGACCCAGGGTAGAGTTAAGGCTTCAGTGAAGGAGTTCTGGAGACACAAAACGAACAACGGTGGGACGAGGAAGTGGTGCGAGTCAAGCGGAGGTGAAGGGCTGAGCTTTAGTGGAAAGGTGAGGCGTCGGTGGTGGAGCATGAGTATCGAGGTGGAGCAAAAGTGCAGCGAGGCGGTCGGAAGTGGGTCGTGGAGGATGAACAGAGAAGTGCACAGGAAGAAAGAAAGAAAGGACAGAGAAGGAAGAAGAGGTAGAAAGGAGGGAAGGGAAGAAGAAGATTTGCCTGGAAGTTGGTTCTCTTTCCTGAGAGGACCGGTGGTGATCCTCTTGGTTCTTGCCTCAATCAACACGACGGGACTCGTTGAGAAGCTTTGCAGTGAGAGGAGACTACGCTGCAACAAGGCGTTCAAGAATTCCTTGGATCACATCGTAGAATCACCTCATGACCATCGTCGCTTGCAAATCCCCTCACTTGCTGTCACTTGAGCGAGAGACGAAGATGGTGGCTCATGGTGGTTCTTTCGGATCTAGCGGATGGGGGCACAATAGGGTGGCAGCGGTCATTTTATGAGGGTCGTTAGGTTTTCTTCGAGGAAGGAGGGGATGGGGTGAGCGGGATTGTTGGTGAGATGGAGGGAAAAGCATAGGACCGTCATTGGCGCGTCGCGCGGAGCTGCAAAGCATCATTGGCTGCAAGATGTGGGGCGAGGATTGGAATGCTGCTGCAAAGGACAGAGGAGCAGGCGATCGTGCGGAAGGGGTCGTCGCCGCAGAGGGTGGGCGATTGGGGAGAAGAAGGGGGCCACGTGACATGCTGAGGGGTGACCACGTGGCCGCTAATTGAATTAAATTAATAATAATTATTATGATTATATTTATAATTAAAATAATTAAAATAATAAAGAATAAAGAATAAATAATAAATAAAAAAATAGAAAATAGAAAAATGGGAGTGACATGTGGCGACTCCAGGAGATGGCACATGTCGCTCCTAGAAAAATCAAAGATTAAATCAAAAGATAAATAAAAATTAAATAGAAAAAGACGTCAAATCAAAAAGATCTTCATGAAAGTTGTTAGTCTCGATGAGATCTACAACTTTAGTGAATGACCCAAAACCAAAAGAGATCATCTGTATAAAAGTATTTTTGGTGGTACTGTATAGAAATAAAATACCATATTTTTGTATTTTTCATTTTTTGTCATTTTTAAATTAGGTAAAAAATAAAAATAAAATCAAATAAAATAAATATTTACTACTTAATCTACTTGGCTTTTTTAATAATTAAGAAAATAAAGAGAAAATAAAAGGAACATATATATCGATTATGTATGTATATATATAGATCACTCAGAGTGATTTACTTTCCTTGATTTATGCTTAAATTTTTATTTGGATTTTTACACAATTTATTAAAACATAAATCAAAGAAAATAAATGAAAAAGGATTTAATAAAAAAGAGTTATTTTGTACATAAAATAATAGGGTATTATATACAAACTTACTTAAAGTGATTTATTTTCTTTGATTTATGCTTCAATTTTTATTTGAATTTTTACACAATTTATTAAAACATAAATCAAAGAAAATAAATGAAAAAAAAGTAATAAAAAAGGATTATTTTGCACATAAAATAATAAGGTCAAAATAGTCAATATGTACAATATACAATGAGGTTCCAAAACCCATGTTTCATGAACTCCAATTATTTTGAGTTTGATCTTATTTTGTAGATACTTGAATGTACATTAATTCAGAAGTGAGTATGGGTCCATAGGAGACTGCATGAGAGAGATACTCACATTTATGCCTTTTTATCTCAAAATTAGGGTTTGGATTTTATTGGGAAAATATGCAAGTTAGTATTTTTTGATATTTTTCTTTTATTAGTGTTGGTAATATGTACACAATATAGTTGATTTTATCTTATTTTGAATTAGTAAAAAATAATTAAAATAAGAGAAGATATGGCAATATACATGTGAGAATATACAAGAGAATTTGGGCTTCTTATTTAATGCAATTATGCATGTGAAAATGTGAATATTAATTACACGTGCATGAATAATAATAATGCAATATATGTGGATAAATGTAGCTAATTACTTGGGAACACATGTCTATTTTAGTCAGAAATGGATATGGTAATATACAACTAATTGCTTGGACTGGTGGGTGACTCTAGCAAGAAGGAAAGAACATGGACCTAAACAACAAATGGGATCAATTGCGTGTATTAATCGCCTCCACTTGGATCCATCCCAATCATACTATCAAGTATGATCCTGGAGTAAAGATTGAAGGCAAAATGTCGGCCTTGATACCAAAGAACTTTAGTAGAAATATGACATGTGGCTAAGATGAACTCGTCGGGAATTGTTTTCTCTATTATTATTTTACAGGACTGGATTATAAGATCACACTTCTAATTTACATTGATTATTTGATCATAGGATAGGATGAACATCAAATTTCTCAGTTAACAAACATCCTTGAACCTGAATTTGACTTAGAAGGCCTTAGAAATCTAAAATAATTCTAAATTATTATGAGTTTACATCTCATAATAAGTGGTGGGTTGAGAAGTCTCTAGAACTTACATGGAGTTGATAGACAGAATTACATGTGTAAATACCTTTTAGGTGGGGTTGCCAACTAAATTTATCCTCGATTGCTATGTTTGCTTTTATAGAGAGAATCTGATCTTGTTTCTTTCAACTGAAAAGTGGTTGGAGCTTGGAAATTATCTATTTTCCTTGATCATATGAAAGACTACGAACCTTAGAAGGTACCGCCCCAGCTAAGTTCGGAATGAAAAGAAGCTTGGAGGAATCATCCAAGAAATTATCACACTAAATTTGAATATGATGGTGGCTGTGACTTGCTAGGAGAGTTCTCATGTTGTTTGGGTAGATGGAGTAGGCGCTTCAAGGGATTGGACATGCACCCCTGGATCCTCGGGTAGAAGCCTAGATGGCCGAGATCCCAACTGCTAATATGTAGTTGCGATGGTTGGAGGACATGTTGTTTGGCACACCGTTGAGTAACCACATGGTACTCAACCTCAGTACTTATGTGTCTTTAGCCCAGTGCTTCGAGTGCGGGCCAAGTAGTCATGGTTGGTGGTCTAGTATTTCGCTTGTTCACTTAGAGTTAACACTTGTTTATTGTTCGGTATATGCCACATTGGTTAGTATTCCGAGTGGGAGCACTAAGAGAGGAGTTCTGAGAAAACATGATTAATGAAATTGGGAATAAAATGTAATTCTCGTGTGCATAAGGAGGATTGGGTTAGTCGTGCTAATTCGGACTACGATAAGAATGATCTTGGTAGTCAATACCATGACCCGTGTCCTACGCCACCGTGGACTCTTACGCGTGGGCAGTGGACTTGGGCGATTTACGATGATTCGCAGGTTGGAAATCGCTTTTTGGAATCAGAGTTAGAATCTTATAAGTGAAACCAAGTGGATGTGTTGGGAACTTAGTTAGGATGTATCGTACCCCACCGCATACCTACGGAGGCACCCCAACCCTAAGGGCTCGTTCGGCAAGAGGGGTAAACTCCCCTTTGGGGAGTTCACCCTCCTTAACCCACCCCTTCTCTCTCCATGTGAGTCCCACTTTATTTCTTTTTTTAAAAAAAATAAATAAATCAATTCTCCATCATCAATTCCATCAAAAAATAATATATTATACCATCATATCATATAAAAATTATAAACTACTCCACTTCTACTCACTTTTCCAAACTTCAATACAATCACATCACAATAACTACTCACTTTTTCAAACTTCAATACAATCATATCACAACAAACCCACTTCTAACTCACCCCCAGTTTAACCCTCTATCCAAACACCAAAACACAAAAACGGGTTACCCTCTACCAGTTTAACTCGCCCTAACCTGTGTACCAAACGCACCCTAAGGCCTTCTTCTTGCCTTAGAGTCATAGTGTGAGGTCTCACCCGGACCAAGACCACAGGCTATCCATGAAGCTTGGTTGATTCATATCAAATAATAATGATCAGAAGTTATCTCCTTGTGAGGGCAGTTTACCCAATTGTTTTTTTGCACACTTTTTAAGTATATCTTGCTTATTGTAATAATTTTTATTGTACTGAGCAACTTTGCTCATAACATACCTATGTATGGATCCGCAGGTTCTCAACAGAAGTTGCAACAGTGAGCGACACTTGTTTACTTGGAGCTATTTCTTTTTGTGCAGCTACACGACTTCCTTTTTGTGGTACTGTACTTGTTGTAGCTTTTACTACTTTACTCTACTTGTAGTTTTGTTGGGAGACAATGAGTATGTATGGGCACAATTTTTGAATGCATACATGGAATATTATTTGTGGACATGGATAGTAAATGAATGATGGATATGAAGTGAATGGAAAGAAAATTTTTGATTTAAAATATTTTATGCTATTTTCTCTTGCTTATGTTATATTGTATATTTCGAATGTGGAAACGTATGTACGTGGAATCGGTTTGCCGAGTACCCAGATCCTACGGGGACATTCATCACAGATATGACATGATCAAATAAAGAAAAAAATACATGTTTATGGATCAAGTTATTATCAAGTACGAACTGATTTAAAAATGATCACAATAATGTGTGCAGGTTCATGCGATTGTCTATAAAATACCATGATAAAAATGTTTAGCCAATCAAACTTATAATCTTGAAGAGATTTCTCTAATGATATAAACTGAGGTAGTTGCATCCTTTATGATACATGCACTACTGTGATTTCTATCAAGTTATTGAGGCAAAGAGGTATAGTGGTCATCCGAGATTGAAAGGATGCATGAACTTGGGCATACGGGAAATAAGTTTAGGCTGTTGGTTGTTTGCTAAAATAGTAAATATTATCGGTGTATATTGTATCATATTGTTTTCTATTTGGGTAATCGAAATTCAATCCGGATATTTTTGCTATTACCATATTCACATCCATATTCAGAAATTATGGGAGGATCACAATGTAAATATAAAAACATAAACGGATTTGTGTGTAAAGATCCCTTTAGGGTCTCTTTGGTTGTAAGGTTACCCCGTGGTAAACCCCGAGGTAACCTGGCATACCTTTTGCTCTATCCCTGCGTTCCTAGGTTGGAATTAGTTGTATGAACCATACAATTTCTTTATTATAATATTTTTTAACCACGTTCAAATAAAAATATTAATATAAAAATATATAACTATTTAAAAAGTTAATATAACACATAATCGTTGTCACATCACATCACATTTATCACTCCAACCTCCCAACATCCAAACAACTACTATTCATAGGAGGATATTCCAACCCAATTACCAAACATGCCCTTAATGTTACAAAGAGAGCTAAGCAGTTTATTGGTAAAAAAGCTCAGCTATTAGGATCATGAATATTCCGGGGGCCACCGAAGAAGGATGATATAATGGATGGAGATTAATAGGTACCATCTTGGTTATTTGGACGTAAGCCACGATGCGATCCAAATATACAAGTAATTCATGTGGCATATACTCCTCAATTCCTACTTAACAAGGCAACATCAGATTATTATGATGATTATAAGGAGTCAGGTTTCTAATTATCTGTTCTGTGCCTCCTCGAGTTAATTGCTTAATTAATTACTTGCATAAATTGCAAGATACCAGCTACTTGTATCTTGCTTTTTCCTGTTATAGTGTTCGTCTACAATTACTATTTTCATCTGTGAAGAAATTGTTATCCATTGCTTGTATGTAAATGCAGGGAGTGATACCTGTTCCTCTTCAGCTGGGCTTCTTTAGGACCTACCAAGCGAGGCTTCTACTCATGATCGGGGAGAAGAAGACCCAGGACCTCATCAGAGAATCCATCTTCCTCGTTAGTGCTGGGACCAATGACTTCGTTGCCAATTACTTCCCACTGCCCATCCGAAAGAAAGATTTTAACGCTCAACAGTACCAGACATTCTTAATTCACAAAATCAGAGATTTCCTGCAGGTGTGACTTTGAATGCTTAAAGTTTTTTCAAATTACAGTCCTGCAAATTTCATATTTATCATGAACTCATACTTTTGGCACGCCTTTATTCTTCTGAAATCTGATTAATCAGAGGATCCGTCTTGATTCTAACTGATTTATGGTGACAGAATCCGTCAGATCCTAATTGATCAGGGATGCACCAGAAAAAATATATATTGTAATTTTAGTTTTTAATGCAGGAACGGGTGGAGACGGATCTGTTTCGTTACTCTGTCCTGTAGTAAATTGATTCATAACGTAATTGTTCAACAAAAAAGAATCTGAAAAAACTCTACACAAACAGAGAGCTGTTTCTTGAAGGTTATCTAATGCATGACACTTCCTGTTTTGACATTCAAATTTTTACAGTGGTCAATTTTTTTTAAAATTAATTCAGTAACTACGTAGAGTGCAAGAATTGGAATTCTAGAACGAGTTTTACTCAAGCTTTCGTTAATTGATCATTGAATATCCAAATGATATCTATAAAAGAGAATGCTGAAAAATCCAAAATAGGCCAAAATGTTTCAGCAAAAGCATCCTATCACTGACATCATGTGTAACCACATCTAGGAATTGGTGGATATAGGAGCTCAGAAGATAGCCGTTGCTGGTCTACCTCCAATGGGTTGCTTGCCGATTGTGATCACGCTTAACTGGGCTGGGAGGTTCCAAGAGCGTGGCTGCATCGACTACTACAACTCCATCGCTAGGGAGTTCAATGCAAAGCTCCAAGCGGAGTTGCAAAGCAGCTTCAGATATAGCACTGCCAACATTTCGTATGCTGATATCTACAGCCCCGTCATGGACGTCATTTCTTCTCCATCCAAATTCGGTGAAAAACTTCATTCCTTCAACCTCAATCACAGGATCATCTGAAAGCGTATCCCATTTTCCTCTAAAGTTGACTTACTTGGAATTGTTATGATTCGCAGGATTTGAGGAGACTATGAGTGGATGCTGTGGCACAGGTCTGCTGGAGGCTTCCTTATTATGTAATCTGAAATCACTCGTTTGTCCCGATGCATCGAAGTATGTGTTTTGGGACTCAATACACCCCACCGAGAAGATGTACCAGATCGTTTTCAATGCTCTGCAGCCCTCTATAGATGCCATTTGTTAGTTTTGTGTTGGTATTTTATTTTGCTACATGTAGTTAATCTAAGAAAAGCAGACTACGCTTTTCTTGGCATTACTTATTTTCTTATCTGGCATCATTATCTTAAAGAATGATGGGTCAGAATCAAGGAAACTATGGCTGTGTCGATATACCCTTGCTTGCAGAAACTTTTAAAATGGATGCCAACATCATTTCCATGTGTGGCTGAAGGCTGTTACATTATCAGACTCAGACACATGAAAATTCGAACTCGATCCACTGTAGTCACCGAACTCATAAACTAAGGGGATGGTGAGTTTCTTGATGATGGGAGAGGAAGATACCAGATATTAATTGGAAAGCTAAACTATCTTATCCTTATTAGGCTCGATATTACATATGTTGTGAACAACGTGGGTCATATTATGCATGCTCATACTATATCTCATGTTACCGCAACCAACAAGATTTTGAGTTACATAAAAGGATTACCGGTCGAATATTAAAGAAAAAACATGATGTGACTATTGAATGCTACACCGATGTCGATTGAGTTGATTCTGTTGACGATAGAAGATCTATTCACGTTATATGGTGTATCTATGTGGAAATCTTGTTATCCGGTGAAGTAAGAAACATAATTTTGTTTCAAGATCAAGTCCTAAAGCAGAATATCAAGCCCTTACAAGTGGTATTATTGAAAGAGAAAAGGGAGCCTACTTCATGAAGTATGTAACCATACATACTCCATGCCCATTTTCATCGGGTTTTTTATTTTTTGGAAAATACCATCGTGCATTTTCATAATTGCATCTCTCTAACATGTCATTCCAATTTCATCAGAAATATAGACTCCTATGCCCTCCACCTAGAACAGGTTGATTACAATAATTTTAAAACCGTTAAAATTACATGTTCCAGATGGAGGACATATGAGTCTCTGTTTTTGACGAAATTGGAATGACATATTAGGGGGATATAGTGATGAAAATACACAGTTGTATTTTCCAAAAAAATAAAAAAAAGTGACGAAAATGGGCATGGAGCAGGTAAGGTTATCTACTTCATGAAATAGGCTCCCTTTTCTCTTATTGAAATTCTATGGTTGAAAATTCTGTTAAATGACTTGGGCATTAAAATTGATATGCCGATGAAGATGTTCTGTGGCAACAAAACTGCAATAAACCTGACAAACAATCCGGTTGTGCATGGTAGGACGAAGCATGTGGAAATTCACAGACATTTTATTCCTGAGAAGATTGATGTCGGAAAGACTTGTCTTCCCTACATGAAATCCGGTGGCCAGATTGTGGATCTCTTCGCGAAGGAGCTGCCTATGATGCAATTCGAGATCAGTGGAGACAAGTTTGGCATGGTTGACATATATGTCTAATTTGAGGGGGAGTGTTGAGTTGTACACATCATTATATGGGTAAACTATATTATGACCCTAAATCTTGAGACCTAGGCATCTTGATGACTAGGTCGACAAGGAATAAAGTAGGGGAGATAAGGGCCAATAATGCAATATAAATCCCATTCATTTGTTCTTTATCTATTTTTGGGACCTATCTTATTTTCTACTTTTTATACCTCAAATAAAGAAATTTTGAATATCAAAGTTGTAGATAATAATATATAGAAAAATACAAAATTGATTTAATACACAGTGTACAAGTTATACTCTAAATAAGATTTCAAAATCTCAACTTTCCAGACATATATCTCTCAAATAAAAAATTCAAAATATATCAAAATCATATTTAATTGTATATAGCTTTTATTAAGATATCTAGTGAAGATGGTTTCATATTTTTTAGAGTTAAGGTGTGAACGTTAGATTTTGGATCCCTATTGTATAATATACCCAAATAAAATATTCATTTTATTTATTCTTTATTATTTTTATTATTTTATATTTTTATATTTTTGTAAATATTATTTATATTATATGTACGTATTAAAACTAGAATAAAACCATAAATAAAACATTAAAATAAAATATGTATTTAAAATACATAGATGAAATACTTATACCTATGTATTTATAACCCTATTTATCTAGGTGTAAATAATATATAAGAAAAATGCAATAAAAATATATTGATATATATAAAAACAAGTTATAACTCTATAAAATAAACAATAAAAAATACAAAAAAATACAAAATAAAAATAAAAATAAAATATACAAAATATAGTTAAATATACCTATAAAGGAAACCCTAAAAAGTGAATTGTAAATAAAAAGCTCTAAAAATAAATAAAAAATAATAAAATGCTACATAAAATAAGAAACTTTTTTATTTTATAAGTTTATTTCAATAAAATCATTAACTATTTATTATTTATTTTAAAAATAATTTGCAGGTTAGATTTTTCTGGTTGGTCTACGTGGGCCAACCAGAGCGCACTGTGAGTTGACTTCGGTCAACTCCTATGACATGTTCTTGTGGCTCTGACAGACCTCACGTTAGGCCCTTGTTCTCCATTTTTTTCTCGACCGATGTAATCATCTATTCTAGTTAGTTTCTTCGTCAACTTCTTGCCTCGATCCTAGCTCTATCACATGGGATTGATTTTTTGGGCCGAGGACCTCTGAGCAACTCACGCTCCATCGTTCTTTGATCAATGTCACCACTGGTATAAAACTTCACCTCCAATCTTCCTTCGTCTTTTGATACCTCTTCCACCGATTGAAAACCTAACCAAGGCCCGAGGTCGAATTCTGTGACAACAGCATCCCCTCCGACCATTTAGCGGCTCAATTTGGTGTCGAATTGAGGCGGTCCGAAGCTTTGCTAGCTCCTCCGCCTGAAGCCATGCTCTGGGTGTCTCTAGTCTGGTAAGCTTCATCCTTTCCTGGTTTTCTTGTTCTGTATAACTACAGTAGTTTAGAATCGCGTTTTATTTTGCTTGATTTCATCTACTCTATCACAAATACCAAATCATTCGATTACCGGAGCTCCAGCTCCGCGACCTGATTCTGACCACTCCGACCACTCTCAGCCACTCTGCTCACCCTCATCACCTTTCTCTCCATTTCCTTTACGCCCCACACACCTCCAACCACCTGGATCTTGTCCAGATCCAGAGATCAGATCCTCCATCTCCGTCGCACGTCAGAGGATACCACTCGAGCCCCCTCTGCTTTATCTCTAACACAGGAAGCTCCCTAGCTTCAGTTTTTTGTCCGTTAACTATCTTCTGCAGGAAAGAATAGAAACGAAGCCCTTATCTATGCTCATCGAGCCCCAGGAGTACCTCTCAAGTGTCGTTCCTCCGTCTGACCAACCGGAGACCCTCAGCCCATTTTAACTCTACCCATCGACGTGGAAGAAACCCGGGGTCCTTTTGGGACCACCAAAAGCGAAGGAGAACGTTGAAGTCGCTCGGAGGATCATATTGATGTTCAGCTTAGAGTTGTTCTTCGTCTATTCTTCGAGAGGATCTCCAGGCCGTTGGATTTTGGCTCACTTCCAGACCATCCATGAGCCGTCTGATGTGCCTCGCATCCACCATTGTTTGCCTGCAGGAGATCTAATCAAACCGTCCACGTGCGAAGCTTCATCGCCGCAAGAGGAGACGACATGTGGATTAGTGAAGAGATCATCGTTGTCGGTTCCCACCTTTGTTGGGTATTTTCAACTTAAACCCAACAACTTTTATAATGAAATTCTTAGTTTATTTATAAACATTCATCTCCCACCTTAATATTTTATAACATTTGCATTAAGGCCCTCACTCTTATTTTATTCGTATTTTAGTCTAGTTCCACGTCGGCCTACAAACCTTGGATTATTTGCAACTAAATCCTTTCGGGTTTTATTTATTATGGTTTGGTCGAAAATTTTGGAATATAAGTTGTATCTTTTTTGGAAAACTTGCATGTAGGCCCATGTGCTTTATTTTATTTACATGCACGCCCCTGCTAGTTCATGTATTTTTGAGTGTTTTCTTTATTTATTAAATATAGTTCCCGTGCTCCAAAAATTACTGAAAAATAGTTTTAATTTCATGTTAGCCTATAAAATCACGCCACATTTTCATTTCTGCTTTTTGGAACTTTTATCTATTTTATAAAAAAAGATGGCATATTTGTTCCTTGTTTATCTTTTAAAATAACAAAAGATATAAAAACATTTTGAAAAATTCCCCCAAAAAGATATTTTATCTATTTAAGTATTTTGAACCTTTAGACAAAAAATCCATAAAAATAGAAAAAGAAAACCCTTAAAATTTAAAAATCCCCAAAATCTATTATAAAAATCTATAAAATTCCTAAAAATTCTAAAAATCATGTTTTCTATTTTATAAGTTCCTCCAATTTATTATCTGTATATTGACCTCATTTGGTATTTTTCATCTTCATTTCAATTTCAGATATTTATTAAATCCCTTATTTGGGGTATTTTCACATTTAAAAATATATAAAAATGGTAAATTAACTAAAAAATCACAAAAATAGTAAAAAATATTTAAAAACCAAAAATGTTTTTTCTACATTTTAGCTATGTTTAGTATTATTTTTATTTACTTTGCTCTATATTGTATATATAGTCTATTATATTCTATACTTACTTTAAAAAAAGAAAAAGAAGTTAAAAAATCTAAAAATATATAAAGAAAATGCAAAAGTATAAAACTAAAAACAAATATAAAAAATATAAAATAAAAATAAAATACAAAAAAAAACAAAAATTAAAAACTCACAAAATCATATTTTGGCTAAACATTTGAGAGGCATATTGTGCTTGCTTTCTTTTTGGCTCACATTGCTCTACAATGTTGCTTCATATGTTCGACCCTTACATACTTGTCACTATACATATTTAGTAGGGTATAATGAATTTTGATTCACACTATTTTGCTTGATTTATTCATTGTGTGGGTTGATTGTTGATTGGACGTAATTGTTGGGGAGTCATCACAACGATTAAGTCCTCGCCTTGTGAGGCTCATTTTAGACTCCTTGATTTTATCATTCATCAAATGGTGTCGTTGCCGGGGGAGCATCATCTTGTAGAGGATTTTTTCTCTTTATTTGATAGCCAATTTTTGAAATTATTTCCCTTTATCTGATTATCCACTTTTGACTTGTCTGACATCTCTTCTTTAGTCTTCTTGCAAGGATCGTGAACCGAGGAGGATCGCCTAGGTGATCCTACACAACCATTGGGATGAGGAGCCGCCTATTCTGACCTAGCCGACAGGAGAGAGCAGGAGGCTCTAGAGAGAGGACAATAGCTTAGGCATTTTTATTCCTTTTGTGAGAGAGATTTCTCTAAATTATTAAGTTGTAATAATACAAGTACATTGGACTTGGACACTCAGACCCAATTTCCAAGTGTTTGTTCAATTGGGGCTCATTGTGTTTTTCATCATCTTATTTTATTTGTTTCTCGTGATTTGTGCTTCCTGCTTTATTTTTATTTGCTTTGGGGAATGAGACCTTAGTCTTTAGGCTTGCTTGATCGTGTAACCTAAGGCCAAACACCTAATAATTTTGCATGCACCTATAGTTTACGCGTTTGGACTTAGCATAATTAATTGTTAAATACGCAATTTTGAAACCGCGTGCCGAGAGTGGTCGTATACAGCGCTTGCAGGACCCGTTGTGGCGAGCATCGATCAACATCGAAGATCAAACTTAGGTTTCATTTTGAGTATTTAGCATTTGGTTCTTCAAGTGTAGCAATTGCTTGTTTAGGATGATTTCTGTGTGCATATCGACATATAGTATAGGTTTAAAAATTCCTACCTTGCATCCCGCATGGAGAGAGTTGGGAAGCACTGTAAGTCTTCTAACTGAGCATTCATCATTTATGCACTAAGGTGAGACTTCCATCTTAATGTCGCCTTGCATTGCTTTTCCGCTATCTCCCTCTGTTTTGGATCACATAGGAATCAAAGAAAATACAAAAATATTAGGTGCTTGTGTTGAATATACTCAAAGCAAGTGATAACACAAATTTTTTTTTAAAAAGAGACTACTAAAGTACTTGACCTAAATAAAATTGATTAATTGGACTCATTGCCTTGGGTGAGCAAAGTCGTCATTTATTTTCAGGTAGCATTGAAAGGTCTCATTCCATGTGAGAGAGCGTTATCGTAAGGAATAGAGCCCAAAACTCAATCTGTGGCTACCTTGTGTATCATCTGGATTTCCAAAGTATTGATGCTTCTATCGTGCGTAGATGAGTAGGGTTGGTCAATAATGATGTTTTTTATTGTGTAGAGCATCGGCCTTGTATGAAGTATTGAGCTTAGGCCACGCCTTCAAGGGGGTGTCTGTCTCATGCGTCCGACTAGGTCCTTGCACGCTCACGGGTGATTCCGTTGTGAGCAAGGTCCGAAGAAGTGGTTTCGCCTATCGGCTTCCTCCCTCTATTTCTTTGGTTGAGTAGGGATCCAGGAAGGGTTACAAGGACCTTAAAAAGTGCAGACTACATATTACAAAAGAGGAGGACAAGTACGTGATACTTTTCCGGTAGTACTCTCGTTCCTATAGGCGTAGCGCTCTAAGGACTTGTTCAAAGATAAATTGTCTGAATATCAAATTTAAAATTTACCAAGATAATTTCCAAATCTTCATGGCTTCACGAGTCGAGTAGGTGAACCCATTGCTTTGTGTTTGATTGATTAGCTCTATTAAGGTCAAGATCAAAAATATTGTACATTTGCGCCATTTTTGCTTTCTTCCTCTTTGACCCTTGCTCACCTTGAACCATTCTACTATTTTACACTGCTTTTATTTCTCGTTGACCTCCATGTCCTTCATACATATCGATCTTCCTCTTACTTTTTAAGATGGCGACACATGGACGGCTTAGTCGAGACCCCGTCAACACCCACATCGACTCCATACGCTCGTCTTCTCCAATAATTCAAGGTGATTCCCGAGAACCCGGTTCGAACTCCGTGAATCGATCTCCATACTCCCTCCCTTCCCCAATAATACAAGATCACTCTTGTGTCGAACTCTGCCCATTTTGGATGGTTATTGATTTCATTCCTTATACGTTGCCATATTTAACAAAGTTCTATGTTAATCTGAACACTGAACACTTCTCCACATATGTTGTTGCAATTCAGATTGATCAGGGTATTCTTCCACGTGAGACCAAGAATCCGATCTCGAGCCAGAAATACAAGCAGAATTTGAAATGGCCGATGGAAGAGGAAAGGGACAGCCACCCCAACCAGAAGAAGAAGCCAATCAGGGGGAAGGGCAGTACACCACACAGAACGAAGTTAATAGTCAGTTGCTCGCATCGATACAAGCAATCCAACAGCAACTAACCAATCAAGCTCTGGCCCAAACTGCCTTCCAAGATATGTTGAATGATCTGAGGAGGAGGACCGACGAGAGAGAGGCCAGAAGAGAGATGATATGAATAGAGATGATGAATTTCATGAGGGAGATGCAGAAGATGACCTGTCAGTAGGTGGGCCCTGTTAGGATAGAAGGGAGGGGAGGCTACCACAGCTGAAGCGTATGTTGAGGCAAACATATAATCCTGGAGCAGATCGTATCACAGAGTGGATCTAAATTCCACAAATTCATGCCCACTTTGAGTTGAAGACGTAGTTTCTCTCCTTGCTCCCGATTTTCCATGGGAATACTATAGAGGAACCCTTCATCGATCTACAAAAATTCGGCCGCATATGTGCCATGGCTCATTACCCCAACATTCCTTTGGGGTTGATCAAGATGACTGCCTTTCCTTTCAGCCTCCAAGACAAGGCCATGTATTAGGTCGATCATCTAGGAAAGGTAGTGACGACCTGGGAGGAGTTGAAGTCAACATTTCTCCATAAATTCTACCTCTCGGTTGCATGAACCAGATGCGCGCTCGTATCTCCAACTTCTGTCAGCAGCCCCACGAGACAATACATGAAGCGTGGGAGAGATTCAAGACTTTGCAGGAAAAGTGTCCCCACCATGAGATTCCAAAGACCAGTCTCGTACAACATTTCTTTGGTGGATTGACACTGGAAAGCCAGAGGCTCATCGACACCGCTTGTGGTGGCTCGCATTTCAACAAGGATGAGGATGTCTTCTGAGACATTTTTGAGGAGATGGTTGAAGTAAAGGCTGCTTAATCCTCGTCGCGTGCATATATGAAGATGCCTGCCACCAGTCACAAGCCTGTGAATATGGCTACTCATGCCAAAGATATTAATGAGAGCTCCAACCTTAGAATCATTGGGAGCCACCTATCCAAGGTGGATATCATTGAGAAAAGGTCGCTAATAAACCAAAAATCGGTGGTCTTAAGTTCCACACAAAGCGGGAACTTAGTCGTTGAACCGACCACGCAAGATCCGGATTAAATCAACAATTAACCCACAGTATCAAATCAGACAATGAAAAGCAAATGTGGAGTCAAAATTTATTGTAACTCTACAAAAATGTGTATAGTGTAAGTATGTGTAGAGTGTCGAACACAGGGAGCAAGCAAGATAGATCAAGGTAAAATTGTGCAAAGTGTGAATGTGCCAAAGTGCCTACCAATATGCAAATTTTTGTGGGTTTTTAATTTTTAATTTTTTTATTTTTAATTTTATGTTTTTATATTTTGATTTTTAATTTACTGATTTTATATTTTCTTTTTATAATTTATATTTTTTTATATTTTCTTTTTCTTTATATAGAATATATATGCAAAGTAAGTAAAGAGAGGAATAATGTATTTATAAAAATAGGTAAAAATAAGGTAAATTCAGAAAATAAAATGTTTTTAGGTTTTTTATATTTTTCTAATGTTTTTGTGATTTTTCTAGATTTTTACTAATTTTTTGGTATTTTTAAAGTCAAAAATATTAGTAAACAGTGAACAAAGTTGCTGGCTAGAATTAAAATGAGGATGAAAAATGTAAACAGAGTCCAAAATTCCTGAAATTAATTTTAAACTAAAGACAATAAAATAGGGAAAATACAAAAACTGAAAGGGAAAGAACTAGCGAGTGAAAGGCCCTTATATACTAGTTGCTCGCTCCACTACGCTTGCATTTTTCAGGTTTTTTTAGAATTCTTAAGGTTTTTAGGAAGATTTTTGGGGTTTTATAATTTTTAGAAGTTTTCTTTTGTATTTTTTAGTGATTTTTGGACTGAAGTTAAATTACACTAAAATAAGAAAAATATATATTTTTTGGGAATTTCCTGAGGTGTTTTTATATTTTTTATGGATTTTATAATGCAAACAGTATTGAAAATGCTTGTTTTTGAATTTTTATAAAAATTAAAATGCAATGGAAATGCAATACAAAAAATATGGCATGAAATGCAATATATCAGATACACAATGACATTTTTCTGATAATTTTTAGAGACTAATAGATGCATGAAATAATTAGATACAATAACAAGAAAATTCAATCTGGCAGGGGCATTTTTGTAATATGCAAAAGGTTCAAGGGCCAAGATGCAATTTGTATGCAAAATATATAACTAGATAAAAAATTTCCTGGACCAATTAGAAATAGCCAAAATGCTAGGGATATTCTCGCAAAAATGCCAAGCCCACGTGCGTAGGCACGCGCGCCTGGTTGGGGCGTTTTTGTAATAACGCAAAAGTTCGGGGCATATATGCAAAAATGCCAAAAAATATATACTGAATATTAAAGTTAGTGGACCAAAATGCAATACCCAAACAGCCGAGGGATTTCCCTGCAAAAATGCCAAGTCATGTGCACGAGGCACGTGACGTGGCAGGGACTAGAAAGTAATATCACAAAATGTCAGGGGGTCCAAACACAATTATTACAAAACTTCAAAACGGCAAATGAAAGTTTATGGACTACTAATTAAATGACAAAGTTTCGCGGGTGAGATGTGCAAAATACCCACGAAGGGCGCAATCCGACGGTGGGAGGATGCTCACTTAGACACGTGTCATGCCCAGGTCAGCCGATACCCCTTCGACTCCAATGGCTGGGATTAGATCATGCAGATGGTGATCGATGGAACACGTTCAAAGCATCGGACGGTGGTTGAGCATTCTGGGACTAAAGTCTGATCCAACGGTCGTAGACCTCCCTGGAAGAACAGGGAAGAACACGACCGACAGCGAGCTTCAATCGACGATATGACCGGGCTCCGGCCTTCTCCTTCGGTGTTGCAAGGCTCTGACGATGCCTGGAAGATTCCCCGACCCAACGGCGGGGCCAAAATGGCTCGCTGAGCTCAGATGCGTCGCTGCGAGGTCGGGGAAGACGTTGGGGTCCAGGTACCTGTGCTCTTCAAAATCGACCCCCAAAGAGGTCCTCTTGGCGCCTGGAACCGGCAAGTAAAGCACGACAAGCAACAGTAGATGATCCAGGGCCTTATTGGCGACGTGAAGCGGCAGGTGGAGGTGGCATCGAAGCTCGCCGGAGCACGCTCCGGCGAGATGGTTGGTAAAAGCGACTAGATGGGTTTCGATCGAAATGGAAAGTAGGAGGTGGATGCTAATGCTACAGGGAATAAAAACATTCAAGAAAAATCAATAAAAATGGACCTCGAAGGCGAATACACCTGAGATGGAACCTCACGGCCAGGTGGCCAGAGATGGGGTGGAATCCGCTCCTCGGCCCTCGCCTGGGCTCCTCCCGCTATCTGGAGGATGCCTGTCACGCTTCCAGTCTGGAGCACGGCAGCAAGGAATCAAAATAAGGGTTAAAGAGGGTTCAAGGATCAATGGAGGCGACGGGGGACTTTTTGAACGGGTGGTCAACTGGGCGAGAAAGCCGAGGTGTATCGGGCAATTCAACGACCCGAAAATCAAAAAACACCTATGGGCGTGTATGCTGAGTTGACAATGCACAAGTTTGCAGAAGGAAGCCCTCTCATTTGGTGAAAGAATCGGCGTAGAGAAAGTTGAGAAGAAGAGGGTAGACTAATATCTGACGGGCCGTGACCTGGGGTCATAGAGTTGACCCCGGTCAACGGATGGCGTGGCCTGATTGGGCCACGTCATCCGTAAAAAGACAAAACTTAAATAAAAACATTGTAAATTCAATTAATTTATTTTATGAACTATTTTATTATGATTTTTAATTGATTTTTCGAGGTATAAAAATGCATGTTACCATTTATACATTTTATAATTTTATTTTTTTATTTTATATATTTATTTTATTTATTTTTGTTTATTATTTTATAAATTTATAAAATATTTTTATACACTTAAGTATATTTTTATTTTATTTTTCTGAAGTATTTTATACACTTAATAAAATAGAACTATGAATTATATAGGTGTATGTATAGGTATTGTATCAATGTATATTATATACAAGTATTTTATTTTGCATTTTCTTTGAGTTTTTATTCTGATTTTAATGTGCAAATATATTACATAAATAATATTTACAAAATTATAAAAATATAAAATTATAAAAATAATGAATAAATAATAAAATGAATATTTTAATCTATACAAGTATACAATAGGGGTCCAAAACTCAACTTTCAAACCGTAGCTCCGCCAAATACGAAACCACCGCCATTAAATAGATTATTTTTATTTATATACAATTAAAGGTGATTTTGATGATTTCGAGTTTTTGTTTGGGAGATACAGGTCTAGGAAGTTGGGATTCTGGATTCTTATTCTGACCATAACTTTTTATCTGTATATTATTTTTGAATAAAATCAATTTTGTATTTTTATTTATTTAATTATCTACAACTTTCATGTACAAAGTTTCTTTATTTGGAGTATAAAAAGCGGAACCAAAAATAGGTCCCAAAATGAATAAAGAATGAATAAAAAGAATAGGTATTTGTATTGTACTTTGACACTTATCTCCCCCTACTTTATACCTAGTCGACCTATTCATCGAGATGCCTAGGTCTTGGGGTTTCGGGTCATAAAATATTTACAATATTTTATTCTCTTTCTTTTCTTTTATTTATTCTATAATTTTGGCTTTAAATACAGTATTTTATACACTATTTACATGTACATGCATGAATGCTAGGATGCTGGAATTAATGGTATTTATACGCATTTGCCAGGGTTTTTAAGGCCAAAATGATAGAATAAAGATGATGAAATGTGGATTCATCATCCCCCTATACTTAGCCTTTGCTAGTCCCTAGCAAACACTTATGCAATAAGTGTAGAAAAGAAAAACAAAGAAAAGAAAAAGAAGAAATGTGGATTAAATTTAATGATCAAACTTGTCTTCACAAAATCAAAGTTTGGAGCTTAAGTCGGACCTTTGGAATTTTAGTGCGGGCGGAACATTAACGAGAACCCAATTTGAAATCCAACAGTCCTTGAGAATCCCAAAACTCTGCCCAAGTCTCCTCAATAGCCATGTCAAAAATATCTCAACTCATATACAAACCCTTACGACTATGAATCTGACTCGTACAGTGTAAGTGATAGTGGCTCTCCCCAACTAGAATGACAAAGAGACTGACTTCTCCAGCATGACAACCTAATGATTCCCCAATCCAATAACTCCTTCCTCGAGGAGCGGGGTATTCCCTTCTAAGTTCAAGTGGCAACCATCTCAAGAGGAGGGGGTGAAGAGAAGAATGGACGGTAGCCAGTGTAGCTACCTATCCTGGGATGCAAGACCAGTGTAGTCAAGTCATCCAGCTATAGGCTCACATGATATGACTTTGGAACTCAAGCTTGCTTATTGACTTTACAACATATGTACATACTTTACAAGCATTTTATTTTTATACAGGCATGTCTTCTTCTTCTTTTTTGAAATACTATATACAGCAGCATTTACATAAGGAGTTTTTCCTCTTAAGCCAGTAGACTATCCCTCTTTTGAAGCTTTATCGCAACCCACACTCTCCTGTCTTTAAAATTCCTGTAGACGGGTTGGGGTGCACTTCCCTCCCTAGAGGAGGACAAGTGTTTCCACTTGTGTACGTCTCATACCGGCAAATCCAATCCCCTCACCACTCCAACTGAGTTGAGCCATGTGAAAGGTGCAGGTGTCCAAGTTAGGTCATTGTCAACAAGAGTCGTGCGTGTGCTCCAAAATACTCTACAAAGGCAGTCAAGAATCCATTGAACTAAGTCTTGTGATCCTCAAAGAATTAAGTCAACTAGACCTGAAGTACCTCAAACCCAGTTCCTATAAGGTTCCTGTTATTAGGTAGATTTTAAGGTCCAATAAAGCTCCAATCTCCGGATTTTATTTAGACTTGTTCAACTATCAAACTCAATCCGAAAAATGCTCATGCTACGCAAATGATATGCATAAGATATTTTTGTGATGCAATTTTCAAGATTTTGAACTTTTTATGGATTTTTGAAAAGATGATGCATATGCATTTTTTTTGTATTTTCAAAAAGAATTTTCAGATGTTTTTGGATTTTAGTTTTGCAAATGTTTTTGGGATTTTTGAAAACAAAAGATTTTGGATAAAAACTAGGTACAAATAATTACACGGGGATGCTTCTTATATTTACAAGGAGTGGCTTTTAAGAATTTACAGGGGTAAGTGATCGATTTTATAGGTATATATATAATGATTTTTAGTGAGATGTATGTATTCCTCAAACTGATTTATAAAGGTTTTTCAAATAATTTTGAAAACTATAGTCCAAAATAATTTTTACAAGCAATTTACAAACATGTACACACATTTGAAAATCATTTTGCAAAGGTTTTCAAACAGTATAGATAGATTTTTCAAATATTTTTGCAACCATTTTTTTCAAACCATTTGCAAATCATTTTTCAAACATTTTATTTCACACAAAGAAAATAAATTTTTCAAACAAAATAATTTTTATAAAGGTTGAAAACATGTAATAAAACGTTTTCAAAATAGTTTTCAAAAGATTTTTTCACAAAGATTTTCAAACTATTTTTCAAACATTTTGCAAAAAACATTTTCACCTGATTTATTAATCA
This sequence comes from Ottelia alismoides, assembly GCA_037367405.1. Lineage (NCBI taxonomy): Eukaryota > Viridiplantae > Streptophyta > Magnoliopsida > Alismatales > Hydrocharitaceae > Ottelia > Ottelia alismoides. The sequence goes on from JAZKJV010000170.1 coordinate 1,532,190, forward strand.
GTAAGTACAAAAAGAATTTGAGGAATAATAACATCTTTTATTAAGTTTTTGATGAATTTTAAAGAATCATTAGCCATACTTATTAGGAAAATACGAAAGTACGAGTTACGGCTAAAGTATATACGCAGTATATACGACCCCTCTATACTTAGCTTGAGCTATGTCCTCATAGATCAGAGAGAAAAAGAGAAGACATAACTCGTACTGAGTATAGAAAAGTCTAAAGAATAAATAAATAAATAAATAAAGGAATGAATGAACGAATGAGAAGTTGACCGCCCCCCTATACTTAGGATCAAATAATCCTAAGTATAGCAGACTGTACACAAGGCATGGAGGGTCAAGGGTGGGAATGGACAGATCGTACTCAGATTGTCTCCCCTTATACTTAGGGTAAGATATCCCTAAGTATAGTAAAGAAGAGGAGACAATGGAGAGGATCAAAGAATGGAGAAAAACTCGGGGTGCACACCCCCTATACTTAGGACAAAGTACGTCCTAAGTATAGAAGAATGACAAGGGGCGGCACCTTTTTGATAGATACAGAAGATAGAAAAGGAAAAGAAGAAAAGAAGAAAAGAAAAAAAGAGATGAAAATGGAAACAAGATCAGAGGATGTACACGCCACTCCCCCTATACTTAGGGTAAAAGAAGCCCTAAGTATAGGCAACAACAGGAGTGATGAAACCGAACGAAGAGTGAACACTCAGCTCGTCCACCCCCCTATACTTAGGACAAAGTACGCCCTAAGCAAGGCAAACACGAGAATGGGTGGATGAGCGATACGGGAGAGGGACAGAGATGAACAGAGGAGGATATACAACAGAGATGGATGTACACATGATCAAGAAGGTAGAAAGTGAACCTTCTTGCGGGACCGCTAAGGAATAGATCTGGTGTGGTGCAAGTCGACATTGGGGTCCACAGTGGACGGAAGCCGATCAGGGTCGACAGGGTGCCCTAGTGGAGTCAAATCAAAAAGGCACTAACTGGTCAATGGAAGTTGTATGGCTAGGTTAGCCCTTGGTGGTCCTATGGTGTGAAGGCGCAGACGGGCGAGTGGAAGAAGTACAGCTAGGTCTGGTCTTGGGGATCTCGCTGATATCAAAGTGGAATGGAACAAACTCATCATCCTCGGAAGAAGTGTAATCGGAGTCGTCCTGCAAGGTCCCTCCAGGTCAAAACCAAAAGGAACGAAATCATCAGTGGAAGAAGTCTAGCTCTGTTCGTCCTCAAGAATCTCACCCGGATCATCTTCATCAAGAGGCCCAAATTTCTGAAAATAATGGTTAGCATCATAACCGACCTCAATCATCATCACTTTTGAGTGACCAGGAACAGACTTATCAGTGGAAGTAGTCAAACCAGGTCCGTCCTGTCTAGTCTTGGTATCTGCCCTCCGCTTAATGGTATCAATCACGTAAATCCCTTGGATTTCATCAACACATCGCCACACACCAGAAGGAGGAACTGTGAGGTCTATGCTTTCCGAGTCGTCCCCCTTTCGGAGGATTTCTCGGGTCTCATCAGCGGTCAATAAGCAAACATATCTAATATCATCAGATCGATCACAGGCCTCGGAGTCAGCTAGAATAGGTGAAGGTGCATCAGGTGCAGGTCTCTGGTCAGCTATGGGTGTGGTGATCAACACTTCGCTTTCGTCAACAAGACGGAAGCGAATCTCTCCTGATCCATAATCGATAACGACCCTCGCAGAGGCAAGGAATGGTCGTCCTAGGATGATTGGAGAGGGCTCCCCTGTGGAGGTCTCCATGGGCAACACGACAAAGTCAACATGGTAGCTCGTGCCCTGAATCGAAATGACGGCATTTTCAAGGATACCCTTTGGCCTCTTGATAGATCCATCAGCAAATTGTACGATCATCCTGGTTTTCTTTAGAGGCCCTAAATGAAGAGACGTACCAGCGAGAAGGGTAATATGCTAATAGATGCACCGCCGTCTAGGAGAGTGTGATCACATGTATGGTCAGAGATGGTGCAAGTGATGAAGGAGGTAGCTGTGTTCTTCTTTCTAGGAATGGGATGGTGTGTGATGGTGTGGGCAGTGGCCATGGTCAAAATATGATGCTAAGATCTGCTCCTCAGCTTTCTCTTCTTGGGAAGAGGAGCAAATAATTGTGTCATGGCCTGCTGAAGTGGGGCTTGGATGATCTCATGAATAACGACCGCCACTTCGAGTTCAGTCAACATTTTTTTGAATTTTTGGACTTCCTCCATACAAGGGAGGAAGTTGGAATCAGCATCTACACGAGGCATGCCAAGAGCAGTCTGTACAGTGGCATCCTCAGGGTCAAAGGTGGGACAGGATGTGAGAGGTTGTGTGGGGGAATGAACTGGCAGATGGATCCTCTCCTCACGGTAGGAATCGACTAAGTGTCTCCCGAACTCTTTTTGTGTTTTAAATTTTTCTCATTTTTTTGTATTTTGGGCGATTGCAAGCTCTCATTTAAGTGTCTCCCAAGGAAATCCGTAACCTCGACAAAAGGAGCATTAATCTGATTTTTCCTCAAGATAACAAGATCATCATTCATTGAATTAATGTGCCCTATCATCCGGTTCAAGACAACACTCATGGAGATCGAGGGAGGTGACTCTAACAGGTCAGACTCGAGTGGATGTGAAGGTGGAGGTGGATAATATATAGGTGGAGGTGGAGGTGGGTGTGGGTAGAAATCCGAGTCCTGATACTGTGGCTGAGGCAGATATGTACAAAAATCAGAAAAAATCAGAGGAGGGTCCTCTTGATAAAAGGGAGGTGGACTGGATGGAGTGAGCGAGGGATCCGCAAGGTTCGGATAGAAAATGCTCCAGGGGTTCATCTCGAAAACAAAAGACAATGATCGGGAGAGCACGATGGTCAAGTCAAGAGAAGTGGAGAAAAGACGCAAATGCGCAGAGGCGATCTAGAATGCACACAAACAATTACAAACAAAAATAAAAATAAGACAAACCCTCAATTCACCTACTCTACTCGGTAGAGACCGAAAAGTCGATCTTTTTATCTTGTTTGTTTTAGAGTTAGGTGAGAAGTCAAAGAATTGCACGCACACTTAGGGGGCTGAAATGGGATTTGGGCATTAGTCCTTAGGGTGTGTGCGGACAAGTAAATCGAAGACAATGAGGGGATTACTCGCCCCAAGAGAATTTTTTTTTGGTCGATTTTTGGGTCAAGTAATGTTAATAGTCCCAATTTTATTAGTTATCACTTTTTTTTGGATTTTTAGTGAGAAATGCACGATCCTATCAGGGATTCAATTCTTTTAAGCACCTAGGTTGGCAAAATCAGAGGGAGAGTCGGAAAAGCAATGCAAGCGGCAAAAATGATGATGAATGCTAAAGCGTAAATGCTCACCTTGCCTCCAGCACTCTACATGCAAGGATGCTCAGCAGAATTGAAACATAAACTATATGCAAATGGAAAGCCGGTGAAATCGCCCTAGGATGAGAAGCTGCTATCAGCGGGAAGAACCGTTTTCAAAATTTGACTAAGTCCAAACGTGGCTATAGGTACATGCAATGGTGATTAGTGTGTTTGGACCTACTCTACCGCCAAATACCTCCTACGGCTAAGGCTCAATCACACAAATATAAGGAAAACAAAATCAGGAAACAAAAGAAAAAGAATGCGAAGAAAAGCCGACAAAACCGCGGTGAGCCCCCAAGTGTACAAACACTTGGAAATTAGGCTCGAGAGTCCAAAGTTCGGGGTACCTGTATTATTACAATAATTAAGTCTCTCACTCACTTCAAATTACAAGAATAAATACAGAAGGTAAATGCTACAACTAAAGGTGGAGCTCGGTCTTCAAAATTCTCTCCTCGCCTCCTCGGTGTTAGGCTGGCTAGAGCCGGCTTCATGTGGGTGCACAGGCGCTTAGGGTGGAGCGCCTCCCTCGATCCGCGGTACCTCGCATAAAGTCAACAAGAGAGGGGGTTAGACAGCTCAAACAATTATATCAAAAATAAGGAAAATAAAATAAGCTCAAAAAGCCGTAAAAACAGACAAATAATCACAAGCACAAGCAAAACACGATCTATGCGCTGTTGCTCCCCGGCAACAGCGCCATTTGATAAACCCAAAAATCAGTGGTCTTAAGTTCCACACAAAGCTGGAACTTAGTCGCTGAACCGACCACGCAAGATCCGGATTAAATCAACAATTAACCCACAGTATCAAATCAGACAATGAAAAGCAAATGTGGAGTCAAAATTTATTATAACTCTACAAAAATGTGTATAGTGCAAGTATGTGTAGAGTGTCGAACACAAGGAGCAAGCAAGATAGATCAAGGTAAAATTGTGCAAAGTGTGAATGTTCCCAAGTGCCTACCAATATGCATTTTTTGTGGGTTTTTATTTTTTATTTTTTTATTTTTAATTATGTTTTTATATTTTGATTTTTTAATTTACTGATTTTATATTTTCTTTTTATAATTTATATTTTTGTATATTTTCTTTTTCTTTATATAGAATATATATACAAAGTAAGTAAAGAGAGGAATAATGTATTTATAAAAATAGGTAAAAATAAGGAAAATTCAGAAAATAAAATGTTTTTAGGTTTTTTATATTTTTCTAGTGTTTTTGTGATTTTTCTAGATTTTTACTAATTTTTTTGGTATTTTTAAAGTCAAAAATACTAGTAAACAGTGAACAAAGTTGCTGGCTGGAATTAAAATGGGGATGAAAAATATAAATCAGAGTCCAAAATTCCTCAAATAACATTTAAACTAAATATAATAAAATAGGGAAAATACAGAAACTAAAATTGTATTTTTAGGGTTTTTGTAGAATTTTTAAGGTTTTTAGGAAGATTTTTGGGGTTTTATAATTTTTAGGAGTTTTCTTTTTTTTAGTGATTTTTGGATTGAAGTTAAAATACACTAAAATAATGAAATTATATTTTTTTGGTAATTTTTTGAGGTGTTTTATATTTTTATGGATTTTATAATACAAACAGTGCTAAAAATGCTTGTTTTTGAATTTTTATAAATATTAAAATGCAATGAAAATGCAATTCAAAAATATGGCGTGAAATGCAATATATCAGACAGATAATGATCTTTTTGTGGTAATTTTTAGGGACTGATAGATGCATGAAATAATTAGATACAACAACAAGAAAATTCAATCTAGCAGGGGCATTTTTGTAATATGCAAAAGGTTCAAGGGCCAAGACGCAATTTATCCGCAAAATATATAACTAGATAAAAAACTTCCTGGACCAATTAGAAATAGCCAAAGTGCTAAGGATATTCTCGCAAAAATGCCAAGCCCACGTGCGTAGGCACGCGCGCCTGGTAGGGGCGTTATTGTAATTACGTGAAAGTTCGGTCATAAATGCAAAAATGCCAGAAATTATATACTGAATATTTAAGTTCATGGACCAAAACGCAATACCCAAACAGCCGAGGTCTTTCCCTACAAAAATGCCAAGTCACGTGCACGAGGCACGTGACCTGGCAGGGACTAGAGAGTAATATCACAAAATGTCAGGGGGTCCAAATGTAATTATTACAAAACTTCAAAACAGAAAATGAAAGTTTATGGACAACTAATTAAATGACAAAATTTCGTAGTGAAATGTGCAAAATACCCACAAAGGGCGCGATCCGACGGTGGGAGGATGCTCACTTAGACACGTGTCGCGCCCAGGTCAGTCGATACCCCTTCGACTCCAGCGGCTGGGATTAGATCCTGCAGATGGTGATCGATGGCGCACGTTCAAAGCATCGGACGGTGGCTGAGCGTTCTGGGACTAAAGTCCGATCCAATGGTCGTGGACCTCCCTGGAAGAACAAGGAAGAACACGACCGACGACGAGCTTCAATCGGCGATATGACCGGGCTCTGGCCTTCTCCTCCGGTGCTGCAAGGCTCTGACAATGCCTGGAAGATTCCCCGACCCAACGGCGGGGCCAAAATGGCTCGCTGAGCTCAGATGCGCCGCTACGAGGTCGGGGAAGACGCTGGGGTCCAGGTACCCATGCTCTTCAAAATTGACCCCCAAGGAGGTCGTCTTGGCGCCTAGAACTTGCAAGTAAAGCACGACAAGCGACAGTAGATGGTCCAGGGCCTTATTGGCGACGTGAAGCGGCAAGTGGAGGTGGCATCGAAGCTCGCCGGAGCACGCTCCGGCAAGATGGTTGGTGAAAGTGACTAGATGGGTTTCGATCGAAATGGAAAGTAGGAGGTGGATGCTAATGCTACAGGGAATAAAATCATTCAAGAAAAATCAATAAAAACGGACCTCGAAGGCGAATACACTTGAGATGGAATCTCACGGCCAGGTGGCCGGAGATGGGGTGGAATCCGCTCCTCGGCCCTCGCCCGGGCTCCTCCCGCTAGTTGGAGGATGCCTGTTACGCTTCCAGTCCGGAGCACAGCGGCAAGGAATCAAAACAAGGGTTGAAGAGGGTTCAAGGATCAATGGAGGCAACGGGGGTCTTTTTGAACGAGTGATCGACTGGGCGAGAAAGTTGAGGTGTATCGGGCGATTCAACGACCCGAAGGTCGAAAAAAACCTATGGGCATGTATGCTGGGTTGACAATGCACAAGTTTGCAGAAGGAAGCCCTCTCATTTGGTGAAAGAATTGACGTGGAGAAAGTCGAGAAGAAGAGGGTAGACTAATATCTGATGGGTCGTGACCTGGGGTCATAGAGTTGACCCCCGGTCAATGGATGGCGTGACCTGATTGGGCCATGTCATCCGCAAAAAGACAAAACTTAATTAAAACATTGTAAATTCAATTAATAAAAATAAATGATTTAATTAATTTTAGGTTAAATAAAAATTATTTGTTATTTTATTAACTATTTTATTATGATTTTTAATTATTTTTTCGAGGTATAAAAATGCAAGTTACCATTTATACCCTTTATAGGTATATATATCTATATATTTTATTTTTTTATTTTTTATTTTGTATATTTAATTTATTTGTTTTTGTTTATTATTTTATAAATTTATAAAATATTTTTATACACTTAAATATATTTTTATTTTATTTTTCTAAAGTATTTTATACTTTTAATAAAATAGAACTATGAATTATATAGGTGTTTGTACAGGTATTGTATCAATGTATATTATATACAAGTATTTTATTTTGCATTTTCTTTGAGTTTTTATTCTGATTTTAATGTGCAAATATATTATAAATAATATTTATATAATTATAAAATTATAAAATTATAAAAATAATGAATAAATAATAAAATGAATATTTTAATCTGTACAAGTATACAATAGGGGTCCAAAACTCAACTTTCAAATCGTAGCTCCGCCAAATGCGAAACCACCACCATTAAATAGCCTATTATTAATTATATACAATTAAAGGTGATTTTGATGCATTTCAAGTTTTTATTTGGGAGATACAGGTCTGGGAAGTTGGGATTCTAGATTCTTATTCAGACCATAACTTTTATCTGTACATTATTTTTGAATGAAATTAATTTTGTATTTTTATTTATTTAATTATCTATAACTTTCATGTACAAAGTTTCTTTATTTGGAGTATAAATGCGAAACCAAAAATAGGTCCCAAAATGAATAAAGAATGAATAAAAAGAATAGCTATTTGTATTGTACTTTGGCCCTTATCTCCCCCTACTTTATTCATGGTCGACCTATTCATCGAGATGCCTAGGTCTTGGGGTTTTGGGTCATAAAATATTTACAATATTTTATTCTTTTTCTTTTCTTTTATTTATTCTATAATTTTGGCTTTAAATACAGTATTTTATGCACTATTTACATGCACATGCATGAATGCTAAGATGCTGGAATTAATGGTATTTATACGCATTTACCAGGGTTTTTGAGGCCAAAATGATAGAATAAAGATGATGAAATGTGGATTCATCAGTCGCAGGACCTTGAGAAACTTTCTGTCATTGAGAAGACAACACATGGTTTGGAAAATCTTGATCTGATTTCCCAACAACTGGAGCAACTCGTTTGAGCCTTGAATGCCGATGCTTGCAACTCTGTGCTTGCCACTGATGAGACCCCCGCTTAGTAGAAGGAGCCAGCACTGATACAACCTCCTCAGCTGAGTCTCCTGTAGCCCCAACCCTTCCAGCATGTATACTACGTGCAGGTCCCAGAGCAGCCCTTGCAGTCCCAAATGCAGATGGTTGTTTATCAACTCGAGATGTTATCAGCCTACCCAAAGCAGTTTCCTCCACCTCTATCGCATATTCAAGAGATAAATGGTGTGTGGGAGCATGAACAACAGCTAACCCGTCCTCAGGGACACTCTCAGGGTCAGAACTTGGCCAACCAGCCACACCAGCAACAACAACAGCGGGAAGGGAGGAACTTCCAACCTTACCCACCCTAGAACAAGCAGCCTCCACAATATGGGAACACTTGGAGGCAAGGTTATCAGCAACAGCAGTCCGTCTACCGTCATCAGGGATTCCTTTCACAACAGTCGGTTGCACCTTATCAAAAATTGTATCCCTCTCAACACTACTCACAGTACTCTTCTCGCCCTTCTCCTCACCATTTTTCCCATGGTTACCAACAACAGCATCCCCCGCACTACCATAATCAAAGGCCCTAATTGGGCGACTTTTTTGAGGTCTTGCCGGTGAACTCGGCCCTGATGTGCCTTGAGCAGCTACTGAAGAACATGGCTGAGATGACCTAGAAGATCGATAACCTGATGGTTGTTAAAACTGACATACCAGCCCAGGTCGAGGCTAATTCGAATAATTTCTGGCGCAAGGAGTAGGTAGTGTGGAGTGATCTGCCCGATTCAGGTAGAAATGATCAGTTTATATCTATTGTTGTTACTCTTAGGAGTGGTAGAGAATTGTAGCCATCGGCAGCCGTGAAGGGAAAGAATATTGCATCTGACGGGGAATCTTCAGTCTAGTCAGCACGAGGACCAAGCAGCATTTTTGGAGGAGCACCATCTGCAGAAAAATCACAAAAATGAAGAAAATATAAAAATACAAAAAGACAACAGCATACCCGGTGGAGAACAACGAACATTGGAGACGCTTACACGTGCTGCAGAACCAATACTTGTCTCGAAGAATCTAAACATGCAGCAAATCCAAAGCCAGCACACGAAGTCGATCCTGCATTTTTTGTTGCACAACCTGTAGATGATTTTACACATTTTTACCATCTACTTGTAAAAAATAACATGGACAAAATTTTGAATGATACCGTTTTAGATTCTATAAATATTCCTTTTCCAGAAGCAATGAAAAACACAAAAAAATGAAAATTTTGAAAAATGCTTTGTCTGATCCTGTCATTGTAGAAATTATTCAATGTTTGGTCTTGAATTTGCTCTTGATGAAAGCCCTTGAGTACATGCCAGCTCTAAAGAAAGGATTAAAAGATGCATGTACCACGAGGCACATGCCTCATCCTCACAATGCAAGAATTAGAGGTGGCAAATACGAGAAGCATATCCTTATAATGGCCACAGTCAATGCCATCGACAATCTCTCGACAAAAAGGTAGATAAGGGAGCACCACTTGTTCGATGTCAGATGTTTAACCAAGAGTTTGAACGCACTTTGCTCGACAGCGGGTCTTCTGTCAATTTAATGCCAGCTTCACTGCTCATTGAATTCAAGTTAGGACTTAGGACCGCTCAAACCTACAAAGATGATTCTACAATTCACAGACAAATCCATCAAGTGTCCTAGGGGCATGTTGGAGGACGTAATCGTCACGGTTCAGGGGATACAATTTCCTGTCGATTTTGTTGAGCTAAACATGGACGTGTCCACACCTCTACTCCTCTCCCCCATCATCCTTGGTCGAACGTTTCTGCGAACATCCAACGCTGTGGTGAACTATGATACTGGAGAAATTACATTCAGCTCCAGCAATAGCAAAGTCAAGATAGAGACCATATCCGATGCAAAGCCTACAAAGGGAACATCTGCAGCAGGTGTGCAGGTGATCAACCATTCCAAAGACTATGACTTTCTAGTTGAAACTCAATATATCAACTTATTTATGGATGAGAATGAGACCCATCAATTCATCTGCCCTGAGGAAGGAATGGAGAATGCTGTCGAATTTCCCCTTGTCGATCATGATGAGATTCTTCTGAATTCCTAGATGAGGCTTCTGTGGAGATAATGTGCCCTCAAGACCAAGAGCATATCATTGAGGATTTCTGCAGTGAAGAGGATATTATTGAAAACTTTTTTGAATTTTTGAATGAAGAAGCTGAACAAATCAGGGTGGATATCGAACAGATGAAAGAACTACCACCTATTATAATAGTCGAAGTCACCATCGAAGCAGCTGAAACCATTGCCCTCCAATATGAAGTACACCTTTCTTGCAGGTGAACCTAACATGTACCCGGTCATCATCATTGCCCATCTAACGGAAGACTGAGAATTTTTTTTGATGGAGGTTCTTGAACGAAACCGCAAGGCTATTGGTTGGAAAACTTTAGATCTCCATGGGATCAATCCTTCCCTTTGCTCGCATCGCATTTTCCTTGAGGAAGACATCAAACCCTCCCACGAATTTCAAAGAAGGCTGGATCCAAACATTCGAGAGGTTGTCATGAAAGAAACTCAGAAATGGTGGGATGTGGGATTCATATATCCCATGCCGATAGTAAATGGGTGAGACCTCTGTATGTAGTGTTGAAGAAATCATGGATCACCATCATGAAGAATGACAAAGAGAGGAGATCGCGACCAGAGTACCCACTTCTTGGAGAGTGTGTGTAGATTACAGAAGACTAAATCTTGTTACCAAGAAGGATCATTTTCCATTGCCTTTCATTGATCTGATTTTCAAGAGACTGGCAGCAAAAGAATACTTCTGCTTCTTGGATGGATACTCTGGATATATTCAAGCTGCTATAGCTCCTAAAGATCAAGAGAAACTCGTGTTCACATGTCCATTTGGTACATATGCCTTCAGACAGATGCTGTTCGAGCTATGCAATGCCCCGGCCACATTTTAGAGGTGTATGCTCACAATTTTTGCTGACATGGTGGGCAATTTTCTAGAGGTTTTCATGGACAACTTTTCAATCTACGGGGACTCCTTTGATCAATGCCTTGATTACTTAGACTAAGTTTTACAGAGGTGCTGTGAAGTCAATCAAGTGCTCTCATGGGAGAAGAGCAACTTCATGGTGACCGAAGGAATTGTATTGGGTCACGTTGTATACAAATGTGGCATGGAAGTTGACCCAGCCAAGGTTGAGGTGATTTCCAAACTAGAGCCACCTACAACTATCAAGCAAGTCATGTCACTCTTGGGACATGTCAGTTTCTACCGATGGTTTATCAAAGATTTTAATAAGTTGGTCAGACCATTGACAGAGCTGCTAGGTAAAGAGAATGATTTCATTGTTGACGACTGTGTGCTCCATGCCTTTAATCAGTTGAAAGAACTTACCACTCAGGCCCCTGTCTTACAGCTGCCGATTTGGATGCAACCATTCTAGATAATGACAGATGTGATAGACTATGCCATTGGTATTGTACTTGGACAGACGAAAGATAAATACCATTTTTTATTCACTATGCTAGCCAAATGCTCGATGAATCTCAAAGGAATTACACAGTTACTGAGAAGGAACTGCTAGCGGTAGCCTTTGCCTTGGAAAAATTCAGATCCCATCTCCTCGGGCACAAAGTCATCATCTATACAAATCACTTGGCCATCCGGTATTTACAGCAGAAAAAGGATGCCAAACCACATCTCATCTGGTGGATCCTTCTCCTCCAGGAATTTGACCTAGAAATTAGAGATAAACATGGAGTTAAGAATGTGATGGCCGACCACTTGTTCAGACTTCCTGAGCCAGGATCTCCTGAGTCTGACTTGCAACCAATCACAGAGACCTTTCCAGATGAGGCAATTTTGTTAGTCACCTCACTTCCCTGGTATGTTGATATTGTGAACTATCTTGTGTCCAAGAGAACTCTACAAGATTAGCCGAAGCTGAAAGTAGACCAATTTTTGTCTAATATCCATTTTTACATGTGGGAGGATCCATATCTATTTCATGGGGGGTGGATTGCATCTGGAGGAGGTGTATTCCTCAGGAGGATGTTCCAAGTGTCATTGCACTCTATCATGATAAGGAATCAGGAGGACACCATTCAGGCAGACGAACGTCAGCAAAAGTTCTTTAGAGTGGACTTTGGTGACCTGCATTATTCAAGAAGGTAAAATATTACATCAAGTATTGCACTGACTGCCAGAAGATGGGTGGCACCATAGGAATAAGAGATACGATGCCTCTGAAGTTCATTCAGATATCTGACATCTTCGATGCTTGGGGGATCGACTTTATGGGCCCATTTTCGAACAGTCAGGGCTACAAATATATTCTTCTTTTGTCGACTATGTGAGTCGATGGGTGGACGCTATTCCTGTCCAAACCACCAATAGTCGGACTATCTATCAATTCTTAAGGGCTGACATCATTGCACGGTTCGTGATTCCCAAAATTCTAATATCATATAGGGGTATTCATTTCATCAACAGAGAGGTGAAGAAGTTAACTCAAGAATTTTGCATAGAACTTTGTGTCGCTTCACCATACCACCCACAGTCCAATGGCTTAGCTGAATGTTCAAACAGGGAGATAAAGATCATCATGTAGAAGCTTGTGCGTCCGGATCAAAAGAACTGGTCTCAACTACTTGATTCAATTCTTTGAGATTACAAAACCGTGTACAAGTCACCATTAGGAATGTCTCACTACCACCTTTTTTATGGCAAGCCATGTCATTTTCCTGTCGAGCTGATACATAAATCCTTATGGTCTATCAACATCTGTAACTTGGACTCTGAGAAAGCCAGGAAGTACCGAAAAGTGGATCTGAACAGGTTATTGGAATTTAGAGATTATACTTATAACAACAACCTAATGTACAAGGAGAATGTGAAAAAGTGGCACGACAAGCATATCCGCTGCAAGTCCTTCGAGCCGGGTGAGAAGGTGTGGTTGTTCGATGCGAAATTGAAGATCTTTTTAGGCAAGCTGAAGAGAAAATGGACAAGGTCGTTTATAGTAAGGTGTGTGCCTGACAACAGAAGCGTGATCATATCTGGTTTTTCATCTGATGCACAACCATTTATGGTCAATCTGAAACCGTGTCTTGAACATGACGCATTTCTGTTCGTCGTTGACTCAATCCAAGTGATTTATGATGATGAGTTGAATACTTCCATAGCTGCAGTAGAAGACAAAGCACATCAAAACATTTTCTGAATGGTTTTTCTTATTTTCTTCTTTTCTTCTTTTCATTCTTTAGTTTCTTTTTCTTCCGAAAAGGTGTTATCCCCTTCATCATTGCAACACTTAGGGCGTACTTTGTCCTAAGTATTGGGGGATGTTCACCCTGAGTTGTTCAATTGCCTGATTCCCTCCATTGTCTCCTCTTTCTTATCTATACTTCGGGATATTTTAACTTACGTATAGGGGGAGACAGTCCGAGTTGTGATTTATTCATTCCCACCCTTGACCCTCCATACTTTGTGTACAGTCTACTATACTTAAGAGTATTTGATCCTAAGTATAGGGGGACGGTCGACTTCTCATTCATTCATTCATTTATTTCTTATTTTTTTACTCTTTAGATTTTTCTATACTCAGTATGAGTTATGTCGTCTCTTCTTATTTCTGATCTATGAGGACAAGCTCAAGCTAAGTATAGGAGGGTCGTATATATTGTGTATATACTTTATCCATAACTCGTACTTTTGTATTTTCAATTATTATGGCTAAAAACACTGTCAAAAATACTATAAAATTCATTAAAATCACTTAATAAAAAGATGTTGATTATTCCTTAAATTCTTTATGTGTATACTGATTAATAAATCAGGTACATTATTTTGCAAAATGTTTGAAAAAGAATTTGAAAATCTATGTGAAAAATCTTTTGAAAGGTTTTTGAAAACTAATTTGTAAAATTTTTTCAACCTTTGAAAACTATTTTGTTTGTAGAAACTTCTTTTCTTTGTGTGAAATACAAATGTTTGAAAAATGATTTGCAAATAGTTTGGAAAATGGTTGTAAAACTATTTTGAAAAATATATATTGTTTACAAAACTTTCGCAAAATGATTTTCAAATGTGTGTAAATGTTTGTAAAAAATATTTGCAAAAACTATTTTGGTCTATAGTTTTCAAATTATTTATAAAATTATTTTCAAATAAGTTTGACAAATATATACATCACATTAAAATTCTTTATTAACGATATGTATTTATAAAATAATCACTTATCCCTTGTAAATTCTTAAAAACCCAACTCTTGTAAATATAAGACGTATCCTTGTGTAAATATTTGTACCTATTTTATTGAAAATCTTTTATAAAACCAAAAATACCAAAAAAACATTTGCAAAATCTTTTTGAAAAATTGCATAAAAATTTGCAAAAACTTTTCAAAACTCCATAAAAAAGTTCACAAGTTTGAAAATTTTCATCACAAAAAATATTTTTTTGCATTGTACATAGCATTTGCATAGCATTCACATTTTTCAGATTGAGTTTGTAATTGAACAAGTCTAAGTAAAATCTGAAGATTGGAGCTTGGTAGGATCTTAAATATACCTAATCACAGGAACATTATAGGAGCTGGAATTAAGGAACTTCAGGTCTCATTAACTTAATTCATTGAGAATAGTGAGACTTGGTTCAATGGATTCTTGATTGCCTAAGTAGAGTATTTCGGAGCATACACACGACTCTTGTTGATGATGACCTAACTTGGACACCTGCACCTTTCACTTGGCTCAACTCAGTTGGAGTGGTGAGGGGATTGCATTTGCCAGTATGAGACACACACAAGTGGAAACATTTGTCCTCGTCTAGGGAGGGAAGTGCACCCCAACCCGGTCCAGTAGCAGATACGTCTAAAGATAGGAGAGTGTGGGTTGCAATAATGCTTCAAAAGAGGGATAGGTCTACTGGCTCAAGAGGAAAAACTCCTTATCTAAATGAGTTGTGTATAGTATTTCAAAAAGAAAAGCAAAAAGTAAAAACTCCAAAAAATGGACAAGCCTGATTGAAAATAAAAATGTTTGTCAGAGTGTACATATTTGTATAGTCGATAACCAAGGTTGAGCTTCAAAGTCAAATCATGTGAACCTACAGCTGGATGACTTGACTACACTGGCCATGCATCCTAAAATAGGTGGATACACTGGCTACCATCCATTCTTCTCTTCCTCCCCCTCCTCTTGAGCAGGTTGTCACTTGAACTTAGAAAGGAATACCTGCTCCTCGAAGAAAGAGTTGCTGGATTGGGGAATTATTGGTTTGTCATGATGGAGAAGTCAGTATCTTTGTTATTTCAGTTGAGGGGAGCCACTATCACATACACTGGTACAAGTGAGATTCATAGTCATAAGGGTTTGCATATGAGTTAAAATATTCTGACCTGGCTATTGAGGAGACTTCAACGGAGTTTTGTGATTCTCGAAGGCTAGTGTGTTTCAAATCTGATTTCCAATAAGGTTCCTCTGCACTAAAATTTCCAAAGGTCTGACTGATGAGGCAAAAGAATCGAGTTCGCGGATTTCTCTTTTATTGAAGAGAGTAAGTAGTCGGTTGTAGCAGAAAGCCCGGCGAAACAAAAATCGGTTCTTTAAACCTATCAAACAATTACGGTTTTCTGTCGGAAAACCGTTCACTAATATTTTACCAGTCAAGTGTTCCTGGGTCGAACTCAAGGAGGCAGAATAAATTCCCTAGATTTCTCTCTTCGTAATTTTATTTTTAATTCTTCTCTAAGTGATCAAGTCAAAACACTTTTTTATTGATTTCTATTTTTATTATTTTTATTTGAGTTTATTATTTCAAATTTTTATTTAATTTTCAAAAAGGGATATTTTTCAAAAGATTTACTTATTATATAATAGGTGAATAATATTAGGTGATACTATATAATATGTTGAACGGGGTTCGAGCCGCGAGCTCGAACTACACAAGAAATCAAAACAAAACAAGACGGCTTTCGATGAAATCAAACATGCCGAAAACTCGTCAAAAAGCCACGAAATCTTTATATTAGGTAGCTGGGGTAGTTGTGTAACTACCCCTCAAGAAATCGTCAAAATCCGAGGTCACAAGAAGAAGAAAAAAACCCTACAGCCCAGGGGCATAAGCGCAAAGAAAAACTAATTAAAATGTTCGCAATTAGGTCCACAAGGACTATTCTGAAGAAAAAGTATACAAATCTTTACTTTAGGTCCTTGCGGAGGGATCTAAATGTAAATAAAGAAAACTCTGGAGGCGGGAATGAATTCTGATTTCTGGCCGGCTAAGTTGCAAATTTCATACCGGTTCGCATTTGACGGCCAATATTAGAAGTTGCTGGGGTCGATCTGACGCCCACAGGTGTGCCACGTGTCGCGCACCTGTGCGTCCCTTGTTCTTGGGCGGTTGCAGCTGCTAGCGGACGAGCCTTCTTCCTCCGATTACTCCGACCGATCTCCGATGACATTGGCGCTCCGGCGGGGCCAGAGGGGTGGCTCCTCCACCCTCGAGCTCGCCCGCGATAGGGTGGCGACGGAGGATGCTCCGAGCAGCGGTGGAGTCTTGATGAAGATGGCGTCTTCAGCTTCCTGGAGGTGTATCAGTCACGACGGTCCATCTTTGGAGTGGCTTTGGATGAAGATCATTAGCTTCCAGACCTCGAGAAATGGCTCGCGACGAACTTTGATCTGCAAAGAACACAGGCGTATGCTCGATTCACTAGGAATCGGCCAAGGATTAAGGATCTCAAGCTTCAAAGATGAGAAAAAATGCTTAAATCTCCAGCCAAACAACCAGATGTGTGAAGAAGATGACGTTTGAGATGAAATTCAAGGCGAACTGAAGCGAATCGAACGGGAATTTCGAATGTGCGTCTAAGGTGGATGATCAAACTACCTTAAGAAGCGATTAGACATGCTAATCGTGGCTCGCGAATCGAGAAATAAAATCACGAAATGGAGGAAGAAGCCTGGGGGAATCTAGGTATATTACCTGGATGAAGAAGCTCGACGGCGGCTTTTGACCGGAGCGAAACGCGGCGTACGCGGCGATGCAAGGCGGCGTGGCTGCCTTGGAACCTCTCCGATCTTGCTTCCTCCTCACGAGCTGGCTTGCAGGTGCTGTCACCACCGGAGCGAGGCGGAGCGAGGTGGGGAAAGTAGGGGATCGGAACAACCTGGAGCTGGGCTCTTGGGTAGTTGGAGAGTTGGCTTGGCTATGGCGACTTGGGCCTTTATATAGGGAGCTTGCTTGGGCTCCAAGGTTGGATCTAGGGCTGGCGATGGAGTAGTAGTTGGAGGAAAAGGGATCCAAGGGTTTAGACGGGTCGGAAGGTTCTGGAGTGGCGTGGGGTAAATAGGAGAAGATGGCCGGTGTGAACAAACTCAGGTGAACGGCTTCTTGGGGAAGAAGACCCCAGGTGCTGACAAGTGTCAGCACCTGGTTGGTCTAAAAGCAAAATACCTTATAAATTAGATATAAAATAGTTAATTACATTATTTTAAATAAGTGTAAATACAAGAAGTGTAGATAATTTAATGCTCTAATTTATGGACTAATTAATTTTAATAAATAATAAATATTATTATAAATATAAATATTATATTAATAAATATGTATTTATAAATAGGTTTTAGATTTTTAATTTAATAAATAAATAAGTAAAAATTAATTTTATACTTTCGTAATTATTAGGGTATTAAATAAGGTTTATACGAATTTTTATAGATTTTTATGAATTAATTTTCATAAATAAATAGGGTTAGTATCTAAATAGGTCATTTATGCCTATATTTTAGGGTTTTTGATTTTATTAAAATAATAAAAGTCTCCAAAAATTATGAAATAATTTATGTAGAAACTACAAGATCATGAAATAATTTTAAAATTATAAAATTGAGAAAATGATAAATAGTGTGTGTTACATAAAATATATAGCCCAGAAACCCCTTTGTCTTTTGGTCCCAAAACCGACTTTTTGCAAACGGACTCCGAAGTCGATGAAATCACCTTTATTAATTAGAGAATATTATTTTATGAACTTTAAAGGTGAGTAGAGTGAAATTAGAGTTCGTATAAGGAAGTTATGATGTTCGGAAGTTGAGATTTTGACAATTTGCAGGCTGGGTTTCTTGGCATATATATAGGGTAATATTTTTAACTTACTTTATATTTTTATATACATTTTTAGGAATAATTAGGAGAAGAGTTTGGTGAAAAATATATTCATATGAAATAATTAAAATTCTTTGAAGTTTTGTATTTATTTTATAAATAATGAAAGGTGTATATGTGTGTGTTAAATTATTTTTCTCTGGTTTTCTTTCCTTATCTCCCCCTACTTATTGGTTTGTCGACCAATCCATGTTGACTTGGTCTCGGGGGTTGGGCTATAAATATATCTTACAGCTATATTTATATTTTAAGTCATATTGTATATATATACATATATTCAATCTGCCTTTTTCTTTATTTTTCTGATTCTTTATTTATTTACATGATTTTAGTGGTTAAAAGTGAATATTTACACATGAATGGTGTTTTGGTAAAATATGAGAATTAATGGATATTTACATGTATTTGTTAAGGGTTTTTAGACAAAATGCGACAGAAAAGTTAATGAATCATGGATTCATCCAACCCCCTATACTTAAACTTTGCTAGTCCCTTAGCAAACACTTATTTTGAAAAAGTAAGTGAAAAAGAAAGAAAGTTAGAATGAATTTGTTTTCCTAAACCAATTCATGAGAACAGACAAAGGACATAGCTCGATCGGGCCTGAAACAAGCATTTTGTCGGAACCTTAACTAGGATTAGGATTTTATCCTCAACAGTCTTCAAGTTCCATAATCCTTACTCAAGATCACTTCATCGGCTAGTTCAGACTCACTTATTCATATCGCAAACTCTATCATCTTTGAAGTCAACTTGTACAGTGTGTGAATTGATTTAGCTCTTCCTGCTTAGAGAATCGGAGAAACCGTCAATCCCGGCTATACACTCCTATGGATTCCTCATCCCGCTACTCTTTCCTCGGGGAGGAGGTATTCCCTTCTGGGTTCAGTTCTGCTATGTCACAATCGAATATAGGGAGAAGTTAGAAGAATGAGAAAAGAAGTGGAGTGCGACCAGTGTAGACGCATCTCCTTGTGAAGCCCAACCGGTGTAGCTGAGTCTCCACTAAGATGTGCAGGCATATTTGGTGGAAGCTTTGACCAGTTTGGTCTATTTGGTGGCTTCTGTATTGCCTTGACTTTGTAATTTGCTTGCACTGCTTTCATCTTTTGTGCCTCGACGGATATAGCATCTTTTTAGTCCATCCATTTTTGAGGTCTTAGAAAAATTGTGTCAGCAGATCCTTCCCTCATCCGAAGCAACTATCGCAACCCCAATCTCTCCCGTCTTTAGACGTCAATGCCGCAAAGATAAGGATAGAAACGCACTGCCAAGGTGTACTGCCCTTCGGAACTCCATGCAAGTTGAGCTAAGTGCAGAGTGCATGTGTTCAAGATTGGTTCACTGGTGTAGAGTTATACGGATGACTCCAAATGGTCTACTTAAGCTCAGATGATTTGATTTCCCGAATATGGTCTTACGGAACCCAAAGATTTTAAGTCACAAGACCTGAAGAGTCTAAATTCCAGATCCTAGTCAAGCTCCTTACAAGGAGAGTTAAAGGCCGTAATCAAGCTCCATCCTTTAGACTAGACTGAGTCCTTAGTTCCGGAAATCAAACTTATTCTGAAAAATGCGAATGCAAATGCAACCATGTTTTTGTGAAGTATATTCTCTGGTTTTTACTCATTTTTATGGATTTTAAGGATTTTGTAATTTTTACGAATTTTAGGACTTTGTATTTTTTATAGATTTTATGATTTTTATAAACAAGGTTTTATTCACAAATTTTACAAGATATATTTTATTTAAGTTAAGTATCTAATGTATTTTACAAATTTTATCTACAAAGTATTTTACAAGGGTTGGATGGTTTTTATACATGTTTTAATAAATAGGATTTTAAATAAGTATTATACAAATTTTAAGTACAAATTTTAAGTACAAATTTTAATTACAAATTTTAATACAAATTTTAAGCATGTTTTTACTTATTTACAAGAATTTTATAAATAAAAGAGTGAATTTTAAATTAACCCGTACCCACTTTTTTATGGATTTTATAGATATAGAAAATACATAAAAGTACGGGTTATGGCCGAAAGTATATATACAATATATACGCACCCCCCTATACTTAGCTTGAGCTATGTCCTCATAGCATCAAAAGAGAAAAAAGAAGACATAACTCGTGCTAAGTAAAAGTGGGTGAAAAAGAATATCGATCACAAGTCAGTCAACCCCCCCTATACTTACGATCAGGTCATCGTAAGTATCTCGGGAGAGCAAAAACGGGATGAGTGAATGAAAAGGATAAATAACGAAAGTTCAAAAGGAAAAGAATACAAAATCATCGAAATCACTCGGTTCCCCCTATACTTAGGATAAGGCATCCTAAGTAAAGAAAAGAGTGTAGCCAACAATTGGGGACCAGTGATTCGTGAGAAAGAATGGCTATACAAAAGAATCAGTACAAAAAATAAAACGTAAATCAGCGGGCAATCGGTCCCCCCTATACTTAGGATCTGGTATCCTAAGCATAGAAGACGAGCAAAAATGGGGACGATTGTGGTCTACGAAGAATATACAAGTGTTGTGAATCTCCAGAAAAGAATGGCTCAAAAGAATTTGTACAGGAAGAAGTGAAGGAGTGATCATGATTCCTGTACAAAGTAGATCACTTCAGTACGGGCCAGATGATCAGTAGTTTCTACGAAGTGCTTCAGCATTTGCCCATTAACCACGAACGGCTCTGCACCAGGTGACACATCTGATATCGTAATACTGCCATTGTCGTGCACCGTTCTGACTATGTACGGTCCTTCCCATTTGCTTTTCAATTTGCCGGGAAAAATTCTCAACCTTGCATTGAACAACCAGACTTTCTGCCCAGGGACAAAGCTCTTGTGCCGAATATGTCTGTCATGCCATTTCTTCATTTTGTCCTTATAGATAAGTGTGTTCTTGTATGCTTGATTTCGAATTTCTACCAGCTCATTCAGATCTATCTTTCTCTTGGCTCCTGTTTTCTGCGTATCCATCAGTATTTCTCAAATTGCCCATTCAGATTTGTGCATGATCTCTACGGGCAAGTGGCACGGCTTTCTTTCCATAAACTAGCCTGAATGGTGAAGTACCTAAGGGAGTCTTATACGCAGTACGATATGCCCAAAGAACTTGGTCTAGAAGAAGTGACCAGTTCTTCCTATCCGGTCGTACTAATTTCTGGAGAATTGATTTCACCTCCCTATTCGAAACATCAGCCATGCCATTCGTCTGCGGGTGGTAAGGAGAAGCTACTCTGTGATCGATGATGTACTGTTTCACTAGCTTCTTCACCTCCTTATTAATGAAATGGCTACCCCCATCAGAGATAAGAATACGAGGGATCCCAAATCGCGAAATGATGTGTTCCCTTAGGAACTTGCAAACGGTCTTGCTGTCTGCGGTTCGTGCGGGTATAGCCTCCACCCATCTGCTAACATAGTCTACAGCGAGAAGAATGTACTCAAAGCCGCTGCTGGAAGGGAACGGTCCCATAAAATCTATGCCCCATGCGTCAAAGATCTCACAGATAATGACAGGTCGCATCGGCATTGCATCTCTGGCACTGACTGTCCCTACAGCTCTCTGACAGTCTGGACAACTCTTCACGAATGTGCAAGCATCTTTGGTAAGAGTTGGCCACCATAATCCGCTCTGTAGTACCTTATGCGCTGTCCTCTTCCCTGAATGATGTCCTCCTGATTCTAAAGAATGACACAAAGTGAGGACACTATTATATTCCTCCTGAGGAATACATCGCCTGTAAACACAATCCGGTCCTTCGCGAAAAAGAAGCGGATCCTCCCACTGGTAGTATCGTGCCTCAGAAACTAGTTTCTCAACTCTGTTCTTCGGCCAACACTGAGGACTTTTCTGTGTGACCAGAAAGTTCACTATGTCTGCATACCACGAAAGTTCTGTAACCGCAAAGATGCTCTCATCTGGAAATCTCTCTACGATCTCTGGCGTGTATTCATCTGAAGGATGATCTGACTGCAATCGGGAGAGGTGATCAGCTACCACATTCTTTACTCCAGGTTTATCCTTGATATCCAAATCGAATTCCTAAAGTAAGAGAATCCATCTAAGAAGGCGTGCCTTGGCATCCTTCTTTTCCATTAAAAATCTGATAGCTGAATGATCGGTGTATACTGTGATTTTTGAGCCAAGCAGATATGATCGAAACTTATCTAATGCAAACACTACTGCCAACATCTCCTTTTTTGTAACTGTGTAGTTTCTCTGAGCATCATCTAAGGTTCTGCTGGCATAGTGAATAGCTACGGGAAGTCCATTCCTCCTCTACCCTAATACAGCCTCGATCGCAAAATCTGATGCATCCGTCATGATCTCGAAGGGTAGAGACCAATCAGGCGGCTGTAGGACAGGAGCACTAATTATCTTTTCTTTTAATGTGAGGAAGGCATTAAGACATTTGTCATTTAAAACGAACTCGATGTCTTTGCCTAGCAATTCAGTTAACGGTCGGGCAATCTTGGAGAAATCTTGGATAAACCGTCGGTAAAAGCCAACGTGCCCCAGAAATGACCGTAACTGTTTGATGTTGGATGGTGGCTCGAGTTTCTTTATGACATCCACCTTGGCAGGGTCAACCTCCATGCCTCGCTGGGAGATGACGTGCCCCAACACGATCCCGTGAGTAACCATAAAATGGCTCTTTTCCCAGGACAGAACGAGATCTACCTCACAACACTTTTTCAGAACCTGGTCTAGGTGCGCTAAACAATCGTCAAAGGACTCACCATAGACTGAAAAATCATCCATAAAAACCTCTAGAAAATCACCGACCATGTCCGCAAAAATAGCAAGCATGCACCTCTGGAAGGTCGCGGGAGCGTTGCACAATCCAAAGGGCATCCGTCTAAAGGCATACGTGCCAAACGGACAAGTGAAGGTGGTTTTCTCCTGATCTTCAGGAGCAATTGATACCTGGTTGTATCCGGAGTAACCATCAAGGAAACAGAAGTACCCCTTCCCTGCCAACCGTTCTATGACCTGGTCTATGAAAGGCAAAGGGAAGTGGTCCTTCTTTGTCGCAGTGTTCAGCTTTCTGTAATCAACACATACTCGCCACGACGTGGTTACTCTCTTTGGAATCTCCTCTCCACTCTCGTTTTTCACCATCTGAATTCCTGACTTCTTCGGGACAACATGTAATGGGCTAACCCATTCGGAGTTGGAGATGGGATAAATGAACCCTGCGTCACACCATTTCGTTATCTCTTTCTTGACAACTTCTCGTAAAATCGGATTCAGCCTACGCTGAAACTCTCTGGAGGGTTTGCTGTCATGATCGAGATAGATATGATGTGAACACAAAGCAGGATTAATCCCGCGGAGATCGGATACAGTCCACCCAATGGCCTTGCGGTTTCTTTTGAAAATCTCCATCAGACGAGATTCTTGATCATCGGTCAAAGTTGAGCTGATAATGACCGGAAACCGTTGATGTGGACCCGCAAGGAAGGCATATTTCATGTTTGGTGGCAAAGTTTTAAGTTCTGGCAAGGTGGTATCTGGATCTGCTGAAACATCATCTGTAATTATATGGGGATCTGTATCAGTAGGTGATGTGTCTACGATTTGATTTTCCACCATCTCAATGTGCTCTCGAGTCGGACTACAGAAGATGTTCAAGACATCATCCAACTCCTCAGAATGATCAGAAGAAAATAAGTCAGCAAGATAGAATTCTGATTCATCTGAGACGGAGGAACTGTATAGAGTTTCTGAATCTGAAAGATCTGCATTGGTTTCATTAGAAGTCTGATCCCTTTGCTCATCATCATCCAGACTAAAATATAAGGTCCCATCGGAAGAATTACCTCCTGAGGTCTCGGACCCGTCCTCTGTAAAACATTATTGGCTCTCTACCTGATATCTTTCGAGGTCGTCAAGACGAACCTCATCCATGTAATCGCAGGAGGCTAAAGAGCTCAGAAAATCTGAAGATGCATCACTGAAATTGTTCGATTCTCTCGCCATCTCTATATGTACCTTTTCGCCCTCGGCGCGAAAAGATACCTTCCCTGTATCATAATCGAAGAGAGCCTTTGCGGTCTCTAGAAAAGGCCTCCCGAGAATGATCGGGGTAAGGTGTAATTGTGCAGGGCAATTCATATCTAGGACCGTAAAGTCCACTGGAAATTGCAGGCCCTGCACGGTTACGATAACGTTCCTAAGTATACCCTTAGGTCTCTTTACAGATCTATCAGCAAACTGAAGGATCGCGCGGGATTTGTAAAGAGGACCTAACTCGAGCTTCTTGAGTAAGGAAGCGGGTAACAGATTGATCGAGGAACCGTTATCTAATAGAGTGCGATCGAACTCGGCTTTTGCGATCTCGCATCTGACATAATGTGCACCTGAATCTTTCTTCTTCTTTGGAAGCTTATTCTGTATCGCACAGGATGTTGCCTTAGTCAAAACATGTTTTTCTGTTCGGGATCTCTTTTTCCTACGTGTGGTGCATCTGTTTTTCAATTGATTCTTGAGCGTAGGAAATTGATCTAAGGCATCATGAAGAGGGATCTTCAGAAAGATGTGATCTTTGAGTAACTTTTCGATCTGTGGAGATTCGAGATTATTTTTGGTCTTTTTCTTTCCTTTTCCAAACAAAGCATCGGGAAAAGGAATAAAGTCAGGAGTCAGAAAATCAGAAGTTTTATTCAACTCAGAGTCAGCATTTACATCGAGAGTCTCAGATTATTTACAAAACTCTCTAAAATAGGAGAAGAAATGTTTTTGTCCGGGCTCTCTGCCTGATCTGGCGTGATATCATCGTCTGGGTCGCCAGTATCCATATCTGATGAGTTGGCATTACTCCCGTCTCTTGAATTTGCGTCCTCATCCTCTTGCGGTTTCTCCTCCTCGGCATCTAGATCATGCTCGTGCTCCTCTAGTGCCCTCTCCTCTTCTCCAGCAGGTGTTTGTAGTGATCTACCGCTCTTGAGACGAATGAAGTTAGATAAAAATTCAGGAAACGAGATCTTACCTGTAGTATCTACCTGCTCTGGATGCCTCCTCTTGTTATTCGGGTTCATCTGAGGCCGGGCTGGGAGAGTGGTCTTCGGCACGGTTAACTCGTCCAGACGACGGTTAACTTTCTCCATCTCTGTCTTGTGCGTGATCTGGAGCGTGCTGAGCATATCCATAATCTGGTTGAGCGCCTGGGCCTGTGAAGACATCTCCGGTTCGGTATGGTGGCCCTGGCTTGCTCCTCTCTCCTGCCTTGGCGTGAAGTGCTGAGAGGTGGAAGGCTGGGAGTAGCGCTGAGGTGTGGAGGAAGACTGTTGCGGCTGCTGAAAATGATAGTTCGGTGAAAACTGGGCAAGGTGCTGATACGAAGGTTGCGGTCTCTGATGGTACACATTCGGATGAGACTGCTGCGGCGTGAAGCTCTCGCGGTGCTGGAATTGCGGACGTCCATGCTGCGGATGACCGTACGGCTGTTGCTGCTGCTGATTCGGTATACTCGGCTGCTGCATCGGGGTATACCAAATCCCGTTGATCTTGAAAGTGGATTGCGGCTCCACCTCCATCTCTGTAGTGCTGATGATCTGGCTGGAATTGGCATGAGACTGATCCTCATGCCAATCAATCTGCGGATTCTCAGGCTCGCTCTGGACGTAGTGTATCTGACGGGTGGGTGGAGCGGGTGCGATCCTCCGTGCTGATTGCGTGTTCGAAGAGGTCTGATTCTGCTAGTACTGGATCTGAAGATCAGCGACCTTCTTCGAAAGATCACTCAGCTGCTGAGGTAGAGATGAGAGTTTCTCCAACTCTCGCAGCGGCTGTAGGTCTTGGATCTGCTTGTGAATCACGTCCACCAACGTCAATTTCTCGCTAATGAAGCCCATGTTGGTGTTGGATTCAGAGTCCGAAATGTTCGCCACCTTGTGATGTTCTCGGTGATGTGGTGGCTGTGGGGCTTTCTGAAATGCCCGAGTAGAGTCTACAACTCTAGAGTTCTCGGCCATCCCTTCGAAGATGGCCCAGACTGACTCGGCGTCCTTGTTCAAGCAACTGCCGCCACATGCGGCACTCACGAGCCCCTGTATTTCCGGCTGGAGTCCTCCAAAATAGTTCTGTACTAGCACCTTCATCGGGATCTCATGATGTGGGCATCTCTCCGTCAGGTCCTTGAATCGATCCCATGCCTCATGGAATGATTTGTGCGGCAATTGTGTAAAGTTGGAGATCTGACTCCTCATCATGTTCGTCCTTCCTAGAGGAAAATATTTGTGCAGGAAGGTGGACTTCAGGTCGTCCCAAGTGGAGATTTCTCTTCCCAGATGGCTCAGCCAATAAAGGGCCTTATCGGCTAAGGCAAAGGGGAAGGCTTTGAGGCGCACGGCTTCCTGCGACACTCCTGGATAACAAGCCATTCCGCAGATCATCTCAAACTGCTGCAAAAATGTGAACGGCTCCTCTGTGTCATTCCCATAGTACTTGGGAAGCAAAGAGATGAAGGACGGTCGGAGTTCGTATGGCCCTTGATTCGGCGGTAGCCGAATCCAGTGATGGAGCGTTCGAGCGCCCGGGTCATACTCGTCCCGTAAAGTAGCGGGAACCGCAGGCGGTAAAGGGTTCCCGGCCCCTGCTCTCAGTGCGGCTATTTTAGCCTGCAGTTCAATCTGAACTCTATACTGTTCTCGGATCTGTAGATTCATCTGCTGAAGTGTATCGAGAATGTCGGTCGTAACATCTCCGTTCAGCTCTGTTCTTCCCTCCTGATTGTCCCCAGCTGGTGGCCTCTCGTCTGCTGTTGGTCCTTTCCCACGAGCCATCTGATCATCTGTAAAGTGAAAACTCTCGTCAGAACTCAGCAAAAAATATTCAGGAGATCTAGATGATGTATTGAGGCAAGGGTCTGCCTCAATGATCTGGCCAGGAGGCGAGGGAGTCTGGGTCTGACTAGCCTCGAGATCGGATGGGACCGGCTCGGGAAGAGGGTCATCCCGAGCCTGTGAAGACATACGCTCGACGGTGGACGGTCGAAAGCTCACAGAGTCTGAGCCGAAAAGCCATCGAGACATCATCTTCGATGTCAAGAGGAAGTCGGGAGAGCACGTATACGATTCAAATGAAGGAAAAATGCGAAAGCCGCGGAAACTCACGCCCCGCAAACAAACACAAAGCAAACCCCGTTTTCACCAACTCAACCTTGATGAAGACCGTAAGAGTTCGGTCTTTTTATCTTTTCGGTTTTAGGGTTGTGATTAGCAAACATTTCGATTACGTGGGCTGAGCAAGCTAATAGGTGCCCGATAGTTTCCCCGAAACACTGGCCCGAATCCTTACGCGAGACCACTCGCACTCAGCCAGTATGGGAGTAAGTACGGACCATTTCCGGCTACTCGTGTTACTTGAGGACGGAGCCTTGCGCAGTGTCCTCTAAACCTCCCACTCTGCTAAGTAAACCCGGACCGTTTCCGGCTACCCGAGCTTACCCACTGAGGAACAGTGATCAGGTATATGGACCCAGTAGTATCCCGCGAGAAATATGGGGTTTTTTCTCTATCCTTAAGTGTCGTCTCTCGAGCTCGCGCACTCTGAGAAATGTGCGGAGGTTACTCTCCCCAAATCACTTGAATTGATTTACGGTTTTTTTTGTCAGATATTTTTAGCAGTCCCGATTTTAGTTTTGCGATTTTTATGGGTTTTTTCAGACAACGTCTATCTATTTTTTCTTTTTATTTAAAAACCCTAAAGCAAGCACCTAGGTTGCAAGTCCTAAAACTAGCTACGCAGCACAAGCAGATAGAGTAAAAAAAACTAAACACACATCTAGAAAACCGCGGAAAACCGATGAGCGATGAAAACTGCGGTGAGTGCCCTGATCCTCGGATACACGGTATCCGGCGAATCAGGCCCCGAAAAAAATGGGGGGGTTTGTTTTATTACTAATTACAACTCTCTACCTCTCTCTCTCTCTCTCTCTTTCAAACAAAAGGAATGAGGCAAAAGAATCGAGTTTCGTGGCTTTCTCTTTTATTGAAGAGAGTAAGTAGTCGGTTGTAGCAGAAAGCCGCGAAACAAAAATCGGTTCTTTAAACCTATCAAACAATTACGGTTTTCTGTCGGAAAACTGTTCACTAATATTTTACCAGGCAAGTGTTCCTGGGTCGAACTCAAGGAGGCAGAATAAATTCCCTAGATTTCTCTCTTCGTAATTTTATTTTTAATTCTTCTCTAAGTGATCAAGTCAAAACACCTTTTTTATTAATTTTTATTTTTATTATTTTTATTTGAGTTTATTATTTTCAAATTTTTATTTAATTTTCAAAAAGGGATATTTTTCAAAAGATTTACTTATTATATAATAGGTGAATAATATCTAGGTGATACTATATAATATGGTGAACGGGGTTCGAGCCGCGAGCTCGAACTACACAAGAAATCAAAACAAAACAAGACGGCTTTCGATAAAATCAAAACACGTCGAAAACTCGTCAAAAAGCCACAAAATCTTTATATTAGGTAGCTGGGGTAGTTGTGTAACTACCCTCAAGAAATCGTCAAAATCTGATGTCACAAGAAGAAGAAACAACCCCTACAGCCCAGGGGCATAAGCGCAAAGAAAAACTAATTAAAATGTTCGTAATTAGGTCCACAAGGACTGTTCTGAAGAAAAAGTATACAAATCTTTACATTTAGGTCCCCACGGAGGGATCTAAATTTAAATAAAGAAAACTCTGGAGGCGGGAGTGAATTCTAATTTCTGGCTGGGCTTAAGTTGCAAATTTCATACCGGTTCGCATTTGACGGCCAAGATTAGAAGTTGCTGGGGTCGATCTGACGCCCACAGGTGCGCCACGTGTCGTGCACCTGTGTGTCCCTTGTTCTTGGGCGGTCGCAGCTGCTAGCGGACGAGCCTTCTTCTCCGAATTACTCCGGCCGATCTCCGATGACTTTGGCGCTCCAGCGGGGCCAGAGGGGTGGCTCCTCCACCCCTCGAGCTCGCCCGCGGTAGGGTGGCGGCGGAGCATGCTCCGAGCAGCGGTGGAGTCTTGATGAAGATGGTGTCTTCAGCTTCCTGGAGGTGTATCAGTCACGGCGGTCCATCTTTGGAGTGGCTTTGGATGAAGATCATTAGCTTCCAGACCTCGAGAAATGGCTCGCGACGAACTTTGATCTGCAAAGAACACAGGCGTATGCTCGATTCACTAGGAATCAGCCAAGGATTAAGGATCTCAAGCTTCAAAGATGAGAAAAAATTCTTAAATCTCCAGCCAAACAACCAGATGAGTGAAGAAGATGACGTTTTGAGATGAAATTCAAGGCGAACTGAAGCGAATCAAACGGGAATTTTGAATGTGCGTCTAAGGTGGATGATCAAACTACCTTAAGAAGCGATTAGCCACGCTAATCGTGGCTCGCGAATCGAGAAATAAAATCACGAAATGGAGGAAGAAGCCTGGGGGAATCTAGGTATATTACCTGGATGAAGAAGCTCGACGGCGGCTTTTGACCGGAGCGAAACGCGGCGTACGCGGCGATGCAAGGCGGCGTGGCTGCCTTGGAGCCTCCTCCAATCTTGCTTCCTCCTCGCGAGCTGGCTTGCAGGTGCTGTCACCACCGGAGCGAGGCAGAGCGAGGTGGGGAAAGTAGGGGATCGGAACAACCTGGAGCTGGGCTCTTGGGTAGTTGGAGAGTTGGCTTGGCTATGGCGACTTGGGGCCTTTATATAGGGAGCTTGCTTGGGCTCCAAGGTTGGATCTAGGGCTGGCGATGGAGTAGGTAGTTGGAGGAAGAGGATCAAGGGTTTAGATGGGTCGAAAGGTTCTGGAGTGGCGCGGGGTAAATAGGAGAAGATGGCCGGTTGAACAAACTCAGGTGAACGTCTTCTTGGGGAAGAAGACCCCAGGTGCTGACAAGTGTCAGCACCTGGTTGGTCTAAAAGCAAAAATACCTTATAAATTAGATATAAAATAGTTAATTACATTATTTTAAATAAGTGTAAATACAAGAAGTGTAGATAATTTAATGCTCTAATTTATGGACTAATTAATTTTAATAAATAATAAATATTATTATAAATATAAATATTATATTAATAAATATGTATTTATAAATAGGTTTTAGATTTTTAATTTAATAAATAAATAAGTAAAAATTAATTTTATACTTTCATAATTATTAGGGTATTAAATAAGGTTTATACGAATTTTTATAGATTTTTATGAATTAATTTTCATAAATAAATAGGGTTAGTATCTAAATAGGTCATTTATACCTATATTTTAGGGTTTTTGATTTTATTAAAATAATAAATAGTCTCCAAAAATTATGAAATAATTTATGCAGAAACTAAAAGATCATGAAATAATTTAAAAATTATAAAATTGAGAAAATGATAAATAGTGTGTGTTACATAAAATAAATAGCCCAGAAACCCCTTTGTCTTTTGGTCCCAAAACCGACTTTTGGCAAACGGACTCCGAATTCGATGAAATCACCTTTATTAATTAGAGAATATTATTTTATGAACTTTAAAGGTGAGTAGAGTGAAATTAGAGTTCGTATGAGGAAGTTATGATGTTCGGAAGTTGAGATTTTGACAATTTGCAGGCTGGGTTTCTTGGCATATATATAGGGTAATATTTTTAACTTATTTTTATATTTTTATATACATTTTTAGGAATAATTAGGAGAAGAGTTTGGTGAAAAATATCTTCATATGAAATAATTAAAATTCTTTGAAGTTTTGTATTTATTTTATAAATAATGAAAGGTGTATATGTGTGTGTTAAATTATTTTTCTCTGGTTTTCTTTCCTTATCTCCCCCTACTTATTGGTTTGTCGACCAATCCATGCTGACTTGGTCTCGGGGGTTGGGCTATAAATATATCTTACAGCTATATTTATATTTTAAGTCATATTGTATATATATACATATATTCAATCTGCCTTTTTCTTTATTTTTCTGATTCTTTATTTATTTACATGATTTTAGTGGTTAAAAGTGAATATTTACACATGAATGGTGTTTTGTTAAAATATGAGAATTTATGGGTATTTACATGTATTTGTTAAGGGTTTTTAGACAAAATGCGATAGAAAAGTTAATGAATCATGTATTCATCACTGACTTAAGCTCCAAACTTTGATTTTGTGAAGACAAGTTCAAGAATTACATTTAAGCCACTTTCTTTCTTTTTTCCTTTGTTTTTTTTGCACTTATTGCATAAGTGTTTGCTAGGGACTAGCAAAGGCAAGTATAGGGGGTGATGAATCTCCATTTCAACACCTTTATTTTATCATTTTAGCCTTAAAAATCTTATATAATGCATGTAAATACCATTAATTTGCATAAATTAACATCCACTCTTTGTTGTATAAATTGTATATAAAATATTATTTTTAATGTCAAAATTATAGAATAAAGAAAAGAAAAAGAATAAAATTTCAAAGGTATTTTATGACCCCAAAACCCTGAGACCTAGGCATCTTGATGACTAGATCGACAAGGAATAAAGTAGGGGGAGATAAGGGCCAATAATACAATATAAATCCCGTTCAGTTATTCAACATTTATCTTTTTTGGGACTTATTTTATTTTCTACTTTTTATGCATCAAATAAAGAAATTTTGAACATGAAAGTTGTAAATAATGATATATAGAAAAATACAAAATTTATTTCATATTAAAATAATACAAAGTGTACCAGTTATACTCTAAATAAGATTCTGAAATCCCAACTTCCCAGACCCATCTGTCAAATAAAAACTCAAAATATATCAAAATCACTTTTAATCGTATATAACTTTTAATAAGTTATCTAATGGAGGTGTTTCATATTTTTTTGGAGTTAAGACGTGAAAGTTTTGTTTTGGACCCCTATTGTACAATATACCTGAATAAAATATTCATTTTATTTATTCTTTATTATTCTTTATTATTTATATTTTTATAATTTTGTAAATATTATTTATAACATATGTACATATTAAAACTAGAATAAACCCATAAAGAAAATATTAAAATAAAATATGTATATAAAATACATAGAAGAAATACTATACAAATATATAACCCTATTTATCTAGGTGTAAATAATATATCAGAAAAATATAATAAAAAAATATTGATGTATATAAAAACAAGTTATAAATATATAAAATAAAAGAATAAAAAATCAAGATACAAAATAAAAATAAAATATAGGTAAATATACATATAAAAGAAACCCTAAAAAGTAACTTGTAAATAAAAAGCTCTAAAAATAGATAATAATAAATGCTACATAAAATAAGAAACCTTTTTTATTTTATAAGTTTAATTTAATAAAATCATTTACTATTGATTATTTATTTTATAAATAATTTGCAGGTCAAATTTTTCTGGTTGGTCCACGTGGACCAACCAGAGTGCATTGTGAGTTGACTTTGGTCAACTCCTATGACCTGTTCATGTGGCTCTGACAGACCTCACGTTAG
Source organism: Ottelia alismoides (assembly GCA_037367405.1). NCBI lineage: Eukaryota > Viridiplantae > Streptophyta > Magnoliopsida > Alismatales > Hydrocharitaceae > Ottelia > Ottelia alismoides. Next base: position 1,564,844 of record JAZKJV010000170.1, read on the forward strand.
GCCTTTGTTCTCCATTTTTTTCTCGATTGATGTAGTCAGCGATTCGAGTTAGTTTCTTCGCCAACTTCTTGCCTCAAGCCTAGTCCTATCACGCGGGATTGATTTCTTCGGCCGAAGACCTTTGAGCAGCTCACGCTCCCTCGTTCTTTGATCCATGTCACCACCGGTATAAAACTTCACCTCCGACCTTCCTTTGTCTTTTGATACCTCTTCCACCGATTGAAAACCAAACCAAGGCCCGAGGTCGAATCTTGGTGACAGCAGCATCCCCTCCGGTCATTTAGCAGCTCAATTTGGTGTTGAATTGAGGCGGTCCGAAGCTCCGCCAGCTCCTCCGCCTCAAGCCCTACTCTGGGTGTCCCTGGTCTGGTAATCTTCTTCCTTTCCTATTTTTCTTGTTCCATATAAGAGCAGTAGTTTAGAATCGCGTTTTTTTTCTTGATTTCATCTACTCTATCGCAAAAACCAAATCATTCGACTGGTGGAGCTCCAGCTCCGCCGCTTGATTCTGACAACTCCGACCACTTTCAGCCATTCCGCTCACCCTCTTTACCTTTATCTCCATTTCCTTTACATCCCACACACCTCCAACCACTTGGACCTTGTCCAGATCCAGAGATCAGATCCTCCATCTCCACCGCATGTCGAAGGATACCATCGGAGCCCCCTCCGCTTCATCTCCAACACAGGAAGCTACCTATAGATTCATTTTTTGTCTGTTAACTATCTCCTATAGAAAAGAACAGAGACGGGGCCCTAATCAATACTCATCGAGCCCCAGGAGTACCTCCTAGGTGGCATTCCACCATCTGACCAACCGGAGACCCTCGACCCATTTTGACTCTACCAATCGACACAGAAGAACCCCAGGGTCCTTTTGGGACCACTAGAAGTGAAGGAGAACGTCGGAGTCGCTCGGAGGATCGGATTGAAGCTCAGCTTAGAGATGTTCTTCTTCTGTTCTTCGAGAGGACCTCCAGGCCATTGGATTTTGGCCCACTTCCAGACCATCCAGGAGTCGTCTGATGCGCCTCGCATCCACCATTGATCGCATGCATGAGATCTAATCTGAATCGTCCATGCACGAAGCGTCATCACCACAAGAGGAGACATGTGGATTAGTGAAGAGATCATCAATGTCCATTCCTGCCTTTGTTGGGTATCTTGCAACTTAAACCTAGTAATTTTTGTAACTATTTATTAGTGTATAAACATCCATCTGTCGCCTTAATATTTTTGTAACATTTGCATTAAGGCCTTTACTCTTATTTTATTCGCATTTTAGTCCAGTTCCACGTCAGCCGACGAACCTTGGATTATTTGCAACTAAACCTTTATGGGTTTTGTTTATTGTGGTTTGGTCAAAAATTTTGGAATATAAGTTGTATCTTTTTTGAAAACTTGCATGTAGGCCCATGTGCTTTATTTTGTTTACATACATGCCCCTACCAATTCATGTATTTTTGAGCACTTTCTCTATTTATTAAATATAGTTCCTGTGCTCCAAAAATTGACAAAAAAAGATTTAAGTTCTGATTAATCTATAGAATCACGCCACATTTTCATTTCTGCTTTTTGGAACTTTTATCTATTTTATGAAAATAAAAAATGGCACATATATTCCATGTTTAGCTTACAAAATACCAAAAAATATAAAAAAAACATTTAGGAAAAATTCCCCCAAAAAAGATATTTTGTCTATTTAAGTTTGAACATTCAGACAAAAAATCTATAAAAAATAGAAAAAGAAAACTCATAAAAATTAAAAATCCCTAAAATCTGTTATAAAAATCTATAAAATTCCAAAAAAATCCAAAAATCATGTTTTCTATTTTATAAATTTCTCCAATTTATTATCCGTATATTCAAATTGATTTGAAAAATTTTGGACCTCATTTGGTATTTGTCATCTTCATTTCAATTTCGGATATTTATTAAATCCTTGATTTGGTGTATTTTCAACTTTAAAAATATATAAAAATTGGTAATTTCACTAAAAAATCAAAAAAATAGTAAAAACATTAAAAAACCAAAAATATTTTATTTTCTATATTTTGACTATTTTTAGTAGTATTTATATTTACTTTACTCTATATTGTATATATAGTCTATTATATTCAATAATTACTTTTTAAAAAAGAAAAAGAAATTCAAAAACTAAAAAATACAAAAAAAACAAAAAATAAAACTAAAACAAAATATAAAAATATAAAATAGAAATAAAATAAAATAATACAAAAAAAATAAAAACCCACAAAACCATATTTTAGCTAAGCATTTGAGAGGCGCATTGTGCTTGCTTTTTTTTGGCTCACAATGCTCTACACCATTGCTTCTTGTATTCGGCCGCTACTTGCTTATCACTATACATATTTAGTAGGGTATAATAAATTTTGACTCGCACTATTTTGCTTGATTTATTCATTGTGTGGATTGATTGTTGATTGGAAGTAATTGTTGGGGAGTCGTCACAACGATTGAGTCCTCGCCTTGTGAGGCTCATTTTAGACTCCACGATTTTCGCATTCATCATAAACGTGGATAGTATGATCTCCCTGACATTATCTCCAAATATCTGTATTTGTATATCATGAGTCCTACTTGGATTAGGACTCATGCTATTTGATATCAATATTTTGGAACAAAAATTTTTAGTGTCATTCATAAGGGTATTTTTTATGAATATGATTCATAAATGTGATTCATTGATTGATATGAATTATAATTCATAATAACTAATTATTAGTTATTTGAATATGATACATATGATTATTACAAGGTGCATGTGTGAATGTGATTCATATTGATTTAACAAATGTAAATTAAATTTATAATTTAGTTGGATTTATGAATATGATTCATACGATATGAGGAATTCTCATAAAATTCCTAATTTTGATAATTAGATTATCAAATTAATTAATAAAGCAACAAGTCCAATCTATATATGAAAAGATGGTGTATATTGTGAGGACACATGACTCCCTCTATGAGAGTCTCAGTTGGATTAGTCTCTCAATTTTTGCTTAACTAATATACTAATACATAATTAGAAGGAGATAGTCCAAGTCCCAATCCTTGTTGAATAAGGACTAAATCATAGCCCTTGATACATGATCCAAGGGACACCATAGATGACATCTACTATGAAGAGAAGACTCCTCATAGATGTCTCCCATGGTTATAAAAGAGAATACAATGCATCTCTTTCATCGGATGCTTGTTCCTCCTCATAATTCCAAGTTGCCTTGATTATTGACAGAGAAGTTTAGATAGTAGAAGGCTCTCTAATACACGTCCTCGCTGAAGGGAGTCAATTTCAGCAAAACTGACTCGTGCATCACGGACGCGTGGAGATCGTATTTGTATACGATCTAGGTCGACTATACATACTAGTCAATGGGAAGTGGAAATTAAAAACTTTTGATGGAACCACATGGCTTGGGAATCTTTCCTAATTTGTTCCATCAAGATCACAAGCAAATATTAGGGTTATCTCTTGTATTGTGATCACGATCCTCGTGTCTCTGATTAAAGAGACCTCCTGTCTCAAGTCTGATCTGACGGATGGATCAATTACAGGCACATGGATGAGGCTCATGCTACTCGCAATCCTAGGTGATGATCTGAGCTGAGAACCTCTTGATTTCATCATACAAAATTCCTTATATTCCTCACGAGTATGAGGCATCGAAGAAGATGGAGATCAAGTAGCAGTCGATCCGGCAACCAAAGGCAGCACATCAACAGTGATGCTCTCCACAAACCCCAGAGTGGACGGCCACTTGGGCTTGAGATGGAGAGCCTATGGACGTGTATGAGAGATCAAGAGAGAGATATTTTGTTACTACAACTTATGTGTTGAATTGTGTAGAGAAGTGCCTAGGGTTTGCCCTTCTCTTATACAAAATTGGATGGATAGGATGCACTCCTAATTGAAACCAATTTGCAACAACAATTAATTAATTAAATAGAAATAAATAAATTAAAGACATTCTCCAATATATTCAATTCTCATTAAATTAATTTAATGTGGAATAGTAAGGAAGGAGGAGATTCCCCTTCCTAATTAGGGTGGACGGCCACCATTTAGTCATTCTCCATGTGGTCATCCATTCCTTAACAAGAATGGAGGGTTCTTCTTTCGTTATTGATGAGATTGTCAAATCTCACCATATCTTCTACATATTTGCAACAACTTTTGTTGCTTGAATTTTCACCAAAATAATTCCAAATTATTTTGAGACAATTTCAATCATGTCATTGACAATTATGAATCATATTCATCCATCTACTATTTAATGTAAATCACATTTACATTTAATTGTACAATGTGAATCCAGTTTACATTTAGTTGTACAATGTAAATCCAATTCATATTTAATTGTATAATATGAATCCAATTCACATTAACTTAAAACTTGTAAATCATATTTACAATTAAATATCTCTTATGATATTATGAATCATATATAATATCTATGATTATTGCATATAGTGTTATCCATATTAATCATATCCATGATAATTAAATTCAATTTAATTATATCAATTGTCTTTATATATAAGTCCAAGTAATGTGAATCATATCCACATTATTAATGATAACTTAATCATATTTAATCATCAATTTTCTATTACTCAGATATTGTCAACAATAGAATTATTCTTGAACTCTTTCAAGAACAATGTGCTTTCTCTGTAGATACTTGGAGATAAGGACAAGACGATTGTATATTCCATGTATAGTGACTTGGATAGTGAGATTCAATCTCATAGCCAGATCAAGAAGACCTCTCAGAGATGTTTGATCAAGTCAGACAGAATATCTGATCTCTTCATTGCATCTAAATCATATTCAGACCAATGTCCAACATTTGGAGCAAGATTGGATAACTGGTCTAATGAGTGGAATCACTAAATTTAAACCTATTTCGTCACTCCCTCGGAATGTAAGTGCCATGGTCATACAACCAATTAAGATCACATCATCCTCGAGTATTCATAATATCCGTACATCCTGCATACTTGAAGATCTAGAATAAAACATGAACTTCTGACTATATTTGAATTGTCTCCTTCAGGGTTTTATCTTTAAGTTTCTCATTCGATCATTGGGAGTTGGTATCGACCATATTCTTTCAAAAATCATATATCATACGTTCAAATCTTGTCTTATTTCCAAAACAAGACGACCACCATTGAAATCTGGTTTATCCCATCATTTCATCAGTGAGCTCATGTCTTCTGATTCAGTAGTGAACTTCTATGATCCCTTAGATTGATCGTACTACTCATATGCCCTTGTATGCACACCAGCTTGCCAGTTTATAAACCTTGATTAGGTCATCAACCTAATGGTCTGTCTAATGTGCATACTCAGATATATAGTAATATATCTTTCTCCGGTCAGAGGATGCGTGCCTATACATGACAACATATGACATAGTTCTTAGTTATCTTGATCTTGTTAAATCAACTCTTTGACCTAATTCATCCAACACCTCTGAATCTCTATTCCTATGCAGAGGACATGCATTAAGAGGTCGGGCAGATGTCAGCATTTGTAGTAAGGATTGACATCTCATTCTCAGGCTCGAGATCACTTCTTGATAATCACTTGACTGTGTGGTTGAGTTATGAATCTAACTCTTTAAAGATTCAATCCTACACCAGCCTCTATGATCCAACCCTTCGACAGCTATAGGATATCAAGATGGCCATGGTACATACCCTAATTGTACTAAGGGATCTATTATGCAAATTAGTTATTCTTTATGTCAGATTAAGGGGCGAATTGCAATAACTTTTATTGCATGTCCAACAAAGATATCATGTAATATGAGTTATGTTGATAAAATCACATAATATAAATGAAATTACAATGAAACTTACTAGTATATAATTCTTCTAAACATGATTTTATGCAATGAAACATTTTATGTTTGAATCATATCCAAAACTCTTATACTTCCATGTAACATATACCATATGATAACAAAGTATGTACCTTTTCTTCGAGTTTGCATCCTAGTAGTTTTTGTTCAAGACTTCATTCAAAAATTTCTAAATATCTAGATTTGATGTCATTGGCAACTTTATTTGTTTCGGCTTGTACAATTCCAGGAGGGATTTGATTAATTTTTGATATTCTTCTTCTGTACATTTTCACTTATTTTTACCATGTCCAAAACTACCATCACAATTTTGATTCATACATATCCAATAAGTACAATATTATTTATTTTTAAGAGGAATATAGAAAACAATTAAAATAAATAGGAAAAAATCATATGAATCATAAAAACAAAGATTTATAAATCCATTTGAACATGTATTAACCAACTCCATAGTCAAATTATCTCTCCATGTGTTCCACCTATCTGATATTTCAATAGTTATTGTTGCGTTGACATCATTGGTTGGTCTTGTATGCACTTGGCGATCCATTAACGCAATAAAAGTTATTGTGTTATCATTTTCATCTGAAATGAGTGATTGAGAATTCACTTAATATTAAGATTCCTTTGTACAATTAGGGTTATGTAACGTGTACATATTGAATACCGTGCAGTTGGGAGGACGCAACTGACATTAACATGTGATATTCAATAAAGATTTCTGATCTGAGAAAGAGATGGCAACATTTCTCTAAAGATTGATTTTCGACTGACTTCTTGATGTAGATCCTCTATTTAAAATCGAGATTCAGAAGTGTTGGAATAATCAAGTCAAAGAGTTGACATGATGAGGTTGAGATAAACTAAGACCAGAATCATAACTGTCACGATTAGCCACACATCCTTCGGTCGAGACAGGTATATGTCTATATGTTTGAATGGGCACATTGGAATACCCATAGGTTCGTGAACTAACCATGGTCTGTATACCGACAAGTTAGTGTGCATATGAAGACATATGAGAAGTATGATCTCTCAAAGGAATCATACAAGTTCATAGTTGATGAACTAGAGACAAAGCTCACTCATGGGATAAGTTGGGATCATAATAAATTCCATGGATGTTTGTCTTGTTTATGAAATAAGACACGAACTTGAAATATTAATATATGCATTTGAAAAATATATGATTAATATTGTCAACCAATTATCAAATGAGAAATCTATAAATGCATTCCGAAAATGACAGTCAAACTAGGATTTGAACTTTGGATATATCAAATTCCTCCAGTATGAAGATGAATGAGTATTGAGAATACTCAGGGTTAAATATAATATAATTGATCATCTATCGTGACACCTCTATTCAGAGGAAATGATGAAACCAGATGGATTTTAATGGCTCCATTTCTTAGTTTATTGATTTGAGAGTTAATTGGATTAAGTATCATCTCATTTTAATTCAATATCCAATTTCAATTTCAATGTCCAAATGTAGGAAAGTAAAATGGTCATGGAAGTGGAAATATATACATTCCTCGAGCTCATTTCTAAACTTCAAATGGTTTGGACTTTGATTATAAATGGTCAATGAAGCCGATTCGACTCATTGATGCATTCTCCAGCTCATGGAGAATGTGGTGTGTTTTGTTGAGCTCATCAAGAGTGTGAATTATTTCAGCTTGAGCTCAACATTCGTAAGTGACGGATTTTCACAAAAAATGATGTAAACCCCGAAATTGGATAGATATACAAACTTCAAGTCACTATATGTGGATAGTGTGATCTCCCAACATTATCTCTGTGTGTCTGCATCATGAGTCCTACTTTGATTAGGACTCATACTATTAATATCAATATTGAAAAAATAATTATTATTGTTATTCATAAGGGTATTTTTTGTGAATATGATTCACAAATGTGATTCATTGACTAATATGAATGATGATTCATAATAATTAAATAATAACTATGTGAATATGATTTATATAATTATTACATGGTACATATGTGAATATGATTCACCTTGAATTAATAAATGTAAACTGGATTTACAATTTTATTTGAATTTATGAATATGATTCATAAGAAATGAGGATTGTTCTCATAAAATTTAGCAATTTTGATAGTTGGATTATCAAATTAATTAATAAAGCAACAATTCCAATCTATATATGGAAAGGGGCATGTATTATGAGGACACATGGTGCCCTCTATGAGAGTCTTAATTGCATTACACTCTCAATTTGTTGCTTAATTAATTGATAATTAAAAGGAGATAGTTCTACTCTAATCCTTGTTGAATAAGGACTATATCATAGCCCTTGATCCATGATCCAAGGGAAACCATAGAGAACGTCTACTATGAGGAGAAAACTCCTCATAGACATTCCCCATGGCTATAAAAGAGAAGGCAATGCCTCTCTTTCATCAGATGCTTGTTACTCCTAATAATTCCAAGTTGCCTTGATCATTGAGAGAGAAGTTTAGAGAGTAGAAGACTCTCTAATACGTGTCCTCCCTGAAGGGAATCGATTTCCGTAAAATCGACTTGCGCATCATGGAAGCATGGAGAACGCATCGTATGCGATCTAGGTCGACTAAACATAGTAGTCGATGGGGAAGAAGAAATAAAATTTTTTTGATGGAACCACATGGCTTGGGAACTTTCCCAATCCATTCCATCAAGATCATAAACAAATATTAGGGTTAACTCTTGTAATGTGATCGCAATCCTCGTGTCTCTAAACGAAGAGACCTTTTGTCTCAAATCCTATCCGACGGAGTGAGCATTTGTGGGGAAGTGGATGAGACGTGTGCTCCACACAATCCTAGGTGATGATCTGAGCCTAGAACCTCCTGATTTCGTCATATGAAATTCATTGTATTCCTTACGTGCACGGGGCATCAAAGATGATGGAGATCCATGAGCAGTCGATCTGGCAGCACAAAGGCAGCATGACGATGGTGCTTCTCTCCACAAACCCTAGAGTAGACAGCCACTTGGGGTTGAGATGGAGAGCCTATGGACATGTATGAGAGAACAAGAGAGAGAGAAAGAGATTTTGTTGCTTCACCTTATGTTTTGAATTCTGTAGAGAAGAGCCTAGGGTTTCCCCTTCTCTTATATAAAATTGTATGGGTAGGATGCATTCCTAATTAAAACAAGTGGGATAGATTTTTTTGCAATAATTTGCAACAACAGTTAATTAATTTAAAATAAATAATAAATTGAAGACGTTCTCTAATATATTCAATTCTCATTAAATCAATTTAACGTGGAATAATAAGGAAGGATGAGAGCAGCCTTCCCAATTAGGGTGGACGACTACCATGGAGCCATATTTACATTTAATTATACAATGTGAATATAATTCACATTTAATTGTATAATGTGAATCTAATCTACATTTATCTCTTATGATATTATGAATCATATTCGTAATATTTATGATTATCATAGATTTTTATCCAAATTAATCATATCCATGATAATTAAATCCAATTTAGTTGTCTTAGTTGTCTCTCTATATATGTACAAATAATGTGAATCATATCCACATTATTAATGACAATTAAAACATATTTAATAAACAATTTTCCAATGCTCAGATATTGTCGACAATAAAATTATTCTTGAACTCTTTCAAGAACAATGTGCTTTCTCTGCGGATACTTGGAGATAAGGACAGGGCGACTGTATATTCCATGTATAGTGACTTGGATAGTGAGATCCAATTTCATACATATCAAGAAGAAATCTCAGAGATGTCTAATCAAGTCAGACAGAATATCTAATCTTCCCATTGCATCTTAATCATATTTAGACCAGTGTCCAAAATCTGGAATAAGATTGGATAACTAGTCTGTTGAGCGGAGGTATAAAATCCAAACATGTTTCATCACTCCCTAGGAATGGAAGCGTTATGGTTATATAATCGATTAGATCACATCACCTTCGAGTATTCCTAATATATGTACATTCTGCATATTGGAAAACCTAGAATAAAATCCTTTATGATCTTATTTGAACTATCTCCTTCACGGTTTTATCGTCAAGTTTCTCATTCGATCATTGGGAGTTGGTATAGATCATATGCTTTCCAAAAGCATATATCATACCTTCAAATCCTGGCTTATTTCCAAAACAAGATGATTGTCATTGGAATTTGGTTTATCCCAATGTCTCATGAGTGATCTCATGTCTTCCAATTCAGTAGTAAACATGTATGATCTCTTTGAGAGATCATACTACTCATATGCTCTTGTATGCACACCAGCTCGCCAATGTATAGACCTTGATTAATTCATCAACCTAATGGTCTGGTGATGAATAGGCATTCATTCATCTTTATTCATTCATTTTGGTTTTAAATCCCTAGAAAATACATGTAAATACTACTAACATGCATGAATTAACACCTAACATTAATCTGCAATTAATATCTAAATACATGCATTTAAACCTAAAATTAAAGAATAAAGAAAAATAAGAAAAGTAAAGAAGTATCAAAGATAATGACTGAGCGTGATCCCCAAGACCAAGTCAAATATTGACTAGGTCGACTAGAGATAAAGTAGAGGGAGATAGGGCAAAACACTATACAAATATCTCAGAACCCCTAATTCTTTCGTGTACAATATATTGTGTAAATAGCCTAATATTACACTATTTTATTATTCATTATACACCCCTTCAATAATAAAGTGTTCAACACAAAACTTATACATATTAACACATAAAAAATTTTAAGACTAATAGCCAAAATAAATCATGCACAATGCACTTGGTACACACAGATGAAAAAACCGCAAACATAATTTCATTGATCAATATCTACTCCATATAAGCTCAAATTGTAGCAATCTCACCTCCAAGGTATTTCAAATCAAATTATCTATCAAATGAAGTGGTTTCATTAAAAATGGAGCTAAGATACAAAAGCCGTCTCTTTAGTTTACTATTGTACTTGGGCATCTGTACATATAACTAATTATTTTCTACTTTATAATATTATATCTTTATATTTTGGAATTATTATATATATATTATATGATACATATTAAAAATATAAATACAAATAAAATCATTTAAAATACACTCAAAATAATTAATACACTCAAATGCATCGACATTGTCGCATCGTCGTTGTGATGACGGATCGACTGACCGTGGATCTCCGCCTTCTTCAGTGCCTCTTGCTCGTGAGGAAGGCTACGTAGAAATCAGGTGATTCAGTTCTTGGATCGTCAACTCGGATTACAGGAAGCACTCATCTCATTTATGCATCCGCAAGTGCATCCTTCGTTGGATCGGACTTGAGACAGGAGGTCTCCTCATTTAGAGATATGTGATCGCAAACACGCTTCAAGAGGTAATTCTATTACTCATTTGTGATCTTGATGAAATGATATGAGAATGGTTCTCATATCTTGTGATTTCGTCTTTATAAAAATTTTAATTTCCACTACCCTAAACAACTAGTATGACTAGTCACTCTTAATTGCATGTGATATGATCTTCACGCTTCCGTGATGCGCTATTGCCTAAACCCTATCCTTCACACTAGCACTTGGCGAAATAGACCTTGAAAATAGTCTAAGTTTCCAAGTATTTGAATCTACTAATTACATATCAAAAAATACTACAACTAACTCTCTCTCTCTCTCTAAATGAAATAAAATCGATGCTAAGTAAAGAAAAGGTGCCTGCTCTTCAGCTCTCGGTCCTTCTTTGTGGCTCTCTCTTGTCGTCTAGGCTGAATAGCATGCCTTCGCCTAACTCGAGTGCAGTGGACCTCCTAAGACGTCCTCCCTCGCTCCGCAGGCCCTCGCAACAAAGTCAAACATGAGAGATGTAAGAACAAGTTTTGCAAATATAATCAAAAAGAAATAAAATATGAAAATAACATAAAGCACACCATGCAAGTAAATAAAGGCAATAAATCTTAACTACCCCCTATTGCTCCCCAACAATGACGACATTTATTGATCAGGGGTTCGGTCATGGTATCATAAAAAACACTCAATCACCACGGCAACCGATCCTAAAACAAACAACAATTGATAACCCACAAATACATAAAAAGTGTGGAGAAAAAAGTTAGTATAACTCCAATGTATGTATGTAAAGTGAAAGTAGTGGAGTATCGAACTCTAGGAACAAGTCGAGGTAGGTGTTAATTAATATTAATTATTTCTAATTAATAAGAATTTTCAGATTTTAGTTTTACTTATTTTTATGCATTTTTGTTTGCTTTTTTTTCAATTTTTGTGGGTTTTTATTTATATTCATTTTTTATGATTTTTATATGTTTTAGGATTTTTAATTTTTTTTATTTTACAAATTTTTAGCTATTTCAAAATAATCTATGTAGATGATGTAAATAAAAGATTTAAAACACCTTTTTGATTTTTCAAATATGTCAAATAAAATCAAAATATAGAAAATAACGTATTTTGTGTTTGTAATATTTTTCTCTATTTTTAGCAATTTTTATGGTATATTTTTAGATTCTTAATGGATTTTTAAAGTGATATAACAATCAAACAAGAAATTTGATAAATTCATAATGTTTTTTAGGATTTTAAAAATATGTATCGATCCAGAGTATACCTTAAGATATTTTTCAAACAAACTATATATAATAAAGAAAAATAAGGCATTAGAATCAATATTTTTGGATTTTATGAATATTTTATTATTTTTATAGGTTTTTCAAAGGATTTATATTTTTAAGTTTTCTGTTTTCTATTTTTAATGAGCTTTGGGTATGTGATAAAATATGATATAAACTAATGGGTATATTTTTTGGGGATCTTTAGATAGATATTTTAATTTCTTATGGATTTTATAAGTCAAAATAGTGAAAATAGTAATGTTTTGTACTTTTAAAAATAGAAAATTAAATTTAAATGTCCAACGAATACTATATGTGTTAGATCAAGTTTCAAGGCACTTAATGTTATTTTCCTATCATTTTTCAATAGAGAAAAATAGTTATTTAAAATAAAAAAATAGTAAAATTAAATGCAGCAGCACAAGGACATATTTGCAATTTTCAGAAAGGTTTCATTCAATTGCTAACATATAAAATAAGTATAGGGGTTAAATGCATAAAATGACAAATAAACCACGCCTCATGCACATGCTTAGCCTGATAGGGACTAAATTACAAATACATAAAACCTTCACTTCATTTAAAAACAAGTCTAAAAACATAGGGATAGGCCCGTAAAATAACCACAAGAGTGCCTCACATGGGGGACCACGTATGGTGACCGGGGAAAGACCTAAGTTCAAATAGCATAAGGTATTAGGTCCAACAAGCAAGTATTCTACTAATCATTACACTCAAATAAATAGTTACACGACTTAAAATAAAAAATGAAAAGGCGGAGGAGGTCGGTTGCAAGCTACCCCCAGGCGTGTGGGTATTGCTCACGTGTGGTGGGAGTGGACATCATGATGCACGCTCACTCAAGTGCGGACGGTCCAGATGGCATAACGCTTTACCTTGCTTCAACGGTCAGGATTATATCTGACACTTGGGTTTTACCGGACGGTTGCTGCTCCTCACGAAGAACAGAGAGCTTCGATTGATGCTATCTCCTAGCTCTAGCCACCTCATGTGCTCAAAGAGGGCTCAAAAGCTTCCTAGGGCTACTCTGTATCGGTTAACGGTGCTCAAGATGTCTGGGCCTTGCTAGGAGAGGACTGGAGCTCAGAAGAAGATGGAGTACCTGGGAGTTGAAGACCAGGATTGAAGACCCCTCAGATGGGATCCTCTTGACTTGGGACATGCATAAAAAGGCCAAGGGCTCGAGAGAGATTCTCTCGACCTGATTATTAGGTGAAATCAGTGAAAATGGAGGGGACAGAAGATCTCTAATGTACGGTGGTGGAAGGAGATCTAATAGCTTGACCTGAGCAAGGTCGAGAGGATATGGCTTGTCGGAAAGATGAAGAAGAAGAAGGGCAAGATGATGATGTGATCAGGGGGTCTGAATAGGGTCAAATACATGGTAAAGATCGGATCTTAGAGCTCCAACGTACTTAAAATATTTGGATTTTATGCTACTAATTGAAATCAACTGAAATAAAATGGGAAACTAGACTAAAGACGAAAATACGGAAAGAAATGATAGAAAATACCTATGCCTCGACGGGTTTGGGACATTGAAGCCTTAGGTCACCAGAGTTCAGCTTCGTGACAAGGAATCTCGCCTCGGTCGATCTTCTCCTCACCTTGGAACCTCAGGGATCTCCTCCTGTCGCGAGGGAATCACTCCAACTAGTCCTAGGGGTTCCGGTGTGGTGAGAATGGATTAGGTTTGATGTGAGCTGGATTCCAAGCTTTATATGTGCATATGAAAGAAGTAAATTAAAAATTATTTACTACGCATCACGAAAACCGCGTAATATTTAGCAAACAATTTGTCAAAAGTTCACCGTATGAACTAGAAAATATAGCACAACGTGCATCTAGAAATCAAAAAAAATAAGGAAATGATTTCCTTTATGATTTATAATATTCAGGGTGAATAAGAGAAGTAAATCAGGATTACCTTTGATGCGTGAGTTTCTACGAAAGAAACCTCTTCAATTGAAGTTTGATCTACAGATGTCTCTCTTGTGGGTGCGGAGATGATTCGCATTGCTTCCCACGAACCCAGATGTCAACTAGGGCAACAAGAAGAGATTTGTAGACTCACTAGACTCTCTCTCTCTCTCTCAAAGGGGCACAAAATTTAGAAAGGACTCGCTCTTCAAAATTGTTGTAAAAAGGAGAAGGTCTTGCCTTCCTTTTATACTTAAAGCACGCATCTTACATGTGCCTTGGTAGCCCTTGGATTTTAAATAAATGGTTAAGATCAAGTTCTAATTCAATAAGGATCATCTCCTTATTATCTCCAACCAAAATTAATTAAAATAAATTAAGCAACAACTTTAGAGTCCTAATTCAATTAGAACTCAACCATATGGAGCTATGTGTACATCATGTGTACATGTCGCAACACCTTCCATATATGGAAGTTGTTGTTGCAATTTTTATTAACTAATTCACTTGATAATCATATTATCAATATTGGAGAAAATATGGAGTTAATTCTTAAAGCTTATGAATCATATTCAAGAGCTCATAATTAAATGTAAATCCAATTTACGTCTCCAAAATTAATGTGAATCAAATTCACAAAGTCTCATGCCTTGGAAATTTTATGTAAATCATATTTACATAAATATTAACACGAATCGCATCCATATAAATATTAGTTATCGTGAATCATTGTTCACATTAATTAATGAGTTATTCTTTTGAATCGTATTCACAAAATTATCCTTATTAATAATATGTAATAATTATAATTATTATAATATTACCATTGACAGGTATGAGTCCTAATCCAATTAGGACTCAATAGGAATGCAGATACTTAGAGATAATGTCGTAGAGATTATACTATCCATGTGTAGTGACTTGAAATGTGGATAACTATCCAATTTCAGGGTTTATACCATTTTTGCAAAAATCCATCACATACAAATGTTGAGCTTGAGTTGTAACACTTTATACTCTCTGTGAGCTCAACGAAACACATCACACTCTCCATGAGCTGGATAAAGTGTCGGTGAGCTGAATCCAGCTTCCTTGACCATTTCAAATCAAGTCCAAACCATTTGGAGCTAAGAAATGAGCTCAAAGAGCTTGTATATTTCAATTTCCATGATCATTTCTCTTTCCAACGTTTGGACATTGAAATTGGAATTGGAATTGGAAATTGGATTCAAATGAATTGTGATTTAATCCAATTAAATAACAAATCATCTAGCTAAATGGAGCTAGAAAAATCCCATCATGTTTCATCACTTCTTTGGTATGGAAGTGTCATGGTAGATGATCCATTACAACGATAAAAGTAACCTTGGGTATTCCAAATACCCATCCCTCCTTCACACTAGAAGACTTTGATAAATATGAAGTTCAAACCTTGGTTTGACTATCTTCTTAAAAATATATCAATAGATTTCTCATTTGATAATTGGACGACAATATTAATCATATACTTTCCAAAAGTATATATTAATATCTCAAATCTGTGTCTTATTTCATAAAAAAGATGACCATGCATGGATAATTTTGACCCCAAAATATCTCATGAGGGAGCTCTATCTCTTGGTTCGTCAACTATGAACCTGTATGATTCCTTCGAGAGACCATACATCTCATACGACTTCATATGCACACCGACGCACTGGTATATAGACCTTGGCTATGTCACCAACCTATTGGTTTGTCAAATGTGCATACTCAGGCATATAGATGCATATCTGTCTTAGGTCAAAGGATGTGTTGTTGATCGTGATAGTTACGATTCAGGTCATAGTTTATCTCGACCTCTTCCAGTCAACTCTTTGACTTGATTATTCCAGTACTTCTGAATCTCCATTCCTATGCAGAGAACATGTATCAAGAAGTCGGTTGGAAATCAGTCTTTAGAAAAAGATTGCCATCTCTTTCTCGGAATAGAGATCTTTATTGAATATCACATATTTGAAGTCAGTTGTGTCCTCTCAGTTGCATGGTATTCAATATGGACATGGTATGTAACCCTAATTGTACAAAGGGACCTTAATAATAAAGTACATTCATTCAATTATTCATTTCATTTTAGATGGGTCACCAAAGGTTTACAAAGTCCAACAGCAGATAGGAGGCTGGAGAAATTAGGGTTTCACAACCGAATTGAGGACTGTCCATTGGAGTAAATGGATCCACGCGGTCGGTGGATCTCCTGTGAAGATTTTTCTGAAGGAATCGAGTCGAATGGAGGTTGGAATCGGGCAGAGAAATTCATCGAAGTTAGGTGTCTGACAAGTTCTAACAGCCTGAGACCATAGGAAGGGTTTGTTGACCAAGGATCGACATCCCTCCCCCCTGATTGTCCACGATGGACTCTACAAGACAAAATAACAAATAGAAAACAAAGGTATTTCAAATAAAAATTGAAAATAGTTTTATTTTTAAAAACTTAAAGCATATAAAATATTTTTTATTTTCTAAACTATATTTTAGTGATTTTTATTTATGTTTATCCACTTATTTGATAGGTAATATTATCTATTATTATTAATATTTATAAGTATTTATAAATATATTATTATGTATTTATATTTTTATTTTGTTATTTTTACAATAATACCATATTTAAATAATTTATTTATTTACAACATTATGTAATACATATTTACATATTTATTTGGGATTTTTATTATTTTATTTCTATGTACAAATAAATAAATTTATCTACAGTATGGGTGTATTATACCTATATATTAGGGTTTTTTGGTATTTTTGTGTGGTTTTGATTTTTTTATAAATGTTATATAATATGTACAATAATTTAAAAATATAAGGGAACTAAGAATATACAGAATAAAATATAATGGCTTGTTTTATAGAGGTACAAGTACCATAATACCCTAATTAGTTGGTTTTTGCATCTTAACTCTATTATAAATGAAACCACTTTAATTTTAAAGATAGATGAATTTAAAATACAATAGAAGTGAGTTTGATTCATTTTGAATGCATATGCAGAAGATATTGATCAATAAAATTTTCTTTGCAGCTTTTTTCAATTAAGTGTACTGAGAGGCATGTCCATGATTTATTTTTTATAATAATTTTATTTATTTTGGTTACATTATTATGTACAAGTTTAGTATTGAATACATCTTTATTTGGTGTGTTTAGGATGAAATGAAATGCTACAAGTTTAAGCTATGCATACAGTACATTGTACTTAGATTTTTAGGGTTTTCTTGATATTTTGTACATCATTTCACCTTATCTCCCCCTACTTCATTCCTGATCGACGTATCAAAACTTGACTTGGTCTCGGGATTTAGGTTCAGTCAGTATCATAGATACTTCCTTTATTTTTCTCGTCTCTCTTTTATTCTTTTATTTTAGGTTTAAATATGAGTATTTATAAACTATTTATATATTAATATTATGATGCCAATTCATGAAAGTTAATGGTATTTACATGTATGTTACTAGGGATTTTAAGCCAATGTGAAAGAATAAAGGTGAATGAATGGGAATTCATCAGGAGGCCACCATAGTAGAAGCACATGGTGGATCTCCCCTCCCTTTTATGGCATCTCTCTCAACTTTATTTATGAGAATATTTCATGTAATCTTGGAGATTTCATGTAATCTTGGAGATTGCATGTAATTTGGAGATTGCACGTAATCTTGGAGATTACGTAGGATTAAATTGTAGAAGAAATCTCTTTATATCTTATCTAGATCCTAATTGTGGTTGTAGCCACATGTAATCTTGACCATTGATTATTACTGGGAATGCATCCTAGCCATCTAATTTGTTATAAAAGAGAAGGTAACCCTAGCATGCTCAAGTTACACACATAACATATAACAAGAACAGAAATTTCAAAAGTTGAAATTTCCTCTCTCTCTCTCTCCATCCATTGTGGTCATCCCCATGCCCTAGGAATGTGGAGTCCACATTGGTCATCGCGATGTTGTCGTATTGCTGGATCGATATCTCATGGTTGTTCGTCTTCTTTGATGTCCCGTGCTCTTGAAGAAAGTGGTGGAGTTCATAAAACGAAATCACGAGGTTCTCGACTCGGATCGTCTGTATGAATTGTGGGAAGCACGCGTCTCAACCACGCTGCCACAAGTGTCGTCTTCATCGAATCGGACTTGAGACAAGAGGTCTCTTATCTTAAAGACTCATAGATCACAATCACAGTTCAAGAGGTAACCCTTATGTGATATTGATGAAATTGAATGGGAAATGTTCCCAAACCATGTGGTTTCATAAAAAAAATAATTTTATGTTGTTGCATCGACTAGTACGACTAGTTTACTTAGATCGGATATGATTTAATATCCATGCTTCCATGATGCTCATGGCCGGATCGCCTCCATTCAAATGAAGCATGAACCCTCATGAAGAATATCTCTCCTTCAGTGACCTAGAAATTGAGATTGTAAAATGCACTCTCATCAGAGATTAGGGTTGAACATTAGAGCGAGTAGAGAATGGACTTTTGAAGCTCATTTTCAATCATATCAAGCATGATTATGTTTAGCAGTACTTACACATGTGGTGGATTCATTATATAGATGCATAGTTTTTAGGAGAAGATTTTCTTCCATTATGTGATCGATCCATCGTATACTAATTTCAAATCTATTATTGATCACACAGCTAATGACCACTCCATATATATGGGTCCATCATCAACACTAGATTCATCATCAAGTTGTTCATGGTCGGGATTCACTATATCTTCCTCATACACCCATAGTTGAATGAACCGTCCCTATTCTAGCGCCTATCCACCTCCAATAAATCGAACAGTGCACAAAGAGGCTCTACCTTCGCATGCTCCTAATTCCAGCCACTAGAGTCTAGCCATCCATCTTCATCATCTCCTTAGCATGAGGAAATCACTGGTCTAACATCCTTTATGTTTGTTCACCATCTCCATGCATCTTCCCCCACCTAAGGATTTTGAAACCCAAGCCCCTCATTGTTTGCTAAAGTTTACCTTTTTATTTCTTTATGTTCTGAAAACTTTGCATAGATACCCCAATTCTTATATTATAATATTTATATTTAATTTTGAGTAATTTTTGTAGGAATAGAGTATTATTAAAAAAAATATGCTAATTTTTCATGTTGATTTTATATTTTTTAAAAATAAAAATAAGTAGTTTTCATTGATAATCAAGTAATCTCACATCTCTTGCAATGTTGATCTAAAAATTCAAAAAAAAAAAGACTCAACTAATATATATGTATATATAGAGAGAGAGAGAGGGGTGATCCTATGAGATGAGATTTTGTGAGATAGTGAGATGGGAGATCCTGGACCACAAGTTCATGTCTTCTCTCTCCTGGTTTCTCTCTCCTGGTTGGAAATAGTGGTCCAGAATCTCTCATCTCACCAAATTCTCATCTCATAGGATCAATCCTCTATATATATGACTGATCTTGTGAGATGGGATTTTGTGAGATGGTAAGATGGAAAATTTTGGACCACTAGTTTTAACCAGGAGAGAGAAAACCCTGAGAAAGAAGATAGAATCTAGTGGTTCAGAATTTTCCATCTCACCATTTCACAAAAATGTCATCTCATAGGATTGGCCCCCTCGAGAGACTAGCTTTACACGTTTGTCGCCGGTCATGTTTCATTTCATAATAGTTGTGCAATATATAATTTCATATAAGATTTTTGCATAATTACATTTGTATCGCATCTGTTGTTTGGCTCCAATAAAACTTTTGGAGGTATGTTTTGATTAGATATATTAACATGAAGCTTCTTAGAATTATTTGATTGTTGTTTGGCTCCAATAAAACTTTTGGAGGTATGTTTTGATTAGATATATTAACATGAAGTTTCTTAGAATTATTTGATAACGAGTTGATCTTATAAATTTTAAAATATAATAATTATCAATGTGTCTAATTACAACTAATTTACATAAATTCTTTTAAAAATACAAAATTAATGATGTCTACTAGGTATGAATTTTAGTATTTTTTTATTTATTCTATACTTTAATAAAATTACATGTAAATCCATTTAATTTAAAATATCATTTGTATTATCTGGAATATCTGACCAATGCTAGTTTGAATTTTTGTCGCAATTTAAGATGTTAAAAAATAACAAAAAAACATTGCTTTATACTTCCTTGGCACTAATATTATACTTGAAACCAACTAAAATTTGTAATGTTTAAACCAACGAATAAAATAATATATTGCAACTTGTGTATCATTGGGATTCACACCAAGCACGCACCATTTGATACCCATGCCAACTTCGTCACCCTTTTGAATCCACATCTTCAATCAGCATTATCGTATCTCCAGGAATCTAACCTTTACCTATACCTACAGTACAAACTTAAAGTTCAAAGGGGAGCATGTTATAACTTGAAAATCTTGTAGTAAAAATCAGTCTTGAATTTCCAAAATCCGTATCACAGCATAATGGAAACTGGAGGCAAACGACCTGAAGCACATTTACATCAAGCTAACCAACTTGCAACAAAAGGGATGACAGACTATTGACATCCAACCAGCTTCACTCGCTGAATCATTGCGGAATTTCAACAGAAACCATGCCAACCGCCTTAACTGGCCTTGGATGACAAATAGCCATTCAAACTCATATATTACTAACTAAATTAAGATCCCAACTCAAAGTGATGGGTTGTGTCGCAACCATTTATCACATGGTAGTTAAGTCAAAGCCTACAGTACCTTGACAAATGACCGATGAATGAATAAAGACAAAATTAAAGGGACGCGGCATGTTGCACCCAGCAGACAAGCCAAAATTTCTGTTAAAATCTTCCAAAATTTACGAATACAGGAAGAAGGGGGCGACTTGAAGCACAAAAACAGAATAGCCAAATTTCTGATTCAGGAAAACCCCACGTCAATAACCACAAACAAACTGGCCGAAATTTTGCAGGTCCTTCCAAAAGAGGCATCATTTATGGGCATTAACCAGGGCCATATGCTCAATCAAGTCCAACACACGGTTACTGCAAAAAAAATAAATCTTAGCCCACCTATTTATTTGCAAAAAAAAGCACAACTGTGGTGACATTTTATTGTTTCGTCTTTACCTGTAGCCCCACTCATTGTCATACCAAGCGACAAGCTTCATGAATGAAGAACTCAAACCAATGCCAGCCTTTGCATCAAAGATACTCGATCTGGAAGAATAGCATAACATAGTCGCTTGCATTTTTAAAATGATTATATAACCATGTAAAACATGTAAGAAACTAAAGCATTGTGGATACTTATATTGTCATCCTCACCTTGAATCGCCGATGAAATCATTCGAGACAACATCCTCGTCAGTGTATCCAAGTATGCCTTTCAATGGACCATCTGCCGCATACCTAAACAGAAATTTTCAGTCTATAACCACGATCTTATGGACTAAGACCATAAAAAATAAAGGTTGCATTTCAAACCACGTCGAGCATGGCAGCACATAGCAAGGGTTTGATGAAAATCACAATGAAACAGTAGCTATTAGTGCTCTAAAATTGAAATTGAAGAAACTTTTCTCCTGCAGTCAGATTGTTTCAAGGTAGCCATCAATTCATCTGACAATAACATGAGAAATCGAAAAAAAAAAGGAAAAACTTTTTTTCTCGTACTTACCAAGGTTGAAAACATGAACTTGGAATCTTTGGCAGGCTAATACCTACATAGATGTGAGCAAGCCACACCATTTCTAAAAGTATCTTATCACTATAGTGGTCTTCATTGACCCTTCATGCAAGACTCATTAGGCAATTTCTCAGACATCTGAGTGGGGCATAAGTAAGCCTTCTCTAAAGATGTTTAAACCACCTTGATCAATACTATTTCATCTTATCTTGTACCAGATCCATACAATGTTCTCTAAAAAAACTCAACGGAAAATTTCCATTTTTTTGCGGTTGTGCAACCACATTAGTCGTAGTAGTCACACAAGAAGTCTCCACAATACAAAGCCGTTGAGGTTGATATAGGAGATAGTTTAGTAACAGATTTCTTCCCTAAATTCTCCATATAACAATATTATGAATAGAGTTAGAAGCCTTTCAATGATACATTTATACAAGGCAAAGGATAAAAATAATTGATAGTTTAGTAACAGATTTCTTCCTTAAATTCTCCATATAACAATATTATGAATAGAGTTAGAAGCCTTTCAATGATACATTTATACAAGGCAAAGGATAAAAATAAGTGTATGTAACTTATATTATTAAATTGATGAGTCATAAAGTGAAACTACGGGAGAGCATAAATATAAGGAATATAAGGCAAGACTGAACCGTTTAAAGCATAATAACTCTGCAACCGAATTGTACACCTTTCAAGTTTTTTGATGGAAGTCCAAGCGTGGAGGATTTGGGAGAAAATACGAGTGCCTATGTTATCGGCTTGATAACAGATATGAGACTAAGCAGCTTTTGTGAGAACTCTAATTAGGTCGACAGATCATTTCGGCCTTGAAATTGGTTCGCATGAAGGCTCAACCGCAAGGCTTAGTCCTTTTCCCTTCATTATTTGTTTGCAAGTGACATTTTATCGGACGAGACGGGACTTTGGACAATGACAATAGAATGTAAGAGTTCTCAACCAAGTAGAAATAGGATGGAGTATGTGAAATATAAGTTCAATGACAAGTTAAAGATTGTCAGTGGTAAAACCTGCAAGACATTTCATTTCGAAGAAAGGATGCTTCGAAAATACTTAGGTTCAACTTTTCAGAAAGAATGGAAGACTTGATAGTAATCCCAGCCATATTTAATGTTCGTTGATTGAAGTGGACCTTCAACTTCTCTGCCATAAGCTCAAAAGCAACTACTAAAGCTGCAACAAGCCCTGCAGTACTTTATGGTAACTGGTAGGCAAGTAGTGGGCAGTTAACTATTGCATGTAAAAATAATATCCTTGCTAAGACCATGTAACACCCCAGTATGTTCCTACCATGGAATGCAAAATCACGACTCGAGGCGAGGCAGTCCCAATCAGCCCTGGGGTGTACACCTCAGCCCTGTCCAGTGAGCTGGCAGCCTCATGCGACAAGAACGATCTGAGGCATAGCTGCCTTGAGGCGGTCTGAGGTGCACAATGGGGCGTTTCTGGATTAAGTGGGTCACATGTGATGCACATGGCATGACCCACTAAGAGAGGGTGAGGAAGGCCCACGAAGTATTAGAATGAGACTATATGAAGCGATCTTAGTTTTTTGGATCTAAGCACGAGAATGACACAAGATAGATCTGAATCGAGGCAAAAAATCCATGTTGTCGGCCCTACTTAATGTGGGAAAAGGCTTTGTTGTTGTTCGGTGAGTCTGGAAAGAGAATTTCGGTGGAATTTCACTGAAATGACCTGGGAAAATAACATAAATACTCTTTTTTTCTAAAATTAAAATTACTAATATTATTTAATCAATGAAAGAGTTAGAAATACACATTTATTGCTAATAATAAGAGAGGATAACATGATATGTTACATTAAATTTCCATCTAATTTCTCCAATAGTCATAATATGTTGCTCAAAACCAGGACTAGAAGGAAACGAAACTAGAAACATGAAAAGAATAGTGACACGCGCAATAATAACAAAGAAAAACATAGGCCAACAAAGGGGACTAGCAAAATGATGTCATATATTAGAAATTGAAGATAGAAATGATAGCTAAAAACTTATATCTAACCAAAATACTTTCAACGTAAAAAATATTCAATTTTAGAAATAAAAAAAGACATATATACACACAAAATAAGCACACAAATCTTTCTAACATGTATGTCTAATAGAGGCATTGTAGAACTTGTGATCGTAAAATATATGGTATACGAGAAACAAACAAATAAAGTAATAGCAAGAAATTGCGTAGCATTCCTAAGAACAATCAACATCCAACCTAATAGTAATCAAAGATTTACAGTCACAAGACTTGGAAGGTTGTTAGTAGCCTAGCACTAACACAACCACACGTACTCCATGTAGTAGAGAGAAGCAACAACTCCATGTAGTAGACCGAAATCTCGATTTCGATTTCGTTTCGGTGACCCGGTATACCAAAATTTCGCTGAAATTTTAGGAAATTTCGACCGTTTCGGTGGAAATGTCGAAAATGGCTCAAAAAAGCCAATTTTCGACTATTTTTTGCAAATTAAGACCTTCCAAGTTATTACAACAGTAAATAACTTACAAATACACACTTATATCACAAATATTGCTCATATATGCCCCTTATATCACACATATGGGTCATATCAGCCAAATCGATTTTAATGTTGATTCTTGGCTACTACATACTGGAAATTGATATCATCCAATCCAAGATCTTAAAACAACAATAGCTTACAAATGCACACTTATATCACACGCATCTCTCATCCGTACGCCATATATCATACCTTATTGGTCATATCAGACATATTATTGAGCTGACTGATAGATACTGGAAATGAAAATCAAAATAACTAAGTTAACACTTAGAAGATGTCTTTTGTTCAAAAATAGATGACCATTTTGATTCTAAAATGTAGACAATGGTTAATTAA
The DNA here is from genome assembly GCA_037367405.1 of Ottelia alismoides. Taxonomy (NCBI): domain Eukaryota; kingdom Viridiplantae; phylum Streptophyta; class Magnoliopsida; order Alismatales; family Hydrocharitaceae; genus Ottelia; species Ottelia alismoides. Next base: position 1,589,899 of record JAZKJV010000170.1, read on the forward strand.
ACAATGTTTTGTTCATAGAAATTACTATCGTGGACAAAGTTCTAATGAATTGCAGAATGAATTACAGACTTACAACAAAGATGCGTCCATTTTTACGAAGATAAATGAAAAACAAATGAAACGAATAAGTTATATCAGATATATAGAAGCTATAGAGTTGTTTCATCTCCATTTCTTAAACCCAAAAGGGGAGGAATTTCCTCAAGTTGAATAATCGTTGTATGCACCCCCCTGTCGCATCATACCCTACCAGATGGGGGTCTCGCTAGTTGTAAAATATATAAATCATTATGTATTTTAATATTGGGAATAGGTAAATAAGTACAAAATCAAGTTCGCAGAAATAATATCGTTGATATATATAAATATCAGCGAAATTTCGTCGATATCGGTCGAAATCCAGGAAATTTTGCATTGAAACCCATGAATTTCAACCGAAATAAGTCGATATGTCAAAATTTTACTGAAATTTCGGTCGAAATCCAGGAAATCGACATATATATAGGAGTTTCGATACCCATGATCTCTCGAAATCAAAATTTCGACGAAATTCCAATCCATGAACGTCAAGACATGGAACAGGAGTAGTTAGATATGACAACGTATAATCATCATGGTAAAATAAAAGAAGACATTCTACTAAGCCATTCGAAAAGATTCTTCTCAAGACAAAGGGATATCATGGATGTAAATTAAAAAAGACATTGTATGGACTCAAGCGGACTTGTAAAAAGGTTTGACAGTTCCGTTGATTTTGGATTCAATATGAGCTCACATGACTGATATGTTTACCGTAACAAGTTGGAGGATGGATCCTTCAACTATCTTTTGTATGGCATTGACAATATGCTGATTGATGCTAAAAAGGGAAGTATTAATGACAATCTAAAAAAATCATTAGCATAGATTGGAATATCCTGATATATCTTCGATACATCGGCGATACATCCATATTGGCAAGTCAGAGATACTGATATTACCTTCCATTTTCTTTCCCTAGATATCATACCCTATATTTTCTTTTCCTAGATATCAAACAATATCAGGAAATATATCAGCAGTATGTCGTCTTATTTCATTGATATTTATGAAATTTTAAGTATTTAGTGCAAACTTTCTATTATTTTGAGTGATATCTTCGGGTATTGTATTGACATTGATGCTCGATCATCTATATCAACCATGTTAGTTGACTTCGCTGCTTTTTATGAGAAAAGAAGCTTGGGAAGGTAAGTTTTATTTTTAAATTTTAAAAGTTGATTTGTTGAGAATTTCCAAGCCACACCCTAAATTAACACAATCGAAAAAAAATCCACGCAAATAAATGATCAGCAAATAATGTAGTTGAGGGTTTAAGGTGTAATCGGTCGAATTTGTTAGCAATCTGTCAAGTTGGGCGACTAGTCGATCAAAATTAATATATCCAATCACTCCCAACAAATAGCATAGTTGAGTAGAATAATCTGTCAAGTTGATTGACATTGCAACGTTGAATGTTGAGAAAGTGCACATGCCACGAGTCCCCTATGCTAGTGCAGTTGGGAGTCTTAAGCATGCCATGGTATGCACAAAACTAGATATCACTCATGATATGAGCACTGTTAACCAATTCAAGGCTAATCCAGGGAAGGAGTATTCAATCAAGTGAATAATTCGATATCTGAGAGAAATATTGGATTTTGGCCCTCATAGGGAATTCAAAAAGTCTGCATGCTAGATATTCAACTTCAGAGTATGCTGCAAATGTTGGTGGGAGGAGATCAATCACAAGCTATGTTTTTACTTTGGAGAATTCTATTATTACTAGAAATGATATCCGACAACCTTGAGTTACTTTATCCACCACCTAGACAGTGTACATAGCATTAGTAAAAGTTGTGAAGGAAGTAGGGCTGTCAGGAAAGCTCGAACTCGATGAGCTCAACTCGGGCTCGGCTCGTTAAGGGCTCGTGAGCCGGACTCGAAACCTTAACGAGCCCGAGCCCGAGTTGAGTTTTATGGCTCGTTAGCTTATCGAGTCGAGTTCGAGTTGGGCATTGTTCAACTCGGAAACTCGACTCGATAACTCGTTCTCTCTTATAAAAAAATTAAAAACATATATACCAAAACTTCCACATTGAGTTTGATTAAACTAGAGGTTAACATTTTTCTTGCCCAAAAAGCTACACAAAAGAGTATAAAAAATCAAAATTATAAATGTCATTTGCATAATTTAATGTATAAAATGGAACAATGACTCACTAAGAGGTTCATGAGCCTGCTCATTTTGAGGCTCATGAGCCAGCTCAGAAACTTACGACTCGATAAGAGGCTCGTGAGCCAGCTCATTTTGAGGCTCGTGAGCCAGCTCAAAAACTCGTGGCTCGATAAGAGGCTCGTGAGTCAACTCGAACTCGACGAGTTCGAGTTCGAGTTGGTGATCCAGGGCTCGATCCTTATCGAGCCCGAGTTTGAGCTTAGGTTTCTTATCGAGTTCGAGTCCGAGTTGAGGTCAACTCGGCTCGTTGAACTCGATAGACACCCCTAGAAGGAAGGCATTAGATTGAACAGGTTACCTGGGGATCACAATCTACAACATGATCGGCTATCGTATATTGTTATAACATTAGCACAATATACCTAATTAAGGATCAAGTGCATCATGACATGACCAAGCTTTCTAAAAGGAAGGACAAGAATACGGACATGAGATATTAGTTATACTTTGAGAAAAGAATCAAGGTGAAGAAGGTTGGCATAGCAGATAAACCAGTTGATATGTTCACCAAGGCAGTTCGCAAGAGCACGTTCAAACATTGCTTGGACTTGCTCATCGTCAATGGTTGATAGTAACCACATGGAGAAGGCAGCAGCTGAGTCTAGTAGTTGATGTTCAGCTATATAGGATTCTATTCATAGTGAAGATTAATGGTAATGTCTTGAATCCGCCTATCTTATTTACATTAGGATTTAAATCCTATTTCCATTCAGATCTAGATCCCATCACTATTGGATGATCCTATTTGTATTCAAGTTTCAATATTGAGATCAAGAAGATCTATATATGGGGGTCCTACATAAACCCCCATAGTTCTAGAGTTTTGAATCATAATAAGTACTATAGTTCTTCCACCATGTTGAAAGAGATCCATTAGTGCCACCAAAGACAAAGCTCACTTACATGTGAATCTTGTAAATATTGTATAGTGGTTGTTTCTTGTTTGCTTATCAATGTATTTGATTCGTGTCCCACTTCCGCTATGTGCAATCCAATTCTCAGTCCACCCCTTTACCAGGATTGAGGAAAAGATCTGTTGAGAAGATGGCTTCGAGAGTGGGAAGGGCGAGCGGTGCTGCAACTGGAGGTGCGAGGGAAGTTGCGAGGGGAGAAGCTCCGGGCTCCGGTGCTGGGGGGGTCTGGAGATGGCACAGGAAGGACGGCGCTCGTGGTGCAACGAGCAGGGGTGTGGTTCTCATTGCGGGTGAGGAGGGGAGGGTTGGCCAGGGGCTCTTGGAGTTTGGAGGGGGAAGCAGGGGTGCTCGTGTGTGGAGAAGGGGGGATCTCGCTTTCGAGGTGGGAGTCCGCAGTTCGTGGCGGCGGATGGGGAGGTGCCTGAAGATGGGGGGAGCGGTGGGTGCATGTCTCCCACAAAAAACCGGAGAGGAGATGCTTCCGCTGTGGTTTGAGGGGGCATTTGGCGGCGGTTTGCATTGCTCGGCCACGTTGCCTTGCATGCGGAGGTTTGGGTCATAAGATGGTCGATTGTGGCTCTCGTTGCCGGTCTGGAAGGGGTCAGTTTGCGTTGGGGTGTGTGGTTGTCCCGACGGGAGTGTTTCCCTCGTTGGGGACTTCGCACTGCATCGGAGGTCGTTCGTTTGCTCAAGTGGTGGTTGATGGTGCGTGCCACTCCTCAGTGGCAGGCACGTCTTCGGATCGGAAGATGTTGCTGTCGTCGGAAAAGGGGTCCTGTTTTAACGATGGGGTTGGTCCGAAGGAGTGCTCGCAAAGGTCGGCTGGTAGCCGGGCGATCATTGGTTTTTTCGAGGACAACATGTCGATTGCCGAAGTGAACTGTCTTCTACGAGGGATTCTTGGCAATCAGTTCTCTAGGGACGTCTTCGCCTTAGGCCATAGGCGCTGCTGTGTTCGGGGCCTATCGGAGGAGCATCGTCTCCGGCTGGTTCGTTGTGGTTTGGTGGGTGGTGTCGCTTGGAGTTGGAGGGACCTGCGCTTTGCTGATGGGGCCTGCTTGGACGTTGAAGTTTGTGTTGTCGAGGTCCGTGGCACGATCGGATCATTGTCTCCGGCGACCGCTGCAGAGGTGGGGTGAGGTTCTGGCGGTCACCGATGATGGGTTGTCCCCGGGTTCCGACCCTTTCACAACGAGGGTTCTCCTGGAGTGCAGTAAGACCTTTTTGGATGAAGATGTGGACCGTGTCTTCTACGAGAATTTGCAAATTGGCCGTTTCAATTGCCGGATTGAGATGTCAGTCGTTACCCCTCCGTCACCGTCGGCGGTGGGTATAGGGGCCTTGGACGTGGCTTCGGAGCCGGGAAGGGGGAAGGGCGTCGCTTCGATATCCGAGGAACAGGTGCCTCTGCATGGCCTCGCTTTGTGGGGCTCGTCACGCCATGACGATTTCGGGCGCCCTTTCAGTTCTATCGTACGTCCTTTCAGTTCTACCTCGTAGACTCACGGCATGGATGCTTCTCTTGGCGTTTTGTCTGGTGACGTGGTGGGGAATTGCTCGGGGTTCGTGAGGGATTTCTGCTTTTGGAAAAGAGCGCCCGACCTCCCCATGCGGGCTATGCACTCGGATCTTCACGTGACCCGGCAACTAGACGGGTCCTCTTTCGGGCCTCTTTCCGGATCGGTGATGGAGCGGCTTGTGGAGCTGGATCCGACTAGCGCTCCTTCAGCAGCCCGACCCACCCATGTTCTTGGGGGGTTGTTCGCGGGGGCGGATGGGGGGGGGGGGGTCTCCCTCGCTTCATGGCTCCCCGTCATCCTCCTCGTGTGCGGAAGGGGACATGGTTTTTCAGCAGGGCTCTCCTTCCTCCCTTTTGGAGGTCTCAGAGGTTCAGCCGGACGTTGATGCGGTCGTTGGGGAGCCTAGAAGGAGATCAACGAAAAGGCACAGGAGAAGAAACAGATCGCGCTCACGGGTGGGGATGGTACAGACTTGCTCGACACTGAAAGAGGCGGTGGCGGAGGCTGCTGGCGTGATTCGATCCGGTGGGTGCGCGGAAGGTTCCTCATGAAGGTACTACCATGGAACGTTAGGGGTTTGGGGGAGGCTGATAAGCGAAGAGCCTTGGGTGCGAGGTTTGCGAAATGGGGATGCGATGTTGTGATGCTTCAGGAAACAAAGCTTCGAGATGTGGGGAAAGCCTTATGGCGGTCGTTTGGTGCGGGGAGCCTAGATGAGGTTCGTGCTCTGGACGCGGAGGGCTCGACGGGTGGCCTTCTCATTGCGTGGAGGTCGGCGGTCTTCTCCTTCAATTCGGTCTTCAGGGGTAGTCATGTTATTACTGTGACTCTGACTAGGTCGGATAAGTCCTCTTAGATTGCGTTCCCTTGTGCTTATGGGCCTTGCTGCTATATTAAAAGAAAGGACCTTTGGGAGGAGCTGATTCAGATTAGTCGCCAGGTCGTGGGGATCCCTTGGCTGATTGGAGGAGATTTTATTGTAACCTTGCGCTCTTCGGATACACCCCATTCGAGGGGGGGTCTGGATCAGGGCTCGGCGGACTTTGCTCAGCTTATTGACTCTCTGGCTCTGGAGGATCTACATGCAACTGACGTTTTATACACGTGGAGAAACTCAACCTCGCGGTCTTGCATTGACAGGTTTTTGGCTTTTAACGAGCTTATGATTGGTTTCCCTCTCTGTTTTGTTTCCTCCTGCCCTCGTTGTTTTTCGGATCACACCCCAATCTTGTGGGATTCGGGTGTTTCGTCTCCCTCAAGATGGTTTTCCACATACGAGAAATGTTGGCATTTGGAGGACAACTTCAAGAACTTTGTGGCAGATATTTGGGGTCAGGAGCGCGGAGGGGGGTCTGCTGTCGTGAGATTTGCTCGGAAGCTTGATCTGTTGCGGAAAAAGTTGGCTATTTTTAAAAGAGAGTCGAGGGCTGCTCGGGTGGCGGCCAGAAAGGAGACGGAGGAGGTCGTGAGCTCTTTGGATGCTTTGGAGGGGATCAGGGACCTTTGTGTCGAGGAGTTGGCCACCAGGACGGCTGCCCAGGGAAGGGTGGAACTAGAAGACCGAAAGCGTGTTGCGGAATGGTGTCAGCGGTCTAGGGTCTCGTGGTTGAGGGGGGGTGATGCTAACACATCTTTCTTCCATCGGGTGGCTAGCGGTAGGAGGTGCTCGAACCTCCTCCGCTCCATCTCGATTGATGGCAGGCTGGTGATGGGGGATGTGGACGTGGGGAGGGGGGTCGTGGATTATTTCAAGGATCTCTCCTCTAGGCGCACGCCGAGGCGATGGAGGTGGACGGGGGATGGGGCAAAGATTCTCTCACCACTGCTGTGCAGTGACTTGACGAGGGAGGTGACTCTAGAAGAGGTTAAGGAGGTCGTTTGGGATCATAACGCTAATGGGTCACCGGGACCGGACGGGTTCCCGGTGGCGTTCTACAAAGATTTTTGGGAGTTGGTGGGGCGGGAGGTTTTCGAGGTCATTGTCGAATTTTGTGAGAGTAATGCTGGCTTCGACAAAATCAACAGGGCTCTCATTATCTTGTTGCCGAAATTCCCCTCCACCGAGCATATTGAGGATTTCCGTCCTATTGCTATCTCAAATGGTCTTTATTTGATTGTGGCGAAGGTTTTCGCGTGTAGGCTGACCCCGTTGCTTGATGGTATCATCTCCCCGGTGCAGGCTGTGTTCATCTGTGGTCGTCAGATTGCCGATGTTACGGCTTTGGCTTCGGAGATGGTTGCGAGTTGGGACAGGGAGGGGACTCGCGGTGTGCTATGGAAAGTCGACTTTGCTAAGGCATATGACTCCCTCGATTGGAGCTTCTTGTGGTCGGTTTTGAGGGCTCGTGGTTTCCCGGAGACCTGTGTCTCCACGACCTCCTTCTCAATTATGATCAATGGGCGCATGGCGGGTGGTCTCTTCCAACTGCGGAGGGGGGTGCGTCAGGGCTGCCCTCTGGCGCTCCTGATGTTTGCTGTGGCTGTTGATGTGCTGGCTTGGATGACGGCTCGTGTGGTTGATAGCGATCTCTCTATGGGCTTTTCCTGTGGCGAGAGGGTGATCCCTATTCTTCAGTACGCTGATGACACGATCGTTTTCATTGGTGGGGGGTGTGATGAGGTCAAGGCCATGGCGGCAACTCTGGAGGTTTTCAACGAGATGTCGGGCATGTTCATAAATGCGAACAAATCTAAGGTGGTTCCATTTGGTTTGGATGTGGAGGAGGCCGCTGACTGTGGTTTGGTCCTAGGCTCGATGCCTGGCCATCTTCCTATTGATTATCTGGGCATGCCTTTGGGCGCGGGTAGGACTCGGTTGCGTGACTGGTCCAAAGTGGTGGAGAAGGTGGAGATGCGGCTGTCCGGTTGGAGCTCAGCCTTGCTTTCGAGGGGTGGTCGCCTCGTCCTCATTAAGTCGGTTTTATCTTCTATCCCCGTGTATTATCTCTACAATTGGCAGCTGCCTACGGGGGTACGCAGGCGTATTAAGAAGTTGATGCGGAGGTTTCTGTGGGGGAGGAATGGGCCCTTTGCAAGTGGGCTGCATCTGGTGGGTTGGGAGGAAGTGACGAAGCGTAAGTGTGACGGGGGTCTTGGCATTCGTCGGCTGGACCGTGTCAATGATGCCCTTCTCCTGAAATGGGTGAACAGATTATGGGGTGATAACGAGGATTTCTGCTCTATCGTATTGCGCAAGATTCACGACTTGCGCGGGACGATGCCTAGTCCGGATGGTAGTCTCGGACAGCGGACACCTTTCTGGCGTGGGGTGATGGCGATGGGCCAGAAATACTCTAATATTTTTGTTCCCAGGCTTGGTGACGAGATGACCTTCAGATTCTGGACGGACAGTTGGACTGGAGGGGCTCCTCTTGGGGAGATGTTTCCACGGTTATTTGCTTTGGTGGCTGATGTGCATGCATCCGTGGCCTCTTGTTGGTCCGGGGATGATTGGTTTCACATCCTTCATGGCAACCTTTCTGACCAAAGGTTCGAGGAGTTGCTCAGTCTTTTCGACTATATTGGTGGTGCGTCTAGGCCCACGAGGGGGAGGGATCACTGGGCCTGGAGGGAAGGACCTTTCAAGACGAGGAAGGCATACTTGGCGATTTCTCCCCTCTCCCAGTCGTGGGTGGATTCTTTGCTTCGTGACTGCAGCTTTGTGTGGGGCTTGAAGCTTCCGGAGAGGGTTGGTATCTTCCTCTTACTATTTCGTAGGAAGAGGCTTTTAACGAGGGATCGTTGCGCTAGGATGCTCGCCTCGGTCTCGGAGGACTGTGCTCTTTGTGGCAGCGGCATCGAATCCTTGGATCATCTCTTTTTTACCTGCCATGCGATTTTGGGCGTTTGGGAGGCGGCGACAGTGGGTTGGATTTCTACTGCAGACTCGACTTTTTTCCGGGAATCTTTGATATCTAACAAGGATAGGGATCGCAGTGATCTCTTGCGTCCCTTGGCGTGCATTTGGGTGATCTGGCTGGGGCGGAACGAGGCTATTTTTAGGGGTCAGCGTTTTTACAAAGAAAATGTTTTATCTCTTTCTGCCCGTCTTGTAGTCGACTGGTTCTTCGTGTAGCCTGGTTGTTGATGTAGCTCCCGCTCGGTTGTCGAGCTGGGTTCTATGTGGACCTTTCTCTCTTTCTTGTTTTGTTTCCCTGTGTATGTTTTTAGTTTTTTATACCTAATAAAGAAGGGGTGAACACCACAGCGTGTCTCCCCCGAAGTTTTAGACTTCAAAAAAAATGTGGTAGGGTGTCAGGGTTGAATGTTATCACTCATAGAATCAATATAAGATGGTTGAAATACAAGAGGAAAATACTACTATCAAACACCAAATCCCCGCTATGTTCATCATAAGAAATTCGTAAACTTAAATACATAAATGAGCTGCATTCACTTGCTCATTTACTGTCATAAATCAGAAGCAGTAACTCATCATGGATCTGAATAAAAAAGCCACAATCTAATAATTTGTTTCACATAAAGTGTCATAAAGTTAATAAGATGAAATAATGAATTACGGGAAGCAATTCAATGAAGATATAAGAAAGACTTACTTAATTGTGGCTTTGACATCTTCATAAGTAGCACTTTTCTGAAGACGACATGTCAAATCAACCACGGAAACATTGGGTGTAGGAACACGGAATGCCATCCCAGTAAGCTTGCCATTCAGAGCTGGCAGAACCTTTCCAACAGCCTATATTTACAATTTAAAGTATAAGCTGTGAATTGTAACATATAAAGATACGACCACATCTATAACTTACCTTTGCAGCCCCAGTTGAACTTGGAATGATATTTTGGCCAGCCCCACGCCCACCTCTCCAATCCTTCATTGAAGGGCCATCAACAGTTTTTTGTGTCGCTGATTATAAATAGAAGATTGCTCAAATAAATTATATGCCTGATTTTTTGTCACTAATCAAGAAAATAAGGAAAAGGGAGAAACCTGTAGTTGCGTGTACTGTGGTCATAAGGCCTTCAACAATACCAAACTCCTCATGCACCACCTAATGACAAAGGACATAAAAATGGAAAGGGATGTAGTATTAGTTCTAAAATTAGACTAGAAAGTAGATTACTAGAATTCCTTTATTTTTTAGGAAAACTAAAATTCCTTTATATTAAGGATTGAAAAGTAGCCGGAAGTAAAAAGAACTGAAAACCCATAAATACCCTGGTGCAGAGATGCTCATTTATGATGTAATCTTACACCTCTAAAATCAGATCATTCCAATCAAGTAATCCATGACAAAAAAAGACCTAAAAACCTTAACATACTAATCATCCTAAACCTCCTCGAAATCTAAAGCACGGTTACAAGCCTTCATGATGAAAAACTGCCATGCATGTGCACTAGTGATGCAACATCAATAAGTAGAGCGTTCTTGTAACCAAGTTTCTAAAAACCGAACCAGTTGGTTCAACCAGTTAAACCAAGAACCGAAAGAAAAACGGGCCAACTACCCGATTTTTATTTATAAAATAAAAACCAGACAAAACTCGACCGGACCACTTAAAATCGGTTGAACCAATTGAACCAAACCACCGGTTCAACCATCCATTTTTTTGACAAAAAATAATAATTTCTAAAAATGTATTAAAATGCAAACTTTTAAAATTTATTCATGTTCTAGTCTCATTATAACCAATAGCATAGTACTCATTTATCTCTTCTCCTTCCACATGTGCCAATGACCCACTGTCGTCTCTCCTTGCCATTCGAGCATTGCCTCTCTCTTCCCACATTGTGCATGATGTTGTCTACTTGCAACAACAAAAGAAGATGTTGCCATAGCCATACGACTCATGCTATGAGAACATTGAGAAGTAGTAAATTAACAACAGTTGTCATGAATTAGAGCTTAAATAGTTTTAAAATTGTTAAGTTTATACATATATATGTATTTATATGAATTCTACAAGATATGTTATTATGCCCTAATGAGTTTTCCCAATAACATTTATACCCTCAACTTTTAACAATTTCACTAGTGCTCCTATATTCTTAAAAAAATCACAATATTATCCTTATGTTGATAGAATATAATCGCATGTGTACTAAGAAAAAGCCAATGTTGTGTTTGTAAAAATATGAGGGCACACATGTAATTGTAGAAAAAAATAGGGGTATAAGTGTTATTAGAAAAACTAAGGGTACTAGTGTACAAATCCTCACAAGTATAATGTAGCATTTTTCATATTTATCTATATGATATACCAGTTTAACTTGGTTCGACCGGTTGAACCATACAAATCAAACCGATAATACAACAGTTTGGTCTTTTTCGGTTGTTATGAACCGATGACGTCATCACAGGTTTGATGTGTCAGTCCCATTGGTCCGACCATAAAAACCAAATCAATGCCTGCCCGGTTTGATGTCCTGTTCGGATTTTAAAACCTTGCTTGTAACTAGTTTACTACCCATCTATATGGGCCACAGAACTTGAGTTTCCTTTTTTAAGCACCTACTTATCTAACATCCCTCTTCTTCTCTCGCATCCCTTCATTGTTCTCATATCAACTCACATAATAGGCATGCCTTGCCTTCTCATTCCATCACACATTCACAACCTCACATAACAGGCATGCCTTGCCTTCTCATTCCATAACACTTTTACAACTTATTCTTCCATTCTGCATGAAATAGCATCAAAGCAAGCAACTTCCATCGAAACAATGAAACCCTGGGATGTGTCAATCCCATTGGTCCGACCATTAAAACCAAAAATCGATACCTGCCCGGTTTGATGTCGGTTCGGATTTTAAAACCTTGCTTGTAACTAGTTTACTACCCATCTATATGCATGGGCCACAGAACTTGAGTTTCCATTTTTTAAGCACCTGCTTATCTAACCTCCCTCCCCTTTTCTCGCATCCCTTCATTGTTCTCATATCAACTCACATAATAGGCATGCCTTGCCTTCTTATTCCATCACACTTTCACAATCCCACATAACAGGTATGCCTTGCCTTCTCATTCCATCACACTTTCACAACTTGTTCTTCAATTCTGCATGAAATAGCATCAAAGCAAGCAACTTCCATCGAAACAATGAAACCCCAGGAAATGACAACAGTCTCAGCCAAAAGGATTCGAGATTACATTAAACAAAGATTTGTTTGCTTGACATTTTCGGGAATACATCTCTCAGGCTCCCCTTTACTCAAAAGGGTTCTATGGACGGCAGATTGTAAGAATAAGAATTTTCATGACCGAGGTTTTCAATATAAGTGAGGTGTATCGATGTGGTTTTCCATCATTGAGGTTGAAGGCTTAAGCCTTGACACAGTCAAAGCGTAAGCATCATTTTATAGAAAAAAGTTCATAAAAATAGGCTATATTCATACATGTCCAACTTTAGCTTGTTTAGTTTTTTTCCTTGCTACATACACCTCAAGGTTGATTAAAATAGCAAGGAAAATATGTTATCTTATATTCAAAATATCATATGATATGAATAAAAACTTGATACATTTAACAAGTCTAAAAATTTAATGCTAAAAATGTGAAGTGTATAAAATTCTATAGACAATTTATGGTTGATATACAAAGACTTGAAATTTTGATAGAAGTTACAAACATGGTTTTAAAAACCCCATTTTATACCTGGAGGCACTTTTGACAAAATTTAGCCTCAAGGCTGCTTCAATGAGGCCTACACTTCGATTATTTTAGGAAGTTTGAGATTGAGAGGTGGGGAGGAAACAATGACGCACCTCGTCTGAAAGGAATATAAAATAATATATGTATAAAAAATGATTTATATATTTAAAATAATTAAAAAAAAATCAAAATCGATTAATGACTGATTAAATCCAATTAATCATCCGACTGCCGATTAATCCTTAGTTAGTGACCCCGCCGACCGAGTACCAACTACCGCTTTCTGCAACCTTGGGAAATAATCATGACATAGTAATCAAGGAACCCACTTAATGGTCCACTGGACCATTAAGTGGGTTCTTAATATACCCCGGACTGACTAATCGACCGACTTTTAAAAGCTTGTTATTTCCATGAATATTGTATATGAAAGATTCGTATATTGTCGTTACTTGATTAAATAGTGTTAGTGATGTATTTGCATTTCTATTCGTTGTAACCCCTCCGGGGGTACATATGTATTATCCTTGTTTTGTGCTCTCTAGGGTTCTTAGTTTTTTGGAGCTAAGCCCGAGAATGACCCAAGATTGATCTGAATGGAGGCAAGAATCCATGTAGTTGATCCTACTTGTTGTGGTAAAAGGCTTTGTTGTTGATTTCGAATTTACGTTGGTGAGAGTCAACCCAAAAATGGTATCATCATAACCATGCTTCTTAAAATACATGTCTTCATTGTTGTCAGACCTCTAAAATAAGGAGCATTAGTGTCACAAACCATCGTGATTTTCTCGACAGCTCTACAACTTCCTTGACCTCATGTAGTAGCCATGGTTGATGGAGTTTTTGTGTGTTGTATAGTGGGCATTATAATCCATGAGGAAGAGAATATGACTCCTCAATATGAGGAATCTTCTCATAGGTCAGCAATGGATCACTATAGAGTCATCAATGGGTTCAAGTCCTTAAAAAACACTTCAACCATAAGCATCACTATGTATGCCTTCTACAACTTACAATTCCATATAGGATAATAAATGTGGATCTTCGTAAACATAACTTTCATCCCAAAGTTGTAGACAAAAATGCAAGCCATCCTACTTAGTCTGATTAATATTATGGTGCAGATGTAAGATCTACAACTCATTCCATGCTTGGGTACAAGTAGAGGCAAGAGATTCCCACGTTTTCATAGTTGTCAGCTCATAGAGTACCTCATGGGTTATCTCATGGATAAGACTCTATGTAAGGCGCAACTTAGTCAATATCTCATCTTTTTTCCATGCATTCTTTCATGTCTTTTCCTTTGGCTCCATCTCCTCCAAGACATACTCTTTATCATGAGCCTTTATAATTCTCATAATTGCATAGATCATAACTTTTTTAGTCACTCACATCCATGTTGATGATCGAGCTAAGATATTTTATCTCCACATCTTCTACTAACACTTCTTTTGAACAAGGAGCCTCCTCAACCTCGTTTAGCAGCCATGGTGGAGGGAGTTTCAGTGCTCTACCAAGTAGGCATTATAATCCAACTGAGATAATTGTATTTCTCCTCAATATATGGAACCTTTATATAGGTCGGCAATTGAATCCTCGTAAAGTCATAAACAATATCAAGTTTAGAAAGAAACCGCAAAACCCTATGCATCATTATAAATGACTTTTGATCCCCACAGTTCCATAGAGGATAGCAGTAGCTACATATGGGTAATTGGATCCCTCTAGGTTCTAATTATGATATACACCTATGTTAGTCCCACATCGTCTATTAGTGGGACTTGGTCTTACTAGCGGGGCTATATAACAAGCCCACACCTTCTATATTCTTTGAGAAAAAGCGATAATAGAATACCATGCCCTTAAAGGGCATTCATACGTGTTTTCATCCCGCTCCTTATGGAGTAAGGTTCCATGTATAAACCCATGAGTTTTCCATCATTATTATCTTGTTTATCTCTTATTACGATATAGCATTCTCACTTTCTACAGGGTATTAGAGCACTTCGATTCTTGGATTTTGTTCTTGAAAGATTTATTATTCTATTATTAAGTTCTGAAAGTTTCGTTACGAAGATTGTTCAGCGAATGTGTGCAGGTTCTGAAGATCGTCATCACCAAGTTCTAGGAAAATCTAGGGTTTCTGCAACCTTAGATAATCGTTTAGTGGTTGTTGCGATCTGAAGGCGCTCTGGATGTTCTTTGAAGATCTTTTTTGTAAAGATGTTGTCGGGTTTCTCTCATGAACCCCAGTTATTTCCAAGGTTGCAAAAGTCAGTAGTCGGTACTCGGTCGGCCAGGTCACTGACTAAGGATTAATCGGCAGTCGGACGACTAATCGGATTTAGTCGGACTTTAATCGGCTTTGAATTTTATGATTATTTTAAATATATAACTCATTTTTATACATATATTTACATAGATTTTGTATATTTTTATACTATCATAATTAAAAAAAGTAATTGAATTTAAATAAAATGTAAAGCATATTATAATAAGTTTACTTATAAAAAAAGCAAAACATATAAGAATATGGTATCTCCAAGCAAAAAATTGGTCGACTAGTGTACCTAGTCGGAATTAGTCGGTACTCGGTCGGCCACCCCACTGACTAGACTAGTCGGACCTACTAGTCGGGGGCAGTCGGATGACTTTTACAACCTTGATTATTTCTGAGAAGAAGAAAGATGTTCCTTTGTTCCATCTCACACAGATGGTCATTACCACCAGAAGTTGCAGGTGAAGAAGGGTTCCTTGAAGGAATCCTAGCAGTCAAGAACTCTAATCGTGCCAACCTTCCTGTGCATGGCAGTCATCTCCACGCGATACACCATCTCCAACAAGATCACCTCCTCTCAAGCACTGCAACCCAATGGGGATCTGAGAAAACCCTAAAAATGGAGAAAAACTCGATGTTGTAAAATCAATTAAGCAAAGGTTGAGCAGTGGTGACCCACAGCAAAGGGTTTTTTTCATCCCACGGCGCAAGCAGCATAGAGCTAAAGGTGAAGGGCTTATGTGGTGAGTCATCCAGGCAATCTGAGTGCCCATGCGACGAGCCCCCAAGTCGTGACGGCATCAACAAGAGAAACAAGCGATAGCCTGCAAGTGCTCCCTATCAAGATCGAGCTCCATGACCTCGTAGAGCAATTGTTGCCAGAGCGATTTGTTGAAAATCATCGAAAGAGCAGGCACAAGATCTTCCAACCCCATCAGCCATGCATCTCGCATCCATCGTGCCCAACGCGATCGCCACCTGTGAGTGCCGCCACCTACGACAAGTATTTCCAACGTAGCTTCCCTTCAGGTGGAGCCCTAGTCGCATCTCTAAGTGGTGCCCCACAGAGAAGCACCACCCTCTGGTGCACTTGCCCATCCTACCCCAGCCGCAGCAAGGAGATGCCCATCAGGGGTGACACAATGAAAGTTGGGTTCATAACCCTAAATAGCAGGCAACCCCAGATTCTTTTTATTTTATTAGCCCAATGGGCTCTGCAGCAGTATTAAAAAGGGGGGAGGAGCATGTTTTGTTACCCAATTGGGCCGTTATTGTTGTACGAAGAAAAAACAAAGAAGGGGATGGATGATTTTTCTATTTTTTAGCCCAATGGGCCAAGTTCAGAAGAAGAAAAAGGGGAGAGAAGTTGAGGGGAAAAAGAGAGACGCTTTAAAAAACATGAGAAAGGCTGGTTTAAAAAGGGAGAGAACAGTTTTACAAAAAGGGAAGAAAAGTCAAGAAAAAAGAGGAAGAAATTTTGTTTACCCTCATCTTCAGTTCTCCTAACTTTGTTGGCATCATCCTTTTCCGACAAGTTTGGGAGCAAGGGGAAGTATTGTGTAGATCTTTCATATTCATACTCTACCAGTTCAAGGCACTCCGTCTTCGAATGATCCAGTTCTACGACGAGGAGACTCGGTTTTAGACTTCATTCTCTAGTGATCGTGAACTCCAATACGAGATCCTTCCGAGGTTCGAAGAGAGAAAATCCACTTTGATGTCCCCATGAGAGAGACCCATATTCAGAGATATGCATGTGGATATTCATACGACGTTCTTTTTTGGCCATTCAGAGAGATGGAGCAGTCTTCGGTGAAGGAGATAATTTGCGGGCCAGAGTTTTCCAACAAGGAGACTCGTTACTATTTCAGTGACTACGACAGATGTAGAGCACAAGTTCTTTGACGAGGAGACTCATTCCAATTCATGTGACTTTATATAGTACAGAGCACACTTTCTTCAACGAGGAGACTCGGTTCACACCCCAGCCCTTCAGTTCCTCTTTATCAGCATAACATGAGAAGCAACGTCCTCAACAAACAGCCACTAGAGTAGGAGTTGAGTTGATATTGTCCGTAGTGTCTTGTACTATGTGAGCGAAGCATTTCTTTCTGTTTGTCCGAGATAAGCAAGCATGCTCCAGCTTGAGAGGGAATATTAGAGTTTGCATCCATAGGTAGGTAATAGGGTCCCTCCATGGTCCAGCTATCACATGTACCTACGTTAGTCCCACATCGCCTATTAGTGGGACTTAGTCTTACTGATGGGGATATATAAGAAGCCCCACACCTTCTGTATTCTTTAGAGAGAGAAATAACATAATATATGGCCCTTAAGAGGCATTCTCTTGTGATTTCATCCCACTCCGTATGGAGTAGGGTTCCAGGTAAAAACCATTTTCTTCCACCATAATTAGCTTGTTTATCTCTAACTATGCTTCTGCATTCTTGTTTTCTACAAAAGATGCACACATAAGGAGGTTAGCCATCTTGATTGGTATGATGAATATAATGGTGCACTTGCAGACTTTTATGGAATTCATTACTCAAGTATAGGCAGAGAAAAGCAAGTCCATGTATCCTTAATGACGACTTATGGAGGATCTCAAGAGCTATCTCACAGAAAAGATGCTTTGTACACTACAACTTAGTCAATAGACTCAATAAATTATCCTTTTTTAAGAACTCATTCCTTCCTGTATTTTCCTTGGATCAAGGCTCCTTTAAGAGATACTCTTTATCACAAATCTTCATACTGCTCATCTGCACAATTGAGCTATGGCTTTTTACCATTACATATTCTACCACCACAACCCCTTGGAAGAAAGGAGTCTCTTCGATTTTTTGCAGCATGACACTATTATTACATTTGATTGTGATTCTCGGAAGGCGTGCAAGACATTTTCATAGTCGGAATGTTTTTTTAGGCCTTGACCTATAACTGCATGTGGAATTAATTGCTGACATGTGTAAAGATTCCACCAATTGAGGCATATAATTGTTTTAATCAAACTATTGTGTCTTTTAGATAGAGCATTAATACTCCCTTCACCATGGTTGTTGTCACATGGGTAAATCTCAAACTTTAATTTTTGAAACTAACCTGTGCGGTGTTAGCTTCTCGCAAGCTAACCAGCCTTCCACAATGCGTGTAGACGTACACCAGCACGCCAAGTAACCACGCCGCTAGAATACTCGAACACAAGCACTAGCACAAGGACACAAGAGCTATTGGCACTAAACCCTCTTTGTATTGCAAGAGACTCACTCTGAGTGTGATATCTACAAATGAGCTCTACCCCTCCTTATATAGACAAGTCGGGGGTATACGAAGGGACACCATTATTACATGTACAATGAATGCAAGGACTCTTAGTCTTCTACGGAGACTCTTTGTCTTCCTAGATGACTCTTCGTGCGCTTGGCTCTTCATCTTCCATGCAATCCCTTCGTCTTCTGCAATCGACGCCATGTCACCCGCTCCGTCAGCATGCATGTCGTCTGCATCATCAGCACGCCATGTCATCATGCCACGTCATCAGTGGGTCCCACGCTCCTACGTGGATGTTGCAGCTCAAGCTCCATCAAGTGCCGCCGAACACTTGCGTTGTGCCAAGGGGAACCCGCGGTCATGCGGTAAACCCCATCCTTAGTCGTCCGTAAGCTAAGGTGAAGTCCTCCAGAACTTCATAGTGTGGCCACCGAACCACACGGTCGTGCGATACCGCTATCGCACGGTATTCCCGTACCACGGGAGTTGGGGGTGTTACATGCCTCCCCCACCTGATCCATCAGGCGTTCGCGATTGATCTTGCGTCTTCAAGAAATCCTCGATGAGGTCCTCGAACTGCCACAGGGTTGTATCACGTTCCCACCTTGCCTCCTCCTCTGGGAGTCCCTTCCATTTGACAAGGAAGAAAATCCTCCGGTTCTTCTTGCTCTGGCCCACCACGCGCCTGTCAAGAATCTTCTCAGCAACCCTCGTATACTGAACCCGGACGTTAAGAGGGGCACGTTTCGATGCCCTCCTGGTGTTATCTTATCTGTCCTCATGGTACTCCTTCAGGAAGCTGACATGGAACACGGGATGCAGCTTCAGTCTCTCTGAAAGACGTAGTTGATAGGCGAGCGGTCCCACGCGTCGAACTATCTCAAAAGGTCCATCGTAACGAGGAATCAACCCTTTGTGCGTTGTCTTCCTCAGGATTTTCTTCCAAATCTGGGGTGTAAGCTTCAGCAGCACCTTCTCCCCAACCTGGAACTCAACCGGCCTACGGCTCTTGTCGGCTGCCTTCTTCATCCTACGTTGAGCATGAGCCAACGCATCCTTCGCTTCCTCCCACCGATCCTGCCTCTCCAAAGCAAAGCGATGTGCAGCAGGACACCGTCCTTAGCTATTCTGCTTAGCCACTTCGTGCGGTGTCACGGGTTGCCTACCCATCACGATCTCGAATGGACTCTGGCCTATGGTGGAGGTCTGCTGTAGGTTGTAGCAGAATTGGGCAGTATCCAGTAAACTAACCCAATTGTGCAGATTGACCGTCACGTAATGCCTCAGGTACTCTTCCAGCAAGGCATTGATCCGCTCCGTCTGTCCATCCGTCTGCGGGTGATTGCTGGTAGAGAATTTGAGATCGGATCCCAGCATCTCAAATAAGGTCGTCCAGAACCGACCTGTGAACCGGGCATCACGGTCGCTCACAATGTCCAATGGTATCCCCCAGTGCTTCACCACGTTCTGCAAGAACAGCTTCGTTGTGGTCTCCGTTGTGCACTCCTGGGGTGCTGGTACGAAGATCGCGTATTTTGAGAAGCGATCAACCACCACCATTACCGCATTATTCCCATCCACCTTTGGGAACCCAATAATGAAGTCCATGGAGACGCTCTCCCATGGACGTGAAGGGATAGGCAGGGGCTCCAGCAGTCCTGTCGTCTTCTTCCTCTCTGTCTTGTCTTGCTGGCATACAAGACAAGTGCGCACGTAGCCTTCTACGTCTTCCTCCATCTTCGGCCAGAAGTAGCTAGAGTAGAGGAGTGCCAGTGTTCGCTCCACTCCTGGATGACCAGCCCACTGTGCGTCGTATGCTTCCTTCAGCAGTATTTTTCTCAAGCCACCGCTCGAGGGGACATAGGGCCTCCTGCCCTTCGCATAGAGGACGCCTTCCTCTATCCAGAATCTCCGGACTTCGCCATTGTTCACGCGTTGCACCAAGCGTGAAGTGACCGGATCCTCCTGTGTGTGCTCCCGAATGTGCTCCAACATGTCTCCAGACACGCGGGTGATCAATGCAATTACCGCAACCTTCGGCTATTCTGGTTCGCTCTTCCTCGAGAGAGCGTCTACTACCTGGTTGGTCCGTCCAGGCCTGTAGCAAAGCTCGAAGTCGAATTCGACAAGAAAATCTTGCCATCACGCCTGCTTGGGAGTCAGCTTCTTTTGTGTGGCAAAGCAGCTCGTTGCCACATTGTCCGTCTGCACCACGAACCTTGATCCGAGAAGATAGTGGTGCCATGTCCTCAGACAATGGACCACTGCTGTCATCTCCTTCTCATGCACTGAGTACCTCCTCTCCGCTGGATTCAGTTTGCAGCTCTTGTATGCCACGGGGTGCCCATCTTGCACCAGTACACCTCCAAGTGCGTAGTCGGACGCGTCGGTGTGGACTTCAAATGACTTCTCGAAGTCTGAAAGTCGCAGAATAGGTTCTTCCACCACCGCCCTCTTTAGCTTCTGGAATGCCTCCTGGCATTCACGTGTCCATCTCCAAGGTTGATCCTTCTGAAGCAGGTCCGTCAGGGGCACCGCCTTCTTGGAGTATCCCTTGATGAACTTCCTGTAGTAGTTCACCAATCCGAGGAAGGATCGTAGCTCTGTCGCCTTTGTGGGGGTTGCCCACTCTTCAATCGCATGCGTCTTCCTTGGCTCCATGCGTATCGTGCCTCTGCCCACGATATGCCCGAGGAAGGAGATGATCTCCTGACCAAAGGCGCACTTCTCCGGCTTCAAGTATAACCGGTTCTGCCTCAGCTTTTCAAGCACCATCCGCAGATGCTTGACATGCTCCTCCAAGGTCCCGTTGTATACTACTATGTCGTCCAAGTACACTACAACAAACGAGTCGATATACTCGCAGAAGACATCATTCATAAGCGTACAAAAAGTCATCGGGGCATTAGTTAACCCAAACGACATTACAAGGAACTCAAAAGACCCATAACGCATCACACACGCAATCTTTGGCTCGTCTCCTTCCTTGATGCGGACCTGGTAATATCCTGACCTGAGATCCATCTTCGAGAAATACTTGGCTTGGCCCAAGCGATCGAACAGGTCTTCAACGTTGGGGACGAGGTACTTGTTCTTCACCGTCACCTTGTTCAGTGCGCGATAGTCCACGCACATTCGCATGCTCCCGTCTTTCTTCTTCTGGAACGACACCGGTGCTCCATATGGTGCTTTGCTTGGACGCATCAGACCAGCGTCCACTAGCTGCTTAAGTTGTCTCCGCAACTCCTCCAGATGTGCAGGGGGGCATTTTGTAGGGTGCAAGTGCAGGGGGAACCGTACCTGGCAGTAATTCGATGGCGTGATCGACGTCTCTCTTCGGTGGGAGCTCCTTTGGCAGCTCCTTCGGCATCACATCCTTGAACTCGCCCAGCATCTTCTTTACCGCCTTGGGGCATGGTTGTGTCTCCTCGCCATTTTCCTCGACGCGTACCATAGCCAGATACGTCGTCTCCCCTTTCTTCAGCCCATTGCAGACTTGCATTGCAGGCATGGCTCCAGTCTACCCTTTCTTCTTGATAGCCCTGATGAAGCAGGGGCTATCTGCAACCGCGAAGAAGACGCCTCCCAGATAAGGCGTTACAGACGCATTCGCCTTCTTCAAGAACTCTACTCCCAAAATGACTTGGAAGTCGTCGAGAGGTACCACGAGGAAGTGTACCTTTCCCTGCCACTCACCAAGCTGGACAGTGCAGTTTGTCATACCTTCGATCTGCAGAGACTCGGAGTTGGCAAGCTTCGCGCGGCACTGGCTCTTCTCCAAGGGAACTCCCAAGCTCCCGAACTCTTTGCTGGAGATGAAGTTGTGTGTTGCTCCAGTATCAATCATGGCCGAAAGGGTCTTCTTGTGTACCACGACATCGAGGTACACCAACTCTGGATCCTCGTGCTCCACCTCCACTTTCGCCTCTTTGCCCGACTTCAACGGACACAAGCGAACGTTGCGCAGCAACTTGAGGTTCGTCATGCGCGCCTCTTCGTCTGAGTTCTCCTCCATGGTCATGGAGTTCAGCTTCTCTCGCTTCGGACATCCCGCGCCCGATGTGGCCCATCACAGATGAAGCAGCCCTTCTCCTTGGGCTGCTCGGCCTTCTTGGAGGATTCCGTACCCTCCCGTGAAGTTTCGGCCTTGCCGAACTTCTTAAACTTTCCCTTACTCTTTTCCTTGGGTTTGCTCTTTGGCTTCTCAATGTCCTTCTCAGCGGTGTGTTGGACTTTATAGTCGATCAACGCATCCACAGCAGCGATGATCGTCTGAAGGTTCTTCACCCCTTGCCTCCTGAGCTCCGCCTGAGCCCAGTTCTGAAGACCCACCATAAAATTGAAAAGTTTGTCTTCTTCAGACATACCTTTGATATCCAGCAGCAGTGATGAGAACTGCTTCACGTACTCCCGTACAGTTCCTGTCTGTTTCAGCCTTCGGAGCGCCTCCCTCGCTACCCAAGTAGTGTTGGTGGGTAGGAACTGCTCTTTCAGTTCCTTCACCAACTCATCCCAAGACGAGATGTCTGGTCGTCCTTCGGATGCACGGCTCCTCCACCATAGCTTTGCATGGTCGGACAGGTACATCGCCGCCAAGGATACCTTCTCCACCTCAGGAGTCTTGACAGCTTTGAAGTACACCTCCATGTCCCACAAAAAATTCTCCAAGTCTTTGGCACTCCGCGTACCTGAAAAGGACTTGGGCTCTGGGACCTTTGGCTTTCGAGACTCGTTGGATCCGCCCCCGTTCGCGATCGCTCTCTTGACGATGGAGAGTTCCCCATGCAGATCTTGCACCAGGGACTCGAGCTCCTCTAGCTTCTCCCCGAGTGCCTTCATTACGTCGACCGAGCGCTGGCTATCGCCAACGACATCCGACACCACGCCTGCATCATCCTCCAGACGAGCCAAGCGTTGGGCATGAGTACCCAGCTGAGACTGGATCTCCATCACGATTCCCTCCAAGGAAATAAGGCGATCTCCGGTGTTG
Organism: Ottelia alismoides; assembly: GCA_037367405.1. Classification (NCBI taxonomy): domain Eukaryota; kingdom Viridiplantae; phylum Streptophyta; class Magnoliopsida; order Alismatales; family Hydrocharitaceae; genus Ottelia; species Ottelia alismoides. Next base: position 1,612,740 of record JAZKJV010000170.1, read on the forward strand.
GGCGCCATTTCTCGCTCTGATACCAGTTGTCACAGGGGTAAATCTCAAACTCTAATTTTTGAGACTAACCTGTGCGGTGTTAGCTTCTCGCAAGCTAACTAGGCTTCCCCAATGCGTGTAGACGTACACCAGCACGCCAAGTAACCACGCCACTAGAATACTCGAACACAAGCACTAGCACAAGGACACAAGAGCTATTGGCACTAAACCCTCTTTGTATTGCAAGAGACTCACTCTGAGTGTGATATCTACAAATGAGCTCTACCCCTCCTTATATAGACAAGCCAGGGGTATACGAAGGGACACCATTATTACATGTACAATGAATGCAAGGACTCTTAGTCTTCTACGGATACTCTTTGTCTTCCAAGACGACTCTTCGTGCACTTGGCTCTTCATCTTCCGTGCAATCCCTTCGTCTTCTGCAACCGACGCCATGTCACCCGCTCCGTCAGCATGCCATGTCGTCTGCCTCATCAGCACGCCATGTCATCATGCCACGTCATCAGTGGGTCCCACGCTCCTACATGGATGTTGCAGCTCAAGCTCCATCAAGTGCCGCCGAACACTTGCAGTGTGCCAAGGGCAACCTGCGGTCATGCGGTAAACCCCATCCTTAGCCGTCCGTAAGCTAAGGTGAAGTCCTCCAGAACTTCATGGTGTGGCCACCGAACCACACGGTCGTGCGATACCGCTATCGCACGGTATTCACGTACCACGGGAGTTGGGGGTGTTACAGTTGTCATATAAGGTTGAGGAGGCTCCTTTGTTGTAATAGGTTGTGGTGATGTCGTGCTAATCTTCATCCCATTCCTAGCACTATAGTAAGTGGAATCTAGGACCAAAATTATTCTCCAACCATGAAAATCTCATGCATGGTTTATCAGTCTTTAAAAAATTAGAAAACATGAAGTGATAAACCATTAATCTTTGGTCTGATGGATATCACTGTGCAACTGGGAGATCTTCATCCCATTCCTTTCTTTAGAATAGGTTGAAAAAAGGGGGTCACACATTTCTTTAGTGATCGCCTTATGAAGGGTCTCGCATGTTACCTCAAGTGTACCACGTCTTGCTAATGTATTACTCTTTTTCCATGGAACACCCCGACCGTACTTTTCTTTGGACTTCGATTCCTATTAAAGCGTCGTCTTTATCATGATTATTTATATTACTCATTAATCGCATCGACTTCAACTCATAGTTGGACCTCTCAAGCTAGATTTTTTATCTCCACCTTCTTTGTTGGAAACCCTAATGGCCATGGCTTTAAAAAAACGCCTCGAGGTGGTGAGGCATATGCCTCAAGGCGTTATGCGCCCAAAACCACCTCGAGGCGCAAGCCTCAGGCTGAAATGTCGAAACGTATGCCTTGAGGATGCCTGAGGCGATTTGCAATGCACAAGGAGTCGAGGTGCAACCGATATACCCCACTCCCTTTCTTTTCAACCCAAACCATGATACGTATTCCCCTCCAAACCATGCTGACCCCATTGGCGACACCTTGAACCTTCTGCTCCTTCACCCTCTTATCCTCTCTCGACAACGAAGCACAACACTTGGAGCTACTCCACCTCTCTTTGAGCTACTCTGTGGCACCGCCTCTGAGCTGTGACGCATCCAGAGATGCAATGGAGCAACAGCACCTTCGGGCCTTCACTCGCTTCTCGTAGTTGCATCAGATGTGAGGATACATGCAGTAGCTTTGGATTTTTTTTTCTAAGTCACCAGGAATTTTTAACTTATAAATTAGCTCAAATTACCTTTGATATTTTGAAGTTTTGATTATTGATCATTGTGGATGCTTGAATTTCATAAATATCGTATGATCTTGCTAAATGTTGCAACTTGCATACAAATGACTTTAATATATTCTTCTTTCTAGCATTTTTATACAAATTTCTAAATTTGTATAGTTTTTCAAATGAAATTGAGGCTTACGCCTAGCCTCGATGATAAAAAACTGGCTTAGACCGCCTCACGTTTTTAAAGCCTTGATGACGGCCTTAGATTATGTATATTTGAAGTAGGAAAAAGGGATAAAAAGAAATCTCAAACGAAGACCTTCAAGGATATTAAGCAGGTTGGGTACAAACCGAGCAGTGACACACTATCACGTATCCTGCGAGTTTGCATAAATGTGTGTAACAACTATCCTAGATGTCCCCCCTCACGCACACAAGCAATGTAGGGAATTCGCTACTCACCATCACTACATCAAGAGCCATTAGTCATGGCACCACTTCTACACCCCACACAACACTGCAGTGTGATTTTCTAAAGACAGGGGTTGTATTGTCGGTCCTTTAGAATGTGAAGTAGTTGATGTCAACGACCATCAATGATATTGCAAGTTTGAGCAATATAGCAACACGATCAACTTCCATGGTGGACGTGTAGGATTAGTATTTCAAGGGTATAACAGCACAACCAAGGACCAATGTTGTGATCTTTTGTTTAAAAAGGATTAAAATTTCATAATGAAATGGGAGGATTTATAGTATCTTATTAAGTAAGACCAAAGGGAACAATTACATAAATAAACAAAAATAAAAGGAGCTTGCAAAAGAGTACTTAGGTTAAAATGTACTAAGCCTTCTCCTACTATAAGTAGGGTCGGCTACATGGATTCTTGCTCAAATCCATGTTGAAAGATTCGACTATTTTTTACGTTGGTTGTCGACTACCTAACGCAACCCCTGCAAGAGTGGGATTTGAACCCTGGTCTTTTGTGTGATAAACACATTGTACTACCACTAGACCATTAAGTGAGTACTTAGGTTGTAAAAAGTATCAAAAAAACTTAAGTAACTTGACCATAAATTCACTTCTACACTTCTAAAATGTCTTAATACTAATTATTTTTCTATTACAAAGAAAACGAGTTAGTTTTATAGTTACATGAAGATTGTTATAGAAAGAGAGATGCCAAAACTCATCATGATTTTGGATGCATTGATATGAATTCTCCATGGAATCTTGTTTTTGATTGAGATGTCTAACCCATAGAAGGTCATATCGCGATATATCGCTGATATATCAGTATCGAGAGGCAGGGGATATCGATATCAGGGTGCATATCTATTTACCAAGATATAGGCAATATATGACCGATATATCGCCATATCGGTCCATATCAGTCAAAAATGACTGGAATCAGTACAAAAATTCCAAGATATCGACTAATATCGTCGATATTTCACCTATATCTATATATTGATGAATAATACCCTTGTAAGCTTGATGTCACTACTTATTTTGCTACTCCTAGTATTAAAACACGTCATGTTTTATATATTTTGTTTTGGATCGAGGGCGTTGCCCCCACACCCCCGCAAAGGAGGCCAACATGCCCCCCTCCTTGGCAAGGGGTCTTTTTCTAGGCCCTCACGGAGACTATGGTGCCTTCAACACGGCTTTCTGAGGTTGCAGGCACGACTCCCATGCCGAACTAGGACTTGCATTGAGCCTATGCCCTGAAATTCTTCCCCGGAGTTCGATAGACTCTTTACCTGGAGGATAGAAGCGAAGAAATGCCTACCTACAAGAATTGATATATCGTCGATATATCAGTATCGAGAGGCAGGGGATATTGATATCAGGGTGCATATCTATTTACCAAGATATAGGCGATATATGACCGATATATCGCCATATCGGTCCATATCAGTCAAAAATGACTAGAATCAGTACAAAAATTCCAAGATATCGACTAATATCGTCGATATTTCACCTATATCTATATATTGATGAATAATACCCTTGTAAGCTTGATGTCACTACTTATTTTGCTACTCCTAGTATTAAAATACGTCATGTTTTATATATTTTGTTTTGGATCGAGGGCGTTGCCCCCACACCCCCGCAAAGGAGGCCAACATGCCCCCCTCCCCCCAGGCTCACTGACCAAGCAACGAGACCCTAGTCTAGTAGGGTATTGATGCAGCGTGATCTCGAATTATAGGGCCGAATTTATTTAATTAATTAGTGGTCAATTTTATTTACGTTTTTTTAAATTATCGTATCTCTAATTAAATAAATGAGATCGCCTGTGATCTCCAACGTTTATTCGTAAAGTTAATTTTAAATTTGGTCGGTTAATTAGTTAGAGACCAATTAGGATAAATTGGTTGTCAACTTTAATTAATTTACTATTTTTGTAATATCATCCCTCCTATATAAAGGGATGAGGGTCCAGTGTTTTTATTCAGTGAAGTATTATTAAAAAATTGAGATTTTATCTCTATCGCCGTCTCTCTCTCTCCCCTCACGTGATCTACACGTTTCTCCTTCAATCCCTCGTTACCGACGAGATTTCTTCTTCTCAACCTCTCCTTTTCTCCACCGATATTCCACCGCCCAATTATTTTATTTATCGACGACGCGCCAAAATTATGTTTGCATCATTTGGTATCAGAGCATGGCCTACAGATCGTCCTCACGATCTGACGATCCGTCCAGGCGCTCGCACCGGCATGCATCAAGGGATCATCGTTCATCTGAGCAAACACGACGAGCCATCTCCACCATCGCCGCCCACACCAAGGAGACGGCGCACATGATACGTGATTTGCAAACCAACGTCGACTCCCTGTTTCGAGATATAATGGCCAACTTTGAGGCCTTCCGCGACGCCCAATCAACGCCGTCAACCGTCGAAGCCGCTGCCGCGAGTTTTGCCGACGAAAACCCCGCCGTGAATGAAGATCCGGTCGCTGTCCAGGTCGTTTTAGAGGAAAAAAATGAAGAAACAGTGGCTGTCCAGGAGTTTTCCGATCAGCCCTCATCACCGACGGCATTCCCGATGGCAGCCCCAACCCCCACGACGGTTCCTCAGGCCGTCCAGACCCTCACCGCACCACCGGCGGCCCCTCCCGCCACTCCGGCGACTCCTCCAGCACCCCCGTGCGTGGTTGCCCCCCTGCGGCGCCTCCAGCCGCCGCCTCCCCCCACCCGACCTCAACCGTGCGCCCCTCGCGGCGCCGCCAAACCCCAGCCGCGCCCCTCCCCTACTCCCCTCCTTCCCCTGCCTTCCCCGCAGCCCTCGGCACTACCACCCGTAACCGACCCCCGCGCCGCATCCACCCAGCCCCGGCATTCCTTCCACCACGCCGCACCGCCCCTCCTCTCGTCATATCCCCACCGCTCGCCCACCCAGCACCGCCTACAACCCCCTCCCACCCCCTTTCCCCGGACCCCCCAGCCCCTCCCGTTCGCCCTGGCCTCCCCTCCCTTCCTGCGATCACCCCGGTGGTATCCCACCCCACTCGCCCCTCTCCCACGCTCAAACCAACGCGCAGAGCCCCCGCGACCCGACCCCCCTTGCCACCACCCATTCCCGCATCATCTCCCCCTTGCCTCGCGAAACCACCTCCGCGTGGGACTCCGCCATCGATGTCTCTTTAGCCCTCGGCCCCGCCGCCACTTGTGGATAAACACAGAAACCCTATCGGGGGTTCCGGGAACCAAATCCCGCAAATCTCGGGAGTTGAGGGTGATTGAAAAAAATTGTGAAAAAAATCCCATAAACCCCATAATTGCATAAGGACCAAAAGGAGGAGGAAAGTAAGAAAAAATGAAGGGCTACGAAAATTGCGCCCAGACCCCTGACGGCAGAAATATTTAAAAAAAGAGGCTGCAAACCCGAAATCTGTGGATTTCCCTCATCCAAATAGGACTAGGGCCTTGGGTTTCCCCTATCTAAGGACCCCATGGCTTCATTCATTAGACACATCTCCTCTTTTCCTCTCCTTGTGCCATTGCTTCACTATGGATTCTTCAAGGGCCATATCATTCATGCCTCATCAATTTTTCCATTATCACAATGAGGACGCAAAATTCCAGAAGACGCTGCCGTTTGCGCCACACATGTTCTTCCACGACGAAAGCCACGCCCGAAGGTGGAGTCCGCCATTCGCCCCACACCAGTTCTTCCAGAAGACGGCGGAACATGCAGATTCGACCTCGAAACCTACATCAAGCAATTCGTCGGGAGACGAATTTTTTAAAGCGGCGGAGAGTTGATGCAGCGTGATCTCGAATTATAGGGCCGAATTTATTTAATTAATTAGTGGTCAATTTTATTTACGTTTTTTTTAATTATCGTATCTCTAATTAAATAATTGAGATTGCCTGTGATCTCCAACGTTTATTCGTAGAGTTAATTTTAAATTTGGTCGGTTAATTAGTTAGAGTCCAATTAGGATAAATTGGTTGTCAATTTTAATTAATTTACTATTTTTGTAATATCATCCCTCCTATATAAAGGGATGAGGGTCCAGTGTTTTTATTCAGTGAAGTATTATTAAAAAATTGAGATTTTATCTCTATCGCCGTCTCTCTCTCTCCCCTCACGTGATCTACACGTTTCTCCTTCAATCCCTCGTTACCGACGAGATTTCTTCTTCTCAACCTCTCCTTTTCTCCACCGATATTCCACCGCCTAATTATTTTATTTATCGACGATGCGCCAAAATTCTGTTTGCATCAGGTATGGTACGACAGGGAGGTGCATACAATGGTTCTTCACATTGGGGGTGTCCAATCGATTTTAATTCTTCTTTCCCTTTCAAAAATATTATTATGAATTATGTCTCTTAAAAAAATGTTATTATGCTCTTTATTTGTTTGGTTCCAAGAATAGCTCAAACATTTTATTTATACATAATATATGATGCAATATAAGTCTTGGATGAACTCCATTTCTAATATCTATAAGCAAACAATCAACATTAACAATGGCATGCTCAATATGACAAATATGTGCAATATAAGGGTCATGGATGATCGATATGTGTGATATAAGTGTATATTTGTAAGTTATTTAGTGTTATAAGAACTTGGATGGACTACATTCCCAATATCCACAAGTTAGCAATCAACAGTAACAACAATATGTTCGATATGACCAATATATGCGATATAAGTGTTATAGATGATCAATATGTGTGATCTCAGAGTATATCTGTAAGTTATTTAGTGTTCTAAGAACTTGGACGAACTACATTTCCAATATCTATAGGTCAACAATTAACAATACCAGCGATATGTTCGATATGACCGTTATGTATGATATAAGGGTCATAGATTAACGACATGTATGATCTAAGAGTATATTTGTAAGTTATTTATGTTCTAAGAACTTGGATGAACTCCATTTCCAATATCTACAAGTCAAGAATTAACATTAAAATCGATATGTTCGAAATGACCGGTATGTGTAATATATGGGGTATAAATGATCGATATGTGTGATATAAGTATGTATTTGTTGGTTATTTGTTGTTTTAATATCTTGAATGATCTTAATTTCTGGAAAAAAAGCAAAAAAATGCCATTTTTGAGCCATTATATCCTTTTCCAGGTGGAACGATGCGATATCGATATCAATATGGCCTACTATGGTCTAACCTTGTCAGCTTGATTCCAAACCAAAGATTGATAGTATAACTTGGCCAACTCAACAAACTTGAGTCAAATCCATTCAATCAAACCCAAGGAATAGATTAAGCAAATCTATCAAAATCAGAGATGTGTCAGTCATTTGCAAGGTTGGCTAACATGATCCAAGTGGATTGGAATAGGGTTTTCTAGGTATAATTAATTTTATTTACAGTCTTGCATAGTAGGATGTATCATATGAACGATGATACGATAACAGTGTTCTCACGTAACAAATAAGTGTACTACTATGCGGTCACAATGCAGTTATAACAGTATTCAAACATAACAAATAAGTGTACTACAATATGGTCAAAGATGGAAAGTAGCCAATATTTTACACCACTCAGAAATGTTTTCAAAAAATACAACAGATATTGATCACAAATTGGCATCAATGATGAAGAATACAATTCACATAAAAGGAGAACACTAGATAGCGTGGGAATGGAGTATATGACAACTAAGCTGTTAATGTTAACGTTATCCAAACCTTGGCTAGTGGTGCTAGGCAATTAGTTGTGCAACTTGCATTTGAGACAATATCCATGTCTGATTTATATGTCTTCTCGTTTACACCAACAACAAACATGGGTGCGTCAGCAGAGGGAGCAGATATCACCACCTTCTTAGCACCACCCTAGTTGAAAAAGGGAAAAAACTTACTGCACCTATTAGACATCAATGATGACATGGCCCATGGGTTAGATCCAGTAATCATATAAAGAGTTTTATAGAAACCTTTATATGGGCTGATGCCTTGCCCAATGTTGTAAAGACGCCAGAAGATTCAACCACATATTCCGCACCAAGATTACCCCAAGGGATGTCCGCAGGGTCCCTAAAAAATAAATGCACAGAAGCAAGAAACTAAAGGCTATCATTCATGCAGAAATCACATTAACCTATGCAAACAAGCACTTTACTCAAACTAGTGATATTATCATATTAAAGCTCGTGACTTAGGACTCCATTGCATTGAAGAGAGCAGCGCAATATAGTTCATTAATAGTGGGAACAATTGTGGGAAAAGGCTACCCTACTTAATTGTGGGAAAAGTCTTTGTTGTTGTTGTTGTAATAGTGGAAAAAATGACCCATTGTTTCAAGAAGACTACGCAATCTCTACCTCATTGATTATGTAAAGGTTACAATACATTATAACCGTTTAGTAGGTTTACAGTAGACTTATGATATCGTGACAGACCAACAAACAATGGAAAATATCCTCAAACCTCAACTAATAATATAGTGGCTACCACATGCAACTTCTGAGTGTGCAAGTCCTAATGTCCTCAAAAAACTAGACAATATTTAAGAAATTTGTGGAAACAAAACCTTGATTATGCCATGCTACATTCAAGATTTATCCCATTTCAGAAAATATAGTAATGATAGAAAAATCATGATCCTAAACGCCTATTTTGAAAACAATATCTGGAATAAATAGTTCAGCAAACAAAAATCGTAAAAAACAATGTTTGTGTTTGAGACGGTCAGGATGGCCATCCTAGTATCCTACTCTACAGAAGCAGCATTACGTTTCTTTACTAATTCGAATGAATGTAACATGCAGTACGAATCCCAATATATAGCCCCCATTCACACCTAACTCTCCCACAATAGAGGAAAGCATCCACTTCATTGAAGAGAGCATTCAGTACAACAATATCACAGTACCTCATCGAAGTTCTTATGGCCCACAGGCATATACAAGACGCAATAACATTATCATAGTACAGCCTTTAACTCCTAAACACTGTATTATTACATTGCAATCAGATAGAATAAATCATTGTGAACGGGCTTGTCTTCCACCTGTGCGGCAGTACACTGCATGGTCGTCCATGGCTTTACCGTCCCTGCAGGATGACCAAAGGGTTGCCAAGAGGAGAGGGAACCATGGCAATCCCACCTCATCCCACACATTCCCGACCAGAGATCAACGAAAATATATCGTGCGGCTACTATGCAGTGGCTGCTATTCCAGCAGCCTTGATGCATGCATACTAGCATTTGTTTACTGGTACATGAGATGCATGCTTTCTAGCAGTTTTCCCATGTCATTTAAAAGGGCAAGAAAAAAGCCCCAGACGGAGGGGCATATTGGTTTATGGCCACATTTACCAGCATAGAAAGGATATTGTGGTAAAGGTGATATTCTTTTAGTTATACATACGAGACCCTCCTGAGACATTCTCTATTATGTAATGGTTACCAGCTTGGAGACACGAGGAAATAATTCTGATGAGCTGGCCTCACCGAGAAGTTGTGTTGACGCAAGGGAGCAATAAAATTTAAACATGTTTTAGTGATAAAAATAATTTTAAATTAAAGGAGATCGGATAGTGAAAACTGAAATGTTCTGAGTACATATTATTCATATCGGGCAACCGATGAAGCAATAGTATGATGATAGAACTACCATCAATCTTGCTGATAATCATGTTCTCAAAGCTATACCAAGCATGTTTAGATCCATAGACACCATGGAAAGTGTTGGAGTATTCATTGTATGCGTCACTTATGAGAGAGATGGGTAAATGGATCTCTCCAGGATCCATTTACCCCATCCAAGAGTTTAGTCCCACATCTACCAGTGGTGGGATTTGGAGGCTCTGTGAGGGCTATATAAGGAGCCCCAGACCTCCTGTATCAGATGAGAAAAAGCAATAAAGCATATGCCCCTTTGAGGGCTTCTCCCGTGGTTTCATCCCGCTCCTTAGGGAGTAGGGTTCCACGTAAAAATCCCGTTGTTCTTCATATTTCTTTATCTTTTCTCCGATTAGCTTCCGCATGTTTATTTTCTAACAGAAAGATTGATTATTGTTGAGAATTATTTATCTTTTCAATGTTTCATGTATTTTGTTTTTGTTTGTATATATTATGTAATTTGTCAACAGGAGTTCTTCCTTCTATATAAGAGAACTCTAAGGCTCTCTGATAATGCAATTCATTATTTTATCTACACATGGTATCAAAGCAATGGTCATAGACTGTAGCTCATGTACCCCGTATCCTAACCACACCCACCCCCCCTGCGTTGCCGATGCCACCACCCGCTCAACGTGAACCCTCCAACATCACCGCGTAGGTCGCCGCACAGCCCTCTTGTGATGCGCAACCCACTGAAGGGACGCCGCACGTTGCGGTGTGGCGGCCCCAAGTGGCCAGCAACGCTGCCACATGGCCTGGTGTGGCCAGCACCATCACCGACGACCCCCCCTTGTACCACATGCCAGCGTAGGGGCCCTTCATAGCCACAACTTGCCATGAATCTGCCCTGGGAGGTATTAACAGCACCTTCAGAGGTCTGATTTCACCATAAATATCCTGATTTTGGGTCTTTTTTGGTGAAATCAGACTTTTTTTCTACGCCACCAGAGCAACTCTTCGGTTGATGGGAATGGTTCTACGAGTCTACACACAGATGATTCCATGTATGATCATGTAGACTCATTCTGATGTAGTTTGCCGCTCCAGACGGTTTTCTATCGACCCTCTTCTCATCATGTCAGAGAACAAGGGTGATGTTTTTTCTTCGTCTGGTGCCTTCAAGTGCCCGGCACCCGTCAGTCGTTGTCAATATGGATGGGACCAACTATGAGTTATGGTTCTTACAGTTTATAACCATGGTGCAGTGCAATAACAAGGAATACATTCTCACAAAGCTGGAGCACACAAATAAGACTGGGGATAATACTTCATGGAAGCAAAACAACACGTACGCGCGTGTTTGGCTCTTATCACGGATATAACCAATGATATTATGAATCAACCCACTGCCAAGGTAATGTGGGACATCCTGGTAGCCACTTGTGGTCAAGCAAAGAATGAAGTCAAGATTCGTTAGTTGCAGTTTTACATCTTCTCGGTCAAACAGAATGGTCGTCCTCTACACCACTTCTACTCTTCACTTTGTGGCATGTTCAAGAAGCTTCACAGCTTTATGCCAGTGACTACATCTACTGAGCAGCAGATGGCGTACAAAATGCCACAATGGTTGGAGTTTTTCTGGCTAGCCTAGACCTTGAGTACGAGGCAGCATGCACCCAGCTTCTCACCAATCCAGTTATCCCTCCTATGAAGGATGCATATAGTCGTTTTAGCATGATCGTTGTCCCTTCCATTGCAACCATACAAACCTCATCAACGATGGCTGCAACTCGTGGTAGAGGAGGTCTTTCTCAATTCATAGGACGCAATGCTCGTGGCAAAGGAGGCGGACGTCACGGCTCATAAACATATTACCACCGTCCTGGTCACTCGAGAGCATGGATATCATGTATCCGCTTGTGCCACCGAGCAAGTTGAACCCACTACCAGTTCAACTCCCACCAAAGATTCGAGGTTAAATGATATTGTCTCCCATTTGAGAGAGATCATGACTCGTGCTCCCGACACTACTAGTGCACCTAAAATTTCATTAGATGTTGCAGCTTCTGCCAGAGCATCTTCTAGTTCTAGATCCTCAAGTATAGCCTATGCGCTCACCAGTTGTCGCAAGGCAGATATGACTGAGTAGATCATAAATTCGGGTGCATCCCACCATTTATGTGGAGACAGGACTCAATTTACTTCATACAAATATGTCCCTCAAGGTGGATCAGTTGTCATTACATATGGGACGCATTCCCCTGTTACAGGACAATATTTGACGATGTCCATGCACCTGCAGAATGTGCTACAAGCACCAGATTTTCCGATGAATTTACTTTCTATCAGTCAAATCACTAAGGACTTGCATTGTCGTGCCATTTTTGACCCATCTTCTCTTATGCTTCAAGACATACTCATAGGCGGTAAAGGAAGTTTATAACTTCGGATCTCGGAAACGAGGAAAATAGCAAACATAAGTGGAGTTCATCGGATGAACTCTGATACAAACATAATAAAAAAATTACGCAATGTGAAATCACATGATTAAGAAAATAATTTTCATAATCGTTCGTTTTGCATATTCACAAGATCATGGCCTCAAATTTCGAAGAAATTCAATCGAATTTCTGTTGAATATCGATATTCAGTCGAAATCGAAATTCGACCGAAATGGCCGAAAAGACCGAAATATGGGGCCTTAGTACAAAATATGACTGAAATGACCGAAATTTCGGTCCAAATTCGACTGAAATTCGGCCGAAATTCCGTTTCGGTCGGTCACCGAAATGGTGACCGAAACCGACATTTAGGGCCTTGCACAAGAGTATTAGGGTTACCTTTTAAGTGTGAGTCTCTAAGAGAAGAGACCTCTCGAACCACATCTGATCTGAAGAAGATTCTCTCGCGGACGCAATGATAATTCGTGTAGAATCCTACGAACACAGATATCAACTTCTATACGAAATTGTCCGTGCAAAATAAAGATCAATATGATCTCTATTTCCTGATCTTGTCGTACAAGATCATGTCCTTCGCATATGAGAAGCACCACGAAGATGATGACATTCTCTTGTGATGGAGCAAGCCAACCAAGAGATTGAGAGGCAATATGGTGGATGGCCAAGGGGATCTTGGAAAGATGATATAGAGGGCCAAAGCAAGAGTATTGGTCTCTTTTTTTTCTCTTTCTTTCATGACAACTCTTGAAGTAATGGATGTAAAGATGTCCTTGGGAGAGAAGTTGTGCCAACTCTCTTATATATGAGGGGAATGTTTATGAGGAGCCCCACTCCTCATAGTAAACGTCGTCTCTCTTGTCCCTTGGATAGTAGATCATATACAAGGATTACATCATAGTCCTTCAAAAAATAGGACTTGATTCATTTCCTTTAATTACCATCCAAAATAAAGCAACAAATAAACAGAAAATAGGAGAGCCTAATCTCATTAAGACTCTAATGGTGGACGTATATGCTTCTTCAAGCATGGACATCCCCTTTGTCCAATTTATTGTTGTAGTTGTTGTTTATTCCATTATCTTTATGATAATCTAATTATCATTATTAAAAATTTATGAGAACATCCTCGTAACTTATGAATCTTATTCATAAACCCAAAGAAAAATGTAAAGCCAATTTACATTTATATTCCGATGTGAATCACATTCACATAAATGCATTTGCCTTGAAATATTATATGAATCAAATTCATATATTTATTAATTATTATGAAAATCGTATTCACAAAAATGCCCTTGTGGAAATATAATTGTGACAATAACAATTATCGTCTCAATTTTGACATAACACAGTACAAGTCCTAAAACAATTAGGACTCGTGAGCTACAATCACAGATACTTGGAGATAATATCATGGAGATCATATTATACATATATAAAGACTTGAAATTTGGATAACTATCCAATTTCAGGGTTTATAATATTTTTGGTGAAATGTGTCACTTACAAATGTTAAACTTGAGCTGAAATGACTCGCACTCTATGGGAGCTCAACGAAATGAATTACGCTCTCCATGAGCTCAATAAACGAACAGAGTAATGAAATCAACTTCCATTTCTAATCATTGTCCAAACCATTCGGAGCTTAGAAATGAGCACAAGAAGTAAGTTCACATCCATTTCCATTAAGATTTCTCTTTCCAACATTTGGACAATGAAATTGGAATCGAAAATTGGAAAGAAATGAAATGACACTTAATCAAATTAATTCTCATATAATTAAATATTAAGCCGCAAAGTAGAGTCGTTAAGATCCATCTGATTTCATCACTCCCTCGAAACCATGGCCAAATTTCCACAAAATTCCATCGAATTCCTCCGAAATTTCCATTTCTCTAAGTCACCGAAATTGAAACGCTATCTTGTTTCCTCTTCTAGGATTTCAATGAAATATCAGTGAAATTTCATCGAAATTAAATGTCGTTTCGACGAAATAATAAAAATAAGGGAATCTACCCATTCGTTTTCGTCGAAATTTTCGTATATTAAGTTTCATGTAATTATTCACCAATGTGTTGAGTTATTAGAGTGATTTACATTGTTTGAAGAAGTTTCTTTAATTTATTTCTAAATTTTAGATCTAAATCCAAACCAAATCTGTTAGACACAAGATTTAAATGTAAAACTCAAGTTTTAATGGAAGATCTTTATTTTGTGTTCTTTCTTTTTTTTGACATATGTTTTGATTAGTAGTTATAGTATGTGTCACAATATTTTTATTAAAGAGGATATTATCGTGGCTTTTACTTCCAATTTAGCGTACATTTATTACTCTAGGCAACATGTTGCTCTACATATCAACTTGTGTCATGATTATGACGATAATATTACTTCGGAACTTATATTTACAATTCGATTTTACAAATTGTAGAGATATTTCTATGTTCCTATGTACCTTTTTTGTTATTTTATTTTTTTATATATATCTTATGTGATTAACCCATAGGTCTCTCCTCTATAAAAAGAGAGCCTAGGGTTCCCAAGAATAAACAGATCTATTATTTTTTCCCAACATGGTATCAGAGTGACGATCCTAGATCAGAGCTCGGGTATCCAAAACCCTAACCCCACCTTCTGCCCCCTCTCCCCACTGTCGCACGCCCCCCCCCACACCCTGTCGTGGTGCAGCGTGTTGTCGCACCACTTGCGTGCACCCTCCCGTGCACCGCCCACGCGTGTCGCATGCCACCCCCGTACGTCACCTGTACGCGTGTCGTTCCCCACGTGCTGCCCCCGTGCGTCGTCACTTCAGGCGCGGCTTCTCCACATGCCGTACCTCCACGAGCTGGCGTTGGTCCCTTCGTTTGGTTGATGGATTTGGGCGCATAAGTCTACATATGCATTCAAATCCACATATGTTTGTGTAGGCATTCACTCGTTGGTCTTCACAGCCCTAGTCTTCTACCTCCGACAATATGTCTGAGAACAAAGTAGATGTACCCGCCACAGGCGCTTTCAGTGGTCTAGCGCCTATTGTCAAAATGGATGGGATAAATTATGAGCTTTAGGCTATGTAGTTCATGAGCCTTATGAAGTCAAATGGTAAGAAACACATTCTTACCGAGGAGGAGCCGGTGGAGAAGACTGGGGCAAACGCCTCGTGGGAGGCGGACGATACATATGCCAAAGTTTGGCTCTCTGGTACATTGACGACTGAGCTCGCCAATGATGTGTTACATTACCCTACTGCTAAGGCAATGTGGGATATCCTCGCAGCAACATAGTCTCAGGCAGGGAATGAAACGAAGATCCTCCAACTCCAGCATGATATATTCACTGTCAAGCAGAATGGACGACCCCTGCATTCGTTGTATACATCCTTGAGAGGGATGTTCGAGAAGCTACACAGCTTCATGCCTCTCACATCCACCCCTGAGCAGCAGAAGACATATAAGAATGCTACCATGGTTGGCATATTCATAGTTGTTATTGATCCGGAATATGATGTTGCTCGCTCCCATATCCTCGCAGATGCTACAATTCCTCCCATAGAGGAAACTTTCCGCGGGCTTAACACGATTATTGTTCCATCAGAGCGCGATTCTCCACACCAGGTCCTACCTGCCCCGCACCTTGAACCTCTCTGGCGGGTGAGAGTCAGACGAGGGAAGTCCCATTTCCACTACTAGTAGCCAGACTTCTTCGGTGATGACAGCCTCCCGAGGCAGAGGAGGCTCATCTACTTTTCGTGGCCATGGATCTCATGGAAGAGGAGGTCGAATCCATCAGCCATGCACGTTTTGTCATTGTCCTGGCCATTCAGAGGATACATGATATTCCAAGCATGGTTTTCCTCCATCAGCCCGAGTAGCGGAACAGGTTGAGTCTCCAACATTTCCTACCTCAGATCAGCAGTTTGATGACATTGTGGCCAGACTGAGGGATATAATGCTTCACTCCGTTTCACCATCTCCAGGAGGCCATTCGGATGTGGCAGCTTCTGCTTCTGCTAGTACCTCTGCTATAGCCAACACCTCAGGTAGTACTTATGCTTTTGCATCTTGTCATGGATCTGATATTACATAGTGGATTATGGACTCCGAGGAGACGCATCATTTATGTGGAGACAGACAACAGCTTGCATCCTATAGACAGGTTGGGACCCATTCCCAATCACAGGACAGGGGGAGATCACTTTGACACCATCGATGCATTTGCAGAATGTGCTACATGCTCTTAATCTTTCTATGAATTTGCTATCTATTAGTCATATTACAAAGGATTTGCACTGCCGAGCCATTTATGATCCACCATCTCTTGTTTTTCAGGACATTCTTACGGGTAGAGTGATTGATTATGGCCGTGAGCAGGGTGGTCTTTATCGCTTGATTCAGACTCCCTATGCTGGCGCACCCTCTCATTCGTCTGGACCACTTCCGTTCACTTGGCACCTTTGGTTTGGCCATCTACCTCTTCATAAGATGTGTCAGTGTCACATGTTGCCGCAAATTTCACCAGGTTCTTCCTTCCAGTGTGAGGCATGTCAGTTGAGATAGCATCATCGTCTGCTTTTCCTAGTCGTCATAGTCGAAGCAGTAGCTCCTTTTTTGAGTTATTTCATGTTGACGTTTGGGTCCAAGTCGCGTTCCTGACCACCAGGGACACATGTCTTATCTTGTGGATGTGGATGATTTTTCTCAATTATGGGGGGTGTTTCTTCTAAAAAATAAGTCTGAAGCATGAGAGATGTGATCAAAACTTTTATTAATGAAGTCCGGAATGTTTTCTCTACCTCTGTGAAATTTGTGCGGACTGATAATGCTTTGGAATTTTGTACTCGTGCTCTATCCCATTTTCTTTCATCTCGTGGGATTAGTCATCAAACATTTTGTGCTTACACTTCTCAGCAGAATGGTGTTGCTGAGAGAAAGCATCATCATCTACTCGATGTCACTCGAACTCTTCTTATTCAGAGGCGTGCCCCACATTCATTTTGGGGTGATGCAGTTCTTACAGCATGCTATTAGGTGAATCAAATACCTTTGTCTGTCTTGGGTGAGAAAATTCCTTTTTCTATAGCTTTCTCTGAGAAGGAGTTATTCTCACTCACTCCTCATGTGTTCGGCTCAGTTGCTTTTGTGCACCAATTGATTCCAGGTCTTGACAAGCTCTCTCTTAGAACTATCAAATGTGTGTTTGTTGGGTGCTCCAGGACCCAGAAGGAATACCGATGTTATGATCCTTTGCGTAGAAAATACTATATCAGTGTTGATGTCACATTTTTTTAGTCTGTGATGTATTTCTCTCCTACAGGGGACAAGTTGGCTTCATCAGATTCAGATGATGAGGTTTACATGCCACCCCCTCCTACGAGTCACTCACCACCTCCTCATGTGCATGTGGTTCCAACACCAACACCACCACCAACTCCTCCGCCCCCTCCTACCACTCAGTCGCATGTGCCTATTGTTCTACCATTACCTAAATTCTATAAAGGTCGGACTACTTCTGCTCATGTTCATCGCCCATCATCCAGTATGCCCCAGGTTTGTTTTGATAACATGGTTTCTAACAATGGGTATGGAGATATACCTATGCAGGAATCATTGCAGAAGAATAGCCCACATATGGATCATGGAGGAGGTCCCAATGACATGGATATACCTACTGCAGTTTGGAAGCAGAAGCGGTCTTGTGCTTCCTACCCTCTTGCTTCTCAGGTCTCCTTTCATCGTCTAACAAGGGAATTTCAGATATTTGCAGTGGCTCTATCTGCCGTGAAAATTCCACGTAATTATCAAGAGGTGTTGAAGGATAGTTGCTGGCGATTGGCTATGGAGGAAGAAATGGCTGCTTTGCAGTCCCATGGTACATGGAATTTGGTGTCTGCTCCTCCTAGGACATCTGTGGTTAGTTGCAAATGGGTATTTACTGTTAAACATCATGTAGATGGCAACCTTGATCGCTACAAGGCAAGATTAGTGGCACGAGGTTTTATTCAGACCTTCGACGTAGATTACTTGGACACGTTTTCTCCAGTGGCTCGTCACTCTACACCGTGTGTTCTACTTTTGGTAGCAGTGGTACGTGATTGGCCTTTGCTTCAGTTAGATGTTAAAAATACATTTTTTGTATGGAGATCTAAAGGATGAAGTTTACATGCAGCAGCCTCCGGGATTTGCTGCTGAGGGGAAGTGCCAACAGGTTTGTAGACTCCATAAGGTGATATATGACATTAAACAAAGTCCAAAGGCGTGATTTCCGAAGCTCTGGGATCTGATTGAGACGCAAGGATTCAAGAGGTCAAATGCAGACCATTCACTCTTTGTGTAGAGGACACCTAGAGGTATTGTTGTCATCATGGTCTATGTTGATGATATTCTTGTTACCGGAGATGATATGTAGGGGATAAAGACGGCAAAAGAGTTTCTAGGCTGTCAATGTGTTACCAAGGATCTGGGTACCCTAAGGTATTTCTTAGGGTTGGAATTTGCTGGGAATACTCAGGGTATTTTGATGGCCCAGAGAAAATATATTACAGACATGCTTGTTGAGACGGACATGATTGGGTGTCGACCCTCTACTACTCCTACGGATCCTAGCATGAAGTTATATGATGATGATATAGATGAGGTTGATAAGAGGAGATACAGAGAGATGGTGGGAAAGCTCCTTTATGTTACTATTACCAGACCGGATATCTCTTTTGTTGTGAGTCGGATGAGTCAGTTCATGGAGCAGCCTCGACAAGTACATATAGACGCCATATACATGATATTGAGATATCTAAAATCTTCTCCATGTGCAGGACTACTTTCATGAAAGGAGCAACTCTATATATATCTATGTGTGTTTATGTTGACTATGCAGGGTGTCATAAGGATAGGAAGTCTACTTCGGGTTTTGCAGCGTTTATTGACAGTTCTCTTGTTTCTTGAACATTGAGGTAGATTGTCATTACACTAGAGATATGATTCAGAAGGTTTTGATTTCTACCTCTCATGTTAGCACAGGAGAGCAAAACAGCAGATATCTTTACCAAGGTATTACTCAATGGGCCATTTCAGAAGTATTCGTCCAAGCTGAGCATGATTGACATCTCTGCTCCATCTTAAGGGGGAGTGTAGAGATATTTCAATGATCATATGTACCTTTTCTGTTATTTTATTTCTTTATGTCTATATTATATAATTTACACATAGGTCTATCCACTATATAAGAGAGCCTAGGGTTCCCAGTAATAAACATATCTATTATTTTTTTCCAACACAAATAAGTGTGCATTTCTATTTTATTTATTAACTTAAGAATATTAAAAGACCCACTTAAATGGTCTGGTGGTAGTGTAGGATGCCTACCACCCAAAAGACATGGGTTCAAATCCACTCTTGTGGGGGTTGCGTTAGGTAGTTGACAGCCAGCGTAAAAACAGTCGAATCTTTCAACATGGATTTAAGCAAGAATCCATATAGCCGACCCTGCTTATAGTGGGAGAAGGCTTCGCCATTTTTTACTTAAGAATATTAAAACCCCTTAATTTTTGGAAAAGTCAAGTTTAAAGTCATTTCCAAAATTTCCGACGACGGACTTGGCGAAATGAAACCGACGACGACGACGACAAAGCCTTTTCCCACATTAGGCAGGGCCGGCTACATTGATTCTTTGCCTCCATTTAGTTTATCTTAGGTCATTCTCGAGCTTAGATTCAAGAAACTAAGATCCCTTCGGATAGTCTCGTTTCAATACTTCTTGGGCCTTCCTCACCTCTCTTAACTGGCTCAACATCTCAAAACTTGCACCTCCTAACTGGTGCATCAGTAGACCTCCTTTGCAAATAGTCAAACCACTAAGCGGTTTTCTTTCATCTTATCCTCAATCGGAGCTAGACCAACTTCCCTTCTGATTACATCATTCCAAATCCAATATGTACACATATGTCAACACATCCACCTAAGCATTTTCATTTCTGCTACTGTCATTCTCTGCACATGTCTATGGTTCACAAACCAACATTCAGATCCGTAAAGCATAGCAAGTCTCACATCTGCTTTGTAAAACTTTCCGTGTGCTTGGTGCAATGAGAATCCGAAATTTAAGGCCTCTATACTACATGGAGTACGTGCGATTGTACGAGCGCTAGATTGTTAGCAACCTTCAAAGTCATGTACCTGTACGTATTTGCCTATTAACAGATTGGGTATAGATTGTGCTTGTGAATGCTATGCAGTTTCTTAGTGTTAATTGATCTGTTTGTGTTTTGTATAGCATATATTTTACGATCACGATTCACAAGCTATGTAATGCATCTATTAGACATACATGTTAGAAAGATTTGTGTTTGTATGTATATGTGTGTCTTATTTTATTTCTAAAATTAAATATTTTTTCTAATTTGAAAGTATTTTGGTTAGGTACAAGTTCTAAGCTATTATTTCGATCTTCTATATATTACTCAAGATATCATTTTGCTAGTACTCTTAGTTGGCCTTTATGTTTCTCTGTTATTATTGCACATGTATCCATTCTCTTCATGTTCAAAAGGTGAAACTAATGGCTTCTAAATTCGGTCCCAATCTGATTGTGGTTTTGAATACCATACTACTTTTTCGCATGTTGGAGCAATTGGATGGAAATTAAATGTAACATATCATGTTAATATCTTACTATTAGCAAAAAAACGTGTATTTCTATCTCATTTATTGAGTTAAAGTTCATTAGAAATCTTAAGTTTAGAACAAAAATGAGTTTTCAAGTAATTTCTCCAATTTCCAACCGTCACCGAAATTCCACCAGATTTCTCTTTCCACGCTTACCAAAATGAAATCAAAATCTGGCATTTAAGGACATGCTCAAAACGAAAGTGTCATGGTAGATCATCTATTAAGATAGCTTTAACATGGAGTATTCTCAATACAACTTCATCATTCATACCGGAAGACTTATGTATACCCGAAGTCCCAATCCTAGTTTGATTGTCTCCTTCGGGACATCATTAGATTTCTCAATCAATAATTGGGCGACAATATAATCATATACCTTCCAAAAGTATATATTAATATCTCAAATTCATGTCTTATTTCACAAATAAGATGACCATGCATGGAATTCTTTGTGACCCAAAAATATCTCATAAGCGAGCTCTGTCTCCTGGTTCATCAAGTATGAACTGGTATGATTCCTTCGAGAGATCATACTTCTCATATAGAGGAAATTCGCCCGGACGATGCATGTGAAATCTTATTCCATGTGACCCCTAGGTGAACTACTCCATATAATCCCCCCAGTGGTTGTGCAATAAACAACCCTACATGAAATGATCCTACATATTTCTCTCTCATTTAGTTCCAGGTCCAAGCAATCCAAGCAAATATTTGGATGTTTGCCTCCGACTATTGTTAGACAAGTTGAAAGATCTTTGTGACAACGGAAAGGAGACCTATGGTGCAATAAGGACGCAGAACTTTCATCTAAGGGTCAAACTTCTATGGATCGTTAGCAACTTTCCAACATATGGTATGCTATATGGCTGAAGTATACGAGGTCTAAGAAGTTGCCAGTATTATATGGAGTAGTAGCAACAGCTGGGACTTAAATAAAACCCCATCCATGAACCCAGCTCGATCCCACAGTAGAACGCACGTCCTCGCAAAACCCTTCTCCCTTCCAGCTCCAGCAATAGTCGTTCCTACTGCATGCGGCCATTCTTACTCCCTCCCCTCCCCTCCAGCTCTGCCCTGAGGTGCGGTTGTGTCGATTGGCCACTCCTCCATCCCCATGCATTCCATTCTCAGTGGGCTTCTCTTCTCATTGTGAGTAGGCACTAACCCCATTTCTTATCAATGTCATGTTTGTGTAATGTATGTTTTGTTAGTGTATTGCTACTATGTAATGTTGTTAGTAGTGCATTCTAAGTATTGTATTATTTTTATGTAATGTTGTTTGTTCTCATTTTTGAAGCAAAACCAAGTCATGGAATTGATGTATTTATGTCACGTTGATGAGAAAGTGGTTAGGGCAAAAGAAATTAGATATGAAGGAGAACGGGTGAAACCCACAAACATCGAGATCGATTTGACCTTCACCGGATTGGTCGAGAAGATTGTAATCGCGTTACATGTTGACACAACGAATGGTGGAGTTCATATATTCCACAGGATGTTGGAGAACAATGACACATTTTTGGTGAATGTTGACTATGACAGTGATGTTGACGATATTTTCCAGTACACAGAGATAATGGGAAGCTTATACTGACCGGTTCTGTTTACGGGCCCGTATTCACACGAGATTGTGCGCCGATACCACGACATTCTGCTCCTATGGTCCGAGGAACTCATTTCGTTTTTCATACACCCATTGAGACAATGCCTTCTTCTTTCATTGCTCGAGAACCTCCTCATATATCTCCAACTCCAATTATGACGACAACATCACTATTTGTTCCCCGGTCTTCAGGACCCCGTCCAAATGATACACACTACTTATCGCAAATAGGGAGACTCACTTCAGCGCAAACTCCCAACACCAATATTGGCGAGGACCGCAATCTGGAGATTGATCGTATGATGGAGGATACCCCACAGAATATTGATGATGAAATGGAAAATAGCGATGATGAAATGTTGAATGCTGAGAACCAAGAGGTCTGTGTTGAGTCCGACATTCCATAAAGTCCGACATTCCATTTTACAACACATGTGTTGGTGATGGTTACATCAGAAATAATATCAACAACTGCAAGAGTTCCTAACTTCAATTTATGATCTTGGTGAGTATTAAATTGTGCCCGATGAATGTGACTCATGGGTAAGGGTAGATGGCAAGTTTCATGTGGAAAAGGTGTACAGAGCTCTTACTTCTTACTTCTGACCTGGAGCTCAAATGAGAGGACAAGAGAAATGTGTATCAGCTCATTTGGCAATCCACTTTTCCCATGAAGGTGAAAACTTTCTTATGGAAGATGCGGAAGGGAAGGCTTATGACGAAGGTCTTTAGAGCCAAGTGGTTGCATTATAATGATGTGATTTGCCCAAAATGGTGATGCTAAGGAGAACATATATCACATGCTTTTTGAGTGCACAACCAGCTTCTTATCGGTGCCTCTATCCCTCCCATGGAGGAGGCTTACAACCGTCTGAGCAAGATCACGGTGCCTCCCAGCACTTTCCGAAAAAACAAATTACGCAACAACTTGATCACCAACTACACCACCCAAATATTGTTGTCACCAACCTTACACTTTCCAATCAAAACATTGTCCATAGGAGTGAGAACCTTTTACACCTATTGGCGAATGTGGGACCCACTCTTGGGACAAAAAGGCCAACCAACTTGCACACGATTTGGCAATGCCCCAACCTCCAACAATGAAAGCAGTTTACTAAGTCTCGGCATTCCAACCCAATGGTCGAACCCCACCCAGAGCACACTCGTACATACGGCGCCCACCTTCTACCTCCTCCACCAATACACCACATCTTGATCTCATTCCTTACCCTCGAACGAGTCTTCAATCATCATGATGCCCTTCCCCCTTCTAGCCCTATGTGAAACCATTGACCTCGCTTCTCCCTCAAACCCACCCCTCCAACCCTTGATACCCACCTCGCTTCTCTCTCCGAGCCTAGCTACTTCCCTACCTCCCACTCTCCGAGCCTAGCTACTTCCCTACCTCCCACTCTCCCGCCTGACCCCCCTCCGAACACCCACCCACCAAGTCGCTCCACCAATCGTACTTAAAGGTGTCACCGCCGACGCTCCCCCACACACACATTATCCCCACCTTTCATTTATCGTATAAACATGTGGTTGATTGGTTCTATTGTGATTAAACTATGTTGCATTCTTTTGGTTGTAATTAACATGTATATTGATTTATCATTACCGCACATATTTCTCAAAAATGAGAAAATCCAATTCAAGGAAATTTAGACATGTGCAAAAAGTCATCCAATGTCTCAATCCAAAAATGTGAGAAGTTAAAAGAAGAGCATTGCGAAAAGGTCAAGGAAGCCCACAGAAATATAGAAAGAAATCATTAAGAATGATATGCCATTTTTAGATCTAAGCCCAAATAAGATCCAAGTTCAGAATTGTAGCGGAAAATTCATGTAAACGACACCACTTTAGGAAAAGGTTCGACTATTGGTGTTGGTGTTTTTACTTTATGAGAAAACAATAACATAGATTCACATTTATAGACTCATACTGCACTTCGTGCACAACAAAATATAATGTGATACTCCAAAGTTGTTTAGGAGAATTCAATCATCAATTTCACTAAATGTGTGCCTCCCATCACCTACAATTTCCTATCATGAATCATGAACTTGACTATCCCATTTTTCATTTCACCTCAAAGTGGTCTGGAAATCTTGCTGTAATTCAGTTTAAAATACCTTTACAAGAAAGAAACTCCATTTCAAGTTTATATTTTTTCCATTTTTGTAGGAAGTTCAAGCTAAATAGATCATCCTATCAACGCATGTTACTCGGTATCAAAAGTTGTGAATTCCATGAGACTTCAGAACATGAAATGGATGATCAGGAAGCCCTCCACTCTGTTTGCCTTCTCAACAACACCCTAAAAGCATCCTAATTTGAGGTATCCAACCATGACATTTGGCTAGCTGACCAGCCAAGCAAAAGGTCAAAAGAAAAGAAGAAATAACTTCCAGTGCTATTATTATTCTCTGAGCCCCGCACGTTGCGTGTTCCATCTCTTTTTCCAGCTCAACCACCTCTTTCTTCACCCCCCGGGTTCCCCACTATATCATAAAGTGGTACATTTGCAAAGGTCAAGTAATATATCAGGGGCTTCTAAAACATAATGGTAATACCTTTTGCATAACACCACAATCCGTTTCCCATTGATTTCCAATGTAGAGTCGTCCACGACATGAATTATTCCATTGAATACTCCATGTGTCGAGTCATATTTAAGCATATATGCCTGAAAAGCAAAGGTTCAGAAAGAGCAAAAGAAACTCGACAAGCATGATATCTGGTCACGAGCTGTTTAAAGAATGAATTGTCATCATATGAAGCTTTTAACAAGAGATGATGGTTAGAAAACTAACTTTCTTGCGACAATTAATAATCAAAAAATCATAGAAGTTTATGTGATGCCGCATACAAAAAATCATAGAAGTTTACGTGATGCCGCATACTTTATGTTCTATCATGTAGCCCAGTAACATATTTCTCCACATATGCAAGACATACATGTAAACACTTTTTGCTAAAGAGATTAACACGATATAACTAAAAGCAATGTAAAAAAATAGAAATACACAAAAAATACAAAATATAGAACCACAAACACAGGGACTTTCCTTTCCCATAGAGGTCCATTGCATGACTTATGTGCCTCCTTTACAATCTATATTGGGTCATAATTAGACTCGGTGTCCTTTTAATTCTCTGTTTTCCCAAGCTAAACATCCCATCTCCGACTTACCCACCAAGTGTTAACGGTTTAATCCTACGAAGTTCAGATCACCTCAAGATGACCCCCTCTCCATCCCCCTCTCTCTACTTCATGTAGGTGTCAAAAACGATCTCAAGATGGGGTCAGTGCATAACATCTTTTGTTTTCTTCTGACCAAACAGCCGCACAAACATCTTCATTGACTTTAGGCGTATCTTTTAATTTTATAAAATATCTAATACCCATTCCTGCCAGCATACTGCAAGACATTTTTAAATAGCAAAAGGATGATGTGTAGATGTAAACAATCATCCATAAATAGTAAAGAACTCAAAAAAAATGCAAGCCAAACATCACTCAGAAAAACCCCAGGCTTGAGTGGAAAAGAAACATTTCGTACATAGAACCTCCCTGCAGATCACATCAGTTCATATTGAACAGGGAACAGTTCTTAGTCTTAGTACCCAGTCCATCTACTGTAAATTAAGATGTAGCCATAGCCAGACCAGCCCTCCCTCAAATATATTTATAACCAATGCAAAAGAAACTTTGGGCCAAAGAAATTTTGAGAGGAAAGGGGGAAGAGGAAGAAGATGTGCTGGTTGGTTGCATTAGATTTGGAAAAGGAAGTGTGTACTGAACGGGAGAGAGATGGAAAGAAGAGAAATATGGAGATAACTCCAATTTTAATTACACTTCAACTAATTCTAAGGGCTCATTTGGTTACCAGGATAACCCGGTTTACCCCATGCATTCCTGGGTTGGAATTCCATCGCAAACCAATGTGATATCACATCACATTCCTCATTCCAACCCTCTTAACCATCCAACCAGCTACTATTCACAGGAGGTTACTCCAAACCAACCCAGTTACCAAACAAGCCCTAAACAATGATCACTATCCCTGTTATATAGAAGGGGTGGAATTACAAAATCAGAAAGAGGATAAAATTAAAATCAAATCAAATCAAAATCTCAATTAACTCCCAGGATATCTCTAACTATATAAATAATTACAACAGCAAAGACTTTTCCCAACATTAAGTAGGGTTGGATACATTGATTTTTTGCCTCCAGTCAAATCAATATTGGGCCATTCTTGGGCTTTGATCCAAAAAACCAAGATCCCTTCGGATAGTCTCATTCCAACACTTCTTGGGCCTTCCTCATCCACTCTTAACCGGCTCAACATCCCAAAACCCGCATCTTCTAACCGGTGGTGTATCACCCAACCTCCTTTGCAAATGGTCAAACCATCTAAAGCGGTTTTCTCTCATCTTATCCTCCATCGGAGCTACATCAACTTTCTTTCTGATCGCATCATTCAGAATCTGATCTTTACGATGACCACACATTCACCTTAGCATTTCCATTTCTGTTATTGTCATTCTCTGCACAAGTCTATGGTCCAAAAGCCAACATTCGGAAGAATAGAGCATATCAACTCTCGCGGTTGCTTTGTAAAACTTTCCTTCAATTTTGAAAAGAATTTTCTTATCACATTGAACAGTAGAGACTCCTCTCCACTTTAGCCAACCTGCATTTATTTTATGAGTAACATCTCCATCGACTTCCTCATCATGTTGAATATATTATATAACTAATTACATATAACATAAAATCTCTTTATCTAAAAAATCATATGAATCAAATTGAATCAAATTAAGACGACTAACTCTAATGTAAATTAAAAACTCTAATTAAATGGATAAAAGATCGTAAGTTTATAGAAATCATGATTTTGTCCTTGATGAATCTGTGATTCATCACTTTAAAAGCTGAAGATAAAGCTTTGTTCCCAAGTGAATAATTGCATTTAAGAATTAACAGTGCATTAGTAGCATTCATGCATGTAAATAATAGCCATTTTTTATCATTCATATTCACATTAATGAGAAGTCAAAAATTGTGTAAATATCACTTGTAAATTAACATAACTTCCCACATTTTTCATTATTTTATACTAACTCCAAATCAAATCAAATCAAATCAACTTCACACATATTATTAACTTTAATAAATGAAAATTACAAAAAAAATAATACTTGTATATAGGTCAAATAAAACCAAATCTTAGTTTTAAGACAAAAAGGCGTAAAGTCAAATATCTCTCACATACAATCTCATATGAACCTTTACTCACTTTTGAATTAAAGTACATTCAATTAGCTACAAATCAAGACCAATTTCAAAGAATCGGAATTCATATATGAAACTTATGTTTTGTGCCCACATTGTATATTGTATATATTTATTAACTTTGACTCATTATTTTATGTACAAAATTGACTCTTTTTAATTTATTTTTTTCATTTTATTTTCTTTGATTTATGTTTTAATAAAGTATGCAAAATCCAAATTTAAATGAATGAAAAATCAAAGAAAATGAATCATTGTGAGTATGAATATATGGTTTGTACATAAGACCAATTTCCTTTATTTCTTTATTTTGTTAATTATTAAATTACTAAAAAATTAGATTAAGCTGTAAATATTTCTTTTATAATTCATTTGATTTTATTTTGAATTTTTCCTTAATTAAAATCATAAAAATGTAAAATATTAAAATATGATATTTTATGTACATAGAATAGCACCAAAAATTCATTTTGAACAAATGACATCTTTATGATTTTGGGCCCTTAATGAAAGTTGTAGATTTCATCGAGAGGAACAACTTTCATGAAGGACGCTTTTTGATTTGACATCATTTTATATTTTATTTTGATTTTTCTTTTGATGTTATTTTTGAATTTTTGGGAGCGACAAGTGGCAGCTACAGGAGTTGCCAAGCGTCGCCCCTCTTTACTTCATATTATTCCCCTTATTACTATTATTATTATTATTATTTTCTTTTATCTTTCCTTTTAATATCTTTCTGCCACATGGCCCCATCTTGGTTGCTCGATCTCGACTGATCAAACGACCGAGAACTCATCTTCTCGGTCTGATCTTCTCCGCCAAGGCAACTTCGCTCGCATGCAAACCCTTCGCCTCCTCGACCAAGCCCACCCTCGCTCTCAACCACCTCCAGCTCTCTCCTCTACATCAACCACTCCCTTTGTGAAGCCCTGACGATAGCTCCTCAAAACGCATCTCCTCGCCCCCTTTCACCCTCATCCGCTACATTCGAGGCAAGAGAAGAGAGTTCGGGAGTGATTGCCGGTGACGGCAACCGTCGTCTTCATCGAGCAAAGACCTCCCTCAGTTCGCGGAGAGATCCAAAGGGCCATATCCTTCATTGTCGTAGCTTCACTGTTGCAGCCAAGCTTGGGTTAGCCAAGCCCTTGAGCGAATATCAAGAAATCGATGTCCCAATTTACTCCCCAAGCACAACATACGTCGTCCCCATTTAACACCGATGACCTTCTCTCCTTGCCCTTTCTTCTTTATCATTTGATTTCACCCAAATCCTAACATCTATTCCAATCAACGATCCACAACTCCTATGTTACCCCTCATGCGAAACACGTGCTTGGTCTTTGCGAAAGATCGAGCTCCGCCTGGTCCCCATCTTCCTCCGACGTGATCTGGATCATCGTTCCATACACTACCTATAATCAAAAAACCCCAAATCCCCACTCCGATTTCGACCAATCACATTTATTATCTATCAAGACCCATCACCTCTGATCCACCTTGATTCTTGCAAAGAGTCAAGGACTCTAGGTCCCTACCTTCTCCACTACGATCAAGACCTTCACCATGCATTCAATCTTCATCACTTGCATGTCATGGCAGAGCTTCCAAGCTCAAGCAAGCATCTGTCTTTGCAGGTCCTTTACACGCGTAAGCTCGAGTAGATTCAACCAGAGCCCCAATTGATGTCACCTCTTCATAGCAGCACAACCATCAAGGACCGAAGACCCACCAGCTAGACGAAGTTCTTCCTCTGTACCTCGTCGTTCCCAGCAACTACGCAGAAGATGAGGAGATGATCTCCTCGAGTTATCGCACAGAGCAGCACTCCACTTTTTTTTGTCAGAGAATGAGCGCTTCACCAGAGCTCTTACATGCTCAACTGTGCTTTTGATACGAGGACTCCACTCCAGTATCTTCTTCAAGCCATAACCTCTGAACATGTCATGCTGCTACCAAAGATCAGAGGTCCAGCCAGAACAAAACCCAATTACATCCTCGTCGAGACATTTAATTGCAACAGAAGACCTAGATCTTCCTTAAGTGAACCCATCTCGACCGAAGCTGGTCTCAGTCGTCGTCCGCTACAGCCATCACAGTCTCACAACAGGTACCCTCTGATCAAGATCGGAGGGCCATCTCCATCTTCATCGAATGGTCTTGGGCCGTCCATGTGGCCCTCCCGAACCTCACTCCGAGCCCTCAACCTTGGCGCTTAGCCGAAGCTACAAACACCTGCCACGTAGAGACTCGACAGTCAAAGCACCGTTGAGCCGCCGAAGTCACACGCAGATGGCATGCGCGGTGGGGGAATTTTGCGGATGTACCCTCATTCCCTGTCGAATCACAAATAAGGCTACGCTGGCTAGAAGCTCACACACGTCTCATATGCCCTGCCTGGAACAATTACATAAAACCCCTCTCGGGTCTTGGTAATTTCACTTCAGCCCCTGCCTGTATTAGCTTTGATTTATTTCTTTCCTATTTTGCATGGATACCCATGTGTTGGAGTCTTCTGTTGAACCACTATTCGTCATCTTTGTGAAAAATATAAAAATTGCCATGTTTCAGAGTACTTATTTGTCTAGCTTGTGAATAATTATTTATATGTTTGTATGATGTGGTCTATTTATTAAAATTAAATTGGTGTAAACAGGCATATTTTACCAAATTTCATGTCTTTAATTCATATTAAATTGACCTTAGCTCTAAAAATCTCCGAAAAATCACAATTGCTTGTATTAATAGCTCTCAGTCACAGGCCCAAAAATCATCATAGTTGCATGCATATTTTCTCTGAATAAATAAATTAGTGAATTGAGTAATCTAAGTTTGGTTGCATGTAGTTTTAATTTTTTTTATCTAAATTTGTTCATGGGTGCCTATTAATTAGACATATCTCGGGTAATTTTATTTCTTGGAATATTAAGTTTTGTTAATTGTCAAAATTAAATTACACATAATCACCAATTGTACATCTTTAATTCATAGTAATTTCATTTCGCATCAGAAAGATACCAAGAAGGATACTAAAAATTTACAATAGCTTAATTTTGTATTAATTAACATTCTGGCCAAGTTTGGGGATTTTTGGACTTCGCTTCACTGAAAATTTGCAAATTAGCCCTCAAACTTAGCCACATTGCATTTCACGTTAATTTGCACATAAAATACCAAAAAGATATCCCCTTAAAACCTAATAACTATATGAACTAAAATTGACCTAAAGATAAAGTGGTCTCCCGATGTTCGACCTTGGGCTTACCCAAGTAAAATAAATTTAACTGCTTGTGCATTAATCTGATTAATCCTTAATTGTCTGTTCGACATAATTAACAAGGAATATTTTCGGGTTTCTCAGCCCTACACCTCTCAAGCCTCTTCTCCCGAGAGCGTTGATGCGTGACAGTCTTTCAACCCCGCTCCTCCGCCTCGCTCTCTCTTTCGATGGCCTCGAACTCATTGTTTGGTCTCACCCCAGATCCCCCCCCCACACACACACGAGAGGACGGGTCCCTCGAGATGAGAGGGGACCTTCCCCTTTGTACTCGAGAGCCCAAGCGTGGGCACAAAACATGAAGCTCCTCTCGTCGCTGCTAGACTTCCTTCTCGTGCCACCTCCACGAGCACACCAACCCTAACCCCATTTCCTGACAATTATCGTCGAAAATATAATATATAATAAGCTATGTCTATCCTTGCATGTACGATTATGGATACTAGTCTGTATAGCCCCTTGCTTCCGTCACTGGAACCCCTCCTGCCTCTCCCAACTAGATATAAGCAAGCATACCTATCTTTCACCCCTTCGCTTAGTCATCGACCTATTATCCCTTCCCAAAGCTTAGTACTCACTAGTATGGCCTCCCCGAAGCTTACCACTGCAGCTTGTCTACGCTACTTCATAGATCTCACCTAAGGCTTGTGATGAATAAATCAAGCATCTTGTTATCCAAAGTATAAAGAGAAAGTAGTTTGCGCCTGCACTTGCTAGAATTTAGTCAACAGTCTAAAGCAGTTGTGAACCAAGCCTTTCCTCCCCCGAGCTTTCTATAGCTCGGTCTCCTCCATGTCGCCAGCGCTTAGTTGTTTGCAGGTGCGAGCGAAAGTGTTGTAGGTGTTATAGTTTTTTTAAAACAAGAGGGGAAACACGCAAAGGTACATGCCCCAAGATTGTCTCCAAATGCCAACAAGATGTCACTAACTATCTCGCATAGTCTCCCGATACCTTTTGGATCTCTGCAGCGAATAGACCCACGACAAACCTCCCGACGTCATCTAAAAGACGACCCAAATAAACATGAGCAGCGAGAGGATACGTGACACACGTTCACCTCCGCTTCCGTAACCAGTGTTCAGTAGAAACAAAGTGCTCAGAACATACCTAGAGTGTGTCGGATGATCGAGAAGGCTCGTGAGCAAGTGGCACAAAAGATGGCATACGAATATAAAAATGTGGCAAATATTGAGCCAAAGTATATGAGGTGGGAGAGGAGGAGTAACCACAATAGGAGGTGGTGGTGGAGATGGTAGAGGTGGTAAAGGTGGTGGCAGTGGAGGAGGTGGTGGAGCTGGAGGCGGTGGCAGCGTAGTAGGAGGCATGTAGACCTCCTCTCTAGATCAAATAGAGTCTACATGCCACATGTAGGAGAAAAATACATGATCGACTTAAAGAATGTGACATCAACACTGACGTAATACATCCATCAAACAGGATCAAAACATCAAGTACCCCTTATGGGTCTGATAGTAGCCCACAAAAACACACTTGATTGCATTAAGGGAGAGCTTGTCACGACCATGAGATATATGGTGAACAAATGCCACAGAGCCGAAGACGCGAGGTTTAAGAGAGAGAGACCCTCTTCGGAAATGCAATTGAGAAAGGAATCTTCTGTCCTAACACAACGGACGCCATGTGACTCATCAAGTAACAAGCAGTGAGAACAGCATCACCTTGAAAAGAGTGGGAAGCACATCTCTGAATCAAGAAGGTCCTGATCACATCAAGTAAATGACGGTATTTGTGTTCAGCAAGACCGTTCTGCTGAGAAGTGTATGCACATGAAGTTTGGTGTATAATGCCAATAATTGAATGACAAATAAATTGTTTTCAAAATAAAAACCCATGACAGTCTAAAAAATCATCTACAAAGACAAGATAAAACATGTGTTTCTAATGGTCAGGACTCGGGAACACAATTGGGATCCCAAATGTCAAAATGAACTAACTCAATAAACTATTGCTACTACAACTCTGACGATAGGGAAAAGTAGATTAATGATGATTCCGAAGATGGCAAGCCTCGCATTGGAATGAGGATCGAAAGGATGTTTGTGGGAGGACATGGCACAGCTGCTACGGAGGAAGGTGGCCAAAACGTAAACACCACATGTACAAAAAGATTGATCCAATAGGAATTGAAGAAGCGCAAGCATATGGAGACTGGACTAGTCTGTAGAGACCACCTTGCTCACGACCACATTCAATCACCCTGTCCATGAGTATGCCCTGAAACACAAGAGAAAAGGGGCCAAAAACAGGACGACAATGCAAGTCCTTAGTGAGTTGATTAATAGATAATAAACTCATTGAAAAATCCGGTGCATGTAGCACATTCTGCAATCGCATAAATGGTGTCAAATAGAACTCCCCATGTCATGTAATTGGGGAATGAACCACATCTGCAATGACAATTGATCTGCTTGGAGAAAACAAATTTGTATGAAGCAACTGGGACTTGTCTCCACACAAATTGTAGAGACTTGTTTATGTTGTGTACTGTTTCACATTTTCTATTTATCTATTGTACGTCTCTGTAATTTACCCAAGGGTTCTCTCCCTATATAAGAGACCCGAGGGCTCTATGGAATAATGATCAGAGTATCGTTTTACTCTAACATGGTATCAGAGCCCTAACCCTAACCTAGGGTTTTCTCCACCGCCCCCCCCTCCCGCCGCCGGCCTCTCCAGCCTCTCCCGCCGCCTCTCCGGCTTCTCCCGCCGCCGCCGCAGGACCTCCAAGGTCCCGCCGCCCCTCCACCGGGCCCCCACCTCCTTCGCCGGGCCTCCACTCGCCGCCGCCCAGCCCCCCGGGGCCGCCCAGCCCCCCTGCCGTAGCCGGGACCCACCCAGCACCCCCGACCTCCAACCCCCCGGCCTCCAGCTTGCCGCCGGGACCTCCCCAGCCGTCGTTTCTCCGTGGTAGAGGCCTTCAGAGCCTCTACTCGTCACCGGGGTGCCGCTTCTTCACTCAGTCTTGGATAGATGTTGGATTCAAGTGCATAACGTCTACATATGCACTTGAATCCTAAAAGGTCTTGGTAGACAACATTTTCTTAGTCTATCAGTGGTTGTTCTTCTCCGGCATTATGTCAGAACAAAAGCTCGATATGCCCGCCATAGGTGCTTTCAAAGGTTCGGCACCAATCGTCAAAATGGACGGGACAAACTACGAACTGTGGGCGATGCAGTTCCTTAGTCTCATGAAGTCCTGTGGTAAGAAGCATATTCTTACCGAGGATGAACCGCCGGAGAAGACAGGGATCTATGCCTCGTGGGAGGCTGATGATGCGTACGCCAAGGTTTGGCTCTCAGGTACGCTCATGTCGGAGATAGCGAATGATGTCCTTCACCAGCCCACTGCCAAGGCGATGTGGGATATTTTGGCCATGACGTACTCTCAGGTACGCAACGAGACGAAGATGCTCCAGTTGCAGCACGATATATTTACCACGAAGCAAAATGGGAAGCCTCTTCATTCCCTGTACACGTCGCTTCGTGGAATGTTCGAGAAGCTCTATAGCACCATTCCGCTCACAGCCACGCCGGAACAGCAGAAGACGTTCCGCAACGCCACTATGGTTGGCGTATTACTCGCTGCCCTTGACCCGGAGTACGAGGCAGCACGATCTCAGATCCTAGCAGATGCCACCATTCCGCCGATAGAAGAGGTATACAGGAGGCTCAGTCGAGTCCCTGTTCCATCCAGTACAGCGAATGCATCTCCATCAGCAATGGCAGTTTCCAGGGGACGTGGTGGTTCGTCCTCATTTCGTGGCAGAGGAAGTGTTGGACGTGGCCGTGGAGGTCGCATTCGTTCTACGTGCTCTTTCTGTCGCCGTACGGGTCATTCGGAGGATACATGCTA
Organism: Ottelia alismoides; assembly: GCA_037367405.1. Lineage (NCBI taxonomy): Eukaryota > Viridiplantae > Streptophyta > Magnoliopsida > Alismatales > Hydrocharitaceae > Ottelia > Ottelia alismoides. The sequence goes on from JAZKJV010000170.1 coordinate 1,647,736, forward strand.
TTCTAAGCATGGCTTCCCTCCTTCTGCACGTGTAGCTGATCATGCTCAGGGTCCATCTGCATCTACTCCAGATCACAGGTTCGAAGAGTTGGTGGCACGACTTCGTGATATCATGCCACAATCGTCGTCAGAGGGTGCTGAGGTTTCTGATGTTGCGGCTTCAGCTTCAGCTAGTTCATCTGCCTCAGCCAGTGCCTCAGGTAGTTCTTCAGTCTCATTTACTAGTCATGATCTCACAGGATGGATTGTCGACTCCGGAGCTACCCATCATCTATGCCGTGAGAGAGATATTCTGCAGTCCTACAGAGCTGTTCAGCCTGGTCGCTCTGTACTCATTGCTGATGGCACTCATTCCCCTATCATCGGTCAGGGGGAGACGGCTTTGCTTCCCTCTATGCACTTACAGAATGTGCTACATGCTCCAGAATTCTCTATGAATCTCTTGTCGATTAGTCAGATTACACGTGATTTGCATTGTCGTGCTATTTTTGATCCATCGTCTGTTATTTTTCAGGATATACTAACGGGCAGGGTGATTGGCTGTGGCTCTGAGCACAATGGCCTCTATCGTCTCGTACGTACCTCTTACGCTGGCGTCTCACTGCATTCCCAAGGCTCCGTATCTCCGTACACCTGGCATCTTCGGTTCGGTCATCTACCGCTGCAGAAAATGCGTCATCTCCTGCCTCAGATCTCTCCGAGTTCCTCTTTTCGTTGTGAAGCATGTCAGTTAGGGAAGCACCATAGGTCTAGCTTCCCCAGTCGTCAGAGTCGGAGCAGTAGCTCCCCGTTTGAATTATTTCATATAGATATTTGGGGTCCAAGTCGTGTCCCGGATCATCAAGGGCACGTGTTCTATTTGGTTGTGGTTGATGATTTTTCTAGAGTTTCCTGGACTTTTCTTCTGAAAAATAAATCTGAAGCAGGAAATGTTCTTCAAAATCTTATTAATGAAGTCCAGAATGTTTTTTCATCTACTGTTAAGTATGTGCGTACTGACAATGCCTTAGAATTCTGCACTCGCTCTCTTGCTAGCTTTCTTTCTTCTAAAGGCATCGTTCACCAAACCACATGTGCTTACACCTCTCAACAAAATGGGGTTGCTGAACGAAAGCATCGACATTTTCTTGATATTGCTCGCACATTACTTATTCAGAGTTGTGCTCCATTATCATTTTGGGGAGATGCCATACTTACAGCATGTTATCTGGTCAACCGAATGCCTACAACTGTTCTTGGGGAAAAGTCCCCGATCTCTGTTCTTTTTCCCGATAGAGACTTGTTTACCCTTACACCTCGGGTCTTCGGCACTGTTGCGTTTGTCCACCGCTTATCTCCGGGACTTGATAAGCTCTCTCCTAGGGCTATCAAGTGTGTTTTTGTGGGTTACTCCAGGACACAAAAAGGATACCGTTGCTATGACCCTGTCCATGACAAGTACTATGTGAGCGCAGATGTTACATTTTTCGAACCTGTCATGTACTTCTCCCCTGCAGGTGACAGATTGGTCTCCTCCACATCACCAGATTCCAGTGTCTATGTTCCTCCACCTCCAAGTCTGGGTCAATCCTCTACTCCACCGACACCACCATCACCACCACCACCACCACCCCCGCCACCACCTCCAGTTGTCCCTTTCACTAAGTTCTATTCGAGGCGGACAGGCCCTGCTCAAGCTACATGTCAACCATCCAACACGCCTCAGGTATGTTCTGATGTTAACACTAATGATGGGTTAGATAATGCACCTGTGCAGGAGCCTTTACTACAGGAGGAAGATCAACCAGTCAGCACGGTCCTGGATGATTTGGACCGCCCCATTGCTCACAGGAAGCAGCGGAGACAGTGTGCCTCATATCCCCTTGCCTCTCACGTCTCCTTTCATCGTCTCACTGGGGATTTCCAGAGGTTTGCAGCTGTCGTATCGTCAGTAGAGATTCCACGGACATATCAGGATGCCATGAAGACTGACTGCTGGCGTTTAGCAATGGAAGAGGAGATGCGTGCCTTGCGATCTAGAGGGACTTGGTCTCTTGTCCCCATTCCTCCAGGTGCCTCCGTGGTGAGTTGCAAATGGGTATTTACGGTAAAATATCATGCGGATGGTCGTCTAGACAGATACAAGGCAAGGCTCGTGGCACGAGGATTTACTCAGACATATGGGGTTGATTATTTGGATACTTTCTCACCGGTGGCGAGACACTCCACTCTACGCATCCTTATGTCAGTTGCTGTGGTACGTAACTGGCCTATTTTCCAGCTTGATGTCAAGAATGCCTTCTTGTATGGTGACCTACAGGAGGAAGTCTACATGCAGCAGCCACCCGGGTTTGCTGCTAAGGGGGAGACTCAGATGGTGTGCAGACTTCATAAGGCTATCTATGGCCTTAAACAGAGTCCTCGGGCATGGTTCCAGAAGCTCTCCCAGCTTATTGAACAACAGGGGTTCAGAAGATCAAATGCGGACCACTCACTGTTCGTCCTGAAGACCCCTAGAGGTACTATTGTGGTTATGATATATGTTGATGACATATTGGTTACAGGAGATGATGCTCAGGGGATTGAGAGAACCAAGTCCATGTTGGGGAGCCAGTTCATTACAAAGGATCTAGGCACAATACGATATTTTCTGGGGATAGAGTTTGCAAGAAATGCACAAGGAATGGTGATGACTCAAAGAAAATATGTCACAGATTTGCTAGTCGAAACAGGAATGACTGGATGCAGATCTTCAAGTACACCTATGGACCCGAGCATGAAGTTGTATGATGAGGATACCGAGGAGGTGGACAAGAGAAGGTACAGAGAAATGGTGGGTAAGCTCTTATACATTACTATAACGCGACCGGATATTGCCTTTGCAGTAAACCGGGTGAGTCAATTCATGGAGCAGCCGAGGCAAGTTCATATGGATGCCTTGTATATGATATTGAGATATCTGAAGTCTTCCCCAGGCACAGGGTTGCTATTCAAGAAAGATACAGATCTGTCTATTTCAGCCTGTGCAGATGCAGATTATGCAGGATGTCCAAGGGATCGTAAGTCTACTTCTGGATTTGCTATCTTCATAGGAAGCTCTTTAGTCTCTTGGAAAAGCAAGAAGCAGACTGTTGTGGCGAGATCCAGTGCCGAATCCGAGTACAGAGCCATGGCACAGGCAACCACAGAGATGATGTGGGTTAAAGCAGTCTTAGCAGATCTGAATGTTGATGTCCCCTTGCCTATGAACCTTCAATGTGATAATCAGGCAGCATTATTTATTGCCAACAATCCAGCCTTCCATGAGAGAACAAAGCACATCGAGGTGGATTGTCATTATACTAGGGACATGATTCAGAAGGGCTTCATTTCCACGTCTCATGTCAGTTCAGAGGACCAGACTGCTGACATATTCACTAAGCCATTGCTCAGAGGACCTTTCCAGAGATGTTCGTCCAAGCTGAGCATGATAGATATCTATGCTCCATCTTGAGGGGGAGTGTAGAGACTTATTTATGTTGTGTACTGTTTCACATTTTCTATTTATCTATTGTACGTCTCTGTAATTTACCCAAGGGTTCTCTCCCTATATAAGAGACCCGAGGGCTCTATGGAATAATGATCAGAGTATCGTTTTACTCTAACACAAATGATGTGATAAATCAGAATCTATGATCCACCCTGTCATATCTGCCATGAGACAACTGCTAAGAGCACAGTCTATATCTAAAGAGCTAGAAGAAGCTCTAGCAGTGGCTGCAACATCTAAAGGACATGTAAGTACATTAGTTGTCACGACAACATGAGTCATCATCTCCCTCAAATGGGAGACAATATCATCTAACTTCTGATCTATAGTAGGAGCAAAAGTTGCAGTAGGCTCAACCTACTCGACTACACAAGCAGACACGAGGTATCCATGCTTCAGATAGTATATCTACTTGGGACAACCAGTCCGATGATAGTAAATGCATGGATCACGATGTCCACCTCCTATACCATAGGCATCACACCCTCTGAATTGAGAAGTGAAACCCTTACCGCGAAATGCAGTCGCAGCTGAGAAGGTATGTGTAGTGGCAGTAGATGTGATCGTGATCATGTTAAGATAGTTGTAAGCATCCTAATAGGAGATATAACTACACCCATGAGAAGCTAGGTATGTGTTGCCTCATACTCATGGTCTAGAGCAGCAGAAAAACTCCAACCATAGTGACATTCCAATATGCCATATGTGACTCGATAGATGTCATCACTGGCATGAAGTTGTGAAGCTTCTCGAACATACCACGAAGTGAGGAATAGAAGTTGTGTATAGGACGATCGTTTTGTTTGGTCGTGAAAATATCAAATTGTAACTGGAATATCTTGGCCTCATTCTTCGCCTGACCATATGTGAATGCAAGGATCTCGCATTGCCTTCGTAGTAGGCTGATGTAAAATATCATCGGCTATCTCCGTGGCGAGAGTTCTAACGAGCCAGACACGCACATACGCGTTATCTTGCTTGCATGAAGCACTCATCTCAGTCTTTTCGGTCAGCTTGGGTTGCATCAGAATGTGCTCCTTGTTATTGCACTGCATGAAGGCGATAAACCGCATGGACTATAACTCAGTTGCTCCCATCCATCTTCATGATGGGGAAGAGTCATTAACAGCACCAGACTATGAGAAGATATCACCCTTGATTTCTGACATGATGATAAAAAGACTAGAAACAAATGTAATTGGGGTTGTAGACCAAGGCAAATATTTCTACACGAACATATGAGGAATCAATCGTGTATGCGGACTCATACCACAAACGTTCCCATCAATCTTGGTGTCTTTCTATGCTCGTAGAGGAGCCTAGAGATCTAATTTCACCTAAAGACACCCAAAATCAGACTGTTTGGCGAATTTTGGATGATGTTAGGGCAACCAAGAGGAATTGGCGACAGCCTTAAGTAGTGGCCAAGTGGTTAGCGACGTCCTAGGGTACAGCCATCTCGCGACACTCTCAAAGATGCCTAGAGGCATTGACAGTGCCTAGAGGAGGTCCAATAGGATCCCAACTACTTGTTGCGGCGACGGGAGGCGCAAGATGGTGCAGCGACAGCCTGTGAGCCCCGATGTGGGGTGGCGGCTAGGAAGCCTAAGGTAAGGTTGCAGTGATGAGAACATGTTGATGGGGCCTTGACCGGTGGCAAGAGGAGCTCGTTGGTGAGCGACGACGACGACGAGACGAGGTTGACGGGTAGGGAAGGAGGTCTAGGGTATTCGGTAGGACCATAGCTCTGCTACCATGTAGAAAGAGAATACTCAATTGCATTATCACGACGCCCTAGGGTTCTCTTATATAGAGAGGAGAACTGTGCTGGCAAATTACATAATAGTTATGAAAATAAAAGAAATACGTGAATGTTAAAATAACTCTCAACACAAACTAGTGAGGCATTCATACAAGGAAATGACATACCCTTCAAGGCCCAAATTACTATGATCTGATGTGTCAACACTCCCTGAATAACATATTTCTTAAGTTGATGGAATGATGGATTGCGTCGACATAATCGCATCTTCATCAAGTTACTAGAGCCAAAATACACATCCCATAATCATCGCTAAAAATTCAGTGCAAACTATTATTCCCATGGTTTCATGCCATATACTTTCATATGCATCCATAATAACAAAAAAATGCACATATTTATATATACTTTTTAAATTTATTTTTTTCTTAACAACATGAGTATAACTCAAATTTAGACTTTGTACAGAGAAACATTGAAAGACCCGATAAACTGCATGCGTGCCCTTAACACCTAGTCATTCTGAAGAACATCCCCCCATCTTATCGTAGTTGTTGGCACAAAGATAGCCAGGGCTTCTTCCTCGAGTCTTGTCATGGTCGCACAGTTGACGAAAGAGTTTGACAAGCGACTATGCCCTTCTTTACTCATGCGAGATTACAAGATCGAGATTGCTCCCAGTGTCCAAGACTTCCCACTACTACCCTTCGAGAAATGGTTTGATCCTCTTATTTCTCAAACCAAGAGATCCATGAAGAAATCATGATGCATATAGATACAAATAGTCCAATAAAAGCATTTCGAACATTTGTATAGGCATTTCCACACCATTTAATCAATTTTGCCCTTCACATTAGTAATGTTGAACTTCGATGATGCCATGTGACTATGATGTTCGTCTGAGAAAAATGTGCTACATGGTAATAAAAGCATATCTTACGCTCTTCGCAACTTAAAGACTCCATTAAAAGAGATCTTACTTGACAAAAGATTGTCATTTGATTCTACAAAGTGTTCAAGGAGTCTCGCGATGCTGGGTCTAGGGCTTCTCGCAATGGTCGGCTCTTGGGCGCGCGAGGTCTACGGCTTGCGGCGAGAGCTCTTGGGCGCGTGAGCTCTGGGTCGGCGGCGTGAGGTCTTCGGCACGAGGCTCTTGGTCTGGGGAGCGAGGTCTACAGCTCGAGCCCTTGGTCTGTGGCGCGAGGTCTTCGCGCGAGGTCTACGGCGCGCGGCGAGGGCTGGCGACGCGAGGTCTGGCGACGCGCGCCGGGGTCTGGCGAGGTCTGCGGCGCAAGAGGCGAGGTCTGTACGACGCGCGAGGCGAGGCCTGTACGGCGTGCGACGCGAGGCGATGGTGGGGTATTCGACGAGTGCTGGCGTGGTCTCGTGAAGGTGGGTTCTTCGCGCCTCCAGGGGGCTTCCGTTGGAGCTGTTCTGCCCCACAAGCTTGGGTGGGGGTCCGATGGTGCTCGTAGGCATCCGGGGGTCCGTGTTCGGGACTGTTTGGACAGTCCTCTCTCAGATGCAGATGCCGCTGGAGGGAGTTCCGGCTCTGAGGTCGCCGGTTTGGTTGTGGGGGCTGGTCTGAATGTCGGGGGATGTCCGGGGGAGTGGCGTGTGGTGGAAGGTCGGCGAAGGCGGCGCGAGGGTAGGGCTTCTGTGCGGGCTCGGGGGCCCCCGCTGGTTTCTCCGTTCGGCAGGGGTTGCTTCCGTTGTGGTGCATTGGATCATTGGGCGAGGGCGTGCCGCGGGCCGCTTCGCTGCTTCTCTTGCCGGGGGTTCGGTCACTCTAGGCGGTCCTGCCCGTTGCTGTTTCGGCCTGGAAACATGTTGGTTGCTGAGGGCGCTGGAGATGGGGCCCTCTTCTTGGCGACATCAGATGTGGGGTTCTTGTCGAAGGCGCTTTTCAAGGGTGATGTGGGGTTGATCTCTCCGTGGAGGGCGTTGGCGAGAGGGCTTCAGGAGTAAGAGGAGTGTGCCTTGCTGAGTGGGTCGGTTGTGGGAGTGTTGCAGATGAAGTGGCGGAGGGTCCGGGACTCGGATGTCGCGGTTGTGCCGGCTCAAGTGGAGCGTGTTGTGCTCAGGGGGCTGCCGATGTGGGCGAGGTCAAAGGACTGCATCTCGGGCTTGCTGCAGGGTGTTCTTGTGGTTGACTCTGTCGAGACCGCGGGCCGGGACCCGGGGCAACCGGTGGACGTCCTGCTTCGGGTGAGGCCGGTTGGCGAGGAGAGGATGGGCTGGTGGGAGGTGGTGCTGGGCGGCAGGAAGGTCTTGATTGAGCTGGTGGCCGCTGATGTCTGGGCAGCCTTGCAGGGGGCCGGGGGGCGTAGGGGGGGCATCTCGGTGGCGGAGTCTGGGTCGGGGGCTGGCGGTGGTGAGGTGGCTTGCCTTTGTGCCGCGCAGGTCCCGGAGGTGGGGGTACTGCCTGTGGAGGGGGGTTTCTTGTGAGGGGGGCCGGCCCTCCGACGGCCTTCTTCCTTCTAAGTTGGTGGTTCGCTTTGGTTCCTTTTCGGAGGTGGGGATTCCGAGGTCGGGTTCTCTGCTGTGGGGCCCTGTGGGTAAAGTGGTTGGGGGTTGTGGTGTGGGGGAGGTGGCAGCTGTGTCCCTGGGGTTGGAGGGGGTGGTTGGAGGTTCGCTTGAACCGGGGGGGATTTGGTTGCCGGGATGCCGCTTGCGGCTGAGCAGTTGGGGGAGGGCCCGGTCCTGCTGGACGAGGCGGTGGTGGCAGGAGGGTCGGTGGTGGAGGGGGAGTCGTTGGCTCGTGCGGGCGTCGCTGCCGGCCTGGGGAGCGTGGTGGGGGCTCCTCTGTCGCCTCTGGGGGCCGGTGTTGAGGTTGGTGGAGAGGGCTCTGGCTGCAGGTTTGGTGTGGCTTATGAGAGGACGGGGGGCGGAGGGAGAAGGGTGGGGTGGTTGGCGAGGGCGTCGTTGCGGGCAGCGTTGGCGACGGGAGTTGCAGGTGAGGTTGCTGGCGCGGGGGGCGGCACTCCCATTCTGGTGAGAAACCGCTTTGCAGCTCTGGATCGGGGAATGGCGCGACGTTTGGGGGTTATTCCTCCATCGAAGATGGTTGATCGGTTGCCTAAATGAAGCTGTTGTCTCTTAATGTGAGGGGCTTGGGCCGGCCCGACAAGAGGCTCGGGGTGCATAATTTGTTGAGAGAGGTTGGGGCAGATATCTGTATTCTTCAGGAGACAAAGCTGCAGTCGTTGGATGATCAGCAACGAAGGGAGGTGAGTGGGGGTGGCATCTTTCAGGTGGCGGTGAAAGAGGCCGCGGGTGCTTCCGGGGGGCTTCTTACTGGCTGGCGGTCCGATTCTTTTGACCTGTTGGGGACTTTCGCCTCCCGGTTTGCTTTGTTGGTGAGGCTTCGTCGTAGAGCGGGTGGTCTTTGCCTGTTCATCACTAACGTCTACGACTCGTGCCGTCAGGAGGATGGTAGATTGGTTGTTGACTTGGACGATATAGCGCCTGAGGTGGGGGATGGAGCCTGAATCATTGGTGGGGATCTGAACGTCACCTTGTTCCCGGAGGACAGGCCGAGGGGTGGAGGGGGCTTGGATGCTGGATCTGCGGAGTTGAGGCAGGTGGTTCGTTCTTTGGGCATGTCTGTGGTGGACGCGGCAGGTTGCAGGTTCACGTGGAGGAATGCGAGGTCCAGGTCCAGGCTCGACAGGTTCCTGGTGTCAGTTAAGGCGGGGGAGCTGTTCCCTTTGGCGTAGGCTTGGGCTCTTCTGAGGACGTTGTCTGATCATACCCTGGTTCTTTGGTATTCTGGCGAGGAGCGCGTGGCTCAGTTCTCCTTCCGTTTTGAGAAGAAATGGCTGTTGGAGGAGGGCTTTCGGGATCTGGTTTCCGAGCATTGGCGGGCGTTCTTCGTCTCTGGTTCGGCGGTGTCGCGTTTTGCGGCTAAGTTGGACGCACTTAGGAGAGTGTTGCTGTCGTATGGGAAGGAGGTCGCCAGTAGGAGGAGGGCCAGCAGGGCTGAGGCGGAGGCGGGGATTAGCAGGCTGGATGGGCTGGATGATGACCGGGGTTTGACGCCGGAGGAGGTGGAGGAGAGGGCTGCATGGTTGGAGGTGGTCTACCAGGAGGACGGGAAGGAAGAGGTCCATTGGAAGCAGCGATCGCGGCAGAAGTGGTTGAGGGAGGGTGATGCTAAAACTCGCTTCTTCCATTCGGTTGCATCGGGAAGGAGGAGGAGGAGCTTCTTGCATGAGGTCGAGGTGGGGGGCCGAAGGGTTTCGGGCGAAAGGAACATTGGTGTTGCCTTGAGGGAGCATTTTGTAGGGGCCTCGAGGAGGGTGAGGGGGGAGGATGGCTGGGGGTGGACCGGGAGGGGGTCGGGGTCGCTGACCGGGCAGCAGGCGGGTTTGTTGGTGGCCGAATTTTCGGAGGCGGAGGTTCGTCGGGCGGTCTGGGATTTGAATGCGGATGGGGCTCCTGGCCCGGATGGTTTCTCTATTTATTTTTACAGGGAGTTCTGGGAGCTGTTGAAGGGAGAAATTATGGGGGTTCTGAATGAGTTCAGGGATGGCAACTGCGGCTTTGAGAAGGTCAACAGGGCCTTGATTTTTCTATTGCCTAAGAAAGAGACCCCAGTGGGTGTTGGAGACTATCGCCCTATATCAATCTCTAACGGCATCTATCTTATCGTGGCCAAGGTTTTGGCGACCAGGCTTAGAGCGGTTCTCTCAAGCGTGGTTCTTCCTTCCCAGTCCGCATTCATTCCTGGACGTTGTATGGCAGATGGTATTGTGACTGCGTCGGAGGTCTGTCGTGAATGGAAGAGATCTAGGAAGAAAGGTGCGATTTGGAAGATCGACTATGCGAAGGCCTATGATTGTGTAAGCTGGAAGTTCCTGTGGACGTCGCTTGAGAAGAAGGGATTCCCACCTCTTTGGGTGGACTGGGTTAAGAGGTGTGTCACTACGTGCTCTTGCTCGGTGCTGGTCAATGGAAGCCAGGAGGGAGGCTGGTTCCAACCGCAGAGGGGGTGCGCCAGGGATGCCCTCTTGCTCCCCTTCTGTTTGTTTTGGTTGCGGATTGTCTTGCGGTTTTATTTCGGCGGGCAGTTGAGGAAGGTTGGTGTGAGGGGTTCACGTTGGGGGACATCTCCGTCCCGGTTTTGCAATATGCGGACGACACGCTGATTTTTTTGGGGGGGACGGAGGCACAGAACCACAATGTTGTTGTCCTGGTGGACGTGTTTGGATGTCTTTCTGGCTTGCAGATCAACAGACAGAAGTCTGTACTGGTAACTCTTGGGATGCAAGAGGACGAGAGGATCCGATTGGCTGAGTGGGTGGGCTGCACCTTAGGTACATTACCCATCTCCTACTTGGGTTTGCCTTTGGTCGACGGCAGACTGAGGAAGTCCGATTGGGACTGTGTTCTTCGGAGATTGGAGGAGCGGATGGAGGGGTGGAAGGCTGTCACTTAGTCCAAGGGCGGGAAGCTTACCCTGCTCAAACATGTTCTTTCTGCAATTCACATTTTCTTCTTCTCTACCTGCTTGATGCTTGTTGGGGTTACTAAGAAGGTGGAGGCTTTGATGAGATCTTTCTTCTAGTCTAGTGGAAAGCAGGATAAGAAGGGGCTGCACCTGATGGCTTGGAGGGATCTTACCCAACCCGTTTCCGAGGGTGGGTTGGGGGTCAGGGATGTGGAATGTATGAAAAGGGCCTTGCTTGCGAAGTGGGCCGTGCGCATCTGGGGCCCATCGGACTTGCTGGTGGTGCGGCTCCTGAGGAAGTTATATGGGGTCTCGGGCGAGTTAGTGGCGGCGAGGCGGCGTCATGAGTCTTCGCTGTGGAGTGGGATCCGAGCGATCCTGCCAGCTATGAGGCCTTTTCTTCGCCCACGGCTGGGAGATGGACTTCTCTTCAGATTTTGGTATGATGACTGGACGGGAGAGGGGCCCTTGGCGCTCCGTTTCCCTAGATTGGTGGCGTTGGCAGTGGACAAGGAGGCGCGGGTGGCGGACATGGTGGAGTCTGGTACTTGGGCTCCGAGGTTCACTGCGGTTCTGTCTGACCAGAGGATGCAGGATTTTTTGCAGCTGCTTGCGGAGATTCCCCCTGCCGGGGAGTTGTCGGGGGAGCCGGACTGTTTTGAGTGGGTGGAGGGTAAGTTCTCGGTTAAGAAGGCGTACCAGAGGTTGTGTGCTGGAGGGATGAAGCATGACGAGGACCTTTGTGTGGATCTGAAGATTATATGGGCGGCAAAGATTCCTACCAGGGCTAAGGTGTTCCTCTGGTGTCTGCGGCGGGGTCGTCTGTGTGACAAGGTCAGAAGGGGAAGATTGTTGGGCGCGACGGACGTTTATTGTGACAGATGCACTGATGGCGTGGAGGACGCGAATCATATCTTCTTCGGTTGCAGGTTGTCGGTGGATGTGTGGGAGTCCTTGGGGTTGCCATGGGTTCAGTCTTCCTGTGCATATCTTTTTTGGGGATCTATTCGGACGGTGGGAGCCGGCTCCACCGGTGATGTTTCCAGAGTTTTTGCCATACTTTGGGCTATATGGCTTGGTAGGAATGATGTCATTTTCAAAGGGCAGCGCTTTTACTATGAAAATGTGGTGGCGCAGTGTAACGCTTTGTACAACTTCTGGGTATCCGGATGATGTAACTTTTTGCTTATCAATGAAATTTGCGGTGTGGTGACTCCCATCTAGGGAGTGCTCCCCCTTGTTTTTATTCAAAAAAAAATTGTTCAAGGAGTCTTCACTCGATGAATATTCTTTCAATTTAATACCCTGACAACTATATCCACACTCATCTTCAATTTCCATTAGAAGGAGATGGTTTCTTTCTCTCGTACAATAAGCTAAGCATTATCTATTTTTTAAAAGAAGTAAGCATTATCTATTCTGTGTATGTACAAGCGTGTATTGTAATTTCCTTTTAAGAAGAAAAGTATCTTCGACCTTCAGGATCCTCTTTCCATGAAGTATGTTGGCTTTATGCCATCCTAGACCGGATATATTTTAAGATTCTGAACTGACAACTTCCCAACTTAAAGTGATGAAAGGGAGTGTTACTTTCTCCTCAATGACATGAGAGTACAACTTTTCCAGCATTTTTTGGTTGCCAAAACGTCAGATACTGCTACTGTATAATCTTCATGACTGAGGCTTATATTCTTACAATCGATGAAACACTTCGCTTATATATATATATATATATATATATATATCACTTCAAAGAGGTTTCTACCACCCACGTTGAATTATTTTATTTTTAAAGAGGCCACAAACACATGACCTTTACAACGAGCTACAGCATAGAGAAGAAATCAACGATCTACAACACAGGGAAGAAATCAACATTATAAATCACTTGCGCAGTATAACATTACAGAATCACCATTATACATACAGGAGACATGCAACATTTTAAGAAATAATAAACCAACTAATAAAGCGTCTACATTATGCAAACAGATATAAATTGCACATTCCATGTCTTACCATGTATTTTGCATCAATAAATGGATCATTAACAGCAACGACTTCAACATCATCTCTGGAGGTAGCTACACGCAATACTAACCTCCCAATACGACCAAAACCTAATTATATTCACAAGATTAAGATGGAAAAACAAATAATTAGAACAAAACAAGGGTATTGACCATTTCAAGAGAGCTCAAGGAAGCTAGCATACATATGATAAACTAATCAGCTATGTTAGAAAATAAGAATGCGGAAGCTAATTGATAAACGTAGCATGAACTACAAAAAGATAAACTTGGAACACCAAGATTTTTAACGTGGAACCCTATTCTCTAAGAGGCGGGATAAAACCATGGGAGAACGCCTCAAAGGACCGATGTATGCATTGCATTTTCTCACTGAATAAAGGAGGTTTGGGGCTTCTTATATAGCCTCTTCAGATCCTCCAAGTCCCACCACCGGTAGATGTGGGACTAAACTCTGGATGTGGTAAATGGATCTTGGAAGGATCCATTTACCCATCTTACATGATAATGACGCATACTCTAACACTCCCCCTCAAGCTAGAGCATGCAATGCTCAGCTTGGACAAACAGGAAAAAATCACTCAAACTCACGATACAAGACACTACATACAATATCAACTCAACGCGCACAACTGTCGGATGTTGTCGAGGACGTTGCTTCTCATGTCGTGCAGGTGAGGAGGAACAAACGGGCTGGAGCATGAGTAAAACTGAATCTCCTCGTCGGAGAGCATGTGCTTTGTACTGCGCCTGTCAGAGTCGTTGTAACTGAAAATGAGTCTCCTCGTCAGAGTACTCTGGCCCGCCACAACATGTGGACAACCGCTCCATCTATGAAAGAACCGAATTGAAAAGCCGTGGAGACATCCTCGTCGGAGTCCACAGTCGCTGGAGAATGGAGTCTGAAAAGTCTCCTCGTCGGAGAACTAGATCTCTCCCATACTGGCTCTGAGAATGGGATCTCTACTCTGGAGTCTTGAGTCCCTATGAAACCACATGAAAACCCTAGACTGCATGGCATAGGGAATGGGATCTCTACTCTGGAGTCCCTGTGGAATACATGAATACTCTGAACAAAATCAAAAAGATGGAGACAACATAAAAATGATGACAAACATGTGCACATTTGAAAAGGAGTCTCTCTCTGGAGAATTCGAAGAAAATGGGTCACTCAACGATGGAGTGCCTCAAACTTGGACTCTAAACCAATCTGCAAAGTCTGAAACTGAACTGTAGAGTCTGGAAAATCATGTTGGTCTGGAATCTGACATCTAAATCTGGAAGAGATCGGTGACTCTACACAATACTCCACACTTCTCACATACTTGTCGAAAAACAATGACATTGACAAAGTTGGAAGAAGACGATAAAGTGGGGAAAACAAAACATCACAAATGATTCTTTTTTCGCTGCTATTTTTTCTCTTATTTTTTTATAGTTCTCTTTTTCCTTTTTTGTAACCATTTCAAATGATTTTTTTACGACTTTGCCCTTTTTCTTTCTTTTTTTGTAAAATTTATTTTACGTACGACTTTTCTTTTGTATGCGTAAACGCTTTTTTTGACAAAAAATCTCGGCCAAAAGGCCCAACCCTTTCTCTCTTTTTTAACACAGACTGAGCTCCCCTTTTTCTCTCTTTTTAATCATTCAGCCCAACATTGGGATCCCTATTTTCCTCAATTTCAGAGCCCCTTTTTTTTCTAAACCAATTGACCCAACCCACACCTTCACTTAAATGAAGGAGTATCGGGCACCATCTCCACACAAGTTAGGGTTCCCATCATGGGAACCCTCCAATTCGAAGGAAGACACCATATCGAGGGTGATGCGTTGATTTGCCCTTGTTGGGGATGAAGAAGATATTGCGTGAAGAGATCTCGAAGATTGCGCCTCGCCTGGGGTTCCTCCACCATCGCACAAGTGTGTCGCCCAAGCAAGAACTGCAAGGCCATCGCCTCGCTTCTGGAGTTCGAGCACCGCATGGAGCTCGAGCTCTGCCTGAAGGATGAGGAGCAGCGGGGGTATTGCGGGTTGCCGTCTGCTAGGGTTGGAGAGAAGGCCGCTACCTGTACTCCTTGATGATGCTTGTTGTTGGATCTGCCATGGACTCATGGAGATCGGAATGGGGAGAGCCTTCTGCTAGGGGTCATCGAAAGACCGACGCCATAGGTGTGATAGCGCAATCGCCAAGGGATCTGACGATGTCTGAGATAGGGTGCGAACCCTAAGGGTTGGGCGCTTGGAGGTTCGCCAATTGGGGAGGAGGAGGTTGGAGATTATCGGAAGAACGTCGCCTGGATCATCGACCTGAAGGTGCCCTCTGTTGATCACTGGGCTTCGCATGAGGGGAGAGCCAATCAGAACCGCCTGGAGGGTTAGGACTCGCGCAAGCATCGTGCAGAGGTGTGTATGTAGCCTGATGGTTGCACGCAACCTGCGCATGAGCAGGTGATAGGAGATGTGCTGCTGAAGGATGGCGGCAAACATAGCATAACATGACTTAAAAATTATGGTTTCAAAAACCCATTTAAAATTTGTGGAATTTGAACCATGAACATAATATTCTTCAACTAATAAATCTTCAAGAACATAGAACCCTGAAATCGAATCTCAAATAAAAATAAAGAACTTGAAATCCTCGATAATCGACCAACTCTGATACCATGTTAGAAAATAAGAATGCGAAAGCTAATTGATAAACATGACATGAACTATAGAAAGATAAACTTGGATCATCGAGATTTTTAATGTGGAACCCTACTCCATAAGGGACGGGATGAAACCACGGGAAAACGCCTCAAAGGACTGATGTATGCATTGCATTTTCTCACTGAATACAGGAGATCTGGGGCTTCTTATATAGCCTCCTCAGACACTACAAGTCTCACCACTGATAGATGTGAGACTAAACTCTGGATGTGGTAAATGGATCTTGGAATGATGCATTTACCTATATTATATGATAATGACGCATACTCTAACAAGCTATAACCGAAAAAGCTTCACCTATATTAATATTGTTATGGAGGCCTGGATCATGGAGTTTTTCTACATAGAGAGTTCAAGTAGGAGTTTGAGTGCTCTAGGACAGTCCTATACAACTATATATCCTAGGTTTTTACAAATGTTTTTCCCACAACTTAAGCGTGATGCTGCTATGACAATGCAATGCAACAACTTCTAGCATTGTGACTAGGGTCTCTCTTGTGCACACATGTATTGATATCTTTCATGCATAAATTATCAGTAAGGCCTAGGTAATGTCACTTCTGCAATGATATCCTACTAAGATAAAGATGCAGATGGTTGGAACTGAATTCCTCAAGATGCATAAGATGGTATGCAATACCTATATCTCATTTGAGTAATGGATTTTGCACTTGAAAGATACGAACAATAGACTCCTTACCAAAAATGTAGCATTCCTCACTAGCTAAAATAGATCGAATATTATATTTGGATGTGCACCGATTTGGGCACATACATACCTCTCCGAAAAAAGGGAAGGGGTTGAGAATTTTATAGCAAGCTTTCTTCTTGATCTATGGGAGGACTTTAATAATGAGGCAAGAAAGATAATCATGGTTCTTATTCTACGACCAAATTCGTATTTTATCTTGAAGTATTGCTCGGGCCATAAAAGGTGGTATCACTCTTGGTACCTTTTTTCCCCGCGCTCCTTTTCAAATAATCGCTAAATAGTGTCCAATATTTTTGGCGGGGGTGACGCCGTAACGGTGGGATTTATATATTGATCTCAAAGTCGCAACAATGAGGGTGAGATCATCATCATTTCCGGTGAGGACTTTGCTCAAGAAAAGCATATAAAACTTCTTTTTCGCCCAAAGGTAGGGAATGGACACTCATTTAAACTATAGATTGAATATCAATCAAAGTCAAGTACCTAGTGTGACAACTTTCCAAGCTCTTTGCAATGATGCTTAATTAGGATGTGCCGGTGACTGCTGGTCAGAGTCCAAAAAGTATGAGGTCATTGGTTCATGGGTGGATCCATTTCCCTCATCCCTAACCAAATCAATGCGGAAAGACATCATTCAATTATCGAAGGAGTTGCATCTGGTGGAGGTCACTCCAAAACATGATCATAGGGCACCGACAGAAGGTGCCTTCTTGATTAAAAAGGCATAAAAGATCCTAAAGAGATAGAATTATTAGGTTCATGATGGGAATGGTACATTGATCAGGGACTGTAGCTTGAAATAGAGAGAAGGCTCCTCTAAGAGTAAAGGTATGTTTGTGATGGTTATGAATATGATTTGAAAAAACGCGCCTCGAGGCGCAAAGGCGCTTGAGGAAAAATGGGACGGACCCAAAGAGCCTTGAGGAGACCTCCTCGGACCCCTGGCTGAGGCGTACACCTCGGATGCATGAGGCAGTCGAGGCAAGGCGAGGCGATCGGGGGGGGGGCGAGGCGTTAGGGATTTTTTCAAGCATCTTTCTAAAGAAAATGATTAGTCCTATTCGCATTTTTAAATGTTTATAAAGGCCTAGCTGTTGAGTATATATTTATGCAAGACGAATGCTTGAAATTGACCTCTTACATATTTATATTTACCATTAACACGTCCAGTTACTTCAGTGAACTCTTACTATTATACCCTTAAACATATAAGAAACTGCATGTGAATTTGAATACTCATATAAGAAAAAAAATTAGGACGGTGGCGCTGCCCTGGCAACCCCCGCAAAGGCTCACTGACCGGGCAGCAAGACCCCCATACTGATAGGGAATGGTGGCACAAGGGGACATCAGACCATTCTTCATCTGAGTTCAGTAGAACATACGGTTAGTATTCGAACCATATGATTCATATAAACAACTTGGATATCTTTAATGAAAACTATAACCAAATCTTTTTTGATAAATATTTTAGTGATAATTATAGCCAATAATTCCTTTTTGACTGGGTATAAATTTAGTAGAAATGTTTATGGCACTGATATATCTTCATGTTATTATCTTCATAATATATCGTCATATATTATATTGGTATATATTATGTGTTTGTCAGATTAGATTATTTCACCAAAAATATATATTTATTATACATTTTGTAATTATTTTCCTATGCAAATTGAGGCTTACGCCTTGAGGCTATGCTTCGCCTCGCTTCCAGGGAAAACAATCATGTTCTGTCTTTCATTTTTTTCAAACATTGGTTATGAATAAGCAAGGCAATTGCAAGGGCTTTTAAAGCTAGGATCTCGACTCTAAGGAGGGCTAGAAGGATATGTTCAAGTTGGCCAAAGCAAGAGAAAGAAAGACCAAAGACCCTTCTCAAGTGAGATGCAATAAGGACGAGGAAGGTCGCACGCTTGTTACTCAAAAGGATATAGAGACTAGATGGGAGCAGTACTTCTATAAACTTTTCATTAGGGAAAGAAATAGAAATATCACTTTGAGTGATCTATCTAGCAGTGAAAGTTACTTGAATCGTGCAGGCTATAGAAGAATACAAAGAAAGGAAGTAGAGAAGGCTTTGAAGGTCATGAGACCTGGGAAAGGTGTAGGACCGGATGACATCCCAGTGAAAGTATGGAGAGTTTTAGGTGAGTGTGGTTTGACTTAGCTTATGAACCTATTCAATGTTATTTGGCGAAGCAAGAAAATGCCTAAAGATTGGAGGAGTATCGTGGTGCCTCTTTATAAGAACAAAGGAGACATTCAAAATTGTTCAAATTACAGAGGTATCAAACTGATGACATCCATGTGAAAGTATGGAGAGTTTTAGGTGAGCGTGGAGGACCGGATGACATCCTTGGGAAAGGTGTAGGACCGGATGACGTCCCTGTGAAAGTATGGAGAGTTTTAGGTGAGCGTGGTTTGACATAGCTTATGAACCTATTCAATGTTATTTGGCGAAGCAAGAAAATGCCTAAAGATTGGAGGAGTATCGTGGTGCTTCTTTATAAGAACAAAGGAGACATTCAAAATTGTTCAAATTACAGAGGTATCAAAATGATGAGTCACACTATGAAATTTTGGGAACGTATGATCGAAAGAAGGTTGAGGCAAGTTTCCAAAGTAAAAGAAAATCAATTCGGATTCATGTCAGATCGCTCAACTATTGAAGCCATCCATTTGTTGAGGAAAACAATGGAGATTTATAGAGCTAAAAGGAAAAACCTCCATATGATCTTTATTGATTTGGAGAAGGTTTAAGATTCTGTCCCACGAATGATATTATGGAGAATTTTGGAGAAGAGACAAGTACATGCCCTATACATTAACCTCATAAAGGATATGTATGATATGGCTTTATCTTGTGTAAGGATCCCGTCTGGGAAGATTGACTATTTTGACATCAACATTGGTTTACATCAAGGTTCAACTTTGAGTCCATTTCTTTTTACTTTGATTACGGACGAGCTGACAAGTCACATTTAAGATGAGTTACCTTGGTGTATGTTATTTGCTGATGATATTGTGTTGATTGATGAGACTAGAGATGGAGTAAATGAGAAGCTTGAGGTCTACAGACATGCATTGAAGACTAAAGGATTTCGTATAAGTAGGACTAAGACGGAATATATGGAGTGCACCCTTGATGGAAGCAATGGTGAAGGAATCGAGGTGAAGATTGGTGACGATAACATTCGAAAGAGATATTCTTTTAAAAATATGGGATCTATTTTGCAACATAATGGGGAAATTGATGGAGATGTTACCAATAGAATAAATGCAGACTGGTTAAAGTGGAGAGGAGCCTCTGATGTTCTCTGTGAAAATAAAAAACCTTTAAAATTTAAAGGAAAGTTTTACAAAACAGCTGTGAGACATGCTATGCTCTATGGATCTGAATATTAGTATGCGAACCATAGACATGTGCAGAGAATAGTTGTAGCAGAAATGAAAATGCTAAGGTGGATTTGTGGAGATACACGTAAAGATTGCATTAAGAATGATGCAATCAGAAAGAAAGTTGGTGTAGCTCCGATCGAAGATAAGATGCGAGAAGATCGTTTAAGATGGCTTGATCATTTGCAAAGAAGGTCAGATGATGCACCAGTTAGGAAATGCGAGTGTTGGGATGTTGAACCGGCTAAGAGAGGGCGAGGACGACCCAATAAGTGTTGGACGGAGACTATACGAAAGAATCTTAGTTTTTTTTTGGATATAAGCTCGAGATTGACCCAAGATAGATCTGAATGGAGGCGACGAATCCATGTAACCGACCATACTTAATTGTGGGAAAAGGCTTTGTTGTTGTTATTGTGACAAAACTGACACAGTCACATGCTTGTTCAATACACTTGGCTAAAGAGATTTGGTGCAAGGTAGAAGCAAATCAGCAATACTTGCATAATATGGAAAGCTTGGAGGGTATGTGGTCCACGTTTGACAATGTAGTGTACTGGTCTAGAGCGGAGAGGACAGGACAAGATTGTTCACCTTTTTTGTTGGCTATGTGGTTGTGTAGAAATGTGCTAGCCTTCCAATGAGAGAGATATTGTATTGAAAATGCTTATGTGTATGCTAATTTCTTGTATAGTTCTTATACCTCAATCTTATACTTTTTGAAGCTGGGACTTAATGGAGTTCACGAGTGCCTTATTTTTTCAATCCCGGGTATCCGTGACGAGGGAATCAATGAAGCATATGTTTTCAATTAAGATGATTCCAAAATTGTCAAGGCCACCATTGCTGGGAGCCTGGGAAATGTAAGCATTTTGAGGGCATGTGTATTCAAACCAATGTCTTAAAGACCATCCCTTGCATTCTATTCTGTATCTTGGGGTCGAAACTTCTTAGAAGACCGGAAATTTTGATAATGCCAAAAACTCGATATTGGCACTCAAACCCACCTCGATTGCTGCTATATCATGATCAAGTTGACGGATAATCCCATTGTGGCTCTCTTACCTGTGTACTCCTCGGTACCAAGATCCTTGTGCATTTTGGCTTTGACTCATCCCTGGAACAACAATTGTTTTGCCTTTCAATGCCAAGTTTTTATACAATTTTTGCAAGGGAACAGTAAAGATATCCATACATATCATTTTACTATGATTTTGAGGGAATGCAATTTAATTTTTTGTTCCATAAACTTCAATGTGTTTTTCTGCAGGCAACAGTCCAATTCATCAACTTGTGGCTCCATTTCAATCATGCCCTTTCAACTCTTACTCATTTTACTATAACCAATCTTCCTCTTCGTGATTGAAAAAATCAGCAGATGATTCAAGAATCGTGGACATAAAAACTGAGCATGTTTTCATCTTAACAACCAGAATAGTAACGGTTATTTTCAGTGTTCAAACGCAAATATGCACTGAGAAATGAGACAAGATACGCTCCCATGACACTCACCATTTATTCCAACCCTCGTCTTCTCGCCTATAGGAGAGCCTGCAGAAAGAGAGACACGTAAGATTAACACAAAAGTGCACATCAAGATATCTCATTCATCCATTCGGAACAAAGAAGCCACTTACTCCAGAGCTCGGATGGGACTTCTGTAGCCGTTGCCTTGAGCGGCTCGATCCTTGTTGCGGCGCACTTACTAAAACGGCGAAAGTTGAGACCACCAAAAATGGCATCAAAAATCAGCAACACATGGCAAAAGTTGGCGGATACTAAGGAAAGAAAAGCGATAATGACTCACAAGAAAATCGAGGTTCTCCGTCTGCTACCTCCAGATACCATCCGGTGACACCCCTGAGAGATCGATCGATTAAGAAGAAGAAAAGATCGGAAAGTTCAAGCAGAAAAAGGCTCTATCTGATGATGAGCAAACACCTTGGGATCGACATTGGCTGAAGCGGACGAAGGGAGGCGATCGCGCGGAGCGTCGAGGGAGAGGTTGGCGGACGATCCGAGGAGGGCCGAGGAGGAAGCCATGGGAGGAAACCCTTGACGGACGTGCCGAGGACAGAAAGATGTTTAGAAATGCAAGAAGCGGCAAGTGCTCCTCGCTCTCCTCACCTGATTTTATATGCAACTGGGTTCGACACGGATCTATGGTGTGGTTGGTGTCACCAGCTTCTTAGGCGGGGAAGTTGGATCTTTAGAACATAGCAGGCAAAATGGAAACCGGGAAAGCGCTATTGTCAATTTTCACTTTTGTTGACGAGATTCATTGATTTTTAAATATGAAAAGGGAGACTGTACTCGGGGTGTAGTCCCATATTCTCTTTTTTCATTATATTTGTTTTTTTTTTAAATGAAATTTTAATGGAATTATATCATCATGTATCACCACATGTCATTCCAAATTCAACTTAATTCAAGACTTCTATCATCTCCGTCAGTACTACCAAATTTTAACATCTTATAACTATTGAAATTGACCATTTCTAGAAGAACATGTTAGGAATATTTGTTTTATATAAAACTTGAAACGCATATTCTTCCCAATATATTAAGTAAATTCCCCATACGATTTCTTTCAAAAAATGCAAAAATGATGAAAATGTCTGAATGGAGAGAGTTAACTACACCCCGGGTGCATGCTCCCAGCTCCCTTTCTAAATTATAATTTTTTATATGTCTAATTATTTTATTCACACTCGTCCGGTATTTCTATCTCTTAAAGTTGTCAAAATAATTTAAAAAATGAAATAAAATCAATCCTAGAAATTTTTACTAAATATATATTAAGGATGCATACGGACCTGAGAAAATTGGTAATCTGATTCAATTCGATGTAATTGGATTGATTCAATTTTATCATTTTAACGGATTGAATTAATATGAATTTTTCAAATCTGTTGAAGTATAAATTGGATCGGATCATTATCAGCATCCGATCCAATCCAATCTGTTACCATGTATTTATATATGAGATTTTTACCCGGCAAACCCTATAAACTTTGCCAATTACCTCCACGATCTTTGAAACAACCTAATTCCCCCCTCGACCTCGTAAACTTGTCAACTCTTACCCCCATGAACCCTCCGGTTAATATGTTTGAAGCCCGTGAGGATTCTTGGGTAATTTACAGGGTCGATGGAGTAATTACATTGCGCAAAAGGTCGTATAGGTAATTTAAAAAGTTTATAGAGTCTACCGAGTAAAATTCCTTTTATATATTTGCATATATAAGCATAATACACACATAATATCGATTTACACCCATCTGTACTTTTTAATAAAGCCATAATCAAGTCTCCTTACCATCCACATCTCTTTCTCTTGAAAGTCAAATGTTAAATCTCAAATATAATAAAATATGGCTATCACTTTTTGTAGATGTTGTGAATCCTCTTTGGTTGTTTCCATCCCAATTCCCTCTATCTCTCAATTCACTCTCAACCATCCCAAATACTCAACTACCAATTCCCTCTCCCTCTTGGTCTATTTCGATGCCCTCCCCCAGCACAATATTGTTCCCCTCTAGTATATAATTAAATTAGATTTAGTTATGATGAAATTAATGTGGATAATACTATCCATAATACTTATTGATAATGTGGATATGGTACACAATATCACGGGGAGAATTCATTGTGAATATGATTCACATTTTAAATATTAATGTGAGTTGGATTCGCATTAATGTAGATATGATTTACATTTAATTTTTGTATAGATGAACATGTTTCATAGATATCAATGATCTATTTGCATTTGACATAAATAAAGTGCAAATTATTTAGTGATATTTTGTTGAGAAAAATAATTATATGAATGAATATTTAATGTGATAGGATTACATTAAAGAGATTTGAGAGAGAAAAAACCCTCTCCAAGTCTCATGGTGGGCATCACACTCCAAATGAAGAATGATGCTATCTCCTTTCCTCATTTTTTGAAGGAGGCTCTCTTTCTCACTCTCTTCTATTTATTCATAAAAAAGAAATGTTTTGAAATTAAATTTCGAAGTATGAATTAATAATTGATTTATTAATTCTAAATTCTATTATACTTGAAGCACAAGTATAATCATTCTTCTCCCAACGACAACCGGATCCACTATCAGGTGAGCTTTTCATATTGAAAAGGGGTATGACAATGAACCTGGTTGAATAGCATTCGAAAATAGGACTGAACTAAATAAAAGAATAAAGACAAAGCAAAATTTATGGAAGTACTACAAAACAAAGTATAATGAAAAGAATTGTATCAATATTCAGATTATATATATATCCAGGATAGGGGGTTAAGGCTACGTTTTATGATTTATCCCCTCGTAAAGATCTAATTTCTAATTTCTCGAATCTGTTTTTTCTTCATAGTTAGAAGGTGCCGCGACATAATATACAAGTGACCTGACCTTCGAAGAAAAGGGGCGGAAGGGGGAGAGTCTTTTCAACAATTATGGAAAAAATCGAACAAAAAACAAATAGAAAAAAAACCGGCTATCGAAGTCGAACTGATGACCATCGCATTACAAATGCGATGCTCTAACCTCTGAGCTAAGCGGGCTCGCATAACACAAAAGAAATCAAACAAAATAGTACATAGGAACTCAATAAACCACAGGTAGTGGAATATAGGTAGTTGTTATGATCGATTCGATAGAAAAGAGGGAATAGTATGTATTTTTCGTTGGGGATTCCCTGGAAAAAACCGTCGCATCTTCCTTCGCTTTTTTATAAGAGATATACAATCAATCAGAATGGAGGTTAAAGAGGGTCTTTATTCTCGTCGTGTTCTTTATATGGAAATCAGAGGCCAGGGAGCTATTCCCTTGACTCGTACTGATGAGAATTTGACTCCACGGGAAATTGAACAAAAAGCTGCGGAATTGGCCTATTTCTTGTGTGTACCAATTGAAGTATTTTGAAATGCAGAATGAATGCTTTCTCGGCATAACATTCTCTCCAGAAGCACTGAACCCCAAGTGGCTCCTTGCAGTGGGGGCTCCCGATTCTCGCCTCCATGTCGATCGAGTGTCCTCCGTCTCCACAAGACTTGTCACAAAAGAGATTCATCAGATATACATCAAGAAAGTTAAAGGACAATAAAACAATGCAAAAACAAAATACAATAGGTAGACCCATATGTTGAAAATAATCAACTCAAATAAAACGTTAAATTCAATAAATCAACAAGGATGAGTCATATCCCCGACAGCGGTGCCATCTGATGAACCACATATTCGCCTCTTTAAGAGTCACATAATATCGTAGCATAGGAGGCAAAATGGATCAATCGGAATACCACTCCTTCGAATAGGTGGAGAATATTTTACTTGGTAAGTGTACCAAGGTCGAACATAGGGACACGAGCCTCTTCGATGAAACAACTAAAATAGAGCGAAGTTAAGGGGATCATGCTGGAATAGAGCAGGAGGAGGCGAGGTTTCGAGTCACTGACTAACCCAAAATCCACCCTCTTAATAAGTCATTTTAAAGTGTTGCAGTCGACCGAATCGGACGCATCAAAGGCCGCCTGATTTTAAAACAATCAATCAAAATAAAGCAATCGATTTATATTTTACTTGGGCAAGCCCAAGGTCGAACTCAGGGACACAAGCCTCTTAAGTATTATTCAGACTCTTATTGCTTGAATTAAGCAATGAATAAGAAATCCATAGGTAAAAATGCACATGTGAACACGATGCATAAAGAAACATGAAGATATGCTATTTTTGTTTAATTTTTAATATGCAAGGAAATGTAATATCACGTGGATATAAATATGTCCAAAGTATACAAAATATTTGAGCAATTTAAACAGTAGTCAGTTCAGGTTCAAATTACGAAGCTAGTCTCATTTAATGAAGTAATACAAGGCATACAAAGCATTATATGTGAGACACTTGATTTAAAATGAGGCATCAAAATTTAGAGCGTTAAAACAGGAAATAAACTATGCCATTAGAAAGATCATTAGATTAGCTTCAAAACGAGACCAAAATCAACTCAAACGGAGATAGGATGCTCAAGATATTCAAAAATGAAGCTAGGGCATAAATGTAAGGAAAACATAGAAATAATAGAGAAAATATGGCAAACAGGTCCCTGGAAGGGACTAAAATGTAATTAAACAAAGTCGTGAGGCCTACCCTGTAAATTATCCACACGTGCAAGGGTATATTTGTAATTATTAAAACCCACAAGGGGTTGGATGTAAAATACCCCAAGCGCACGTGGTTCACATGTTGTTAGGATCTGTTTGCAATTATTAAAAACTTCTGGGGCCTCTCTGCAAATATCCCCAGCCTGCACGTAACTAGCACGTGCATGGCGAGGCTCGACCAGCACGTGCATGGCGAGGCTCGGCTAGCACGTAGGCTCGGAGGAGGCTCGGAGGGCTCTGGTGCTTCGGCAGCTGGCTAGGAGTAGGCTTGGGGTACCCAAGCCTGCAGGCTCGGACAGAAGGCTCGAAGGCAGCCGCGGGTCTGACACGTGGCTGGATAGCAACCGTCCGATTTCGTCAATCGAACGGTTGTTGCTCCTGCAATGGTGATGTCGACGTGGCCCAAGGATAACCGTCTCATCCCGTTAATCGGATGGTTACTGCTTTGTTGGTTCCTTCTGCTCCGCCACCTCCTACGGTGGCGATGGCTGTGCTCCGACGACATGCTTCTTTCTCTGCCTCCTTATAGCAAGTATTGTGCACCTCCATGGAGGAACTCTGAAGATTTGGAACCATCGCCGAAGCTTAGGGGAGCTGCTGGATGTCCAGGAGGAGGTCGGCGGCATATATATGCTGGAGGTGGCGCTCGCGAACTCGGCTCCGATGAAGCTCCGGCCAATGCTAATCTAGGTACATGCAATGTTCTGAGTATAGCCGAGGCGAGCACATTCATGATGTGTGCGATATGGAGTGGAATGGAGACCGTAAGGAGCGAAGAATGTGGCAGTCTGAGCCATCTTCTTAGGTGAATTCAGAGGAGAGGGGAGCGGAGTGATCTGAGGTGGTGGAGGACCAAGAAGGGTGATCGGGCGAGAGCGCATGACTGGTGGAGGTACAGTGAAGCGAGTATGGTAATCAACGAAGGGCAATGATACGAGGAGGAACCAAAAAAATCATAAAAATTAAAGAAAATGCAAAGTCAGATAAGAGATGCTTACCTGAGGGCTGGCGGATGAGGAGCTTGGGCTTGAGGACCTAGGTGGTCCTCCGATCATCGCTGGACCCTGCAGCAATTGGGGACAGCTTGGCAGTGGCGGGGCACCGCAAACCTGGCCTACATTGGCCAGGGGTCGACGTCGAGAGCAACTATCGTCATGGCGCCATCAACGCTCCTCCCCATGTCACGGGGAGGAGGGAAGGTGCTGGGCGGAGCTCCACGTAAATGCGGACGAGGTGTATGTGTGGCAGTGACATCATATTTAACGAAGCGATGTGGCGGTTCTGATGGCGGACGGAGTGGGTTGCATGGCCGATAAGGAGCGAGATAGCAGGGCTCGTGGGGAGTTATGGTTCTCATGAGAAGGAAGGAAGTGTGGGCTTAGACATGGGGTAGCTTGCTAGTGGAGAAGATAGTGAGACAATGGGGGAAATAGAAAGGGGGAGATGGGTTGGAGAAGTGGAAGACGTGAGAAATATGGGAGCCGTAGGTAGACGACGGAGTCCTGATCGTTGGATCTTGCAATCCAACGGTCAGGAGAAGGGCGCAAACGTGAGGCATGGATTAGATCGAGGGATGGTGGATCGAAGGGTGCAAGGAGTGCCACGTGTCGTGAGGAGGCGTAGGCGGGGGGTGGACGGTCTAGATGCGTTCTCCCTTTTGATCAGATGGAGGATATCAAATGTGGAGGTGAATGACTGGCATTTGAAGTTCTTACGAATGATCAGGTGGTGATGGAAGCTGATACGTGGCAAGCTCAGATGAAGGCGCTAACGAACGGAGGAGATGTGATCAGGGGGTTATCGAAGGGCTGAGGTTTGATGCGAGAAAGGGTGGTTGTGATGGAAGCGCCTGGAGGCGATCGTGCGGCTTTGGGAAAGATACGTGATGCTCTGGGAGCAAGGCACCGACGAATGGACGAGATGCGCCTGGGTTTTGATCGGGCGGTAGGGAAATGATGTGGGAAGAATGGCAGTGATCTGAAGGGAAAAGGGCAATAGGACAGTGGAGAGTGGGGGGCAGGTGGCGTGCGAGGAGACGGGTCACATGGTGCAACCAAAAGGTGCCACATAGCCCAATCAGATTATTCAGATGCAAAACCTCGTAAAAGAGGGTGAAGATGGCCAAATTTGAAAAAAAAAAACTCAAAACATGAAAGTTGTAGATCTTGATGAGATCTACAAGTTTCATGTTACCAAAAACAGAAACGAGGTCAAATCAAAAGAGAAATATTTTTGTGAGCATTTTTAAGGGTATAAAAACATTATGAATTTAGTTTTTGCTATTTTTTATATTTTTTATTTATTCCATGACTCTGAGGATTTATCTAGTTTTTATTGACACGGTCTTAGCTAGGGGGTTAACAACCACGAATTATGACAATGAATCCGAGTTTCACCAGTCACTGTCATTAATATCGATATCATCAATCAAATATGATCATCCAATTCTTATAGAACTTCTCAAAAAAATACCCCTAGAAGGTGATAGAGCTAAGCGGAGTGAAAAGGATTTTCCATGATCAGATTTAAATACTTAAATGAAGTTATTAGTTCTGAACATATGTCAACCATGCAACCAATGCACAAAAATGCACAAAGTGATGCAAAAATACAGTGAATGAATGCCATTCATATTTCAATTTGATTCAAATTTAAAAAGATGACGTAATGCAACAAATTGATATGCAATGCAATCGTTATTTACATGTACAAAGATGCCCCTAAGTGATCAATAATACGAGCAAGGAGAAAAGATCCAATATCAGTAACATTTTATACAATAAATATAAGTTTGAATTAATTTTAATGGCATTTAAATAACCATGACATAATGTACATTAAATTTAGCATTTGTTTCCAAGTGTCAAATAAGTGGATTAACAACGTTGTTACAAGGAGCATCAAATAATGGAAATAATGCAATTGAAATCAACCGAAATGGAGTCCATATGCTCAAGACATAAATAAAAGAGTCTAGTAGCGTAAATGCAAGAAAAACATGGAAAATAAATAGAGAAAATTAACAAAAATATCCTAGGAGGGACATTTTTGTAACTAATAAAACCTGAAGGGATTTTTATGTAATTAGCCACGTGCTTGGGAATTTTTGTAATTTCAGAAAATCAGTTGGGCCCCATGTAATTTTCCCCTAGTGCTGCACGTGGTGCGCGTGACCTCAAGATGCATGCGATTTTTAGAGAAAATGAGGGTGTGGATGTTATTTTTACAAGCCACCATGTGCCAAGCACGTGGGTGGAGGCTCGCTGGAGGGATGGTGCTGGTGCAGGTGGCTCGGGCCACGTGGCCGGCCCGAGTAGGTTTGGATCTGCCTCGATCCCATCGAAGCTCTTAGCTTGGCTCTGATGCTGGCATGATCTTTGGACCGCCATATGTGATGGATTTGATGACATATGCTTCACCAATCTCCTCTGTGAAGCGGCGATGCAAATGGAGCTCAACGAGCCTCACGTATCTCTGGCGTGCTCCCACTGACTATATGGAGGTCCAGGAAGGTCGTGGACCTACATGCGAAGACCATAGGAGGCATGAAGCAACTTTGGGGCCCATTGGTTCATCGTGTCGATGCCACCTCATCGAAGTAGAGCTTCTAGAATGGAGGAGCTTCAAAACCTCTGGCTATTGACGAGTTAACCTGCAAGAGAGGTCATATGATAGCCAAGGCTTGCGTGAGAGTGATCTGGAGGTGATCAGAGGGCGGCGAGGCGAAGAAGTGGGAGCCATGAATGGGTTCTCCTCCACCTCCGGCAGAGGAGAAAGCGTGGAGTGGAAGAGGGGTTGGAGGACAAGAGGAGGTGGTTTAGACTACCCGCGAAGGCTGGGGGTATCCGGTGGTGCTGGAGGTGCTCTCAATTGGAGGTGACGATGAAGATACATTCATAATTAAACAAGAGAAGACAATGTGATAAAGGATGAGAAGATTAAATGGGATTTGAAGACGATCACCAGTGACGGGGAGGCTTGGGCTGAGCTTGCGGAGGAGCGTGGGTCATCACTGAACCCTCTAAGCCAAGGAAAGCAACTTGAATGGTCGTAAGCAACCGTGTCATGGCCATGGCAGCCATTGGTCTCACTAAGGCTTTGGTCACTGTCGCATCATCAATCCGACCTCCTCCTGTCAGAGAGAGTCAGAGAGATGTTGGGCCTTGGCCCCCGTGAAGGTGGATCAGCGTGAAGGGCAGTGAAGGAGGTGTTTATGAATGGGATATCCGATGGTTACATATGATAGGTTGATGCATTTGTAACTGTCGTGTGCAGCCTTAAGATTAGGGTCATGGGATGCCAATGGTCGCACGAGGAGGAGCGAAGTTTGGGCGATGTCAGGGAGTGGGTGTGATGCGGATTTCAGGGTTGAGGTGGTGGAGAAAATGGGGATAAGAGAGGCGGGTGGCGAGGCAATTATGGGGTGCAACCATTATCGGAGCAGGATATGAGGTTTGAACTGTTGGATCTTGTGACCCAACGGTCCAGATGATGGAGGAGGTGAGCGATTGGGATCGCTCTGATCGATATGATCAGAGGTTCCATGTGTAGAACAGTGTCGGCAGATGATAGCCACCAGATCAAGGCCGATCTGACGACTAAGAGGTGGAGCGGGTGGCAAGCAAAGAGGCGGACCACATTGGCAGCTGTGGGAGCGCCACATGGCCCAATGAGAGAATTAAGAAACGAGAAAAAGAATAAAAAATAAACAATAAACAATTACAAGTCAAATCAGGAAAAAGTCAAAACATGAAAGTTGTATATCTCGATGAGATATACAAGATTCATGTTGAACACAAAGTGGGTTTTTTGCAAGCATATTTAGCGAATTAAAAAACACCTCTTTTAATTCTCTTGTGGTTTTTTAAATTTTAATTTATAGAAAAAGCAAAATTAAATATATATATATATATACAATAATTATCTATTTTGGGATTTTTAATAAAAATAAAACAAATGAAAATAAAGGAAATAAAAAATGTTAATAAAGTACAATAATTAGGACTAGTGATTAACAAGTGGTTAGATGTTAATTAAGGCTAGCTAAAGATGAATTTTATTGAAAGGTTCAAGACAGAGGGATAATGGATGAAGATTGTGATGATAAATCAGAGATTCATTACGGTCGCAGGCTTATCTTACCAAGTGTCAGTTCACTTAGGGCCCCGCTCGGTGTTTATCGTGTTTTCTTCGCATTTTCTGACTTTTGTCCTCCCTATATTTCTATTTATTTTCTTCATTTTCTATTTTTGTTTTCCACCTTTTTCCTTATTTGTTTTATGTGAATGGGTCCTTAAATTCTTAGGACTTGCTTGACTCGGTGATTTAAGTCCAAATCCCTAATATCTGCATGTATCTATAGTCTCTGATACGTTTGGACCTAGATCAAATTAAATTATATTTCACGCTAGTAGTAATTCCTATTTAGGGTGATTTCACCAACTTGTATTCCATGTAGAGTAGATTTAAATTTTTGTCTTGCATCTTGTATGGAGAGGGCTGGGAAGCATTGTAAGTCTTCTATCTGAACATGCATCATTATACACAATGGTGAGTTCTCCATTATAGTGTCACTTGCACGGCATTTCCATCTTCTCTCTCACTTTTTATGACCTATGTTTTTAAATAAAATATAAAAAAATCGGTAGGCAAATTATTTTTGAAAAAAATCTCAAAAAAGTGAAAATCCAAAAACCAAAACAAGCCGAATGTTAATAACACTTTGTCCAAAAGTAAAATTCGAAATGGACATTCATTGCATTGGGTTCGTAAATCTCGCATTGTTTTCATGTACACTCCAGACATAGTGAGGCACAACCCTAGGAAAATGGAGCCAAAATCCTAGCATGGGTATCACCTTGTTGTTGACTAGATTCATGAAGTATTGACGCTTCTATCGTACGTAGGCGAGTAGGACTCTGTTTGCTTGCAAACTTAGTATGGAGTATTGAGCTTAGGTCATCCCCTCACATGGGTGTTTGTCTCATCGTTCCATGTCCAATTACCGCACCAGGGGAAGCATTGGTTTCGTCTTTTGGCTTCCTTTTTTGTCCTTTAGATGAGTAGTGGATCCATCCCAAATAGCAAGGATTTTATTAAAAGGTAGGCATGGCCAACGGGCTGGGGGTCCATCCGACCATGCCGCTCATGGGTCGGTCTTGGGCTAGGATATTTGGGCATGGGTCGGCCTGTCCCAGACTGCAAGAAATAAAAAAATATAAATATAAATTGAATAATACATGTATTAATATGACACACTTCAAGGTTTTCATATGTGATACTAGTTAAATAAAATTTAATACTTCACATGTCAAGTAACATGTAATATACTTACATTAGTTATATGAGGTATTAACAGCGTTAATAAAATCATTTATACGTATTAAATGCCATTAAAAAATCAATGGAAAAAGAACGAAAAGGGCTCGGCCCGTGGAAAGCTTTGGACATAGTTTTTTGAACCTCGATTCATTTGGACCAGCCCATGGGTCGGCCTGGCCCGCATTTTGGCTAGGTCTAAAATACATGCTACATTTTTATAAAGGAAGTGGGAAATATGTGATACTCTTCTAGTAGTACTCACTCTCATATAGGGTTATCCTCTAAGGACTTATTATAATTTTACCTGAAAATAATTGAAACTGAAAAGATAAAAATAGTTGAACTCTTACGGCTTCATCGACGTGAGTTGATGAAACCATTTACATTGTGTTTGTTTGAATTATATTTAGGTCAAAGATCAGTCCCACACACTTGCACACTTTTTCGTTTCATCTTTTTTTTATTCCTTTTACTTTCCTCACTTTAAGCCTTCTTATATTCTCCTCTTCATTTCATCTCATTGTTTATCACCATAACACATTCCTCATTTGCGTCGCTCTCTCGGGATGTCGACTCATGGATGGTTTAGTCGGGACCCCACCGACACCCACATAGATTCCATGTATTCGACATCTTTGATAATTCGAGGTGATTCTCGAGAACCCTATTCGAATTTTGCAAATGGATCTCGAGACTCCTAATATTCTTCTCACTCCTTAATAAACCAGGATCACTCTTGTCCCAACATTCGCCCCACGTGGATGGAGATCGATTTATCTTCTTATCAAGCACTCCATTCACAATTATCTTGAATTGACCCTAATTGCATATCCATCTTTCCATACGGTGCTGAAGATTGTTAGTCTTATCGGGATGCATTTGAATGTACAGATCAAGAGCCGAACTTGGACCTTGTTCAGATAAATTCCTCTGAGTCTGATCCAGAGATGGATCCTCAAGGAAAAGGAAAGGGACCACAACATCCAAATTAGGGCATGCAGCCAGATCGGAATACAATGAACACACAGTTGCTTGCATCCATACAATATATTCAACAATAAATGACATACCAGGTTCTTACACAGGTCGCCTTCCGGGATATGTTCAATGACATGATGAGAGATGAAGAGAACAAAGGAGGAGGAGGAGGTAGTGAACAAGGAGATGGACCTCGTGGAGGACCGGCAGACGAACCAAGAAGATAGGCCCACAAGCCTACGCCCAAGGAGGCGTACAATCCTGGCTCTAGATAGATGACTAAGTGGATACAGATTCATGTATTCCATGTACACTTTGAGCTGAAGCCCCATCTCTTGGCTCTTCTTCCCACTTTTCATAGGAACACCGTGAAGAGCCCTATATCCGTCTCTAGCAGTTTTCCCACACATGTCGCATATCTCACTACCCTAACATCCCATTAGGTGTAGTCAAAATGAATGCCTTCCCATTCAACCTTCAGGACAAGACTCTCTATTGGATAAATCACTTGGGGAAGGTAGTGACGACCTGGGAGGAACTTAAGTCTACATTCCTCCACAAATTCTACCCTCTTGATCATCTTAATCAAACGTGTACTGGGATTTCCAACTTTTCCCAAGGACCATACTAGTCCATTCATGAAGTTGGGAGAGGTTTAATGGTTTACAAGAGAAGTGCCCCCGCCATGATATTCCTCGGACCAGCTTGGTCCAACACTTCTTTTTTTGCCTAACTCAAGAAAGTCAGGGGCTTGTTGGTGTTGCATGTGGCGGATCTCACTTCAACAAGGACGAGGATGCTGTCTGGCAGATATTTGGAATGGCCAAAGGAGAGGTCACATTATCCTCATTCTGTGCATATCAATGATAGCCACAGATCCACCACAAGCCAACAATATGGTGGCATCATATGAAGCGGGTAGGGACAAGATCTCCAACCTCTACATCATCTGAATCCACCTGCCCAAGGTTGACATTAGTGAGAAGTAATCACATGACCTGGAGAAATTGATTGTGATCGAATAGAGAACGTAGCACCTGGACAAGATGGATTAGATTACCAAGCAGCAGGAGCTGCTAGTTAGTACCACCAATGTTGTGTCCGTGAGTCCATCAGTCGCCACTATTTCTAAGCTGAAGGAGCCTTTATCGCCATAAATGCCTAAATTGAGTTCATGGTAGTCGCATCTAGCACGTATACTATGTGCAGGTGCCTGACAAGGCACCACCACAACCATCGCAACAACTTGTAGTCTACCAGCCCGAGCTCCAACCCCCATCTTATGTGGATTCATTTTTCCCACCACCGCTCCAAATCCAAGAAGTGAACGACGTCTGAAGTAATGATACATAACTACCATCCAGGTGGACAACAACTAGCCAATCCTCTGCAATTCAGCCTTATCACCGGTCTTATGGTGGGAATCTTGTCTAGAACCAGCCTCTGCAACATCGATCTCCACCATATCAGAATAGATGGAGACAGAATTATCAACACCAGCAGCTTGCATACCGCCAGTACCAACCGTATCACAATTACGTGGCTGCTTAGCACTAATAATATCCTCCTCCTAAGCATTGCTAGTGAAGGTTATGGAGAAATACCTTAAGAGCATCGTAGAAGCGTGAAGATCATGTCATATACGATCAGGAGCGACTAGTCATGCCAGTTGCTAAAGGCAACCGAATTTTAAAAATATATAATGAAACCACATGATCCAATAACACTTCTTGAGTCGTTTCATCCAGATCACAAACGAGAATTAGGGTTACTTCTTTGAAGAATGCTTGTGATCGTATCTCTAGATGAAGAGTCCTCCTGTCTAAAGTATGATTCGACGCAGATCTCATTTGGGGGCAGAGGATGAATCGTATGCTTTCTGCAATCCACATTGATGACATGAGCAACCGATCTCCTAAATTTGTATCACGAAATCATACATCTTCTCTACGAAAGAGAGACACCGAAGAAGATGGAGATCCACGAGTGCTCGAGGCGGCAACACAATGACGTAGCGACGATGGTGACTTTTCTCCAGCATAATATTGGCGGCCACAAGTGAGAGAGAAGAGGGAGAATGTAGATATGTAGAGAGAGTTCCTCAAAGGAATTAATGTATATACGAATGGCAAGAGCTACCCCTCCATTTATACTAATTGGATGTCCATGGATCTCAATCCATGTGCTCGTATAAATCCAATGATTGGCGTTGATTTGCATTTTCAATCAATGGCCATGGTTTTGTTGTGTAAATTTACAAAAAATGATTAATTTAAAAGAAATTAAATATGTTGAATTATATCAATAAATTTAAAATCAATTAAATCAACTCATGGAAAATTATGAAAAGGAGTTCAACCTCCTTCCATACAATAGAGTGAAGGGCCTCCATTAAGAGATTCTCTTGATGGCCATCCATGCCACGCATGATATGGTGGCTATCTCCTTCCAATTTGGTGAGATACAATATCTCACCAAATATTCCATATGTGCAACAACCATTATTGAATAATTATTCACCAAAATAATTTCAAATTTTTTGTAATAATTTCAATCATGCCATTGATAAATTGTGAATCATATTCACACATTCAAAAAAATGTGAATTGCATTTACAATTAATTGTTCAAAGCGAATCCAATTCACGTAAACTATTAATTCATAAATACATATTACAATTATCTCTCTCTAATATATTATAAATCACATTTATAATATCCATGGATATGGGTAGTGCTATCCACATTATTCACATTTTTTATAACTAAAACACATTTAGTAATCTTGAATGTCCATTCTCATGAGCCAAATAATATGAATCAAATTAACATTTTTCATAATAATTAAATCACATTTAATCATTCATTTTACTCAATGCTCATAAACATTAACAACAATAAAATTATTCTTGAACTCTTTCAAGAATAATGTGCTTTCTCTACTGATACTTGGAGATAAGGACATGGCGCG
Source organism: Ottelia alismoides (assembly GCA_037367405.1). Taxonomy (NCBI): domain Eukaryota; kingdom Viridiplantae; phylum Streptophyta; class Magnoliopsida; order Alismatales; family Hydrocharitaceae; genus Ottelia; species Ottelia alismoides. The sequence continues at coordinate 1,683,746 of JAZKJV010000170.1, forward strand.
GTTGCCCATGTATAGTGACTTGGATATTGAGATCATATCTCAAATTTGGATCTCGTGGAACTCTCATAGATGCTTGATTAAATCAAAGCCATAAATATAAACTTCCTCATTGCATCTGAATCACATTCCGATCAATGTCCAACATTTGGACTAAGATTAGATCACTTCTATACTGAGAGGAGTCACTAAAATCCAGATCTGTTTCATCACTCCCTCGGAATGAAAGCATCAAATCTATACAATCATTTATTGATAACATCAACCTCGAGTCTTCCTCATACCCGTACATCATGCATACTGGAAGACATAGAATAAACTCGAAGATTCAGATCTTATCTAGACCGTCTTCTTCATGAATTTATCATTAAGTTTCTCATTTGATCATTGGGAGTTGGTATTGATCCTATACATTCCACAAACATATATCATACCTAGGTATTGATTATATACTTTCCAAAGTATACATTAAACATATAAATTCAGTCAATCTTCCAAAGCGAGACGATCGTGCATGAAATTTGATACCAATATCTCATGAGTGAGCTCATGTCTTCCGGTTCATTCATAAACTTATATGATCTCTTTGAGATATTGTATTACTCATATGCCCTTTTATGCACATCAACTCGTCAGTGTATAGACATTGATTAGATCATCAACCTATCGGTCTACCAAATGTACATACTCAAACATATTGCAACACATGTCTCCGGTCAGAGGATGCATGCATATATCGTGATAGTATATGATATAGGACTTGGTTATCTCGATTTCGTTAAGTCAACTCTTTGACCTAACTTATCTAACACATTTGAATCTCCATTCCTATGCAGAGGACCTACATCAAGAGGTCGGTTAGATATCAACCTATAGAGAAGAATTGTCATCTTCCTCTCAGGCCAGCGATTCTCTCCTAACAATCACTTGATGGTGCTTGATGAGTCCTCAATCAACTCTTTAGATATCATCCAAGCACCAACCTTCATGATTCCACATTTGAATCAACTAATGGTACATAACCCTAATTGTACTAAGGGACCTATAATGCAAATTAGTTAATCGTCATTTGGGATCAGGGAATGATTTGCAATAATATTTATTGCATAATGGCTCGCCGTGGATTCTCATGTCCAACAACCAACACCCGTCTCCTCATTATGATTCACGTTTTTCCCATCAACAACCTCTGCACTATCACTCCCAACGTCGTCAGCACGATGAACCATAGGCAACTCCAGCGAGCCCCTTTCTCAACTGCTTGGCCCAATTAGTAAAACACTTAGCATAGATGAGCCAGAAGCTCGATGACTTTACTGCCACAAAAATGCCAATTCCAGCATAGACCGAGGCTAACCCAATTAATTTCAAGCATGAAGAACAAGTAATTTGTGATGTCTCATTAAATAAAGCAGAGTTAGGTATTTCAGATTTTATGTTGTCTCATGTAGCGACTCTCTGGAGCGACTGGACATTGTAACCATCTACCACACAAAAGAGAAAAAAATAAAGCATCTTCTGATGAGTCATCGTCTGCATCAACCAGACCAATGGCAGAGACGGGTAAAGAAGAAGATGGTGGAGGAGCAACACCAACCCACCACCACCAAGAGCAAAAACTCCAAAAAATCAGCAAAATTGAGAATCCCCAAAAAGACAATTAGAGCCGCAGCCAAGACGCATCATCCCAATAGGAACCAACACCAACATCAACTCCAGTGCCATCTGACGAAGCCCAAGCTCATGTAGATTCATTTTTCCTATTTTGAATGATCGCTCTTCTTCTAGACGATCATCTGTACAAAATGATGTAAATAAGAATAATGCATTTTCCTTTGTTAATTAAGAAAATAAAGAAACATAATTAAGGGGACATATATACATACCATTTATACATACTCATGGAGATTTATTTTCTTTGATTTCTACGATAGTTTTTATTTGGATTTTTGCATGTTTTATTAAAGCATAAATCAAAGAAAATAAATGAAAAAGAAATTAGTTAAAAGGTTTTGTTTTTGTACATAAAATAATAGGGAAAAATCAGTCAATATGTACAATATACAATGAGGTCCCAAAACTCAAGTTTCACATATGAACTCCGATTCTTTGAATTTGATCTAGCTTTGTAGATTATTGGATGTACATTAATTCAAGAAGTGAGTAGGGTTCATAGGAGATTGTATGAGGGAGATATTCACATCCACAACATTTTGTCTCAAAACTAGGGTTTGGGTGTTATTGGATAAATATTCAAGCCAGTATTTTTTATATTTTTCCTTGATTGATGTTAGTAATATGTACATAATAAAGTTTATTTTATTTAATTTGGAGGTAGTAAAAAAACATTAAAAATAAGGGAAGTTGTGGTAATATACATGTGACAATGTACAAGATTTTTGGGCTTCTTGTTTAATGCAATCATACATGCAAAAATATGGATCTAATTTCCATATGCATGAATGATAATAATGCAAGATAGATGAATAAATACAATGAATTGATCGGGAACAGAGCTATGTTTTCATTAATAAACTTATATGATCCCTTTGAGAGATCGTATTACTCATATGCCCTTGTATGCACATCAGCTCGTCAGTGTATAGACATTGATTAGATCATCAACCTATCAGTCTACCAAATGTACATACTCAAACATATAGTAACACATATGTCTCCGGTCAGAGGATGCATGCATATATCGTGATAGTATATGACATAGGACTTGGTTATCTCAATCTCGTTAAGTCAACTCTTTGACCTAACTTATCTAACACCTTTGAATCTCCATTCCTATGCAGAGGACCTACATCAAGAGGTCGGTTAGATATCAACCTATAGAGAAGAATTGCCGTCTTCCTCTCAGGCCAGAGATTCTCTCCTAACAATCACTCGATGGTGCTTGATGAGTCCTCAATCAACTATTTAGATATCATCCAAGCACCAACCTTCATGATTCCACATTTGAATCAACTAATGGTACATGACCCTAATTATACTAAGGGACCTATAATGCAAATTAGTTATTCTTCATTTCGGATCAGGGAATGATTTGCAATAATATTTATTGCATAATGGCTCGCCGTGGATTCGCATCTCCAACAACCAACACCCTTCTCCTCATTATGATTCACAATTTTCCCATCAACAACCTCTGCACTATCACTCCCAACGTCGTCAGCACGATGAACCATAGGCAACACCAGTGAGCCCCTCTCTCAACTGCTTGGCCCAATTAGTAAAACACTTAGCATAGATGAGCCAGAAGCTCGATGACTTTACTGCCACAAAAATGCCAATTCCAGCATAGACCGGGGCTAATCCAATTAATTTCAAGCATGAAGAACAAGTAATTTGTGATGTCTCATGAAATAAAGCAGAGTTAGGTATTTCAAATTTTATGTTGTCTCATGTAGCGACTCTCTGGAGCGACTGGACATTGCAACCATCTACCACACAAAAGAGAAAAAATAAAGCATCTTCTGATGAGTCATCGTCTGTATCAACCAGACCAATGATAGAGACGGGTAAAGAAGAAGATGGTGGAGGAGCAGCACCAATCCACCACCACTAAGAGCAAAAACTCCAAAAAATCAGCAAAATTGAGAATCCCCAAAAAGACAATTAGAGTCGCAACCAAGACGCATCATCCCAATAGGAACCAACACCAACATCAACTCCAGTGCCATCTGACGAAGCCCAAGCTCATGTAGATTCATTTTTCCTATTTTGAATGATCGCTCTTCTTCTAGACGATCATTTGTACAAAATGATGTAAATAAGAATAATGCATTTTCCTTTGTTATTAAGAAAATAAAGAAATATAATTAAGGGGACATATATACATACCATTTATACAGACTCATGGAGATTTATTTTCTTTGATTTCTGCAATAGTTTTTATTTGGATTTTTGCATGTTTTATTAAAACATAAATCAAAGAAAATAAATGAAAAAGAAATTAGTTAAAAAGTTTTGTTTTTGTACATAAACTAATAGGGCAAAATCAGTCAATATGTACAATATACAATGAGGTCCCAAAACTCTAGTTTCACATATGAACTCCGATTCTTTGAATTTGATGTAGCTTTGTAGATTATTAGATGTACATTAATTCAAGAAGTGAGTAGGGTTCATAGGAGATTGTATGAGGGAGATATTCACATCCACAACATTTTGTCTCAAAACTAGGGTTTGGGTGTTATTGGGTAAATATTCAAGCCAATATTTTTTTATATTTTTCCTTGATTGATGTTAGTAATATGTACATAATAAAGTTTATTTTATTTAATTTGGAGGTAGTAAAAAATCACTAAAAATAAGGGAGGTTGTGGTAATATACATGTGATAATGTACAAGATTTTTGGGCTTCTTGTTTAATGCAATTATGCATGCAAAAATATGGATCTTATTTCCATATGCATGAATGATAATAATGCAAGATAGATGAATAAATACAATGAATTGATCGGGAACAGAGCTATGTTTTCATCTTTTAGAGCGATGAATCACAGATTCATCAGTTATAAAGTGATTTTTAACGTCATTGTGCGCACATGCGAAAACCGTAGAATTTTAGATAAAATTTCTACAATTACAAGCCAACATATATTAAAATATGCACAAAGCAAGTAGAGGAGCAACCTACATGGACTCAGACAGAATACTCGAATTTTTATTCTATTTACAAAGGCATTTTTGATGTTATTGATCTAAATCAAAACTATTTTTATTTTTATTCGCAGGACCATTACAACACATTAAAACCTATGTAACTAGATTCTAGATATCATTGAAATCACTCGCGAGTTTTCATAGATTTTTTTGGACTTGTTGCTATTTTTGGTGAATTTTTGAATTGCCAAGGCCATGAATGTAACTTTTAGGAAACTTTAGGGGCTTGAATGTAAATAACATTTGAACTTTGAGTATAACTGTAGTTATTGTAAACCATATGGACAGAAATGAAAAATTTCCAGACCCAATTGTTTAAATGGGTGAATTGCATAAAACTAAATATAACTATAAAATCACAGAAAGGTCCTCTAAGGACCTACATGAATTTTTTTAAAAAAGGTATATAACCTGATTTTCACAGTGACTAAAATAATTGTAATTAGGTAAAATGCACAAAATAGATCATAGTTTTAACTAGTTCCAAAAAGGTCCAGCATACATAAAAAATTTTAAAAATTAGAAATTGCAAAGGGGTCCCCATGACCCCTTCTTCATTGAGACGACAATGGTTATAGTTGTGCTCGGCCACATTGGTGGAGCATAGTGGTAAGGTGGAGAGGAGGGAGTGGTGGCGGAGGTCGCAGCTGTGCGGTGGCAGCACATGGAGGAGGGAGAGGTGCGGTGGAGATGGAACTAGAGCCCGGGCTCCTAGATGCGTTCGATGGGTTCTTTGACTTCCGACCTCGAGATGGCTTCTTTCTTGTCCGACCTCTCCCCCTATTTGTAGCCAGAGTCGATAGAAGATAGGGAACGACTATTCGTGGCGATGAAGAGGGGGGGCTGCATCAGTTGTGCAATGAGGAGAAGGGGCGCATGGCACGTGCGATGCTTGACACATAGGAGGAAGAAGATGGGAGGGGGATGATGTCATGCTGACATCAACTCCCCATTTATTTCTTAGTTTTTTGAAACACTGATGTCAGCCGACGTCAACTATTTTGTCATGTAGTATTTTTTTTTATTTTTTTGCAAATAAAAATGGAGAGAATTGGAGAACCTCCTTGGGCTGCTTCTATTGCAGAACTGAAATATAAAAAATGTTAAAACTTTAATATGGTCGTGGGAGCCCATATTTAGTTACCAAGGCCAATTTTTATTTATTTTTTCTTTTTATAATGTATTTTGCAAGGACTGTTATGCATTTTTAAAAGTAATTCAGAATGCAATGAGCATGAAAATTATGGAATAAAAATTATGCATTAAATTAAGAAAATGCAACTGACTACAAATGATTTTTGCTCAATAAAAGATATAAAAATATGATAAATCACTGATTCATCAACCGTTAATTGAAAAACTACAAAAAGTAATTTTCTAATATCTTATTGTAAATATTTCAAGGAATAAACAATATAATTTTCATATTTTCGAGTCAATCTTCTTAATGAACCAATTTTGCAGAAATAACTTAATTCCCATGTACTTATTTATCTGTCTTCTTTTATTTATTTTATTCTCATTCAAAAATCTATATAAAAATTTATAAAATAAAAATAGACAAATATAAAACTAAAATATTAAAAAAAATACAAAATACAATTTTAAAACTATTCATTGCATTCTTGGGCACATATACTTGACATTTGCACATTTATTCTAAAACACATTAAAGCGGTTGAAGTCGTATCTCAAAACTCTATCGCTTCTTCGTGTTCAACCTTGAACTTCACCAAGTAAAAAAAACACCACACTAACACTTACATATTTTGTAGTATTTTTGACCGACTACTTTTTATCTGACTATGTTACGACTGTTATGCAACAACTTGACATATTTAATTCAACCAAATTAAAGAGAGATAAATTCAGTTTGTCAATGATCAATTAGTTAGTAAGTCGAGGAGCACCTTGAAGGATGTTATCGCAACTATTTAAGTTCTACAAATCTCATAGGAGTTTATTATCTTGGTACAAGAATTGCCCTAAGCAATTATACCTTACCCTTACCATCCTTAGGAGGCCATTTTTTGTAGAAAATAAAAGGCACTATTTGACTATGAATAAATGAAGGTATGCTTATATATTCAGAGTGGAGGTGTACAATGGAGATAATCAAGGATGGCACCAATAGATCCACATCAGATGTTAGTTCAGTTTTCTCCAATTTTATCGACAATAACAAATTCATGTATAGTATCTGCCATGATATCTTATCAAAATTTTGTATAGAGACTCATGTACCTTTCTCATTTGGAGAGGATGTGGAAAATACAATTGTCATCTCTTCCTAGGAGGCAGAATCCTTTCTGGAAGATGTTTTTCAAGTTGAAGTAGAATCCCTTAGATCAGATTATTGGGAGCCATCATGTGCATGTTGGAGTTATTTGGCTCAAGTCAGTCTGATTCTGAACAAGTAACCAAACCAAACGATGCAATTACATCAAATCTGGGTATTTTCAATGATCTGGCTTATGAACCTTATTTAAGATGGTTCTAGAGTTACCATCATTACTCTTCACCAACAACATAGCCTTGGAGTTTTTAGAGTGAGTAACCCATATTTTCCCATTCTTAAGCTTAATACACTACCTTCAAACCTTAAGTACACTTTCTACATGAGTGGATCAATAGTTTTCAATCATCATCCGTTCATGATCTCATGCTTGCTAAAGATTCTAGAGGAAATATGTGAGGCAACAGGTTGGAGTGTGTCTGATCCTTACTGGATCAGTCTAGTTTCGTTCTTACATTTATGCATATGGATGACAAGTATAAGCCATTTTCAGAGTTTCAAGAAAGGACAAACCCTTGTATAGGGGAATCAATCAAGCAGGGAATCAAGAAATGATATGCCATCAATTATATCCAACTTAGACCAGGTCAAGACACTCCACCTAATTCCGATGAAATCAAGGATGTGAACAAAGAGAAGCTTCTGACTAGGGTAAGGAGATCTTAACGCGATTGTGTCAATTATAGACATTCAAATTTAGATACGAAGATGGATCATTTTTCCTATCAGTTATCAACCAAATCTTCAAAAGATTAGTCAGGAAAAGACTTCTACTTCTAAGATAGTTATTTTTGCTACAATCAAGTAGTTATCACTCCTGAAAGGTCAAGAGAATTACCATTACTTGTTCGTTTGTATGTATGCTTTTATACAAATGCATTTTGAACTCGTTAATACCCTGACAATATTATAAAAATATACGCTTACCATCTTTGTGAAAATGTTAGTGATTTTCTGGAGGTCTTAATGATGACCTCTCAATCTATAGTGATTCATTCAACCCAATCTAGGCACCTGGATCGCGTACTTTAGATATGTTGCGAGGTCAATCTTATCACCTCGTGTCAGAAAAGTCGTTTCATGGAGACATAAAGAATCTTGCTAAGTCATGATGTCTCAGAGAAGAAAATAAGTTGACCTAACTAAGGTGGACATGGTCAAGAAATTCAAACCACCTACAAATTTGAAGAAGTTGTAGTCTTCTATGGGGCACGCCGATATTTACTGAAGTTTCATCAATGAATTATCAAAGATTGGCAAACCACTAATTGAACTCCTGGGCAAAGTCACCGAATTCCTTTAAGATTTCACATGTCTTGCACATTGTGCTCCTTGAATGAGATAGCTGTCTGTGTTTCTTTCCCGTAGCATCGTGATTGTTCTCTCTTGATCGAGTAAGATCTTGGGTACTTGTTGAGTTTGGGAAACATTTTCCTACAAGTACCGATAGCTCCATCCTAGTCTTCCTCGCATACAATGACATCTTTATCTATGCTAAAGTGTGCAATTTCGTATTATAAATGTATAGTATCCATCTTTAGTTGAATCCATTTTTATTGCATCCTTCGGCCAATCGATTATTGGACTTTAATCTTTCCGTGAACCATCGACAACCTAATCAGTCCCAACCGTTCTTTCCACTTTCCAGCCATCTTTCCGTGCATCATTCCAAACTCAAACATAAATATATAAATACATCTTGATATTTCCTCTCTCTCCCTCTCTCTCAGACAAATGCAGAATCCATCGGGGAACCATGCCTGCGCGTCGTGCAAGCACCAACGCAAACGGTGCGGCCCAGAGTGCCTGCTTGCTCCCTACTTCCCCGCCGAGACCATACCAGAGTTTCGGGCGGTCCAGAAGGTCTTCGGCGTTAGCAACGTCAGCAGGCTCCTCAGCTCCATCGACTCCCGCGACGGCCGCCGGGAAGCCGTGCGGTCCCTGGTCTGGGAAGCAGAATGGCGCTGCAAGGACCCTATCTCTGGCTGCTACGGCGAGTACATGCGGCTTCGCAGGGAGCTCGACGTGCTCCGCATGCATGTGTCTCGATGGAGCTCCCACGTCATCCTAAACAGAAACACTAACACAAGTATTATTGGAAAAAATATCACCGACGACAACGGGGGCAACGTGCCTCTGGTGATGTACGACGGGATTACGGACCCATTTGTAGCTACTGGTGGAAGGAGGTCGCGAAGGGAACAAACCGTGCATGAAGTCTACCCGCACATGTTGGATATGAAAGAAAGTGGAGGGAATGCGCGCTGCAGTGATGGGTTCGACTACAACATGCTTCTTGTTCCCGCGCAAGGTGATGACGACCCCAAACATCCATGGAGGCAGACATGTAATTCTATCCAACATTCTGCTTTCTTATTTTTACTCATGGAAGCACTAGCAAATTCCACCCAAGCACCTACTTTTACACATGCCCAGAAATTAACACATTGTGCTAGCGAAAATAAAAGATAAGTTCGGCCGAACCACACCTATGGAAAGACTTTCTTAAGGGACATTTGGTTTAGGAATAAGAATGAATAATGACGAGGAATAAGGAGAATAATGGTCTATTTCATGTTCAATTGGAAAGATAAAACAAGGAGAATAAGGTGGAATACGGGTAAGTAAGGTGGAATAAAGATAAGAATACATGTGAAATAAGGTGAAATAATGTGATATGGATGAAAATAATCGTACTCTTAAGAACAATACCGGACGAGGAATTGACCCCTTATTCCAGTGTTTATTCTTCAAACGGACATGGCCTAAGAGGGCTTCTTTCTAATTTTCCTTCAACAATGGATGAGCACATCCTTTTGTCAAAATTGAGCAATTCTTTTTCTTTTGTGAGCCCTTGATCTTTTGGTTCACTACCCTGATCACGAACGTAGAGTAATTAACATGTTATTTGATAGGGTATATATCAGATGTTTTATCGTGATAGAAATCTTAGTTTGTGGCAATGGAATTTTCTCGAAAACCATATACACGTCGCGACGTGAGAGTTTTGTTTAAAAGTATGGTCCATGTAGACTAAATTAATTTGATGTACGTGATATACATACCTTCGTCTGATGTAATATTATAAAACTATTTACAAATAAAAATCACATATAATGAAAAAAAGATAAAATATGACTATCTCAGAAACCATTTTAATGACGAGATGCGCCATTTAATTTTTTAATTACATCAAAAAATTTTAACTTGTAATCATTATAATGCTAGGTAAAATCTATTATTAAAAGAACGATAGTAGAAAAGTGATAATGATGTGTTCATTGCCATTACTTTGTCTATGGAAATTTTGTTGCACATAATATAGTGAATTTGTAGCTGAGACTTCTCTTGCATCACTGTAATAAAATGAATGTATAGTGATTTTTTTTAAAAAATATGTCATATCACATGTTAAATATATAATCGTGCTATTATTCATCACGATATTATTTTTATACTTAAACTTAGTGATCCATCACTATATTATTTAACTATACTTCGAATAGCAATGTTTATCTGTGGCCATTTTTTTTAAAATTTTAAGCAATCATTAGCTAAATTTTGAACTAAAATTTTAGCAATAATTAGTTGAAATTACAAAAACAATAGATATGAATTACTATATATGTTATCTCCAATGATATAACGATTTATACTCCTTGCTAAGGAGAATGGATCATCGAATCCCTGCCTCGTCATCGGGAGCTCTCACCCTATATCTCCTTCCCATCTCTCTCTCTCCCTAAAGAAGGAGTCGGCGATGACTTACCTCATTCTTTGAGTGGCATCATAGCATGAGCATGACTAAGCTCGCCTCCTCGCATCGTTGGGATGACGGTGCGTCACAACCCGAAGATGGGATCTCCATCGTCGATCATACCTGAAAAAGTACATGTCGTCTCCTCCTTCAATAAGTCTAGGAAACCCTAGCACTGGTGATGAACCGCAATTCGTCCCTTTAGTATCATGGTTTTAACACTTAATGTATCATTGCAGTCGGGCCGAATCGGGTCATCAAAGACCATCTAATTGATATGTCAATAAGAATCAGATGGTCGTTTTTTTTATATTTTACTTGGCAAGAAACCAAGGTCAAACTCAGGGATACGAGCCTCTCTCGTATTATCCAGATTTTTATCTATCTATTTAAGTGATGAGTTAAAGAACATAGGTCAAATTCATGCAACAAGTCAAGACACTACATTAAAGAAAAGAAGAAACATGCATTTTTTTATTTTATTTTTATCATGCGAAGAAATGCGATGCAATGCAACACGATTAAATATGCCCTAACTCAAAGTAAAGATGATGAGCAAACTTAACATGAGTCGATTTCAAGTTTAATTAAGGTGACAGATTTGATGAACAATTTAAACAAGGCCTAAGTTAAAGCTCTAAGAGACACATGGCGACTAAATTAATTCATCAAAACTACAGTGCCCAAAATGAGAAATGATTATGCCATTAAAAAGAACATCAAGCGAGCTTCGAAATGAAACTGAAATCAACTTAATCGGAGTTACGGTGCTCAGATAAGCAATAAAGAAGACAAGGGCATAAATGAAAGAAAACATGAAAAAAATTACAAACAAGTCCCTGAGAGGGACTAAATGTAATAAAAATAAAGTTGAGACCTTCCCTGTAAAATACCCACTCGCACAGGGGCATTTTTGAAATTTTAAAAACCCAAGAGGGTATCAATGCAAAATACCCACAACGCACGTGGACTACACGTGATCCAGGACCTGGTTGCAAAATTGAAGAAGATGATGGCCTCTGTGCAAATTACCCAGATGGCACGTGCTATGCACGCGCCATCCAGGCTCGGAAGAAGGCTCATGCTCGGCAGAGGATCGGCGTTGGTTCGACTAGGCTCGGACGGTTCGAAGCTCCATGCAGGCTCGGTGTAGGCTCGGGAGGTAGGCTTAGGCTCGATGCAGGTTCGGCATAGGATCGGAACTCCATGAAGGATTGACGTAGGCTCGGGAACTCCAGGCCTAATGGTTCGGCTCCCAAGGCTCGGAAAGGCTCTGGATCTAACATGTGTCCCATTGGATGTCCGTCAGATCTAACGGATCCAACGGTACCTGTGCAGATTGAAGTCGTTGACGTGTCCTCATATGGGCTGTCAGATGGTCACCGGGAAAAAACCATCTGACGACCACTGTATCTCATTCTTCAGATGCAAGAGGCGGCGGAAGTCGAGCTCCGGCGAAGCAGCTCAAACTCCGCCGCGGGTGCTCGAACACTGGGGACCTCCCCATAGCTCCATGGAAGTGTGTTGGGACGGCTGAGAGCTCATGGAAGGCATCGAGCCTCTTGGATCAGCCCATCGGAGCGCTGATGACGATGACGAGGTTGACGAATCCAGCTCCGATGGATCTCCGACCATTGCGAGATTCGGGGACCTGCATGGTTAGTAACGCATAGCCGAAGCAAAAGACGTGTCTGCGGGAATGGAATGGTAGCTCTGTGGACGAAGAAAATGGGAGCTCGGCGCTCCTCTACCGTGGATTACAGAGGAGGTGGGTCGGAAGCGATCTGAGGTCATGAAGGGAAGGAAACATGATCGGAAAACAACGCGAAGAAGGGGGTTATGAGTCGAAGCTCGGGCGGTGATCAACGGAAGTCGGAGGTGGGTATGATGAGCTGATTAATTAGGCGAAAAGTCAAGAAAATACAGAGGAAGGGTTTTCAGATTCTTACCTGAGCTATGGCGGTCAGAGGCTTGTGCGCGAGCTCCAAGGCGAGCTCTGGTCTTCGCTGAACCCCGGCAGCCACTCGGGGCAGCTCGAGCGGGCGCTAGGCATCGCGACGACGCCATGGATGGCGGCGGGTCTTACCGGGGAAGACAGGTCGTCTTCGCTCTATCCTCGCTCCTCTCCTTATCACAGGAAGGAGGAGGAGGGCTGGGCCTCCTCCCGCATAAAGGTGGACACCGGTCTAAGGTGGAGGGGAGGGCGTATTTGAAGGGGCGAGTCAGCGGTTCTGTGAAGTTGGATCATGGTTTGGCTGGAGATCATGGAGCATGTGAGAGGGGATCGAGATTAGTGGAGACATGCGTGAGGATCATGGATGAATGGGCTCGGTCGTGGGTAGGTTAGAGAGTGGAGAATATGGCCGGAGACGCGGGGAAAATGGAAGGGGCAAGCGCGTGCGCGAGATGGAGAACGTGGGCTCGAGGGAGGCTGGAGGTTGACGATGAGTTCCCAACCGTTGGATCTTATGATCCAACGGTTCGGATTGAGGCATCTAAGAGCGATAGAGATGTGATCGAGGTTGTTCGATCAGACGACACACGAAGTGCCACGTGGTGTGATGAGATCACGACACGTGTCGATGGATCAGATGCGAAGTTAGTTCTGATCGAAGGGTTCAGATGAGAGCGCTAGCGAGTGGCTCTGATCAAGCATGGATCCAATCGGATGGTGATGAGGCAGGCCACATGTCGTACAGATGAAACGATACTTTAGGAACGGCTTGGATGTGATCCAGACTTGATCTAATGGCTGAGGCACGAGGTTGGAAGAAGCGGTTGTGATGGAAAGGCGAGGATGCGATCGAATGGCTCTCAATGCGCTACGTGGCAGGCTATGCGCGAGGCGCTAGCGAACGGTGGAGATGAAATCAGGGGTTAATCGGGCGGTGGCTGTATTCAGGCGGTATGGCGCGATTAAAGCCATTGGATCAGGAGAAGATCCAATGGTTTGGAAGCAAAGGCAGCTAAGTGAATAAGGTCGGGCCACGTGGCTCAACCAGAAAGGGCCACGTGGCCCAATCCGATTATTGCAACAGAAATTTTGATTTTTGAGGAGGTAAATGGCCGAATTTGAGAAAACTCAAAACATGAAAGTTGTAGATATCGATGAGATCTACAAGTTTCATGTTGACCAAAAATGGAAACGAGGTCAATTGGAGATAGAAAATATTTTTGAGGATATTTTTAAGGCTAAAAATACCACGGATTTTAATTTTGACATTTTTTTACGATTTTTAATTTATTCAAGACTGATAATTACAGGACATTATCTGGTTTTTATTGACACGAATTTAAGCAAGGGGTTAATAATGAAAAATTAAGATGATGAAATTGGGTTTCATCACCCCCATACTTAAACTATGCTCGTCCTTGAGCATCAAAGAGAATGAACAAGCTGGATTAACCCCCTTGTGCAAGTGAGTACATGATCCAATCTGTTCAAGTCTACTCAACTTTAGAGGTCCAAAATTCTATAGCTCAACCCAACCTTAATCAAGAGGTACCCAATTCCTCTAATTTTCCAGACTCTCTCTGATGTACATATACATTAAGGATATGACATTTAGTGTTGATTGCGATCATGAGAGTAGAGTCAAAACTTCACGCAAAGTTTTGGTCCAAGAAATTCTCCTAAGGACCTAATTCTCAACACTAGGGAATAAATCAAATCTTGCATCCAGTCCACCGTCTCTTTAGTTGTCAGACTTAAAAAATGTAGATGGAAGGCCGGTAATGGAGGGCATGGGATTGTGTCATTTCTTCTCTCCCTCTTATTGGAACAAGGATTCTCTCTAGTGCCTTTTTACGCAACACATTTTTTTGGTGTTGATCAGTGCGTCCGTCAAGAGAAGTTGGAGCCGTCTGCACTTGTTTTCCTGGGAATACACCGGGGTGTGTCTTTTTTGAGTACCTATCATACCTTTGACACCCAGACTTGTAGCATTTACGATGTAGAGCCCTTTTTTGGTGCAAGCCCAACTCCTAGTCCTAATAGCGGTGGTCCAAGTGGACACTTTGAAAAGTTTGGGAGCACTCGCCTTTGGTGGAAGCTCTTTGATATGTAACTTTGTGGAATGAGAGATTTTCTTTGATATTTCATTTATTTGTAGTATTTTGGCTAGCTCCACTGCTTTTACCAAGAATTGGCGCACACTGATCAACATTTTTTTCTTTATTGCACACCCTGGCACTTAGGTTAATGTCAAGAGATTAGTATAAGAACCAAGTTCTCATACTGGCTAATATTTGCTAACACTCAGGTTTCATGAAGCCTCAAAGATTTTATCCCATCCTCGAGCATCATTAGATCAAGTCCAAACTCGAATCCCCCATCCCAATCCCTCAAGTGAGAAGTCAACTCATCTCATCGAAACCGCAGTCGTGCATGTGATGTGCTGATCATATTCTTATTGTCTGAGACTAAGCATGAAATATAGCATGCAAATCTAGAAAACTAGGGGAATGTGGATGATCAAGTCTAAGATCCTGATGGCTAAGGCATTCAACCTAAAATCTCAAGACTTCACAAATCAAGCTTCCTTGAACATTTCAGATCCTGGGTAGAAGTGTGAAAGTAGAGGATTAATCCAACTTCTTTTAAAAAAAAACAATATTTTTTGAAACTTCAAGGGATATTAGGACTGCCTAAACTCAATTAAGTAGATGCATTTGCATTCAGCCAGTATGGATGTAAGTACAGGCCGGAGCCCGTTGCTTGAGGATGGGAGCTTACACGATGTCCTCTAAACCATCCAATCAACTAAGGGCGAACCCTCACTGAACGCGGCTACTTAATTGGGCTTAGTAGACACTAATAACTTCTAAAGGGATTTTTGGATTTTTCTCAATTTTTATGGATTTTAATAGAAGGTTAGAACACTGGTTAGACTCAACTTTCCTTGAAAAGAGAAGCTTTCAAAACCATGTCACCACATAAATAAAAATTTTCAAAACATTTTTCAAAACAAGAAAAACTCGTTTTTCAAATCATTTTCGAAAATAATTTTTATAAAAATAGTGTAATATAATATAGAAAAGTCGTGAAAACATTTGAGTCCACTTAGTCCAAAGAATTTTACTTTAGCCAAAAAGTTTTAAATTTTTCTAATTTTTCAGATTATAGCTAAAGTAAGTATACTGTATATACGGTATACCCCCCTATACTTAAACTTTGCTATGTCCTCATAGCAATAGATGATACAAGTCCATAGGTTCATTTAAATATAGAGAAATATACGGGAGCTAAGAGGGGTTCCCCCTATACTTAGGTTAGAAACAACCTAAATATAAAGGCAAGGAAAGATGAGTGGAGAAATCACAGGGACTCGGGTCCCCCTATACTTAGGCTGAGATTAGCCTAAGTATAAAGATGAGATTTGATGTTGGGAGAGACCAAGGTGAACGAAGACGGAGAATGGATGTACAGATGAGTGGATGAATCTACGGAGATGAATGGAGTGTTTAAGGCTCAAGGGAGGGTGTCGGAGCAAACATGGCTCAATCAATCATGCAAAACCCTTTAATTCACCAACTCACACATGAAACCAACCAAGGTTGGTTTATTATCTTGTCCATTTTATTGGTGACTAAAACATTTTACGCAGGAAAAATGTCAAGTGAAAATCAATGCGTAAACGAGGGTGTTGCTCTCCCAAAACCAAAATTTTACTCCATTTTAGGCTGACTTGCAATTAACAGTCCTAGTTTTTATTTAAGGTTATCATTGAATTAAAGTGAGCACAAAATCAAGCAATCACCGTATACCGTTCATTCCCATTTTCCATTAATTCTAGGTTATCAAGCTAGGAGAGGAAACCGAGAAAAACCACGTATTCGATAAAAAACCACGATCTTTGCTAAGCGAGAAATCATGCAGTGACTTGGCGAAAATCCATGAAAAACTTGGATTGTTTTAAAACCAAAAACATGTATACAAGTCGATCAAAAAGCCGTACCAAACGTGCTTTTATTAGCGGTGAAGAATTTCTTTTAAATTTTGCTAAGTGAGGCGATGCTACGTGCGTCTTTATTTATAGTGTTTCCTACCTACGAGCAAGCACGTAAAAAATAGAAAATAAAATATGCTCAAAGAGCCGCGTGCGTGTTCCTAGGTCGACATTCAAGTGGGGACGATCCCCACACAACCACATTCGTTCGATTACACTCGCGAGTCTTCGATCGAAGACCGCTGTAAAAGACAAATATTATGTGTATATGAACAGAAATAAAAATGCACGACATCTTTTTTTCTTTTCTATTTGCTCCAAGCATGCTCATGCGGCTCCTCGCAACGAAAAAACACAAGCTCCTTGCCTCCTTGATTGATCAAGGGCCCTGCCACATAAACAAGGGTTAGAGATCAAATAAAAAAGGAAAAATTTTATGATGCAAAATAGATGAACAATTTGACCTATAAAAAAAGAAGCACTTAATTAAATAAACAAAATTCCAAATAATACAAAAAATGAGCCGTGTCTCCGGCAATGACGCCATTTGATGAACCGCAATTCGTCCCTTTAGTATCATGGTTTTGACTTAATGTATCATTGTAGTCGGGCCGAATTGGGTCATCAAAGACCATCTAATTGATATGTCAATAAGAATTAGATGATCGTTTTTTTATATTTTACTTGGCAAGAAACCAAGGTCGAACTCAGGGACACGAGCCTCTCTCGTATTATCCAGATTTTTATCTATCTATTTAAGTGACGAGTTAAAGAATATAGGTCAAATTCATGCAACAAGTCAAGACACTGCATTAAAGAAAAGAAAAAACATGCATTTTTTTATTTTATTTTTATCATGCGAATGCGATGCAATGCAACATGATTAAATATGCCCTAACTCAAAGTAAAGATGATGAGCAAACTTAACATGAGTCAATTTCAAGTTTAATTATGGTGACAGATTTGATGAACAATTTAAACAAGGCCTAAGTTAAAGCTCTAAGAGACACATGGTGACTAAACTAATTCATCAAAATTACAGTGCCCAAAATGAGAAATGATTATGCCATTAAAAAGAACATCAAGCGAGCTTCGAAACGAAACTGAAATCAACTTAATCGGAGTTACGGTGCTCAAGATAAGCAATAAAGAAGACAAGGGAATAAATGAAAGAAAATATGAAAAAATTACAAACAGGTCCCTGGGAGGGACTAAAATGTAATAAAAATAAAGTTGAGACCTTCCCTGTAAAATACCTACTCGCACATGGGCATTTTTGCAATTTTGAAAACCCGAGAGGGTATCAATGCAAAATGCCCACACCACACGTGGATTGCACGTGATCCAGGACCTGGTTGCAAAATTGAAGAAGATTGTGGCCTCTGTGCAAATTACCCAGATGGCACGTGCTATGCACGCGCCATCCAGGCTCAGAAGAAGGCTCAGGCTCGGCAGAGGGTCGGTGTTGGTTCGGCTAGGCTCGGACGGTTCGAAGCTCCATGCAGGCTTGGTGTAGGCTCAAGAGGTAGGCTCAGGCTCGATGCAGGTTCGACATAGGCTCGGAACTCCATGAAGGATCGACGTAGGCTCGGGAACTCCGGGCCTGATGGTTCGGCTCCCAAGGCTCGGAAAGGCTATGGATCTGACACGTGTCCCAATGGATGTCCGTCGGATCTACAGATCCGACGGTACCTGTGCTGATTGAAGTCATTGACGTGTCCTCATCTGGGCTGTCAGATGGTCACCGGGATAAGACCATCTGACGGCCATTGTATCTCCTTCTTCAGACGCAAGAGGCGGAGGAAGTCGAGCTCCAGCGAAGCAGCTCAAACTCCGCCGTGGGTGCTCGAACACTGGGGACCTCCCCGGAGCTCCATGAAAGTGTGTCGGGACGGCTGAGCGCTCAGGGAAGGCATCGAGCCTCTTGGATCAGCATCGGAGTGCTGATGACGATGACGAGGTTGATGAATCCAGCTCCGATGGATCTCTGACCATTGCCAGATTCGGGGACCTGCATGGTTAGTAACGCATAGCCGAAGCAAAAGACGTGTCTGCGGGAATGGAATGGTAGCTCTGTGGACGAAGAAGGCGGGATCTCGGTGCTCCTCCGTCGTGGATTGCGGAGGAGGTGGGTCGGAAGCGATCTGAGGTCATGAAGGGAAGGAAACATGATCGGAAAATAGCATGAAGAAGGGGGTTATGAGTCGAAGCTCGGGCGGTGATCAACGGAAGTCGGAGGTGGGTATGATGAGCTGATTAATTAGGCGAAAAGTCAAGAAAATACAGAGGAAGGGTTTTTAGATTCTTACCTGAGCTATGGAGTCGGAGGCTTGTGTGCGAGCTCCAAGGCGAGCTCTGGTCTTCGTTGAACCCCGTCAGCCACTCGGGGCAGCTCGAGCGGGCGCTAGGCACCGCGACGACGCCATGGATGGCGGCGGGTCTCACCGGGGAAGATAGGTCATCTTCGCTCTATCCTCGCTCCTCCCCTTGTCACAGGGAGGAGGAGGAGGGCTGGGCCTCCTCCCGCGTAAAGGTGGACACCGGTCTAAGGCGGAGGGGAGGGCGTATTTGAAGGGGCGAGTCAGCGGTTCTGTGAAGTTGGATCGTGGTTTGGCTGGAGATCGTGGAGCAGATGAGAGGGGATCGAGATTAGTGGAGACATGCGTGAGGATCATGGATGAATGGGCTCGGTCGTGGGGAGGTTAGAGAGTGGAGAAGATGGCCGGAGATGCGGGGAAAAACAGAAGGGGCAAGCGCGTGCGCGAGATGGAGAACGTGGGCTCGAGGGAGGCTAGAGGTTGACGATGAGTTCCCAACCGTTGGATCTTGTGATCCAACGATCCGGGTCGAGGCGCCTAGGAACGGTAGAGATGCGATCGAAGTTGCTCGACCAAATGGTGCACGAAGCGCCACATGGCATGATGAGATCACAGTACGGGTGGACGGATCAGATGCGAAGGTAGTTCTGATCGAAGGGTTCAGATGAGAGCGCTAGCGAGTGACTCTGATCAAGCATGGATCCGATCGGATGGTGATGAGGCAGGCCACATGTCGTACGGATGAAGCGGCACTTTAGGGACGGCTTGGATGTGATCCAGACTTGATCTAATGGCTGAGGCGTGAGGTTGGAAGAAGTGACTTCGATGGAAAGGCGAGGATGCGATCGAATGGCTCTCAATGCGCCACGTGGCAGGCTATGCGCGAGGCGCTAGCGAACGGTGGAGATGAAATCAGGGGTTAATCGGGCGATGGTTGTATTCAGGTAGTGTGGCACGATTAAAGCTGTTGGATCAGGAGAAGATCCAACGGTTTGGAAGCAAAGACGGCTAAGTGAGTAAGGTCGGGCCACGTGGCTCAACCAGAAAGGCCCACGTGGCCTAATCAGATTATTGCAAGAGAAATTTTGATTTTTGAGAGGGTAAATGACCGAATTTGAGAAAACTCAAAACATGAAAGTTGTAGATCTCGATAAGATCTACAAGTTTCATGTTGACAAAAAATGGAAATGAAGTCAACTGCAGATAGAAAATATTTTTGAGGGTATTTTTAAGGCTAAAAATACCACGGATTTTAATTTTGACATTTTTTTTGCGATTTTTAATTTATTCAAGACTCTGATAACTACAGGACATTATCTGGTTTTTATTGACACTAATTTAAGCAAGGGGGTTAATAATGGAAAATTAAGATGATGAAATTGGGTTTCATCAACTGGTTTAAGCAAAGATCCACTATGACAAGTAAGACAATTGCCACTGAGGTGGGAAAATTGAGTACCTTGACAATACTTATAAAATGTTGTGGGGTAGAATGATTTACTTTGGCATGCTACATGAAAGCATATGCTCCATAATAGACAGACCAGTCCCTACCTTATCCGAGAATCTAACCATGGAGGAAATCAAGACTCGCGAACAGTGGGAGAAAACATGTAATAGGGGTAGGAGCTTTATCCTGATCCATATGGAATTGAACCTAATTCGGGCCTTTGAGACATGCAAATCAGCGTAGGAGCTCTGCACTTCGATTAAGGAGAAATATCACTCCAAGTCTGAAGGGGGCCTATGACTTCTTCTACATAAGTACAACTCGTGTATAATGAAGGAATCTGAAAGCGTCCTCGAGCACGTGAACAAGATGATTGTGATGGTCAATGACTTAGTAGCTGTTGAATGCACGACCCCAGAAAGGATGCAGATAGCAACCGTTCTAGGAAGTCTTCCACTATCATTCAACGTGGTTGCCACATCTCTAAAGATCAACGACAACATCAAGAGTATGATGGACCTACTTGCATGGTTGGAAATTGAGCAAGACCCCTCAAAGAAAAGATCAAAAGTCGAGATTTTTGAGGTTGAGGAGGAGGAAGAAGAAGCAAATGTGGTGCATACAAAGAAAAGACTAGGACCCTTCAAGGCAAATTTCAAGAAAAAAAGTGAGAAATACTCATGTGGTTCATGCTACAGCGGTAAATATGGCCATTTCAAGGTCAATTGCCCTAACAAACAGAAGTCAGGAACTTCTAAAATACCTGAAAATAAAGATAAGAAGAAAATTGTATTCGTGGCTATCGTAGAGTGCAACTCTGCGATCACATACTGTGACGGGTGGCAGATTGACTCCAGTGCAAACCATCACATTGTCAAGACAAAGGAAGGGCTTGTGGACTTCAAGGAGCAAAAGAAAGGAGAACAAAGATCTTTATGAGGAACAACACCTACTTGAATGTTGAAGGTGTTTGGACATACATGCTTGACCTGGGTGATAGCATAATGGTACTTCAGAATGTACTACATGCTCCAAGAATACACCGAAACCTCGTATCTGTTCCAGTTCTTCTCAAGAAAGACTTTGAAGTTCAGTTTTATAATAAGCGTCTATCCATATGAAATAATAAGAAGGTCTATCTATGGGAAAGTTTGTATCCGAACATGACATGTTTTGCCTTCCTGTAATAAGTTATAATGAATAAATGTATGCAACTTCTTAGTACTCTCTGTGTTATTTATCAGATTACGATTTATGGAACCTGAGATTGGGTCATCCAGAAAATTTTAAAATGATTCAAATTGATAAAATCTGTCTTTCTGCCTAAGATTACAGGTGCAAGGACATTGCTTTGTAAACATTGTTTGATCGGTAAAATGACGAGAAAGCCTTTCTTGATAGAAATTCGGTCAAAGGAATTATTAGGCTTGATCCATAAATATATGTGTAGACCATTGAGTGTCAGTACACATGGAAACAAGGGATACTTTATAACATTCATTGATGACTACTCTAAGTTATGTTATGCCTATATCTTAGGAAGAAAGGCAGAAGTCTTAGAAACATTTAAGAGATACAAGACAGAAGTAGAGACCAAATGGGAAAACCAATTAAGACCCTTAGGACTGATAGAGGTGGAGAATATACCGCAAAGGAGTTTGAGGAGTACTACATTCAAGCAGTCATTTGTTGGCAAACTACAATGCCCTATACACCACAAAAAAATTGTGTACCTGAAAGAAAGAATAGAACACTGATGAATGAAACTAGATGTATGTTGTCACACTCAGGTCTCTCAAAGAAAAGTGTAGGGAGAAGAAGGGGTGACCGCTAATTATATGTAGAATTGGATTCCCACCAAGTCCATAAAATCAACAGCATATGAAATTTGAAATGGTAGAAAACTCGAGTTGGGCCATCTTCGGAAATGAGGATGTGTTGCACATGTCTTGATACTGAGCCAGCTTAGAGACGAGCTAGACTTCAAGTTAAATTGTAAATTTATTGGATATAGTGAATATTCTAAAGGATATAGGTTCTTCCATGAAATTAAAGGTCCGATTGAAAGTCGTGATGCAACTTTCCTTGAAATTCATCAAAAAAAGGAGCATGAAGTAGAGGAATCATATCCTTTGATTGTCCTACAGGACAATGAAGATGACTTGGAGATAATACAGAAACTAGTAGATGATATTGATCATCCATATATAAAGAATGAATCTATAGTTAATGATGATCCTTTAGAGGAAGTGTGTGAACCCAAACAACCCATGTGTATAATTGACTATAAGAGACCCAGAACACGATCCACATAGATGGAAGATTATCATTTCTATGGATGCGAGGTGTCGTGTTATACCGTATATGAGGATGTAGCGGATTGTACAGATCCCATATCTTTTACTGAAGCAATGGCTTTGAACGAGTCAGAATCATGTACGACCTTCATGAAGGATGAGTTAGACTCAATTGAGCAAAACAATGTATGGGAGTTATGTGATTTGCCAGAAGGTAGGAAATCCATAGGATGTAAGTGGGTATTCAAGAAAAAATAATGAGTTGACGACGTTGTTGATAAATACAAAGTAAGATTAGTTGTTAAGGGTTATACTCAGCAAGCTGGGATAGACTTCCAGGAAATCTACTCTCCGGTTGCTAAGTTCACATCGATTTGGATGATCTTAGTTATAATCGCATATATAGATTTGAAATTATTTTAAATAGATGTGAAGACGACCCTCTTTAATGGAAAATTAAGAGAAGATATTTATATGCAACAATCCGACGGTTTTCAGGTTGAAGGTCAGTAGGAAATGATTTATAAGATAAGAAATTTATTATATCGCTTGAAACAGTCTTTACTGCAATGGTATCTCAAGTTTCATGAGAAAATTATCTAATTTGGATTTGTTGTAAATAAATTGGATAATTATGTATATGTCAAGAAGAGCGGGAGGAAGTTTCCTATCATGTTATTATATGTGGATGACATTCTACTTGCAAGTAATGACATAGGAATGCTAAATGATATTAAAGAGAAATTGAGCAATGAATTTAAGATGAAGGACATGGGCGAAGCATTCTATGTTTTAGGAATTCAAGCTACAAGAGTTAGAGATTTAAGGACATTGAGTTCAAGTCAAGAAAAATATCCGCACACTGTATTAAAGAGATTTGGAATACAGAACAACACTCCATCTCCTACATCGATTGTGCTTGGAAAGAGACTCAATAAGAGTCAATGTCCTGGGAAGGGACAGAAACCTTTAGAAGTTCCATATGCATAAACGGTGGGAAGTCTGATATATGTAGTGATGTGCACTCGACCTGACTTGGCTTATCCAGTTAGCCTAGTTAGTAAATATCAAAGTAATCTCGGACCAGCACATTGAGAAGCTGTAAAGATGATTCTTCGATATCTGAAAGGGACTGTGCATCTGAAACTGATATATCAAGCTGAATCACTTGAAATGGTAGGATACTCCGATGCAAATATCGAAGGGGATGTGGATGATAAAAAATCTACACCGGGTTACCTTTTCATGTGTTGGTGCTTCAACTGTTTCTTAGGGTAGCAAGAAACACAGATGTGTATCTAGAGATACACATGAGGTAGAATACATTGCATGTTGCATGCCCACCACTCATGCGATTTGGACTAAACGCTTTTTGGAAAACTTGAGCTTGGAATTGGTCAAAGGATCAATTGAAATATATTGTGATAATCAAGCTGCTATAAACTTGATCAATACTAGGGCTAATAGTTCTAAAGGAAAGTACATTAAAATCCAATAGCATTATGTACAAGATATAGTGGCAAAACGAGAAATCACAGTAACCTATATACTGACAAGTAATATGTTAGCTGATTTCTATCCAAGGAAATAGTGGCTAATACATACATTAAACATGTTAGTTTAATATGACTCAGAAATGTACGAGTCAAGGAAGATGTTTTCATGAATAATGAACCTAATCGCAAATATAACTATGCATTACACGAATAGTGGGAGTGTAAAGTTTGACCATTGCAGTCAAGCGGGAGATGTAGAATGGCCTCTGACCGAGTGATCAAGAATTGTCGTTGGTCATTACAGAGGCCAGCGGTTGCGACAAGGTCGGGTATTGGGGAAGACCGCAACCATCAGGCATGGGGGAAGAGGGTAGACTAAGCGAGGGCTTCATGCTTATATATTGACCTCCATGAGGAGGAGAACATATCATCAGATCCCAGCCTCGCCGTCGAGAGCCCTCACCCTATATCTCCTTCTCATCTCTCTCTCCCCCTAAAGAAGGAGTCGACGACGACTTACCTCATTTTTTTTGAGTATATAGAGTAATTAACATGTTATTTGGTAGAGTAAATATCAGACATTTTATCGCAATAGAAATCTTAGCTTGTGGAAGTGGAATTTTCCCATAAACCATACCAACGTCGCGGTGAGAGAGTTTTGTTTAAAAGTATGTCCATGTAGACTAAATAATTTGATATATGTGATATACATACCTTCATCTGATGTAATATTATAAAATTACTTACAAATAAAAATCACATATAATGGAAAAAAGATAAAATATGACTATCTCAAAAAATGATTTTAGTGACGAGACGCGTCATTTAATTTTTATATTATAGCATAAAATTTTAACTTGTAATCATTAAAATGCCAATTAAAATCCGTTGTTAAATGAACGATAGTAGAAAAGTGATAATGATGTGTTCATTGCTATACTTTGGCTATGGCAAATTTATTGCACATAATGTAGTGAATTTGTAGCTAAGACTTCTCTTCCATCACTGTAATAAAATGAATGTATAGTGAATTTCTTAAAAATATGTCGTATCATCGGTTAAATATACAATCATGTTATTATTCGTCGCGATATTATTTTTATACTTAAACTTAACGACCAATCACTATAGTTTGAATAGCAACGTTTTCAGTGATCATATTTTTAAAAATTTTAAGCAATCATTAGCTAAATTTTGAACTAAAATTTTAGCAATAATTAGTTGAAATTCCAAAAAATACAATAGATATGCATTATTATATATGCCGTTGCTAATGATATAATGATTTATACTTTATCATGGTAATTTCAAGAATAAAAATTAATTTTGTAATGAATAATATTATCATTATATATATTTAATCATGGACTATATAGTATTGGATTTTAAAAAATGTCACTATACCTATTTTGTTGTAGTGCATGATCTTAAAAATCGGATCGGATTGATTAGGTTGGTTGAATCGGTTGAAGCGAGAAATGGCCAACTATAATAAATCTTAGTTATAGTGACGTTTAAATAACAACGATCAACTAAGTTCGTCGTTATATTTGCAAACTCATTAACATAATGACACTTGTATCTATTCGTCACTATTTATTTTAGAAATAGTGACTATTATTTGCATCTGTCGTCATTTTGTCATAGCAACGAATAAATCTTTGGTAAAATTGCATGTATTTTTCTCCATTAAATATGTAAATGATATGCTAAAAGCAATAACTTACACAAAAAGTAATAAAATGTCTATACTAACTAATATTTTTTCTATATTAAAAAGCCAAATCCTAACACAACAACAAAATCAAGAGACACAATTTTAGGATGGACTCTATGCCATCGCCTAAGGGTGCGTTTGGTTCGGGAATACACATGAATAAGGGTGAGGAATAAGTTAGAATAAGGTACTATTCCTGTTCAGCTCGAAGGATATGAATTAGGTGGAATATTATAAAATAAATATAAATATGGTGGAATAAGGATAAGAATAAGGGTGGAATAAGATGGAATAAAGGTAGAAGGAGATGTACAAGGAAGAATAATCGTACGCGGAAAGAGAAGGGAGGAGAGGAGAATAACACTCTTATTCTTGAGGATATCATCGAATGACCTTAGGGGCCTGTTTAGCAACTGTGTTGGATTGGATTGGAGTAACCTCTTGTGAATAGCAGTTGTTCAATAGTTAAAAAGGTTAGAGATAGTTTGAATGATAAATATGATATGATGTGACATTGATTATATGTTATATTTACTTTTTTTAATAATTATAATACATTTTTATCTCAATCTTTTTATTTAAAAGTAATTAAAAACATTATAACAAATAAATTATACGATTTATACAACTAATTCCAACCGAGTAACTTTGCATCCAAAAAGGCCCTTAAATTCGTATAACAAACCTAATCCCGCCAACACCTTTTCATCAAACCCTATTTTCTCCTGGAAATCAATCCCCTTTGCGGCAGTTGCTCTCTCTTGTAACGTCCCGGGCTTAAGTCCCCGATCCGTTATTGAGGAAAACTGGCCCTGACAACTTCTTGGGTTCGAGCCCAGTTGGATCCGTTGACAACCACCCAAATACTTAAGCCCAAGTCGTCAAGTAGTGACCCCGCCGCTTATAACCCACTCTCACATTTTGTAACACCCATACCCCCAAACATAGTCCCGCATCTAAAACTCACAAAGTGTGAGAGTGAGTTATAAGTGGTGAGGATTACTACTTGACAACTTGGGCTTAAGCATTTTGGGTAGTTATCAATGGATCAATTTGGGTTCGAATCCAACAAGTTGCCAGGGCCAGTTTTCCTCGATAACGGATTGGAGAGCTAAGTCCGGGACATTACAAATGGTATCAGAGCCAATTTTCCCTCTGATAGTGGAAAAGGCTATCCAAGAGGTGGAACCACCCCTACAAAGAGATAGGAGGAAATGGCTACCCGGAGCGTGCAGCCGCCACTGTCACTGGGAATAAGTGATGGACCATGTCGCAACAAGGACGTTGCGAATATAAGTGGGGGAGGCTGTAACACCCATACCCCCAAACATAGTCCGGGACGTTACATCCAACAAGTTGCCAGGGCAAGTTTTCCTCGATAACGGACCGAAGACCTAAGTCCGGGACGTTACATCTCCCTTCCTACTATTATATATCCCCATTGCATTCCATCGTCTCCATTTCCACACCATTTCCTCCCCCTCTTTCTTTTACCTACAATGAGATGCAGCGATGATCGTCTTAGACTTTGATGCAGTAGCGATCTCGTAGATCTCCATCGGAGTGCGACGTGGCACCAATCCTACTCCGGCGCGCGGCACAGCGGTGTCCCTTCGGCGGTCCTACCATCCCCTGTGATTTCGGAGAAAGACCTAATCCTTCCCATCTTTCATATCACTTTCGAGTTCGCATTGAATAATGCCGGCCATCATCGATGTCATTGTTGTGAGTAGCAGAAACAAACAATTACATCAAATTTTTATACTTGCAAAATGCACCCGGATAACGTCTGGGACTCTCATTGCGTGAAATTGAGATATTATATTTAATTAATTTCAAAAGGAACCTCTAGGTTCGTTTTGGACAAAAAGTCCCAATATATGGATTGAGATTTCAGACATATTTGAGATTATTGTCCAGGTATTAGGAAATCGTGGACATAATACTAGCTTCAGTGGCATCCCTGACATTTCATGGGCCCTAGGCAAAAGAAAAAAAAAGAGGGGGCCCTTACAATTTTTTTTACTAAGAGCAAATTGTCCCTAGTGTGTTTATAAAATGAAAGATTCTATTTTGGAGAACAATCGATCCTTATATAATCTCATTAAATGTTTAGTTTTAATATTGAGTTGTTCACGGAAAATTCAAAATATATAAAGACCCATTTTTCCGTCAGTTGTTTCAGTGAAAAATAGATTTTATAAGAGTCCACACAGATAGATGTTATTTTATTCATAAACTAAAACCATATCACATATAATGTTGGGCCCCTAAAGCTAATGAGCCCTGGGCAATTGCTCTTCAAAACTATGCCCAGGGCCGGCCCTGACTGGCTTTATGCATGCATGCATATTAAAGATGGTTTATCTGATAGACACCTTTGACACATTTTTATCAATTTTGAGATTAAGCTCATAGGAGAAACTGAACTCATTACACAGTCAGTCTATACGAAGGTTTTTACCTAATCAAAATTTGTATATTTTTTAAGTTATGTTGTTGGTCTTTTATGTAGATATGTTGTAGTCATGTGATGGGTTAAAAACGGAGAAGAATGCACTGACATAACACATGTTAACAGATGATTTTGTTTTGACATTGACATGTCCCACTCATCTGATGCAATTCGACAACTTCTTAAATCATTGACTAACGTATACATATACAAATATGATGGATCGGGCTAGCCAACTAAATGCATGAATGCACTAATATGCTAACGTATTGTTATTAGCTAAAGTAAAGCAATCAGATCAGTGCTAGGGACAATTGCTAATATTCATGGGGGCTAACTAGGGACATCAAGACAAATATGTGAACCACAATCAAGAATAAATCAACCATTCATCAAACAAATGGCTTCCAGTAAAAATTAATTTGAGTGGTACCTAAGGGAAAATAAATGGTCAGCTCCAATAAACAAATCAAATGAATCGGTGAAAAATAAATATTCAAGGTTCATGATTCTAGAACATGCTGAAAATTGATTTTTAAAATGCATATTTTTATTCATAACATGATGATAGCATACTGGAACTCTTACACAAGCACCCAAACAAAGATGAATCTAACTGGATGGAACTATCAAACCAAAGATCTAAAACAAGGAGTGAGGGAGGAGGACAGAGAGGGATGTCTGCTGTTGGGGAGGGAGTGAGGAGCTAGGAACGAGAGTTGGAGAATGTAGAGGGGCTGCTGGAATTGCTGATGAGAAAGAAGAAAAATGGGATGGGGAGTTGGGAGAGGGAGCTGGGAGGGATACAAGAAATCTAGGAGTGAGAGAGCTGAGAGGGTTGTCGGACTGCTGGAGATTAGAGGAGCGGAAATATAGAAGAAGAGGATAGAGCTGGAGGGTTGTAGGAAGACTGAGGAGGAGAGGAGACAAAAATTGGGAGAGGGGAGGGCTGAGGGAAGACCAGAAGAGGGAGGGTTTGCTGGAGAAGGGGAGGGCTGGGGGAAGAGGGAGAGAGGAGAGGAGGAGAAAAGTGATATGTCTGTAATGGGTTTTCTTTGGGTTCTTCTGCTTTACCATATCTTGCTGCCCTTTTCCCTTCTTTATACAAATACCTACTCCCTAGAAGACAAAATACATTTCGGTATTATTACTATGGTTCCTCTCACTCGAATAAGGGGCATTGTCCAAACTCGAGGCTAAAGTAGAAAAAAGAAAGAAAGAAAAAGTACATAACTCTCGAGACTTGATGAATTAAAAGGAGACCCTTGGGCTTTCTCTTTTAATGCTGAAACTGCATGTAGCTCCTCCTGTTTGAGTCTGATTGCACCAACTCCCCCTGTTGAGAAGAATCTTGCTTTGGAAAGATAGTATCGTAGTAACTTTATAGGAAGTCAGTGCAAAGTTCTCTTAACTCCTGCTTTTCAATCCATGAAATGTTCTCCACGTGACGTTCTTTCCACTGTCGGGTGAGACTGTGATATGTTGTCGATTTGCAGATATTAAAAGTTTCGTCAACGGTATCTGAATCCAATATCGTTGCGGTGATTATTGGTGTGATGGTTTCATCCATGGCATGGTTTTAAAAAGCGATGCCTTGAGGTGCAAAGGCATACGCCTCGAGGCGAGGCATTCCAAAAGCATCCCGAGGCGCATGCTTTTGGTCTGGTTGGTGGTGTGTACGCCTCAGCTTTTTCTGAGGCGCTCGAGGCGTGAGGCGCTCGAGGTGAGGCGGAGGTATAAGCATCGTGTACGAGGTTTTTTTTAATATTTTTAGTTATGTGCTTTGCACATGACCCTATATTTCTGCAAGCAATATTTTTTTATGTTTGTGTTTTCTCGACTCTAAGGAGGGACAGAAGGATATATTCAGGTTGGCCAAAGCAAGAGAAAGAAAGACCAAAGACCTTTCTCAAGTGAGATGCATTAAGGACAAGGAATGTCACGTGCTTGTTACTCAGAAGGATATAGAGACTAAATGGGAGCAATACTTCCATAAACTTTTCATTGGGGAAGGAAATAGAGAGATTACTTTGGGTGATCTGGATAGTAGTGAAAGTTACTTGAATCATACAAGTTATAGACGGATACAAATAAAGGAAGTAGATGAGGCTTTGAAGGTTATGAAACCTGAGAAAGGTGTAGGATCGGATGACATCCTTGTAGAAGGATGGAGAGCTTTAGGTGAGCCTGATTTGACTCGACTTACGAATCTATTCAATGTTATTTGGCGAAGTAAGAAAATGCCTGAAGATTGGAGGAGTATCGTGGTGCCTCTTTATAAGAATAAAGGAGACATTCAAAATTGTTCAAATTACAGAGGTATCAAGCTGATGAGTCACACTATGAAAATTTGGGAACGTGTGATCAAAAGAAGGTCGGGGTAAGTTTCCAACTTAAAGGAATCATTTCGGATTCATGTCAGGTCGCTCAACTATTGAAGCCATCCGTTTGCTGAGGAAAATAATGGAGATTTATAGAGCTAAAATGAAGAACCTCCATATGATCTTTATTGATTTAGAAAAAGCTTATGATTCTGTCCCATAGGAGATATTGTGGAGAATTTTGGAGAAGAGACAAGTACCTATCCTATACATTAACCTCATAAAGGATATGTATGATATGGCTTTATGTTGTGTAAGGACCCCGTCTAGGAAAATTGATTATTTTGACATCAACATTGATTTACATCAAGGTTCTGCTTTGAGACCAAATCTTTTTACTTTGATTATGGACAAGTTGACAAGTCACATTCATGATGAGTTACCTTGGTGTATGTTATTTGCTTATGATATTGTGTTGATTAACGAGACTAGAGATGGAGTAAATGAGAAGCTTGAGGTTTGGAGACATGCATTGGAGACTAAAGTATTTCGTATAAGTAAGGCTAAGACAGAATATATGGAGTGCACCTTTGATGAAAACAATAGTCAACCTTGTAAAAATCGACCGACTAGTCGAGTCGGGGGGGTGGGGGGTGGGTAGGGGTAGCCGACTCGACTAGGCCTAGTTGGCCATTAGTCGGTCAACCCAACTAGTAGGGTAGACTAGTCAGCCTAGTCTGCCGACTAATCGACCGACTCTTATATCAAGCTTTTATAATTTTTTGTTTTTTTTTGTTTTTTTAAAGCAAACTTATTCTAATATACATAATGTTATATTTAAAGCCAATTACTTCTTTTGTTTTATTATGTAAGCATAGAAAATCTAAAAATCTATGTTAATACGTAAGCAAACTTATTCTAATATGCAATAATGTTATATTTAAAGTCAATTACTTCTTTTATTTCATTATAAAAGTATAGAAAATTTACAAATCTATGTATAAAAATAATTTGTATATTTAAAATAATTAAAAAATAAAAAACGATTAATGGCCGACTAAATCTGATTAGTCGTCCGACTGTCGATTAATCTTAGTCAGTGACCTCGCCGACCGAGTACTGATTATCGCTTTCTGCAACCTTGACAATAGTGAAGGAATCGATGCGAAGATTGGTGATGATGACATTCATAAGAGAGAGTCTTTTAGATAACTGAGATCTATTTTGCAACATGATGGAGAAATTGATGGAGATGTTACTAATAGAATAAATGCAGGCTGGCTAAAGTGGAGAGGAGCCTCTGCTGCATAAGAGCTGTTATGCTCTATGGATCTGAATGTTGGTTTGTAAACCATTGACATGTGCAGAGAATGGCTGTAACATAAATGAAAATGCTGAGTTGGATGTGTAGACACACACACACACACACGTAAAGATCAGATTCAGAATGATGCAATCAGAAAGAAAGTTAGTGTAGCTCCGATCGAGGATGAGATGCAAGAAAATTGCTTAAGATGGTTTGGTCATTTGCAAAGAAGGTCATCTGATGCACTAATTAGAATATGCGAGTGTTGGGATGTTGAGCCAGCTAAGAGAGGGCGAGGACGGCCCAAGAAGTGTTGGAAAGAGACTATACGAAGAGATCTTAGTTTTTCGGATATAAGCTTGAGATTGACCCAAGATAGATCTGAGTGAAGGCGAAGAATCCATGTAGCCGATCTTACTTAATCGTGGGAAAAGGCTTTGTTGTTGTTGTTGTGTTTTTGTTTCCATGTTAAACCTTGTATATTACTATCTAAAGCTCCATGCAAAGAGAAGAGACCGCTTGAAACAAGCGAAGCTTCATGATCTTGTATACATCATATTCAATTTATCTTACATCTACACAAACTAGTTCTATTGCACATAGATTTTTTTTGAATTGTAATAAATATTTTATATCAGTTGCAAGTTTGCAACTTGATGTTGTTATTTGGCTGTATAAGTTGTGGATCTTAGAATAATTATCTTATATATAAAGAAGCGAGACCCCCATCTTGTTGGGGTATGATATGGTAGGAGGGGATGCATATGACGGTTCTCTAACTATATCCAACAAGAAAATGGTTGATATTCAAGGCATAATATTTTTTTTACTTCGAACACTAAAAAATATGTTTTCTATTGTACTTTAGTATTAAGATAGACTTTAGTTCAATACTCATATAGAATCATTAAAGTTGGAGTTGGAACTTGATATTCCATATATTAGTGGCTTAGTATTAGTTTTTTGAACCACAACGCCTTCATCGCTTATGTATTATATCTTTTACTAGTTTTAAATTATTCTTGAATGTTGGCAAAGCTTAATATTACTATATACTTTTTCAATGTATTTTGCTTTAATTTTATTTTTTTCCCAAAAAATTGAGGCTTACGCCTCACCTCAATTTCAGAAAAATACCTCAGACTGCGTCACGTTTTTTTAAACCTTGATCCATGGAATCTCTAGTATAGCTGCATCTTCGTAATGTATAATATCGATGATGTGTTGATCTCTTACATGAGGTACGCTGCATAAAAGTTTGGGCCCGTCTACTTGATGATTCTGAAATGACCAATTTTATCTGTGCTTAATTTGTGGTGGGTTCGCTGGAGAAAACACTCTTCCTGAAAATTAGCCATAATCGATTTTACTTCCCTAAATCCCATTCGTCTTACATGGATATTGGCTTGTTTTGGATATGCGGTTGATGTAATTTGGGATTTGGTGTAGATTTTGTGGTAGAGTTGACGGGCGGGATCAACCATACTGTCATGAAATGCACCAGCCCACCCATATTTAACTAAGGAGACTTGATCAAAGACATGGAATGGAAAATTCGTAAAAACATTCAAAAGAAGACTTCCCAATGGATTGATGAGATGAACCATTACAAGAAAATTCTGTGCAGAGAAGAACCAAGTCCCATTGAGTAGTTTGTTTTCCCACGAGACAATGCAACACGTGTTCTAAAGAACTGATTATTACTTCTGTTTGACCATTAATTTGGAAGTATTATGCAATGTTATAGTGTAAATGCATGCCCGACTTAGACAATGAATCGATGCCCTTATCAGGAAAAAATAAATGAGGTATGTAAAGCATGTAGACAACTTATAGAATGGACCAAGTTTATGGGATGCATCAAATGACTCCATACACATAACACAATATCTTGTTTTAGAAATCAGATCAATCATATCAAACTCAGAGTCAACCTTCCTAGTGGTTTGGAGAAGCATGATTATATAATACGTAGGGATATCTTCTTGATGACATGTAGGAATGGACCTAGGGTTGTAGGCATTCGAACTCTGCTTTTGACCCTTCGATGTCCTCGGATCATGGGGCAAGTGGGACATGCCAGCTTCAAGGACATGATTCATGCGGGATTGTTTGTCTCGTAGAGGAGGGGGTTTCTTGGGCATGACATCCACATATTCTTCTAGACTCAGGGCAACTTCATAGTTATCGAGGCTTAGGTTCATAGCATCATACACAATCTCTTTACTAGTAAGAACAAAAATGACTAATGACTCTTGAGGATGAAGTTGGAAAGTAGAGGCACCAAGAATCTTAGGTGGCTTACATGTGTTGGCTCGATCATCATAAAGTTTTGATGATTGATCTGGGGACATTTGTGCCGGTCAGCTGTCATTTGCTTGGGATTATGAGCATATGGTTGATATTGAAGGGTTATTTGAGTCTTGTTCATCACGTCGGCATCCTTCATCCCTTCATGGTTTGTACCTTGGCCAAATTGCCAAGAGTGTCCCATCAACAAGTGATGTACCTCCATAGGTTTGATGTAACAACATAACTCATCTTCATAGGTTGGGTTAAGGGAAAGTTTAATGAGACACTTCCATTGACTTGGTATTTGGTACCCTTTCTTAAGTCCTATCACATTACTTGATCGATCCCAAGTTTATATTAGCTCTCCCAACTTGTCAACTACCTCTTGGGCTACAACATTTCCTATGTTTCCTATAGTGATGATTAGAGAGTCACAACGGTCATTGGAAGTACTTACGATGTGAAATATGCCCCTTTTTAACTAAGCATCATATCTTCCAATTTCACGTGCTAATGTGTGCTAATGTGAACTGTGGCACAAACTCCATCGGTGCACTATTTTCTCCTTCAAGGTCGTGTTTTATCAAGGGGAAAGGCCCATTAATGTCTGCATCAACCTTGCTAGCCTTATAATCTTTCTTGTCATTTGGACACTCAATCACTATTTCAAGTTCAACCTCACAAGTGGGGGTGGCCTCATCACTTGGCTCATCATGCACTAAGTGTATGTTTGCTATGTGTGGATCGGGGCACTCTGATGCCATATGATCCTTTTGCATGTACATGAAGTACGAGTCATATCCTTTGGTAGGCCGAGCGCCAAGGATTCCTGATCTAGCATAAGCAGATCGAAGCTGGGCGAGGGTATCTACAAGAGTGGTGCCAACTCCTGAAGCAACTGATTTGATGATTAAGTGTGAGAAAATCTTAGTTAGTCTAGTGGATGTGTTTGGCATGGTGATCGAGACATTAGAGATGGTTGTGGGTGTTGAGTGCATAGTGATGTCTTTAGTTGAGTCAATCTCAATCTGAGTAGCTCTATCATGAGTCGCATCCATGGTACGGTTGTCACACATGTATAGTTTGATTGTGTTATCTATTCGCGATCCATGTATGGGTTGAGAGTTACTTTCTTTAAGTTGTTCTAGGCTACCGAGATATGGAACTCTTCGGTGCATTCCTTGATGGAACTTGGCTCTTGTTGAAGGATTTGAAAATGGTGATAAGAGTTATGTCGATATCCCTTCGTTAGGAACTGGTCACGAAGCTTATGTTGCATCTTGGTCCAAGAACGAACATTTTCTTTACCATGATGGTGGTGCTTCTCTTGAAGTCGCTTCCACCAAAGTAAGATGTTCCCCTTTAATTTCAATGTGGCAACCCCAACCCTATCATCACTCGATAGATCGATTCACACGAAGAAGCGATCCAATTGATCCATCAAGTCTAAGGAGACATCATGATTATGTATTCCATCAAATTCATCCACGTTAATCAACATGTCGTGGTCCCATTTTGAGTTTTGTATATAATTAGGATGTTGACTCTGTGACATGTGTTCTCTAGGTCGCTTCACTTCTCATTGCTCATGGGAATTTCTATCTTTATTACCAGATTCATGCAGTGATTCATGTTTTGGGGAATTTGTGCTTCTTCCTAGACTAGGATCGAATCAACTTCATCTTGTCGACGATGCCAAATGTCATGGGAACTAGGATATCTAGTTTTTGATGATCACTTAGGAATCTTTAAGGTGTGATCATGCTTGTATTAGCTCTCCATTTTGTTTGGTATAATGGCTTCCAACTGCCGAGTATCCCTAATCAATGTTCTCTCTATATTTCCTAATTGGATGCTAGTACGACTAATTTCACTTCTAAGGTTTGCTATCATAGCTTCCAGACGTGCCATGAAATGTGGGTCAGGTCGATGAGCCATCGCTGATAAATTTCTAAAATCATACACACACATGGGACGAAAAAGACAAGACAGTTTCTTTTTTTCTCAACAAAAGAGAGATTTTTAATAATTAAAATTGCAAATAAATGATGAGATAAAAGTGTTGAATAATGAGCGGAAAAAAGGGCGACAGAGCTGCACAACAAGTAGGAAACTAAAGGCAGTTGGTAGAGCCAAACAATAAGCAAGAAAATAAAAATCGATCGGCAGAGTCGTACAACAAGCAGGGAAATACAGATGGTTGGCAGGGCTGAATAACAAGCAGGAAAATAAAGAACAATCAGTTGAGCCATACAACAAGCAGGTAAATAAAGATGGTTGACAGAGCCGAACAACAAGCATGAAAATAAAGAGCGGTCTGTTGAGCCATACAACAAGTAGAAAATAAATAGGTAGGCAGTGCTTGACAACTGGCAGAAAATTAAAAAGATAGGCAGAGCCTTCCAACTTCAGAAATTAAAAATACGAGCCACACAAAAGAGAAGAAAAAGAAAAAATATATTGTATGCAATGCAAGTGCAATATGAAAAGATATTTTTTTCCTGTTTATGGATCGATTTGCTCTGATACCACTTTGATGCAATCCGACAACTCATTAAATCATTGACTAACATACACGCATACAAATATAATGGATCAGGCTAACCAACTAAATACATGTGTTGATGTGTTATTATTGGCCAAATAAGAAAGTAGTCAGATCAGTGCTAGGGACAATTGCTAGTATTCATAGAGGTGAACTGTGAACATTAAAACAAATATGTGAACTACGATCAAGAATAAATCAACCCTTCATCAAATAACTGACTCCCAATGAAAATTAATTTAAGTGATACCCAAGGGAAAATAAATGATCGGCTCCAGTAAACAAATCAAATAAATCAGTGAAAAATAAACATTCCAGGTTTGCTGGAGAAGGAGGGCCATGGAAGAGGGAGAGAGGAGTAGGGGGGAGAGGTGATATGCTTGTAATGATTTTTCTTTGGGTTCTTCTGCTCTGCCATCTATTGTGACCCTCTTCCCTTCTTTATACAAGCACCTACTCCCTAGAAGACAAAATACATTTCGGTGCTAATACTATAGTTCCTCTTACTCGAACAAGGGACATTGCCCAAACTTGAGGATACAATAACAACAACAAAGCCTTTTCCCACACTAAACAGGGCCGGCTTCATGGATTCTTTGCCTCCATTCATATCTATCTTGAGTCATTCTCAAGCTTAGATCCAAAAAACTAAGATCCCTTTATATAGTCCCATTCCAACACTTCTTGGGCCTTCCTTGCCCTCTCTTAGCCATCTCAACATCCAAAACTTGCTTCTCCTCACCGATGCATCAACTGACCTCCGTTTTAAATGACGAAACCATCTTAAGCGATTTTCTCGCATCTTATCCTCGATCGGAGCTACACCAACTTTTCGTCTAATGTCATCATTCCGAATTTGATCTTTAGGTGTGTGTCCACACATCCACCTTAGCATTTTCATTTCTACTACTGGCATTCTTTATACATGTCTATGGTTCATTGATTGAAATTTTACGAAATTTCATAAAAATTTTGGTTTCAAGAGGTCATGGGTATCAAAACTCCTATATATGTCAATTTCCTGGATTTCACCGAAATTTCGGCGATATTTCAACTTATATATATATATCTGATATAACTTGTTCGTTTCATTCGTTTATCATTTATCTTTGTAAATAGATGCATCTTTATTGTAAGTATGTAATTAATTATATATTTCATTAGAACTTTGTCCGCGACAATTATTTCTATGAACAAAACATTATTTAATTAATCATTATCTACATTTTAGAATCAAAATGCTCATCTATTTTATGAACAAAAGATGTCTTCTAAGCATTGTTAACTTAGTTATTTTGATTTCCATTTCTAGTATCTACTAGTCAACCCAATAATATGTCTGATATGACCGATATGGTATGATATAAGGCATACGGTTGAGAGATGTGTGTGATATAAGTGAGCATTTATAAGCTATTGTTGTTTAAGATATTGCATTGGATGATATCAATTTCAGTATGTATCAACCAATAATCAACATTAACATCGATTTGGTCGATATGACCAATATGACTGATATGTGCGATATAAGGAGAATATATGAGCAATATGTGTGATATATTTGTGTATTTGTAAGTATTTATCGTTATAATAACTTGGAACATCTTAATTTGCGAAAAATGGTCGAAAATGACTTTTTTGAGCCATTTTCGAACTTTCCACCAAAACAATCAATTTTTTTTCAAAATTTCACTGAAATTTTAGCTTTGGAGGGGACCAAAACAAAATCGAAATCGAGATTTCGAATCTTGCTATGGTTCGCATTCCAATATTCAGATCCATATAGCATAATAGGTCTCACAACTGCTTTGTAAACTTTCCTTTGATTTTCATAGGATTTTTCTTATCACAGAGAACAATAGAGGATCCTCTCTACTTTAGCCAGCCTGCATCCAAGATTCAGGAAAGTAGTATGCGTATGCGTTTGGACATGCCATCGAATACTGAATAAACGATATGCGAGGGCATATGCGGGCTATATGCGGTTCTATGTGGTTTTCTAATTTTTAATTTAAATATGTACGCGTGTGCGTGTGTGTGCATCCGTGCATGTGTGTGTGCGTGAATACCATTACTATTGAATTTATGTATCTAAGTTGAGTTAAGGAAGATCTAAGAAAATATTTCATGTTAAATGGTTGAGTATATGTTTGAATTGCCTAACATTTAATTATAAAAAAATATTTAACCATAAAAACTTCATATATTAGATGATGCATAATAACAAAAGCTTCATTACACATACATGCACTACATGAACAAAATTCAATCAGCATATTTTAAAATATTCGACGATACATTTGCATATACTCATGAAAACAATACATTAGGTAAACATAAAACATTGCATATATATAATGGTATAATGCATTGCAATTGTATACAAATGCATGTCATATTCTTACAATTGAATGGAGGAAGAGTCAGATCTACGGAATTAAGCATGTGAATGAGAGGATTGAGAAGTTGGAGATGCCGGAGTAGTATGCGAGGCATATGCGGGATATGCGGGGCATATGCGGGTTGCGTATTGATGAATCCACGTTTCATCATCTTTATTCTATCATTTTGGCCTTAAAAACCCTAGTAAATGCGTGTAAATAGGCTTAATATAGGCATTTTAGCATTCATGCATATGTGTGTAAATGTTGTATAAATTGCGGTTTTTAAAGCCAAAATAATAGAATAAAGAAAAGAAAAGAAAAAGAATAAAATATTGTAAATATTTTATGACCCGAAACCCCGAGACCTAGGCATCTTGATGAATAGGTCGACAAGGAATAAAGTAGGGGGAGATAAGGGCCGAAATACAGATAAAATACCTATACAGTATATTCATTCTTTATTCATTTTGGGACCTATTTTTGGTTCCACTTTTTGTACATCAAATAAAAAAACTTTGTACATGAAAGTTGTAGATAAATTTATAAAGAAGAATACAAAATTGATTTCACAGAAAAATAATGTACAGATAAAAAGTTATGGTCTGAATAAAAATCCAGAATGCCAACTTCCCAGACCCGTATCTCACAAATAAAAACTCCAAATGCAGCGTACTCACCTTTAATTGTATATAGAAGAAAATAATCTAATTAATGGCGTGGTTTCGCATTTGGCGGAGCTACGGTTTGAAAGTTGACTTTTGGACCCCTATTGTATACTTGTACATATTAAAATATTCAATTTATTATTTATTTTTATATTTTTATATTTTTATAATGTTGTAAATATTACTTATAATAATTATGTACATTAAAATTGGAATAAAAACCTAAATAAAACTTAAACTAAATTATATACACATTTGATACATAGGTATTATACATATACTTGTACCTATATAAAATAACACTTTCATTTTATTAAGTGTATAAAATATATCAGAAAATTAAAATAACAATATATTTGTGTATATAAAAGTATTTTATAATTTTAGAAAATAAAAACCAAAATAAAATAAATTAAAAATACCTAAATAAAAATAAAATACTTAAATATATAGATATGGATACCTATAGGGGCATAAATGCAAACTTGTAAAAATAAGTCTCATAAAAATAAATAAAAATCACCATAAAATAATTTATAAAAAAATAAACATTTTTTATTTTATAACAAAAATTTAAATAAATCATTTTCTATTTTTTATTGAATTTATAAGCATTTTTGCCAAGGTTTTTTCTGGTTGGTCCACGTGGACCAACCAGATCTCTTCCTTGGTTGACCTCGGTCAACTCTCTGACCGAGGTCTGGCAGTTGTCAGACTGCATTTTTCTTCGATTTCGCGGCTTTTTGGAGGGCGATCCTTTCACCATTTGAGGTCAGCCTCTTCACGAGAGTTGATCACCTATGATCCAGCTACCACGCCCAGGCATTGGCTTGGCATTCTGATCATCACAGCGCCCGTGACACGTCCTTGAACTTCGCACCATGACCATCTTTTCAAAATAGGCCTCATCGCCCCATTCAAACTTTGAACCCGATTTGACCTTGGCTTTGGCTCCTTTGGGCTTTCTCCGGATGGATTTTTGTGACAGGAAGATCTCCAGCTAGCTAGAGAGGGCTAGGCCAAGGCGAACGGCGCTCCACCCATCTCCGGCCAAGCTTGGCCGTGAGGTCCGACCTTGGGTATTTTTACCCTCGAGGTTCTGTGTCTTCTGTGTTTCTCTTGTATTTCTTTTGTTTTGTTTATCTTTCCAGTAGCATTAGGAAACCATTTACTCTTTAATCCTTGACCGCTCACACTCGCAGCTCCCTCGCCGGAGCACACCTCCGGCGGCCACCAATCTCACACCACCGTCACCGCCTATTCCACTCCGCCACGCTTTCATCAATAAAAGCCAAGTCCTGTTGCACTTCTCTACCGTGTTTCTCCTCTTTGTGCAGGACTTGAAGGGGGTATCTGCGCCCCAGTTCCACCATTGGATCGTTCCCAGGCGCGCCGAGACGACATCGAGCACCGGAGGCCACGCGTTGGCCTTCGGCCCTATCCAACCCATCTGGGAGGTCCGCCGTGATTGCAGGAGCAGCTGGAGGCAGCCACGACCTTCGACCGTGGTTTCAGTGGCTGGAGGGGGCACCTGCGCGTGAACAGAACTCGGCTCGGCCGAGTCCTCCTTTGTGTTCTTCCAGTTCCGCCCACAGCCGTCGGATAGCTGCTGTTCTTCCCTCGCGTACAGCCACCGTCCGATCCAAACACCCAGGGCCGTCAGATCTTGAAAGTGTCATCTAATCACGGCCGTCAAGATGAAGGGGTATCGGCCCCTGTGGAGCTGCCACGTGGCTTAAGTGAAAGCCGCACCACCGTGGGATCATTCAGAGCTTTGGGTATTTTGCTGCGAACTCCCCAAGCCATTTTGTATTTAGATATTAATATTCGAACTTTTACCTGCTGTGTAAAGTAGTTGCTACATTTGCGAACTTGCCCCCCCAACGTTTGTTTAATTGCGAAGAGGCCCCTGCCAGGCGCGCGTGCAAGCCACGTGCGCCTTGGCATTTTTGCGGGGATAGCCTCATCTTTTTTTATTATTAATATTCAGTTCGCTAAGATCTTCATTTAGTTATTTACTTTCTGGAATATTTGCGTGGAGACCCCCGCATTTCCTGTTAATTACGCAAATACCCTTGCCAGGTCTTCCATGTTTGCTTGCTTGTAGTAATTAATTA
The DNA here is from genome assembly GCA_037367405.1 of Ottelia alismoides. Taxonomy (NCBI): domain Eukaryota; kingdom Viridiplantae; phylum Streptophyta; class Magnoliopsida; order Alismatales; family Hydrocharitaceae; genus Ottelia; species Ottelia alismoides. The sequence continues at coordinate 1,725,781 of JAZKJV010000170.1, forward strand.
AGGCATCATTCTAACTCCAAATTTTCTCAAATTTAGGACTTAAGCTCCTGTTGCATCATATTTCCACGCTATATTTTTATTTTCCATTTTTGTTGCATTTTATTATTTATAAAAATTCAAAAACACCTATTTTCAGCACTGTTTGCATTAGAAAATCATTAAAAAATATAAAAATCCTTCAAAAAAATCTCAAAAAAATATATTTTGTTCCTTTTAGTGTGTCTTAGCTCCAGACCAAAAATCATTAAAAAAATACAAAACCAAACTCCTAAAAATTGCAAAACTCTAAAAACCTTCCTAAAAATTTATAAAATTCATTAAAAAATCCAAAAATAGTGTTTTCTTTTCCTAAATTTTCTTGGTTTCATTATCTTTCACTGAAAATTAAGTTGGGGAATTTTCGCCACTGATTTCTATTTTATTTCTCCATTTTAAGTTTCAGCCTCGCTTTTTACTACTGTTTTCTTTATTTTGATAATTAAAAATACTAAAAACATTCTAAAAATTACCCAAAAATCACAAAAACAGTAAAAAAGTATAAAAAGACCAAAAAGACTTTATTTCATTATTTTTGAGTATTTTTATCTATTTTTATAAAAACTTTGGTTTCCCTTTTATTACATTGTCTTTAATTTCCAATATTGAAAAAGAAAATATAAAAAAAAATATAAAATATAAAAAGAAAATATAAAATCAGTAAATTAAAAATCAAAATACAAAAATACAAAAATTAAAAATCAAATAAAAATTATAAAATCAAAAACCCACAAAAAAATTAGCACAATAGACACTTGATCACTTTCATACACATTTTGTGCACTTGTGCCCCGTTCTACCTGTCTGCTCCCTGTGTTCGACCTCTACACATACTTGCACCTATACACATCTTGTTGTAGAGTTATAATAAATTTTAACTCCGCACATTTACATTCATTACTTGATTTATCTGTTGTGGGTTAATTGTTGTTTGAATCGGGATTTCGAGCGGTCACCGCATCGACTGCGGTTTCGCCTTGTGAAACCGTACGACCCTATATTTCTCGGTTCAACAAATGGCGCCGTTGCCGGGGAGCAACAGCGCGTAGTTCGGGTCTTGTTTGTGTTTGTGATTATTTGTCTACATTTCGCGGTTTTTATTTTTGCTTATTTTTTGCTCTTTTATTTGATATATCATTTGAATTGTCTGACCACCCTCTTGTTTGGCTTTGTGCGAGGAACGCGGATCGAGGGAGGCACTCCTTTCTAGGAGCGCTCGTGCAACCACGTGAGGCGGCTTTGGCCTCGCACCAAGGCGGACTTGGAGGGCAATTTTGAAGACAATTTCTGAGCTTTTATTTTATTGCATTTATTTTTGTAATTTAAGTAATTAAGAGACTCTTAATTTGTAATAATACAGGTACCCCCGAACTTGGACATTCGAGCCTAATTTCCAAGTGATTGTTCACTTGGGGGCTCTCGCGGTTTTGTCGGCTTTTCTTCGCATTCTTTTATTTTGTTTTGTTTTCCGATTTTATTTCTTCTGTGTGATTGAGCCCGTAGTTTTAGGATTGCTTGCGATAGACTAAGGCCAAACACCTAATACCTTGCATGCTCCTATAGTATCGTTTGGACTTAGTCAAATTTAAACAGTTGATTCATCATCTTCGATCCGCCGCGCCGCGAGCTCTCCCCGCAAAGCGCTTTCTCCTACCCTCAATTTGTTGAGCAGAGGAGGGGTGAGCCTAGACCGGACTCCAGGGTTGAGGCTTGGCGGTCAACTTGTGGTTCTTCACGATAATAGCAATTTCTGAAACTTAGGGCGATTTCATCGGCTTTGCATTTGCATATAGATAGGTTTCAATTCTGCTGAGCATCCTTGCATGTAGAGTGCTGGAGGCAAGGTGAGCATTTACGCTTTAGCATCCATCATTATTTGCCGCTTGCATTGCTTTTCCGACTCTCCCTCTGATTTTGATCACCTAGGTGCTTAAAGGAATTGAATCCTCGTTAGGCTCGTGCATTTCTTACTAAAAATCCAAAAAAAAGTGATAACCAAATAAAATTGGGACTACTAACATTACTTGACCCTAAAATCAATCAAAAAGAAAAATCTTGTATTGGGGCGAGTAATCCCCTCACTGTCTTCGTTTTATTTGCTCGCGCACACACTAAGGTTAGTGCCCAAATCCCATTTAAGCCCCCTAAGTGTTTGCGCAATCTTTGACTTCTCACCTAACTCTAAAACAGACAAGATTAAAAGACCGCATTTTGCGGTCTCTACCGAGTTGAGTAGGTGAATTGAGGGTTTGTCTTATTTTGATTTTTGTCTGTGATTGTTGTGTGTGTTCTAGATCTCCTCTGCGCATTTGCGCCTTTTTTCTTCACTCTCTTGACTTGACTTTCGTGCTCCCCCGAATCACTCCCTTTTGTTTTCGAGATGGACCCCTGGAGTGCATTCTATCCGGACTTTGCGGACCCCTCGCTCGCTCCAGCCGGTCCACCTCCCTTTTATCAGGAGGATCCTCCTCCCATTTTTTCTGATTTTTGTACATACCCACCTCAGCCACGGTATCAGACCTCGGACTTTTACCCACCTCCATCCCCACATGTATATTATCCGCCTCCACGTCCACATCCACCCGAGTCTGACCTATTGGAGTCACCTCCCACGACCTCCATGAGTGTTGTCATGAACCTAATGCTAGAGCACATCAATTTGATGAAGGAAAATCTTGACACTTTGAGAGAATATCAGACTAGTGCTCTTTTCATCGAGGATACAGCTTTGCTTGTGAAGAATCATGGGAGCTTGCAATCGCCAAAAATACAAAAAAATGAGAAAAATTTAAAAGACCAAAAAGATTTCGGGAGACACTTGGTTGATCAAGATTTTGAGGAGAGAGTCCACTTGCCAGAACCCTGGACCACACATGCATTCACACCCAGTCCCACCTTTGACCCCGAGGATGCCGCTGTACAGACTGCTCTTGGCATGCCTCGTGTATATGCTAACTCCGATTTCCTCCCTTGTATGGAGGAGGTCCAAAAATTCAAAAAAATGCTGACTGAACCCGAAGTGGTGGCTACTATTCATGAGATTATCCGTGCCCCACTTCAGCAGGCCATGACCCAATTATCTGCTCCTCTTCCCAAGAAGAGAAAGCGGAGGAGCAGAACTGAGCGTCACATTCTGACCATGGCCACTGCCCTCGCCATCACACACCGTCCCATTCCCAAGAGGAAGAACACAGCTACACCTTTCATCACTTGCACCATCTCTGACCATACTTGTGATCGCACTCTCCTAGACGGCGGTGCTTCGATTAGCATACTACCCTTCTCGCTGGTACAGTCTCTTCACTTAGGGCCTCTCAAGAAGACCAGGATGATCGTTCAGTTTGCTGATGGATCTATCAAGAGGCCGAAGGGTATCCTTGAAAACGCCGTCATTTCTATTCAGGGCACGAGCCACCATGTTGATTTTATCGTGTTGCCCATGGAGAACTCCACAGGGGATCCATCTCCAATCATCCTGGGACGACCATTTCTCGCCTCTGCGAGGGTCGTTATTGACTATGGATCAGGAGAGGTTCGCTGCCGTCCTGTTGACGGGAACGAAGTGTCGATCACCGCACCCACAGTTGACCAGAGACCTGCACCTGATGCACCTTCACCGATCATAGCTGACTCTGAGGCCTGTGACAAACCTGATGATACTAGAGATACTTCCTTAGCGACCATTGATGAGACCCGACGGATCCCCCGAAAGGGGAGGAAGTCGGAAAGCATGGACCTCACTGATCCTCCTCCGGGTGTGTGGCGATGTGTTGATGAGATCCAGAGTATTTATGTGATTGAACCATTTAATCAGGGGGCAGATACCAAGATAATTGAGGATGCTTATGATGTTGCCCATTACTTTGAGAGACCTCATAAGGCAACAAATGACCCAGGTAAGACTAGACAGGACGGACCTAGTTTGACTACTTCCACTGATAAATCCGTTCCTGGCCCTTCACAGGTCAAGATGATTGAGGTCGGTTATGATGCTGCTATTTATTTTGATAAATTCAGACCTCTTGTTGAAGACAAGGATTCGGGTGAGAGTCTTAAGGACGATCTGAGTTCGTATACTTCCACTGATGATTTCGTTTCTTTTGATTTTGACCTGGACGAGGCCTCGCCGGACGACTCCGATTACACTTCTTCCGAGGATGATGAGTTTGTCCCATTTCACTTCGACATCTGCGAGACTTCCAAGGCCGGACCTAGTCGTACTTCTTCCAACCACCCGTCCGTGCCTTCACACCATAGGACCACCAAGGGAGAACCGAGCCATACTGCTTCCATCGATCAGTTCGTCCCTTTCCGTTTTGATTCCACTGAGGGCCTTCACCGTGTCGACCCTGATCGGCCTTCGTCCACTGTGGACCCCGATGTCGACATACACCATATCCGATCTATCCCTCAGCGGTCTCGCAAGAAGGTCTGCTTTCCACCTTCTTGACCTTATGTACAGCCACCTCTATTGTACATTCTCTGTTGTTCATCTCTGTCTCTCCCGTTTTTACTCGTCCACCCATTCTCGTGTCTGCCTTGCTTAGGACGTACTTTGTCCTAAGTATAGGGGGGTGGACGAGTCGAGTGTTCATTCTTCGTTTCGTGTGATCACTCCTGTTGTTGCCTATACTTAGGGCTTCTTTTACCCTAAGTATAGGGGGAGTGATGTATATATCTTCTGATCTATCCTTCCATCTTCATCTCTTTTCTTCTTTTCTTCTTTTCTTCTTTTCCTCTTCTATCTTCTTCATCTATCAAAAAGGTGCCGCCCTTGTAGACAGTTTTCCATACTTAGGACGTACTTTGTCCTAAGTATAGGGGGGCGTGCACCCCGAGTTGTTCTATTCTTTGATCCTCTCCATTGTCTCCTCTTCTTGTCTATACTTAGGGATATCTTACCCTAAGTATAGGGGGAGACAATCTGAGTACGATCTGTTCATTCCCACCCTTGACCCTCCCTGCGTTGTGTACAGTCTGCTATACTTAGGATTATTTGATCCTAAGTATAGGGGGGACGGTCAACTTCTCATTGGTTCATTCATTTATTATTTAGACTTGTCTATACTTAGTACGAGTTATGTCTTCTCTTTTCTCTCCGATCTATGAGGACATAGCTCAAGCTAAGTATAGGGGGGTCGTATATACTACGTATATACTTTAGCCACAACTCGTACTTTCGTATTTTCCTAATAATATGGCTAAAAATTCTTTAAAATTCATTAAAAAGTTCTTAATAAAAAGATGTGATTATTCCTCAAATTCTTTTTGTAGATACTGATTAATAAATCAGGTGAAAATGTTTTTTGCAAAATGTTTGAAAAATAGTTTGAAAAACTTTGTGAACATCTATTGAAAACTATTTTGAAAATATTTTGTTTCATGTTTTCAACCTGTGTAAAATGTGTGGTTTGTAAAATTTATTTTCTTTGTGTGAAATAAAATGTTTGAAAAATGATTTGCAAATGGTTTGAAAAATGGTTGCAAAAATGATTTGAAAAACCTATATATACTGTTTTGAAAGCCTTTGCAAAATGATTTTCAAATGTGTGTAAAATGTTTGTAAAAACTATTTTGGACTATAGTTTTCAAAAATTGTGTGTAAAATTGTTTTCAAATAAGTTTGAGGAATAATGACATCACACCAAAATCCACTATATATATGTATAAAATTGATCACTTACCCTTGTAAATTCTTAAAATCCACTTCTTGTATAAATAAGAAGCACTCCCGTGTACATATTTTAACCTAGTTTTCAGCCAAAAAACTTTTTGTTATCAAAAATCCCAAAAACATTTGCAAAATTAAAATCCAAAAACATTTGAAAAATCTTTTTGAAAAATACAAAAAAATTGCATCTGCACATGCATGCATCATCATCATCTTTTCAAAAATCCATAAAAAGATCAAAATCTTGAAAATTGCATCACAAAAATATTCTCTGCATAGCATTGCATGGCATTCGCATTTTTCAGATTGAGTTTGATAGTTGAACAATTCTAAGTAAAATCCGGAGATTAGAGCTTGATAGGACCTTAAAATCTACCTAATAACAGGAACCTTATAGGAACTTGGTTTGAGGTACTTCAGGTCTAGTTGACTTAATTCTTTGAGGATCACGGGACTTAGTTCAATGGATTCTTGACTGCCTAAGTAGAGTATTTCGGAGCACACGCATGACTCTTGTTGATAATGACCTAACTTGGACACCTGCACCTTTCACATGGCTCAACTCAGTTGGAGTGGTGAGGGGATTGGATTTGCCGGTATGAGACGCACACAAGTGGAAACACTTGTCCTCCTCTAGAGTGGGAAGTGCACCCCAACCCGTCCAGTGATCAGGAAGTCTAAAGACAGGAGGCTGTGGGTTGCGATAAAGCTTCAAAAGAGGGATAGTCTACTGGCTCAAGAGGAAAAACTCCTTATGTAAATGCTGCTGTGAATAGTATTTCAAAAAAAAAAAAAATTCAGGCATGTACAAAAATAAAAAGCCTGCAAAGTATGTACAAAGTCAATAAGCAAGCTTGAGTTCCAAAGTCATATCATGTGAGCCTGCAGCAGGATGACTTGACTACACTGGTCTTGCATCCCGGGATAGGTAGCTACACTGGCTACCGTCCATTCTTCTCTTCACCCCCTCCTCTTGAGCTGGTTGCCACTTGAACTTAGAAGGGAATACCCCGCTCCTCGAGGATGGAGTTGCTGGATTGGGGAATCATTGGGTTGTCGTACTGGAGAAGTCAGTTTCTTTGCCATTCTAGTTGGGGAGAGCCACCATCACTTACACTGTACGAGTCAGATTCATAGTCGTAAGAGTTTGCGTATGAGTTGAAGTATTTCTGACCTGGCTATTGAGGAGACTTGGACAGAGTTTTGGGATTCCCAGGGACTGTTGGATTTCAAATTCGGTTCTCAAAAAGGTTCCGCCCGCACTAAAATTCCAAAGGTCCGACTTAAGCTCCAAACTTTGATTTTGTGAAGACAAGTTTGATAATTAAACTTAGTCCACCTTTCTTCTTTTTCTTTTCTTTGTTTTTCTTTTCTGCACTTATTGCATAAGTGTTTGCTAGGGACTAGCAAAGGCAAGTATAGGGGGATGATGAATCCACGTTTCATCATCTTTATTCTATCATTTTGGCCTTAAAAACCCTAGTAAATGCGTGTAAATAGGCTTAATATAGGCATTTTAGCATTCATGCATATGTGTGTAAATGTTGTATAAATTGCGGTTTTTAAAGCCAAAATAATAGAATAAAGAAAAGAAAAGAAAAAGAATAAAATATTGTAAATATTTTATGACCCGAAACCCCGAGACCTAGGCATCTTGATGAATAGGTCGACAAGGAATAAAGTAGGGGGAGATAAGGGCCGAACTACAGATAAAATACCTATACAGTATATTCATTCTTTATTCATTTTGGGACCTATTTTTGGTTCCACTTTTTGTACATCAAATAAAGAAACTTTGTACATGAAAGTTGTAGATAAATTTATAAAGAAGAATACAAAATTGATTTCACAGAAAAATAATGTACAGATAAAAAGTTATGGTCTGAATAAAAATCCAGAATGCCAACTTCCCAGACCCGTATCTCACAAATAAAAACTCCAAATGCAGCGTACTCACCTTTAATTGTATATAGAAGAAAATAATCTAATTAATGGCGGTGGTTTCGCATTTGGCGGAGCTACGGTTTGAAAGTTGACTTTTGGACCCCTATTGTATACTTGTACATATTAAAATATTCAATTTATTATTTATTTTTATATTTTTATATTTTTATAATGTTGTAAATATTACTTATAATAATTATGTACATTAAAATTGGAATAAAAACCTAAATAAAACTTAAACTAAATTATATACACATTTGATACATAGGTATTATACATATACTTGTACCTATATAAAATAACACTTTCATTTTATTAAGTGTATAAAATATATCAGAAAATTAAAATAAAAATATATTTGTGTATATAAAAGTATTTTATAATTTTAGAAAATAAAAACCAAAATAAAATAAATTAAAAATACCTAAATAAAAATAAAATACTTAAATATATAGATATGGATACCTATAGGGGCATAAATGCAAACTTGTAAAAATAAGTCTCATAAAAATAAATAAAAATCACCATAAAATAATTTATAAAAAAATAAACATTTTTTATTTTATAACAAAAATTTAAATAAATCATTTTCTATTTTTTATTGAATTTCTAAGCATTTTTGCCAAGGTTTTTTCTGGTTGGTCCACGTGGACCAACCAGATCTCTTCCTTGGTTGACCTCGGTCAACTCTCTGACCGAGGTCTGGCAGTTGTCAGACTGCATTTTTCTTCGATTTCGCGGCTTTTTGGAGGGCGATCCTTTCACCATTTGAGGTCGGCCTCTTCACGAGAGTTGATCACCTATGATCCAGCTACCACGCCCAGGCATTGGCTTGGCATTCTGATCATCACAGCGCCCGTGACACGTCCTTGAACTTCGCACCATGACCATCTTTTCAAAATAGGCCTCATCGCCCCATTCAAACTTTGAACCCGATTTGACCTTGGCTTTGGCTCCTTTGGGCTTTCTCCGGATGGATTTTTGTGACAGGAAGATCTCCAGCTAGCTAGAGAGGGCTAGGCCAAGGCGAACGGCGCTCCACCCATCTCCGGCCAAGCTTGGCCGTGAGGTCCGACCTTGGGTATTTTTACCCTCGAGGTTCTGTGTCTTCTGTGTTTCTCTTGTATTTCTTTTGTTTTGTTTATCTTTCCAGTAGCATTAGGAAACCATTTACTCTTTAATCCTTGACCGCTCACACTCGCAGCTCCCTCGCCGGAGCACACCTCCGGCGGCCACCAATCTCACACCACCGTCACCGCCTATTCCACTCCGCCACGCTTTCATCAATAAAAGCCAAGTCCTGTTGCACTTCTCTGCCGTGTTTCTCCTCTTTGTGCAGGACTTGAAGGGGGTATCTGCGCCCCAGTTCCACCATTGGATCGTTCCCAGGCGCGCCGAGACGACATCGAGCACCGGAGGCCACGCGTTGGCCTTCGGCCTTATCCAACCCATCTGGGAGGTCCGCCGTGATTGCAGGAGCAGCTGGAGGCAGCCACGACCTTCGGCCGTGGTTTCAGTGGCTGGAGGGGGCACCTGCGCGTGAACAGAACTCGGCTCGGCCGAGTCCTCCTTTGTGTTCTTCCAGTTCCGCCCACAGCCGTCGGATAGCTGCTGTTCTTCCCTCGCGTACAGCCACCGTCCGATCCAAACACCCAGGGCCGTCAGATCTTGAAAGTGTCATCTAATCACGGCCGTCAAGATGAAGGGGTATCGGCCCCTGTGGAGCTGCCACGTGGCTTAAGTGAAAGCCGCACCACCGTGGGATCATTCAGAGCTTTGGGTATTTTGCTGCGAACTCCCCAAGCCATTTTGTATTTAGATATTAATATTCGAACTTTTACCTGCTGTGTAAAGTAGTTGCTACATTTGCGAACTTGCCCCCCCAACGTTTGTTTAATTGCGAAGAGGCCCCTGCCAGGCGCGCGTGCAAGCCACGTGCGCCTTGGCATTTTTGCGGGGATAGCCTCATCTTTTTTTATTATTAATATTCAGTTCGCTAAGATCTTCATTTAGTTATTTACTTTCTGGAATATTTGCGTGGAGACCCCCGCATTTCCTGTTAATTACGCAAATACCCTTGCCAGGTCTTCCATGTTTGCTTGCTTGTAGTAATTAATTAAGGCATCATTCTAACTCCAAATTTTCTCAAATTTAGGACTTAAGCTCCTGTTGCATCATATTTCCACGCTATATTTTTATTTTCCATTTTTGTTGCATTTTATTATTTATAAAAATTCAAAAACACCTATTTTCAGCACTGTTTGCATTAGAAAATCATTAAAAAATATAAAAATCCTTCTGAAAAATCTCAAAAAAATATATTTTGTTCCTTTTAGTGTGTCTTAGCTCCAGACCAAAAATCATTAAAAAATACAAAACCAAACTCCTAAAAATTGCAAAACTCTAAAAACCTTCCTAAAAATTTATAAAATTCATTAAAAAATCCAAAAATAGTGTTTTCTTTTCCTAAATTTTCTTGGTTTCATTATCTTTCACTGAAAATTAAGTTGGGGAATTTTCGCCACTGATTTCTATTTTATTTCTCCATTTTAAGTTTCAGCCTTGCTTTTTACTACTGTTTTCTTTATTTTGATAATTAAAAATACTAAAAACATTCTAAAAATTACCCAAAAATCACAAAAACAGTAAAAAAGTATAAAAAGACCAAAAAGACTTTATTTCATTATTTTTGAGTATTTTTATCTATTTTTATAAAAACTTTGGTTTCCCTTTTATTACATTGTCTTTAATTTCCAATATTGAAAAAGAAAATATAAAAAAAAATATAAAATATAAAAAGAAAATATAAAATCAGTAAATTAAAAATCAAAATACAAAAATACAAAAATTAAAAATCAAATAAAAATTATAAAATCAAAAACCCACAAAAAAATTAGCACAATAGACACTTGATCACTTTCATACACATTTTGTGCACTTGTGCCCCGTTCTACCTGTCTGCTCCCTGTGTTCGACCTCTACACATATTTGCACCTATACACATCTTGTTGTAGAGTTATAATAAATTTTAACTCCGCACATTTACATTCATTACTTGATTTATCTGTTGTGGGTTAATTGTTGTTTGAATCGGGATTTCGAGCGGTCACCGCATCGACTGCGGTTTCGCCTTGTGAAACCGTACGACCCTCTATTTCTCGGTTCAACACGTATGCAGGAAGAGCGCATAATGAACCGATTCATGAAATCGATTCGGTCTGCATGCCGCACGGGCAATTGCGGTCGCATATGCGGCCCGTACGATCGATTTCATGAACATTGCTTGCATCAATTCTATTTGTAACATCTCCATCAATTTCCCCATCATGTTGCAAAATAAATCCAAGTATCGTCACCAATCTTAACCTTGATTCCTTCACCATTGCTTCCATCAAAAGTGCACTCCATATATTCAGTCTTAGCCGTACTTATATGAAATCCTTTAGTCTTAAATGCATGTCTCACACCTCAAGCTTCTCATTTACTCCATCTCTAGTCTCATCAATTAAGACAATATCATCAATGAATAACATACACCAAGGTATCTCATCCTTAATATGACTTGTCAACTCGTCTATAATCAAAGTAAAAAGGAATGGACTCAAAGTTGAACCTTGATGCAGACCAATGTTGATGTCAAAATAGTCAGTCTTCTCAAACTGTATCCTTACACAAGATGAAGTCCTATCATACATATCTTTTATGAGGTTAATTTATAGGATATGTACATGCCTCTTCTCCAAAACTCTCCATAATATCTCCCATGAGACAGAATCATAAGCCTTCTTTAAATCAATAAAAATCATATGAACGTTCTTCCTTTTAGCTATATAAATCTCCATTGTTCTCCTTAACAAGTGGATGGCTTCAATAGTTGAGTGACTTGACATGAATTGGAATTGATTTTCTTTTACTTTGAAACTTGTCTCAATCTTCTTTAGATTACACGTTTTAAAATTATCATAATGTGACTCATCAGCTTGATACCTCTGTAATTTAAACAATTATGAATGTCTTCTTTTTTCTTATAAAGAGGCACTACGATACTCCTCCATTCTTTAAGGCATTTTCTTGCTTCGTAAAATAACATTGAATAGATTCGTAAGCCAAGTTAAACAACACTCACCTAAAACTCTACAAACTTCTATAGTAACGTCATCATGTCCTACACCTTTCTCAGGTCTCATAACCTTCAATGCCTCCTCTGCTTCCTTCCTTTGTATTCGTCTATAGCTTGCACGATTCAAGTAACTTTCATTACTAGCTAAATTTTCCAAAGTGATCTCTCTATTTCCTTCCCCAATGAAAAGATTATGGAAGTATTGCTTCCATCTAGTCTCTATATCCTTTTGAGTACCAAACACGTGACCTTCCTCATCCTTAATGCATCTTACTTGAGAAAGATATTTGGTCTTTCTTTCTCTTGCTTTAGCCAACCTGAATATATCATTCATAAGCTTTTTCCTTAGCTTCGCTTACCACCCTCTTTGCTTCCTTCTTTGCTACTTTGTAGTTTGTGACAATTTCAACTATTCTATCCTAAACATATCTTTAAAGCATGCTCTTTTAATTTTGAGCTTCTCTTGCATCCCTCCACTCCACCACCAAGCATCCTTTTGTCATGGAGCTCCTTCCTTTGACTCGTCTAGCATCTCTTTGGCTACCCTTCGGATACAAGATGTTACCGCCTCCCACATCTCGTTTGCACTTCCGTTACAATCCCAAGATAAGTCTTTTAAATCCTTCTCATTGAAGCTTGATTGCTTCAATTGAAGATTCCACCATTTAGTTCTAGTGACCTTGGAAACCCTCCTTTTCTAAACCAACCATTTTATTTGCACATCCATGACTAACAAACAATGTTGGGTAGTCTGACTCTCTCCTGTGATTACTTTGCAGTCTTTGCAACACAACTGATCTCTTCTCCTCAAAGCAAAGTAATCTAACTGTGTTCTAGTCGAGCCACTTTTATAAGTAATTAGATGCTCCTCCCTCTTCTTGAATAGAATGTTTGCAATGAAAAGATCATAAGTTGTTACAAAATCCAAAATGTCTTTTCCCTCTTCATTTATATCCCCGAAGCCATGTCCTCCATGAACACTAGCATACCCTGTAACATCCTTTCCCTCATGTCCATTAAGATCTCCACCTAGGCAAATCATCTCTCTTTATGGGATTCCTTACATAATCTTATCAAATCCTCTCAAAAATCTGGTTTAATCCTTTCATCTAAACCATTTTGCGGTGCATAAACTTATATGATATTCAACATTTTTCGAGCATCACTTTTAACAAAATAATCTGACCCCGAATCTTTGCACATCAGCCACACAATCCTTCAAATCCTTATGAACAACCACTCCATCATTTCTGCTTTATTTTTACATGAATTCCAAAGTTTTAAAGCACGTCTTCTCGATCTCCCTAACTTTCTCTCCAACCCATTTTGTCTCTTGTAGACATAATATATGAATCTTCCTTCTTTCCATCGTATCGACTATCTCCATTGATTTTCCAGTCAAAGTGCCAATATTCCACCTACCTATCCGCAACTTCCTTTGCAACCTATTTTGGACTAACTTCTTTATCTGCATCAAGGTTTTAAATTTTGATTTCAATTTCATTTTGAGATGGCAAAAAAACGAAACAATTTTGAAATTTCGACAAAATTTCACCAATTTTGGCCAAAATCGGCCTAGATTTGTGAAGGAAGGGTCCATATCGAGAGTTCGATTTCAGTTTCAACGGAGTGTCGAAATCAAAATTTTGCGAAATTTGAAACACTGACTCGCATACGTCCATCACATGAGACCCTTGTAAATTTTGGACTGCATCCGGGCGACGATGCAACGAAATTAGCTTATTTACTCGCATGCATTCCTCATGCGAAAACCCTTGTAAATTTTGAACTACATCCGAGCATCGATGTGGTGGTCCTTGCCAACTTCTCATTATTCTGGTGATGCAATACATCGCTAGTAGGGAATGCCCAACGAAATCGAAATGTTTGCTTAAATCTATGTTTAAAAGATCTGAACTATTTTTAGATAAATTCCTAAATAGTATTCTTAAAAAGAGCACTATTTAGGAATTTATCTCTTTTGCGATGGCTGTCTTCTACCTAACGCACAACCCTCAATTTATCCGGGCTTGGGACTGACCATGGCTGAGTTTACCCAAACTTGAGGCTAAAGTAAAAAAAGGAAAAAATTACATAACAACTCTTGAGACTTCATGAATTAAAAAGGAGACCCTTGGACTTTCTTTTTTAATGCTGAAACTGCATGTAGCTCCCCTGTTTGAGTTTGGATGCATCACCATCCATTCTTTCTATCTACTTATTCCTTCTCTTCAAGATTACATGGGGATCAGATTCTTGACGAACTTTGACATCTATACACTGAATTTGGCCAGCTTTAGTGTGGAGATACACATTTAAACGATTAATGAGTTACTCAATTAATCCTCTCTTTTCAAATTTATAATGTTTGTCCTTTTGCATCCTTGTAAACGTTCTCTCTTACTATTCTTCAACTTAATATGGCTTTGTTAAGATCATAAGCCACACCTTGAGTTTCTTTGTTTAAAAATCACAGACTTGTTGATTTGATTATCTGAGAGATGTAGCTTTGTAAAAATATTGACATACGTGTGTATATACAGATATGTGTGTACGTGGGAGACTTTAGATTGGATATGTATCAACTGCCTCTTCTTAAGCCTACATATATGACCAAGTCTATGATTAAGGGTACAAAAAGCATACTTTGTCTTGAGTTCAATGCAGAAACATTTTGTACTGTATGATGTGACAAATGGATATAAATGGGCATGCATAATTGATAGAGGGGCACCAAATCATTACCCAGTAGATCCAACTGGAAGAGACGGAACTTATGAAGGGTGGTCTCAGTCAACAATTTCTGGGCCTGGATATCCCCACACCGAACCTACCAATTGTAGAAGGGTTGCCACATCTCAAATCATTATTAGGAAGTCTCCCATCATCATTCGACATGGTTGCCACATCTTTACGGATGAATGACAACATTAAGTCTGTAACAGACCTACCTGCACAGCTGGCAATTGAGCAGGACCTCTCTAAGCAAAGATCGAAAGCTGGGATCTTTGAGGTCGAGGAAGAAGAACAAGCAAATGCTGTGCACACGAAGAAAAGGTTGGGTCCCTCCAAGGTGAATTTCAAGGGAAAGGGTGGGAAATACCCACGTCGCTCTTGCTACGGTTGCGACAAATATGGCTATTTCAAGGTCAATTGCCCCAAGAAGAAAAAGGAAGGAAATTCCAAAATGCCAGAAAACAAAGGCAAGAAGAAAATGGAATTCGCGGCTATCGTGAAAGATCACGGACAGTGATGGATGGTGGATCGAATCTGGAGCAACCAGACACATCGCGAAGACGAAGGAGGGCCTGGTGGACTTCAAGGAGCTGAGCAAAGGAGAACAATGGATCTTCATGGGAAACAACACCTACCTGGTCGTGGAAGATGTTGGGACGTACATACTTGACCTGGGGGATAACACTATGGTACTGAATGATGCCCCAGGGATACATCGGAACCTGATCTCTATCCCAGTGCTGCTCAATAAGGATTTCGAAGTCCGTTTTTATAATAAACGTGTATATATAGGCAATAATAAGAAGGTCTATGCGATGGGAAAGTTTGTGCCCGAGCATGACCTGCTCTATCTTCCTATAATAAACTCTAGTGAATCAATGAATGTCTCTTCTGAGCATTCCTTATGTTGTCTGTCTTACTGTGACTTGTGGCACATGAAACTAGGTCATCCAAGAACTTCTAAGATGGATCAAATGATTGAGGCAAATATGTTGCCTAAGATTACGGGTGCAAGGACATTGCCCTGCGAACACTGTATGACCGGTAAAATGATGAGAAGATCCATCTCAATCAGAATTCGATCAATAGAGTTACTAGGTTTGATTCATTCGGACATATGTGGACCACTGAGCATCATCACACATAAAAATAAGGAATACTTTATAACATTCACTGATGACTACTCAAAGTTCTCCTATATCTATCTCTTAGGAAGAAAGTCAGAAGCACTTGAAACATTTAAGAGATATAAAACGGAATCAGAGACAAGATTGAAAAAACCAATCAAGACTCCTAGGACAGATAGAGGTGGGGAATATACCTCAAAGAAGTTTGAGGATTACTGTATTCATACAGGCATTCGTAGGCAGACTACAATGCCCTATACACCACAACAAAATGGTGTAGAAGAAAGAAAGAATAAAACATTGATGAATGCAGTAAGGTGTATGCTGTCACATTCAGGACTTTCCAAGAAATTTTGGAGAGAGGCAGTGTTGACTGCAAACTACATACAAAACATGATTCCCACAAGTCCGAAGAATCAACGTCATATGAAATATAGAATGGCAGAAAGCTCGAGTTGGGCCATCTCCGAAAATGGGGATGTGTTGCACATGTTCTGGTACCGAGTCAGCTTAGGGACAAGCTAGACTTCAGGATATTAAAGTGCAAGTTTATTGGCTACAATAAGAATTCTAAAGGATATTGGTTCTTTCATGAATCCAAAGGTCTAATTGAAAGTCGTGATGCAACTTTCCTTGAAAATCATCAAGAAAATGGGCATGAAGTAGAGGAATCCGATCCTCTGATTGTCCTCCAAGACAATGAAGACGACTTGAGCATTAGACAAGAACCTGGGGATGATAACGATCATCCAAATATAGAGCATGAACCTATGGAACACAATGATCCTTTAGAGGAAGTGGGTGGACCCACACAATCCACGAGTATAATCGACAATAAGAGATCCAAAATACAACCCACATGGATGGAAGATTACCATTTCTATGGATGCGAGGCGTCGTGTTACACTGTGGATGAGGATGTCGTGGATTGTACATATCCCATATCCTTTGACGAAGCTATGACTTCGTCTGAGTTGGAATCATGGGCGGCCGCCATGAGGGATAAGTTGGACTCAATCGAGCAAAACAGTATATATGAGTTATGTGATTTGCCAGAAGGTAGGCAATCCATAAGATGTAATTGGGTATTCAAGAAAAAGTACTGAGATGATGGTACAATTGATAAATATAAAGCAAGATTAGTTGTCAAGGGTTATACTTAGCAAGCTGGAATATATTTTCAGGAAACCTACTCTCCAGTAGCTAAGTTTGCATCTATTCGGATGATCTTAGCTATAGTCGCATATATGGATTTGGAATTGTTCCAAATGGATGTGAAGACGGCCTTCCTTAATGGAGAATTAAAGGAGAAGATTTATATGTGATAACCTGATGGATCTCAGATTAAAGGTCAGGAGAAAAGGGTTTACAAGTTAAGAAAGTCATTATATGGCTTGAAGCAGTCTTCACGGCAATGATATCTCAAATTTCATGAGAAAGTTATCCAATTTGGATTTATTGCAAATAAATCAGATAATTGTGTGTATGTCATGAAGAGTGGGAGCATGTTTGCAATCATGTCATTATATGGGGATGACATTCTGCTTGCAGGTAATGACATACAAATGCTCAATGAAATCAAACTAAATTTGAGTAATGAATTTGAGATGAAGGACATGGGAGAAGCATCCTATATTCTTCAAATTCAAATAACAAGAGACAGGGACTCAATGATATTGAGCCTTAGTCAAGAAAGATATTTGCATACTATATTAAGGAAATTTGGAATGCAGAATAGTACTCCAGCTCCAACACCACTTGTGATGGGAAAGAGGCTCAACAAGAGTCAATGTCCTGGAAAGGGGCAGGAATCTTTAGGTGTACCCTATGCACAAGATGTGGGAAGTCTAATGTATGCAGTGATGTGTACTCTACATGATTTAGCTTATCCAATAAGCTTAATCAGTAGATATCAAAGCAATCCCGGTCCAGCACATTGGGAAGCTGTAAAGAGGATTCTTCGATGTCTGAAAGGGACAATGCATCTGAAACTTTGTATCAAGCAGAATCGCTCGAAGTGGTAGGCTACTCCAATGCCGATTTCGGAGGGGATGTGGATGATATAAAATCCACATCAGGTTACATGTTCATGTTTGATGGTGCAACCGTTTCTTGGGGTAGCAAGAAACAAGGATGTGTATCCCGACATACACATGAGGCTGAGTACATTGCATGTAGCATGTCCACCACTCATATTATGTGGATCAGGCGTTTTCTAGACAACCTAAGCCTCGAATTGGTCAAAGAACCAATTGAAATGTATTGTGATAATCAGGCTGCGATAAGCTTGATCAATAGTGGGGCTAATAGTTCTAAAGGAAAATACATTGAGATCCAATTTCACTATATACAAGATATAGTGGAGAAACAAGAAATCACGGTAATCTACATACCTACCAGTGACATGTTGGCTGATTCCCTTACCAAGGGAATAGCTACAGGAACATACATTAAACATGTTGGTTTAATGAGACTCAGGAATGTATGAGTCAAACAAGAGGTTTCATTGATAATTATCCCTATATGATAAATCTCCATGTATATACTACACGAATAGTGGGAGTATATATGTTTTGACCACTTCGGTCAAGTGGGAGATGTAGAAGGACCGCATGACCGGCGTGGTCAAGCACTCCGGTGGTTGCGACGAGACCGAGTCTCTAGGAAGGCCGTAACAGTCGGGCGTGGGGGAAGGGGGCGGACTAAGCGAGGGCTTCACGCCTATATATAAACCTCCATGAGGAGAACGGTATCGGTTCCCTTCCTCGCCGTTGGAAGCCCCCCTTCCCAAATCCCTCTCTCCATTCCTATCTCTCCTCTCTATCTTGTTCTCTCTCGCAACCAAAACGCAAGGCGTACCTCGTCTAGATCCCTCACCAATCACGCTCCATTAGTATCCATGCAAGTCACAGATTCAAATTCCTCAACGGTTTTATTTCTGGTGGGGCTCAGAAGTAGCAATAATTTTATGTTTTTAGATGATGGCATTCATGGTTAATAGATCTGTGCAAGATAAAGGATGGATCAAACATGATTCCAGAAATTTATAACAATATAAAAGTATACTTTTCTTTCATATTTGAAACTTTGCGATCTCTTTTAAAATATTTGTTTGAATTTATTATTACAAAGGCCCTTCATTGACAGTGATAGGAGATTACTGACTGTGTCAGGGCTCTTACCATCCCTCGGTCATGGTGCTAGTTAGTTATATAGCATGTAAGGTTTACATGATCGGTAGCAGCAATAATGTATATTCTCATCTCCTCCGACCTTAGGATCTGCTGCTCTCTTATATTTAAACGCAGTTTCTCAGTAAGGGCTATCTAAAGTTATACCTTATTGGGATATGCACGGAAACTAGCTTGGATCATATTTCTTATTTTGAAGCCAAGATCTTTGTAGATGGGCAGTTGCCTTACCTTACTCTTTCTTAGATCATATTATTGAGTTCATGAACATGGCTTATGAACTCAATAAAATTATACATACAGGAATTTGATTCAAGGAATATCCATTTTATTTTAAGACCTATATAGAAGTTCTAGTTTTTTTTTACTTTGTCAGCGTAATTCTCCTAGGAAATTAAGGGACCTTTTTCTTTTTCTTTTCTTTTTACGGATATCCACCACCTTTTGTTGGTGCAAATACATTTTATTTCCAAACACAAGTAGGATTTTTTTACCATGGATATTTTAATTATTGTAAATATAATTATATAATTGTAGGTGCAGTTTCATCATCAACGTCATGAAAGATGAGCAGATACAACTCCTAGACGACTACAGGTAATCTACAATGGTCTTGATCATTGAGTTATTACCATTAGTATATTCAGGCGATTTCAATAATTCTTCAGTATTTTCTGGAAATCAGACTTAATAGTTATAATGATCGTCAGTCAACTGGAAATAAATGCACGAGGACACAGTTTTAGATCACACATATGCTGTCAATTCTCTATGGTTTTGCTTCTACAATGGAGTTCTCTCTACTACCACACTTAGATTTCCAGGTACAAATTCTTAAGAATCAAACAATAAAAAATGCTTCTTAGAAAACAAATTACTCGCATCTTTTGTTGTTGCATGACCTAGAATCATCTTAACATTATAGTCTACCCAATGGAAATTTGTTCAGAAATTATAAGAGAACTATGTTCTTGGAGTGAAACACCTCTAGTGAACATCAAATTTAACTCCTGATAAAGTCATTCTATTTGCTCTAAAAGGAAGATTATCTACTAATATGCAAAGGCAGTAATGGTCAAATGAGATAAATCTTTTACAATTCAGATATCAGCTTACAAAAACATAAATCATCAAAATTCTAAACAAAGATGAAAGACAATGAGGCAACAAGGTGTTTGATTTCTAATTACAAAGAAACTTGGAACTCATTTATATAACCTCTAAAGAAAATCTGATGGCAAGTGACATCCAGTGGACCGTGGGTTTGAAATTAGGTGTGCTTAGACCCTTGATTTTTCCTTCATTTGGAGTAGAAGCATACCTGCAACGTTGGGATGAGAAAACCAATTCCCTTCTCCACGAGCCTGGATATAGGCTACAAGTATCCTGGATATAATCTATATAAGCCTGGTTATGTTGGTAGGTGGTTGGTTGAGATATCATATGTGCTGAAGCAGAAGTTACCTGTCTATTAGGTGTTGATGGTCTGGTGGGTGCTGCGTGTCTACCAGGTACTGATGGATTTGAAGGTCTAGTTGGTGCTGAGAGTCATGTTGGGAGTTGATGGTCTCGCTGTTACTGAAGGTCTGCCAGTAGTTGACGTTTTGTCGGCTGCTGAAGGTCTGCTAGGAGTTGACGGTATAGTTGCTGCTGAAGGTTTACTTGGAGTAGAAGGTCTGGCTGCAGCTGAAGGTTTGTTAGGAGTTGAAGGTCTCGCTGCTGCTGAATATTTATTAGTAGTAGGTCTGGCTACAGTTGAAGGTTTGCTTGAAGGTCTACTAGGAGTTGTTGGTCTTGCAGGTATCGAAAGTCTATTAGGGGTCGATGGTCTTGCTGGTGTTGGAGTTCTATTGCGTGTTGATTGTCCGGGTTTACAGAAATTTGGTTGTAAAATGGTGGGAAACTGTAACAACAAAACCATAGTTTCAGCTTGAGAACACGAAATGTGGATCTCAGGGAAAATGGAGGCCACAGATGAAGAGAAATCAGAGCTGCATGATGTAGAACATTGCCTCTTCCGCATGGTTTTTTTTCCACCCCATCTATATTCTGAACTGTACCAATTGCTCAGGATTTTAATGAATAATAAATTTAATTGTATGTATATGTGAAATATAAATCTTTGCACATGTTATACATTGTTGTTTTAACTCCTATATTTTTTATGCTATACTTGTAGTATTGTTAGGGCATGTGAAAGATTGAAGCTTTGTCAGAGTTCATCTTGGCTTTAGTCAATTTTGTAATGGAAATTTGATATGGTGCTTTTCATTGTGTTGGTAACTCTTGTTATAATTCCAACTTCACATTGTTAGGATGCAGATAATTGGTTGGAGCTTAGTCAGTACCCTTACGGATTGGTCAAAGGATCCCTTGCTCTGATTGGAAACATAGGAGGGCCTGCTATGAACGTCACAACCGTCCATGTTATGCATTGTGGGCACCCGACTTGGATTCCTTTTTTAACTTGGCATTATGTGCATTCATATTTACTCGAATCTAAATTGTCATGATTTGTATAATGGGGGAAAAACCTCATGACCTAATTTGATGAAAAGATATGGTTAGCTTGTTATTTGATTGTAGTTTGGTGGGATGGATATTTCTTGTATGGGTTTATAGATAGCAGGACCGGTATTTATAGTTTCAGAATTCAGCTTCTATAGTGTTCTACAAGCAGTGAATACTGGGATTCTGCAGTTCCTATCTTCCATTTTTCCTTAACTATGCTCCTCTTCTTTTCAACAAAAGGAAAAATGAGAAGTTTAAATGGATTGTCAAATTTCTTTAAGTATTGAAATCAGCTTCAACATTTTTCCAGTAGCAACCCATGAAGAACGTCTAGTATCTATATTATTAGTTAATATGTAATTATAGTCAACACATAAATGGTAATATTATTTATATAATAACACATAATTCATATGTTTTATTTTAATGACAAATTATTTGTTTATATTGCCACAAATAGTGATGGAAAAAAGCATTGTTATACGTAAAAAGGGTCAAACAATAGGTTTTATATAGTGACACAAAAAATCATTGACATATACAAATGGCAATGGTTTTTATTTGTTAAATTTAATCGTGTGATGGTTTTATTTGTTGTGATTTTAAATTTATCAACGATTAGTAATTGCTGTTAAAAATTTAACAACTTATATAACAATTCTCACAATGAATCATGAATTCGTCATGAGATGGTTTAGTGACATTTTATTAGT
Organism: Ottelia alismoides; assembly: GCA_037367405.1. Classification (NCBI taxonomy): domain Eukaryota; kingdom Viridiplantae; phylum Streptophyta; class Magnoliopsida; order Alismatales; family Hydrocharitaceae; genus Ottelia; species Ottelia alismoides. Next base: position 1,747,830 of record JAZKJV010000170.1, read on the forward strand.
TGCATTCTTAAAAGAAATCACTACAGATAATAATTGTTGTAGTGAATTTGGTTGGTTGGACCGATTCAATCTCACAATACAAAAATAAGATTGATAAGTTTTCTAAGCTGACTCAACCGGTAGATCCAGTCTGTTCCATCTAAATAGAACTCAAATTCAAAAATATAGAAAGCGAATACTATCCAATAGAAGGCCTTTTCAAGCCTGAAAGTCTAGAACCCCTCTCCATTGTTCCTCCTCGTTATGCACCCTATCATTGCTACTATTGTCATCAGACCATCGATCCACCAGCGACCTTACCTACCAGCTCTCCTCATCATGATTGCCTCCTCTCCCTCTTGTTGCTCCCATTCCGTGTCCTGACTCAAGGGAACTGTCTGGTAACTGTGTTGGGATGAGTTGGAGTAACCTCTTGTGAATTATAACTGTTTAGATGGTTATGAAGGTTGAAGGGGTTTGAATGAGGAATGCGATGCGATGCCACATTGGATGGAATTCCAACACATGAATGTATGGGAGTAAACCTGGTTACCTCGAGGTAACCTGGTATGTCGACACTTTTTAACAGTGATATCCACTCATCGTCCTACTCCCATCTCCACCATGGTAATGGTTTCTTTTAGCATCTATATCAATGTTATTCTGATTTCTCATAGTGCATTGCAATTGGCACGGACAATTCAGTTTTCTTAGCTGTCGGGATAGTGAATGCAAAACAGTAGGAAAAGAGTATAAAGAACATGTGAAAGGATGTCCAAGCTGACAATTTAAAAGGATATTAAAGGATAGTTTTAGTATTTTTTCAAGTGGTATTTATATGTGTTTCTTCCCAATAAAGGGACAATATATTTATTCTTATCGGGAACCATAAACAAAAATAAATGAGAAAACTTAAGGTTGTACCACACATTTCGCAAGTAAAATCTATCTATTCTATTGAAATATTTCGTATGTTATTTGGGTATATTCACATGCGCTACGCATATATGTAATATGCTTTTCTCGAGTTAGATTGCCAGTTTGACTTGTCTGACTAATAAATTATTCTCATGTCAATTTTTCTTTCTAGATTGATAGGAATGCTAATGCCATGTCTAGTTGAGCAGGTTGAAACTAATGGTTAAACCAATTGGATGTTTAATTGGTTAAATGGCTAGTCTCATTTTTGAATCATTGATCTCTTACATTGTAGCAACCAAGCGGTTGTTAAAAAATGACGAAGCCTTCTCCCACTATAAGTAAGGTTGGCTACATGGATATTTGCTCAAATCCACGTTGAAAGTTTCAACTATTTTTTACGATGGCTGTTGACTACGTAACACAACCCCCATAAGTTAGACAAAGTTAAAATAATGAAGAAGATAGATGTTTTTTATTTTTTTCAAATAAGCCAAACAAAGTTTAAAAAAGAGAAATAAAATATTTTTAGATTTTAATATTTTCTCTTATTTTAGTAATTTTTAGGTTATTTTTATAATTTTTATGGATTTTTAATGTTAGAAAATGTAAAATAGTGAATTAGATTAATATACAAATTATTTAGGATCTTTAAAATACGTATAAGTTCAAAATAAAACTTATATCATTTTAAATATAAATTATATATAATAAAGAAAATTTAGAGATAAAAAAGTAATTTTTTGCAGAATATTTCATTGTTTTTATAAGCTTTTTTGGGTTTTAGATTTTTAGGTTTTATATTTTGTATTTTTAGTAATTTTTGATTATGCGATAGAATATAATAAAATCTAATTAATATTATTTTTTGGAATTTTTGGTTACATATTTTAATTTTTACGGATTTTTTATTGTTAAACATGGAAAATATGCATGCTTTGTATTGTTATACATAGGAAAATGTAATAAAAAGCCAACTAAAATTTATGTGTAAAAGATCTATGTTCTAGGCATTTACAAAAAATTTCCTAGGATTTTTGGCATGATAATTAAATAATAAAAATAAAATACACTAAATAAATAATACAACAGAACAAGGAGCTAATTGTAAATTATAGAAACTAAGCATCCATTTCAGAACATGTCCATAAAATAGAGGAGTTCTAAATACCCAAGTGCCTCACATGAAGAACCATGTGAGTTGACTAGGAGGGACCTAATTACAATGACAGAGAACCTAGGTGTCCAAATGCAAAATATACCTATTGTTGTTACACGCCACTTAATATTTACAATACTAAAAGTAAATACAAAAAGGAGGAGGGTTGAGTGAGCAAAATGCCCTCCAAGCATGCGAATGAACAGTGATCACACCTTCACTTATGTACGTGGATGACCCAGGATGCACAATCGTTCGCTCTGAATAGACGAACCGGTTAGAATTGGGCGGCTCTCATCATATGACGACTGCTGCTCTCCTCCAAGAACGGGAAGAACAACCACATGGGAGTTCTTTCCTCACACGATTATCTGGACTCCGGAGATGGATCAAGCAGCTAAGGGCTTGCGAAGGTTCATGGGCTACATGCACATCTTCATGTGCCTTTAGAGAGCTCCGAGCCTTGCTGGCATAGGCATGGAGGTTGGGGTAGCTCAACCATCTGGGAGCTGGTCTTCTGAGTTGAATCTTCTCCAAAAGAGGTTCTAGAAGTGAAAGACCTACATGAAGTTACTTGGGGCTCGAGAGAGAAGCTCTCAACCCAAAAAATGGATCTACAGAGCACAAGAAATGGAATGGTATGGGAACCTTCGGTGTACAATGGAAGATGGAGGTCGGGGGCTCGATTCTTGCAGAATAGAGGTGATCTGATGGATCAGTTAGATGGAGAAGATGTAGTGGGAAGCAAATGAGGTGATACGATGCGTCAGAACTAGATTTATCAATGGGAACAAAGGTCAGAGATTAGTGCTCCAGCATACTATAATCTTTGGAAATAATGCTAAATAAACAGAAAGACCAGGAAACTAAAAGTAGATCTAAACTAAGAATGAAATTGAGAATATAAAACACTAGTCTAACCTATGCCTCGACAAGTCTAGGACCTTGAAGTGTACTTTCTCCTAGGACAAACTCTAGCAATGGGAATAGACCTCGGTCGCATTCTCCTTATCGCGAATCAAGGGGATCGCCTTCCTGTCACCTAGCGGGTTACTCCAACATGGGATTCTTGGGGATACGGTGTATCTAAGATGATTAGCCAGAGCTGGAGGAGATGGGTTAGGTTTTATAGCAAAGAACGAATGGTTGAGTTGACCTTGGATTTGTGCACAGATCGATGGACTTTGGTGGGATCTAGATGTAGGGCGTGGTTTAGGATGATCATGCATACAATTTTTGTGAAGGGTCGAGATGATCGGAAGCATGGAGCATGCACAAAAAATGGAGAAGAAGAGGGGTTGGCAGCGTCTGACATGTACTAGAAGGCGACCTGTGCAGAGGGGGTTGTTGACCGGGGGGAGGGCAACACTCCAAGGGCGGTGATTGATCCACGTAGGACTGCTAGAAGACAAAATAGAAATGAGAAATAATTCTATATAAAATAGTAAATGATTTTATTTTAAAAAACTTAAAATATGAAGAATGTGTATTATTTTTTAAACTATTTTATAGTGATTTTTATTTATTTTTATAGCTTCATTTATTAGTTGGTATTATTTATATACTTTTATTTATATGTATTTATACCTATGTACTATGTATTTACATTTTTATTCTATTATTTTTGTACATAATACCATATTTAAAAAAAATATTTATTTACATCATTATTTAATATACATTTATACCTATGTACTATGTAGTTCCCCACATCTAAAGTGACAAAGAAATAATATCCCTCAGCAAGGTAATCCTAATTCCTCAATCTAGCTACTCTTTCCTCGAGGAGAGAGGTATTTCCTTCAAGTAAGTGCAACCGGCTTAAGAAGATGGGGTAGAAAGAAGAATGGACTATTATCAGTGTAGCCACATATTCTTTGGAGCTTGGCCAATGTAGCCACATATTCTTTGGAGCTTGGCCAGTGTAGCCAAGTCTCCAGCTGCAGGCAACCTTGTAACCTTGACTTTGAAGCATACACCTTGCTTATTGATACATAACTCCAACAGGAATGATTTTTCATTGAATTTTTGCCTATCTAATTTTTTTAGAGTCTTCATTTCATACTTTTTTGATCTATATGTACAGAATGGCAAATTTTACGTAAGGAGCTTTTCTTTTTGAGTCAGTAGACTATCTCTATTTTGAACCTTTATTGCATCCCACAACATCATGTCTTTAGATGCCATCACCACTAGATTAGGTTGGAGTGCACTAGCCACCTATTGGGGTGGCGTATGTTTCCATAAGCGTACTTCTCAAGATAAAGAATTCACCTTCCACCACGGATAAACCCCTGATTTACCAGGCTATTTATTTATTATTACTTCTTTAACTTGAGCTCTTTTATTTAATTAATAATCAATTACATTTAATTAATAAATAACTCTATGTAAATAAATAATATCAATTATTGTTTTCTTAATAAATTTTCTCTATGTTGTATATTTTTTATGTTGTCCCATTATTCTATGTATTCCTTTATTGATAAAAATACAATAAAAATTAGAGTAGTATTGTACTTAATTAATTTAACATTAAACATAAATTATAAATCCAAAAAATAATAAAAGAAATAAACCAAGTACTTGCAATACTTTAAAATTACTTGTAAAATTTTTACTATGTACATATGTTGTATTTTCACCTTGAGTTCTACATGAAATTGTAGATCTCATCGAGATCTAGAATTTCATGTTGAACACTTTTTCTAGTTCCACTCCTATCTATTTTATTTTTATTTATTTCTTATTTATTTAATTGTTTGAATTCTCATTGAGCCACATGGCACAACCTACTTCAACCACGTGGCCCGCTCCCACTTAGCTACCCGCTCCTTTCCTGGCTGTCAGATGTCTTTGGTTAGATCCAATCGTGGCCGCTCATCAGTGCCTTGCTTCCAGCTGTATGATGTGTTTGTTTAAATCCATATAAACCGCTCTATCTTGCCCATTTGTGGGCCATCTGATATTGATCAGATGACCAAACCATCGCCTTCAACCTCCACCCCACTTCTTCGAAGCAACACGAGTCTCCAACTGCAAATTTCGCCAATTTCTACCGCCCTCATCACGTGTCGCAACCACTCAATTCCAACACCATACTCCTCCTTGTTCATCCTCCTTCTCCATGTGTTCTCCAGTTGCTTCTTCATCTCTCACATGAGGCCAGGAGAGGTGGTTGAAACCATCTTCATCAACCTCCTGCAACCTAACTTCCTCTTCCTTAAAACCCAATCTCTGCCATCTGAAATCGTCATCCGCCTTCATGTGAATTTCCTCCAATCCTCCCTTCTCTCTTGAGTGATAGCAAGCAAGAGCACGGTTGAGCGAAGTTGGAGTTAGGGTTCTGTCGAGATCCGAAGGAAATATCCTTCATTACAGACCATCCCAATGACTACTTGAGCTCTATCCTTTGCCATGATTTCGAGTGATGACTTGAGGTTTCTTTTAAACCTCATTTCAAGTCGGTGATTCTTCGTCTTCTTCATCTTCCTCTATTTCAATTCAATCCTCCAGTAAAATTCAATCTTCTTTTCTTTGTATTTTCGCTATTTTATTCACCCACATTCATTCATTCAATCCATTATCTGAGATCATTTACCTCATCACCATTACACTATCATCTTCGCACACTCTTTCTCTTCGCTATTCCGCTTCTCCATCATTGTTTTCACCTCGCATCCTTCTTCTTCCTGCAAGGAAGAAGAACCCAGCTAAGGCTCTTCTCCCTCGCCTACGATTGAGCCTCCATCTCGCCTCAAGAGCATTTCAATGGATTAACCTTATTATGTGGTTTGGAATTAGCCCCTGTAGGTGCTTGGGCTCTTCATTGATCAGAGAAATTTCATGTACTCCAACCTCATCCTTCTTCACTGATTTTAATTCATCCTCAGAAAGATGCAAGGCCCTTAGGCCCTAGATTCTCTCCAACATCCTTGCGAGGGTCTATGGTATCTTCCCCGACCTTCAGGAATCACAAAAGAGCACGAAGAAGGAGAAGGAGTCCCACCAAAGCTCCACCTTGTCGTCACCTTGAGAGGAGGAGCGCAGAGGTGAAGATGGAGCAATAGGCATCAAATTGATCCCATTTGGGCATAATCTAATGGTATAGCATCTGCCACACCATCACGTTCGATGAAACACTTCAGTCCAGAGCCTTGGAGCGTCCGAACTAACCCGAGGCACCACACAACACAACGTGGCCCAAGCCTAACACCCCACGCGACCTGACTCATGTGAGGAAGGATAATTTGCACTTGTACCCCAGCGAAGTCCTTAAGATTGCACTTCAGTCCAACCATCACGTGCCCGATGCACACGAGGCAGGATAAATATTAGGCGTACCCCTCTGGGTTTTAGAAATTACATATAAACCCTTCTACACTTGTACTTTTATATTTTTAGCCCCGACAGCTTTTTTATTACATTTTAGTCCTTTTTGTTTTTGATAAGTTTTAAGTTATTTTTATTAAGTTTTTATTGCATTGATACCCTTGCATTGATTGTTAAATATCTTTTGAACCATTAATATTTTCAAAAAATTGGAGTTGTTTGAAAGCTTGTTTTATTCTCTTTTATATGGTGAAATTATTTATCTGATGTGATTCACTTCTCATGCATTAAAAATTAGAGAACAAAACTTATCCTTTCAACTTTGATATTAAGTTTAAAATCGATCTTCTAAGTATTCATTGATCTATTGCACACCTTGATTTGCACCCTCTCTTCCTAAATCTAATTAGGATAAATACATTAATGTTTAATTGAATTCCTGATTAGATTCTTAATTGAGAAGTTATTTAATAATGTTCATGTCAGGTGCTTAAAGTTTCAGTTATTGCTTAGAGTGATCAATCGGAACTTATCGTCTTTTACATTCTCCAGTTCATTGATTTTTAATTAGTTGCTCAAGTAGGTTAATTAATCAATCATGAGAATTATTGTGTGATTGTGCATATTGTTGTGTTGCATTTGCATTATTTTGACATCATAATATATTTGCCTAAAAATGATTTGTAAAATTCATGCATTGCATCTCTTTTGTTGTTACTTGACTTAGATCACTAGTAAATTGCTAAAATAAATATTTAACTCCTAGATTAAATTAATTAATTGATCTTATCCCTGTGTTCGACCCTGGTCCCAGGTAAAATTTATGCTGAGTCCTCCTTGCAGAGATCATTTGACTCAGTTCTGATTGAGTGCTAATTGATCGTATTACAACGAGAATATATTATTATTGCCAATTATCGATTCATTAGATGGCAACGTTGTCTGGGACATGGCATTTTAGTTGATTTATTTTAGGTTTAGATAATTATTTTTAGTGATTTTTAGTCTATTTATGGTTAAGTTGTTGGGTTGTTTTCATAGCTTGTTTTTGTGTATTCATTTATTTAATTAGCTATTTATTTCTCTTAAGAATTATCTAAACATCTTATTGTTTTGTGGCAGGGCCCGCTTAGCCAACGAAGACTGAAGGAATGCAGAGGCAAGGAGCTTGGAAATCTTGCTGAAGAATCCACATTACAAGTGAATTAGGAGAAATTCTATCTTAATTGAGTAGTGATTTTTGTATTGTAATATTTTATAATATTATTTTGTAATAATTAGGTAAATTTCCCTATTTACAACGATTCTTATTTGAGATCTCTTGTTTGTAAATAAAGGCCTCTATTATTCTTTTATTTGTGTGATTTTTTCGAGAGTGATTCTCGACTTGAGTGGCGTGAATTAGGGAAAAGGGACTTCAATTCAAATTGTCAAAATTTAGGTCGCTTGCCTTGTACCCTTCTCGTAACTTAGGCCACACAGTTTTGATCTCATAAGATTCACTTATATCTTAGAGATTATTTAATAGATACACCATAAGTACGTTCTACTTAGTCAAAATTAATTAATATTCTTCACCATTAATATAATTCCTATTTAAGTGTGGTTTTTCGACTTATATCATATAGATAGATTTAAATATTCAGTAAAGCATCCATATGGAGAGTGTTGGGAATCACTATGAGTACCTCTAAATGACTGCATGCATCATTGATTTCTTCCTGCATTCCATTTTCCATTTCCTTCCCCTATTTAAGAGTTAAAGGAAAAAAGACTGAATGTTAGGCAACATTTATTGTGGTCTCATTAACTCAAGAGACAACCTAACTCTTAAAATTGAGACTGAAATATGCAAGTTGATTCAAATAAACTTGGAATAGAATTCACCTTGTATTACGAGCAGTAACATCCTCATTGGACACAAGTACTTACCCTTAGATAGAGTGGGTGAGGACAGATTCCTAAGGTTAGAGACCAAATCCCTAGACTTCCATCCAAGTCTTCAGGTCCGACTCTCATGGATTTTGGGAGTTGCAAGTGGTTGCCTTCGACCTTAGAAATACATTTTGGTTGTCTGCGCTTGTAAATTTCCTTTGGGGGTATAATATTGAACCCGACATCCTAGGAAGATCACTCCATTGATTAAGAGTTTACATGACTTCAACTGGGCATAGTAGGAGACTCCCTATGTGCTTGTAAAAGATTGATTTATCATTAATAAAATAGATAAGATAAAAACGACCGAACTCTTATGACCTTTACAAGTTGAGTTGGTGAATCTATCAAAGGGGTTTGCATGGCGTTTGTATTGCGTGAGTTGATTCCGCACCTTTAAGTGCACCATAGTACTAGTTCTTTTTGAATCTACCATGCTCAAATCTCAAATTTTCTTGAAATCGAAGATGGATAGTTGGCCGGAAATTTGTTCAGATTTTGTGAACTTATCATTGAATCGCCTAAACATCACATCTTTCAAGGTCCATCCACCTTCTTTTCCTATACCTTCCTGGATTTTAAATAACCCTTGTTTCAATTCAATATTCTATGATTCCCTCTTAGGGAGTGGTTGCATCCCGACTGATCTCTTTCTCTCTTTAACTCTCACCGAGGATGACCATTACCTTGGTGAGATCGACTTGATTTCAACTACCTCATCACGATCTCGCTTTGAACCCTCTTTTTGATGAATGTGTAGAAGATTTCACGATGACTAAAAAAGATATAATGGGAAGGAAAAGGAGCATAAAGAGCCTATGCAGATGGTCTTAGCTAGTTTAGATACATATAAGCAGAACACATAATTGTTAAGAGTACAACTGGGCCAGCTTAACCTGGGGGTAGATGCACCGATGGATGCAGTGTACAATCCCGGGTAGTACATAATTAGGAATTGGTTAAGCCTAGTAGATCTTGAGGTATCTTCCCCAATTTTTAGGATTCACAGAAGAGCATGGAGGGGAGAAGATTTCCCACCGAAGCTCCACCTTATTGTCGCCGTGAGAGGAGGAATGCTAAGGTGAAGATGAAGCAATAGCCGCTGGATAGAACCCATTTGGGAATAATCCAATCGTCCAGCGTCTGCTAGGACATCATGTCTGATGCAGGCTTTAGACTAGAGCCTTGGAGCACCCGAACCAGCCTGAGGCACCACGCAACACAACGTGGCCCGAGCTTGCAATGCCCAGCCGAGCCTAACGCCCACATGACCAGACACACGCGAGGAAGGATAATTTGCACCCGTACCCCGGTGAAGTCCTTCATATTGCACATCGCTCCAACCATCACACACTCAGCACATATGAGGCAAGACAAATATCAAGCATACCCCTCCAGGTTCTGGAAATTACATATAAGCCCTTCCACACTTGCATATTTTATATTTTAACCCCGTTACTTTTGTTTATTACATTTTTTGGACTATTTGATATGTTTTAAGTTATTTTATTAAGTTTTTATTGCATTGATACCCCTGTATTACTTGTTAAATATCTTGTGAACCATTAATTCATTTTCAATGAGATTGGTGTCATTTGAAAGCTTGTTTTATTCTCTTTAATATGATAAATCCACTTGTGTGATGTGTTTCACTTCTCAATCATTAAAAATCAAAGAACAAAACTTGTACTTTCAGCTTTAATATTCAGTTTAAAGTTAATCTTCTAAGTATTCCTTTATCTTTTGCACCCCCTGATTTGCACCCTCTCTTCCTAAATCTAATTAGGTGCCTTAAATACATTAACATTTAATTGAATTCCTGATTAGATTCTTAATTGAGAAGTTATTTAATAATCTTCATGTCAGGTGCTTATAGTTTCACATATTGCTTAGAGTGATCAATTATAACTTATTATCTTTTATATTCTTCCGTTCATTGATTTAATTGATTGCTCAAGTAGGTTAATTAATCAATCAAGAGAATTATTGTGTGATTGTGCATCTTGTTGGGTTGCATTTTCATTATTTTAACATCTTAACATATTTGCATAAAAATGATTTGCAAAATGCATACATTGCATCTCTTGTGTTGTTGTTACTTGACCTAGATCACTATTAAATTGCTAAAATAAATATTTAAATCCTATAATAAATTAATTAATGCTCCTATCCTTGTGTTCGACCCTGGCCTTACCTAGGTAAAATTTAAGTTGAGTCCTCCTTGCGGAGATCATTTGACTCAGTTCTGATTGAGTGATGATTGGCCCTATTACAACGAGTATATATTATTATTGCCGATTAGCGATTCATCTACCTGCTCATTTGAGTTGAGCTATGTGCACAGTGCTCGTCCAAGTTAGGCCACTGCCAAGTGTCATATGTGTATCATGAAATATTCTACTTAAGTTAATCAAGAGGACACGTGAACATAGTCTTATGGACTCAAAGAATTAGGTCAAGTTGATATGAAAAGTATTAATTCAAGTTCCTATAAGGTTCATGTAAAATTAAGTGGATTAAGTTCTAAACCAAGCCAATCTTTAGATTTTATTCCACACTAGTTCAATTGTTAAAATCATTCTGAAAAATGTGAATGCAAATGCAAAGATATTATTTTGAAGTATATTATCTGTTTTTAAACTTTTTATGTGGTTTTTAGTACAAATTTTTATGAGTTTTGAAATTTTTTATTTTTAGGTATTTTTGAAAGGGCAGTGAATTACATGTATTCACAAGGATTGTTTACATATATTCAAAGATTTTATACAAGGTGTATGCAAGTACTATACCTGATTTTATTTACAAAAAGGGTTTTCTTTGGATAATTTTACAACACTATTATATACAAGGTATTCATAACTATTTGAAAATATTTTCGTAAACATTTTACAAATATTTTAAAAATTATTTTAAAGATAATTTTAGAACCATTTATAATAATTTTTTACAAATTTTTTACAGACATTTACTAAAGGGATATTTTACAAAGGTTTGCAAACATTTTAAAAAGATTTTCCAAAGGTTTTCAAAAGATTTTTACAAAACAATTCGCAACCATTTTTCAAAATCATTTGCAAAATATTTTCAAACCAAATTTTACAAACAAATTACAAAATTTTTACACATATTTACACAAGATTTTTAGTATTTTTATTGATTACTCTCACCCATTGTATTAGAGCCTTATTATTAAAAATATATGAAAGTACGAGTTATGGCTAAAGTATATATATCATATATGCCCCCTATACTTAGCTCGAACTATGTCCTCATAGTGTCCGAGGAGCAACAAAGGAAGACATAACTCGTGCTAAATATAGAAGAATACTTTAATACAACGACTCAATGAAAGAATGAGAAGTTGATCATCCCTCTTATACTTAGGATCAACTAATCCTGAGTATAACAGACTGTACACTAAGAGGGGATAATCAAGGGTGAGAATATATGACATCAATGAATTGGCTTGTCTCCCCTTATACTTAGGATAAAGAGTCCCTAAATATAGAACAAAATGTCAACAAGTTAAGAGACAAGCGAGGGAACAAAAAGGAAAAACTTAAGTCACTCATCCCGCTATACCTAGGATCTAGTCATCCTAAGTATATCACTGATGAAAGGGATGAATGAATAAAACTGAAAACTGAAAGAAAGGAAAAGAAAATGAATAAAAGGAAATAATATTTTTGTAGCTTAATTGTCTAAATCTTCTGATGTTGAGATTTCTTCTTCAAAAGCCACATTAATTGAATCGATAACTAACAAGAATGTGTCATGCTCTAAATATGGCTTCAACAAATGTCCATTGGCCACAAATAGCTATGCGTCAGATGACACGTCACATATGACGATGCTACCGTTGTTACACATTGTCTTTACTACAAATGACCCAGCCCATTTTCTCTTTAACTTTCCCAGGAATATATTAAACTTTGTATCAAATAAACCCCACTTAATAACCAGTCTTGAAAGTCTTTCGTCCGATATGCTTATCGTAGTATTATTTGACTTTCTCCTTGTACATCGGGATGTTACCGTATGCACAGTCTTTGGATTCCATGAGTTTGTTCAGATCAATCATCCGATTCTGAACACTTGTTTGTGAGTCCAAATTACAGATATTGACTACCCAAAAGGATTTATAAATTAACTCTACAGGCAAATTGCATGGATTCCTATAGACAAGATAATTGACATACCCAATGGGATCTTTTAAGCGGTACGATAAGCCCGTAGAAAAGAATCAAGGAGTAGAGATAAGTTCTTCCTATCAACCCGTACAAGTCTCTGTAGAATCATCTCGATCTCCCTATTTGAAAGTTCAACCAAACCATTGGACTGCGGGTGGTAAGGAGATACAACCCAATGATCAGTGTCGTACTGCTTCATAAGTTTCCTAACTTCTCTATTTATAAAATGGCTACCCCCATATGAGATTAGAATTTTGAGAATTCCTAACCGTGAGATAGTGTTGTCCTTGAGAAAGCGACAAACCACATGGCTATCTACGAATCGGGTGGGAATAACCTCTACCCAACGACTCACATAATCCATGACATGCAGGATGTATTTGTATCCGTGACTGTTAGGAAATAGGTCCATAAAGTCAATGCCTATTGAATAGGGAAATCTAGGGTTATAATTAATAGAATTATTTGCGTGTCACTGCAACTCTAAAAATCCCTCAACAAAAATTTATTTATTTGTATTCACAACTCAAGCCAATAATCAAGTAAAAGAATGTAAGCACAAGAACTATGAGTGCTATTTATTTACATGTATAACGCACAATATCGAACTCAAGGATGCTACAAAAATCCTGAGGGTTATCAAATCAATGAAAAATCAATGAAATAAAGGAGGAATTTGTATGCACACTACTATTGGTTTTGTATTTTTGATTTTTGTATGAAATTTTAATTTTATAATTTTTTATTTGGATTTTTTGAATTTATTTTATGATTTTTAAATTTTTCTAATATTTTTTTTTCAAAATAATGAAATAATAATTAGAGAAAAATGAATAAATACAACAAACCACTCTTTTTGTATTTTCCAAATATACCAAAAATATACAGAAAATTAAAAAAAATATTTGTGAGTTTATGAACTTTTTCTAATGTTTTTAGGTTTTTTTCCAGATATATTTGATTTTTTTAGATTTTGAAATAAATAAAAACAAGAAAATTAGGAAACAGAACACAATGTCAATGTTTTGATTTTTAAAATAGCAAATAAAATAAAAAATAGATAAAATATACACAGTCAGGAAGAAGATTTTTTGGTTTTCCAGAAAGCCTTTTTATGATTTTTTTTTAAATTTCTATGATTTTCTATGCATTTTTTACATTTTGAATGTTTTGTGATTTTTTGGTTTTTATGATAAACTAAAATGGTACTAGAGTTAAAAGAAGATATAATGAATATCTAGGATTTTTTTCACCAATTTTTCAATGGGTTTTTATAATTTTAATTGATTTTTAAATGCAGATAGAGAATTTTTATGTAGTTTTTGAGTTTTTTAAAAATAATTAGAATGATGAAAACATAAAATAAAAATTAATGATGAAAGATCTACTTAATAGAAAGATAACCCTTTGGTCGCCTCCATCTTAATCGTTCCTTTACCACTCTCCCTTAGCTGTTTGATCCATTCAATCATCTCATCCTAATCGCCCCTTAGCGCCTTAAACTCAATCACTTGATCGGATCCCATCCATCGGCCCTACTTCTTTCGCGTGGCCCCTTCATCCTCCACCATCGGATCACTCAGCCAGCATTCATCCCCACAATCACCTTCCGCGCATATCCTCACACTCGATCAGCTCTACTACGTACACTCTCAGTTCAATATGGACTCCAATGTAATTAAAATAAATGATAGGGAATATAGTGCAAATGTTCAAATAGCAATAGATAGACACATGTCCTTACATGACTTATTTGCAAAATAAAATAAAAGCAAGGTGTAGGGCGTAAATGTACCCTTAAATCTATGTATCATATCAGATGGTGTTGATGGTGTTGAGATGCAGATCAGATGGTTGAGGATGAATCATACTTGAATGGCCGCGATCTGATCTGGGAGATAGATCGAACAGATGGAATTTAGGGCAAATCCGACGAACGCGATCTAATCTGGACGCCTTATTCTTGATCATGTGGTGTTGAAGCTCGATTGAAGAACTGGGAAGAATGGACTAAGACCCGAGCTTTGATCGACCAAATCACGGTTGATCTCTCCCCAAATCTGCACCTGAATCGTTCTTGCTGAGCTCCTCTATCGATCCAAGGGCTCCATCGTAGTCGACTATGTCGAAATGAAGATATAGAGGTTAAAAGGTTATAAAGCTCTAGGTGAACCTCTAAATGGATTTCCTCGCTACCAGGTGCGCTCCAACGACCTGCAATGTGATGCTGATGCTCGGAGGGACTCCGGCGATGTTATCGACGATAAACACAAGGAATAGTGAGGGAATGAAGGTCTCCAGTGATGGTGGTCGGAGAAGAGGTTGATCTCCTGATCTATGGTGATTGGGAGGGGATCAGGTGTGATAGGAGATGGAGAAGGTCGAGGCGAGTGTGATGGCGAGGTCGGAGAGTTATATGAGTGATGAGAGAACCTCCGATCTTGCTGATCGGAGTTGGATGTGGAATTCATGATCTACTAAAATCAACGTGGAAACTAATGAATTAAAAACTAAAAATTAACTCTAAGAAACTCTAAGTTACCCTACGGTGGAAGGTGGAGGTGAATCGCTTCAATCCGCTGCGGCGGAGGACTCCAGTGGTGTGGTGGATCTCCTCTTTTCAAGGATTCCTTACACTCCCAACTATGGAGATAAAAAGCTCTTTCACCGCTCAATCATCTAAGCTCAGTCTCAGGCAAAAAATCCTCTCCAAAATGGATCCCCAGCCTGGGAGGGGAAGATGATGACATATATATAGGCACATGTCCGATGTGTTTTAAAAATCAAATCGCGAGCAACTCGAGGTGTGATATGTGGATCTAATGTGCTGGCGATGGAGTTAGTTGAGTGGAATAGAAAATTGGAGAAGAAATCAGGGGACGTTAGTGATCAATGCGCATGGGGAAATTAGGAGATGGAAGGCTGGTGCGCGAGATGAGCGGAGGTTGTAGGTGGAATTGGGAGTTGACTTGAGTCAATAGACCTGGGCCGACCAATCACGAGGGGATAAGACAAATAGGCTAGACAACAAAATGAGAAAAAAAGAAATAAATTGAAATAAAATCAAAAATGAATTTAAAATAAAAAATAATACAAAGGAAAAAGTCAATAATTTAACTAACTTATTTTTCGTAATTTTTAATTAATTAAATAAGGTATATACATGTGTAAAACAATTAAAGAGTGCTATTTATAGGTATGTATAACTATATAAAATACTATGATTTTTAATTACTTATTTTTACAAATATATACATAAATTAACAATTTATTATTAATAATATTTTACAAGGATATTAATGATTTTTATATAATCTTTATTAAGTGATTAATTAGGTTAAATAAATAGAGGTATTTACAACATATGCAATATTTACAAGATTTTGTTTTTGCTGATATTTGATTTTGTGATTTTTACTTGTATTTTATATAAGTTAAATACAATATTCACAATTAATTAAAAATACAATATATACAAATATTTACAAGAAAATAAATAAATAATGTACGTAGTATGCATATGTATTATGTACAATAATACCCCAATTAGCCACATTTCATACCTTAACTCTGATTTTTATCAAACTGCCTCTATTTTAAAGATTATTTAATTTGGAGTACAATGAAAGTAGTTTGACGAATTTTGAGTTTAGGTGGAGAAAATATTGATCTTACACGTTGAGCTTTATGGCTTTTTCATAGTGTTGTAATTTACACAATATACAATAATTTTTATTGTATTTTTTTGTTATTTACAAGAGACTTTTATGCATAATTTTCGTGAAGAAAATAATTGTGTTTGAATTGAATTCGGGTATGAATAAATTAATGAAAAGAATGTGTATTATATACATTAATGTACAAATGATAAATGTATACAAGTGATGACTGATTTTCTATCATTTTGGTATTTTAGGCCTTATCTCCTCCTACTTTATTCCTTGTCGATTAGGTCAAGTCTTGACCTACTCTCGGGGTCTGAATCAGCATGTATCTATTGCATATATACAATCTTTGATTTTCTTTATTTTTCCTTATTTATTTGTTTAGGTTAAAATAGTGATAAATATACAATATTTATCACTAAAAGAATAGATTTATTGATATTTAAAGGTTTTTATAAGGGATTTTAAGCTAAAATAAATGAATAAAGATGATGAAATGCAGATTCTTCAATGCCCCAAGCATCAAATACGTCATATATATGGATGAACTTGAGTGGCATCGAGTCTTTGGAACTAATGGTTCCTCACAGTTTCTAATAGTCAATGCAACCTTTCACATAAGATGTGGCATCCTTTAATAGTGTGTGCCGCCAAAGGCCATACTACAATACTTTTGTTGTCATTCCACTTTCAAAATGGTGTCCTCCTGCTTCAAGCTTATGACAGTGCTTGAGGACACTGGTGTACTCATCCTGAGGCCAAATGCAATCCATACCTTCCCTGAAAAGGTATGGATATTCCCACGGGAAGAAATGAATATTGGACAAAAACTTATCTTTCTTTACTCGAGTCCAATCTTGTAGAACTTTCCTACGGAGAGATAGTTCACAATATTGACATAGCAGGTGACGAGTCGCTAGATACGTTGATTAATTCGGTGTTCTTTGTAGCATGTGTACTTAGCGATTCGGTCAGAACTGAGAGAAGGATCTCCGTGAAGAGTGTCTCGGCTTAATTTATATCCCGGGCAATTCCGGGGTCGAACTCAAGGAGGTAAAGGAACAACTTTGGGGTTAATTTGCAAATTTAAGATCTAGATTTCCAATACGTATTTTTTTTAGATTTTTTTATGCAAAAACCGAAGCAAATGCAAATGCGTCTGAATAAGAACACTAAGAAACCACACAACTTAGCCAAATTAATTTTAATGTTAAATTAATCCAATTCAGCCAAATTATATTTTTCCTAAAGTCCTAATCCAGTGGGGAACACAAAACACATTTTTTTGTATTTTTTAGGTTTAAAATGCACTAACTAAAAATGCACACTTTTTATGGGTTTTTTCGCAATTTATCACACAAACAGTAAGCAAAAAATATGAAAATATTACTGGAATGAAAATATGATGCAAGGAAGCTATAGTAATTTTTCTAGAATTTTTTGACAAGTTATGATTTTTTTATGGATTTTTTAGTGAAAACAGAGTGACAGTGAGTAAATAATTCCTAATAAATCCACGTTATCAAATTAATCAGAGTGTGAATTATCTCAAAAAAATATTTAGATAAGCAATCCAGGAGAGTTGAAATTTCGCAAAAATGATTTATGAAGATTTAATTAAAAATCAAATACTAGAAACACTCTACAATTTATTTTGGGCACAAGATATATCCATTTTAGATGAAATTTGGACAGCAAGTTTATCACATTTCAAGGCATCATTCCTAATTTTTGTGGATTGTTTGGAGCAACCGTGTGTGAGAAATAAATTTAATGGCACAGAATGGGTAAACTATGCAAAATTTCAGTTGAATAGTTTTAATTAATTACCCAAGGACCACAAAAATATAATTAAATACCTACAATGTAAAGAATTAGTTGCTCAACACAATAGCATTTTTCATTGAACAAAAAGATGCATAAACGAAGTCCAAATTAAAGTGCGAACATAGGGATCTTTGTGCAATACAGAAATCAAATAAATCAACACAAATATCTACAAGGACCTGTTTGCAATTATAAAAACATAAAATATATACAATGCAATTTGTACATTAAAAAAAAGAAACACCTTCTTCCTCTTTTGGCTCACGATGGGTTTCTTCCTCTTTTGGCTCACGATGGGTATGAACCCAACAGGGACGGTGCGGCGGTCCGGTGGGCTCGGCTGAGGAAGGCGGTCGACGGCTATGGCACGGGGGTCGGGCGGCAGCTCCGCACACGGAGGAGGAAAGCTCCTGCGGCGGAGGGCGCGGGCCGCAGGGGGCAGTGGCGGCGCAGGAGGGAAGCCGCGGCCGGCTGCACCGCACGCGCGGCGGTGGATGGCGGCCAGCCACGGGGGCCGCGGCGAACGAAGGGATGGCGGCGGGCGGCGCCGCCTGCCCGTGGAAGGAGGGGGGCGGCGCTGCTTAGAGGAAAGGGGAGGGGCGGCGGGCGTGGCCTGCGGCTCCTCTTTTTTTTCTTTTTAATTTTTTTAAAATTTTTTTGATTGTTCTTGTTTGCTGCTGTAATAAATAAAAAGAAAACTCTTTTTTTGTTTAATTTTTAATTGTTCAGTTTTATTAATAAGGAGATGCACAAGATGAAGAGAAAAAAAATGATGTGGTGAAGGTGGTAATGGGGAAGATAGTGGTAATATGATGAAGGTGATGGTGATGTAAAAATAATGGAGACACAACAAAGGACACAATATTAGATAAAATAAAAGAACGAGAGAAATGAAGAGGGATAACTTACCTGATGTCCGCCGGATGTGCGGAGAAGCTACGCTGGACTCCTGTCGTCGCTTCGATCCGATTGGCGAAATCAAAATCGGAGAAGCTACGCGAGCTCGATGTGGAACTCGTGACGCGGAGCGGAGCTCCGCGGATCTCGCCTGAAGGAGGTCGTCGCTTGAGGAAGACGTTTCGTCGCTGTCACCAACGCCACGTTCCAAGCTCTCTCCTTTTTCTATAAGAATGGCGGATAGGAAAAAAATGAGGATGGAGATGTGTATAAAAGTGATGGAAAGAATGGAGGTTAGAATGGAAGTGGAGTAGAATGGGAGGTTAAATTAGGGGTGGAGTTGAATGGGAAGTTAGATGGATAATGGTGTTGAATGGAGGTTGATGAAATAAGAGAAGTTAGTGTAGAGAATATGATTAGATAAATGAAAATAAAAGTAGGCTACTAAAAGAGAAAATAAAATAAAGAGAAGAAAAAGAGTGGGGAATTTACAAAAAGAAGATATACAACATGTACATATTTTTTTGTTTGCTTTTCTTTTTATATTTTTTTTGTCTTTTTAATAGTAGCTATGTACAATAGAAAAATATAATAAAATACTACAATCAAAATACAACACCACGATGATTTTTTTTTGGATTTTTAGTAATTAAGAAAGATAAAATAAAAAATGAAGAAAGAAAGAATATATACATGGTATACAATGTACATCTAGGTCCCAAAACCCAACTTTTGCAAACGAGTTCCGATTTTAACGAAACCACTTCCGTTGGATAGATAATTTTCTAACTTGAACTTTAAAAGTGAGTTTGGTGAATTTGGAGTTCATACGAAGTGGGAATTTAGCTTGGAAGTTGGACTTTACGGCTTTTTCTCTTTGGGATCTAGGAGCATTTATTTGAGGTGAAATTTGTTTTGTATTTTTGTATTTTTATATACATTTTTTTAAACAAGTTAGAGAAAGAATTAGGCAAAAAGGAGTTGAAATGAATTTACTAAAAATACATGAAGTTTTGGGCTATTTACAAGTATAAAACTCCTTTATTTTTGCGGCTTTTTAGTGTTAATTTATTTTATACAATCTAATATACAATAATTAGTGTGTTTTATTTACAAGAGTTATTTTGTTAATTTATTGATTTTATGGACATTTATTTGGGATTTTACTCATGGATTTTGCTAAGATCAAGATATTAAGATGATGAATCGTGGATTCATCACCCCCCTATACTTAAACTTTGCTAGTCCTCGAGCAAATAAAGAAGGAATAAATTGGGTTAACCCCTGACTGTGCATGTGAATACAAGACTTGATCTGTTCAAGAACTCTCGGTTTTAGAGATCCTAAAATTCTAAGCTAAACCAAGCTCTAGTTAAAAGGTACCCAATTTCCCTAATCATCAGACTCTCTTTATATACATATAAAGTAGGGATATGACTTTAAGTGTTGACCGCAGTTACAAGAGTAGAGTCACAACGTCACCCAAGGTTCCAGTCCAAGAGACTCTCCTAAGAACCCGATCCTCAACACTAGGGAATAAATCATTTCTTGCATCCAATCCACTGTCTCTTTAGTTGTCAGACTTGAAAGTGTAGATGGAAGGCCAGTTGATGGAGGACATAGGATTGTGTCATTTCTTCTCTCCCTCTCATTGGAACAAGGATTCTCTCTAGTGCCTTATTACGCAACGCATATTTTTGGTGTTCATCAGTGCGCCCGTCAAGAGAAGTTGGAGCCGTCTGCACTTGTTTTCCTGGGAGTACACCGGGGTGTGCCTTTTTTGAGTACCTATCGTACCTTCTACACCCAGACTTGTAGCATTTACGATGCAGAGCCCTTTTTTGGTGCAAGCCCGACTCCTGGTCCTAATAGCGGTGGTCCAAGTGGACACTTTGAAATGGTTGGGAGCACTCGCCTTTGGTGGAAGCTCTTTTGATAATTGACTTTGTGGAATGAGAGCTTTTCTTAGACATTTCATTGCTTTGTAGTATTTGTGGCTAGCTCCACTGCTTTTACCAAGAGTTGGCGCACACTGATCAACAATTTTTTTATTTTATCACACCCTGGCACATAGGTAAATATCAAGAGATAGTACAAGAACCATGTTCTCATACTGGCTAAAGATGCTGACACTCAGGTTTCATGAAGCCTTCATTGATTTTATCCCATCCTCGAGCATCATCAAATCAAGTCCAAACTCAAATCCCTCATCCCAGTTCCTCAAGTGAAATTTCAACTCATCTCATCATAACTGCAGTCGTGTATGTGAGGTGCTGATCATATTCTTAAGGTAGAGACTAAGCATGCAATATAGCACACAAATCTTCCAAACTAGGGAAATGTGAATAATTAAGTCAAGGACCCTAATGACTAAGGCTGGTTAACTCAAAATCTCAAGACCTCATAAACCAAGTGTTCTTGAACATCACTAGTCTTGTGTGAAAGTGAATTGTGTCAGGGATTAAACCAACTTATTAGTTAGTTAGTTTTAATTTTTTTTATGATTGATTTTTTTAAAGTTTTTTTTCAAAAAGTTTTTTTAGGCAAACAAAGGCAAAGAAGTTTTTTTTTTCAAGAGTTTTTTTAGAAAGATATTTTTTTTGAAAAAGATGGGTAAATAAAAAAAGACTCTTTTTTTTTGAAAAAGTTTTTTTAAAGGATTTTAAAGTTTTTTTAAGAAAATAAGGAAAAAGAGTTTTTTTAGGAATTTTTTTTGTTTTTTTTGTTTTTTTGTTTTTTTACCCACCCCATAATTATTGTATAATATATACGAAAATACATGAAAGTATGAGGTATGGGTAAAGTATATATGTAATATATACACGCCCCCCTATACTTAGCTTGTGCTATGTCCTCATGGCACTAGGTGACAAAAAGCCATAGCTCGTACTAAGTACAAGTGGGTGAAAAGAATAGAAGTGAGGAAAAAAATGTGGATAATACACAACGGGCATCGGCCCCCCTATACTTAGGCTCTGGTCAGCCTAAGTATTGGAAAGAACACAAGAATGGAGGACCGATGAGAATGGGAAAGAATATACAAAAAGAAAATAAAAAGAAGAGAAGGAGCAAATCGGGTCACTCACCCCCTATACTTAGGATCTAGTCATCCTAAGTATAGCCACAAAATGAAAATGATACGGAACTGGGGCGAGTGATGCGAATCATGAGGGAGGGAGGTGAATAAAGGCAGGAAAATATGTACAAGGAGGAGGGAGAATATACAAGGATCAAGAAGGTTTGTGACGGACCTTCTTGCGGGAGCGATGGGGAGGATAGTATACATGTGTGTCGCTGTCAGAGTTGTCCGCAGAGGAATAATAGTGAGGTGTGGGGAACGTCCAACGGGGATCGACACACGACTGCTTGCTCAAGTATGGCTTTAGAACAGCCGAACTGAGCTCACTCATATAGATCACCTCATCCGGACCTGATGAGGACTCCTCAGAAAGTTCCTTCTCTGAAACATCGAAGGTAACCTTCTTAGTCGGTTTTCTAGAACCTGAAGCATCAAGAGGAAGAGGAGATTGATACGTCTTAAGGAGTTTGGGGGAACATCTCAAGGAATCAACACCCGTCTTCTTCTTACCAGATGACCGACTAGAGGATGGAGCAACCAATTTATCAAGATTAGTCAATTTGGTCCCATTTCTCTCCTTTGGTGTATGTCCTGGATGTGGTGTGTGTGAGGTTCTGACATGAGGTTCATCATCAGATGAGTTACCATATGCATTGTAATACTCCTGCAGGGTCAGCACACGTCTCTGATAAGGCACAGTGTTCTCAGTTGGCTTGATATTGTTGGGTTCTTGTGTCGGATCATCAAAATGATCAAGGCAATCCACAAAGATCATGTCCGACTCAATGATAGCTTCTGGTCGTGAGTCCTCTCTAGAAGCTGTCGCGGTGGTGGTGCAAGCAGTAGGCGGTGTGTGGTTGTAGGAAGTCTCTAAACCAATGGTCGTCTGGACAGTCGGTATCTCAGGTGTAGTAGAGAGATGGGACTCAACTGTCTCTCGAAGGTCACGACTGTCTGCAACTTTACGGGTTACCTTGGAATATTGTGTGTCCTCAAAGATCGGGTGAGGTCGGAGTGCTCCCAATGCAGAGAAATCGATCTCCCGAGTCTCACAATCTATAGTTGCCTTATCCAAGGCTAAGAACGGCTTTCCAAGAATGATCGGGGACTGGGTAAACTCTCCTCGGTGCTCAATGTCAATGATCGTGAAGTCTATCTCCAGTAGAGCACCTTGGAAAGTGACGATGACTGAAATGGTTCCTCTCGACCGTTTAATGGTCCGATCTGCCAACTGAATGATTTCTCTTGACTTCTTGGCAGATCCGAGTTTGAGCTTGGCAAACACGGAGGTCGGGAGGATATTAATCGGTAAGTCATCATCGATTCTTGCATGGGTGAATGTGGTATCTTTGATTTCACAATCAAATCTAGGTAACCGCTTTACTCTGCGGCTCTTGGTTTTTCTCCCTATCATCAAAGATGTGGCCATAGACACTATATGTATCTCAGTCCTTGTTCTCTTATTGCCCGACCTTTTAGGCATCAATTTACTCTTCACAAATCTTTTAAGGTCGGGAAAGTGCTCAATGGCCATTATTAAGGGAAGCTCAAAAATCAACTTTCGATCCAATGCTTCCCTAACCGCATGATCCAATTTTTTAAGATCTTTCCCTTTTTCAATTTTTATGGTATTTTTAGTAGGTGAAGGAGGACTAGGAGAATGTACAGACTCTGGTTTGGAGGGAAAGTGGTTAGTAGAAGAGGGAGGTAGAAGGGACTCCAGCTGTACATGACGTGTGGTCAATCCAGTGTCTTCCAGGTTTTCAAGATTCAATCCGCGAAATCCATGATCCACATTCCTACCTGGACTCTTGATCGGTCTACAAATGTCATCCTCCAATAAGTTCTCATTACACCTCATGAGAGAAGTCTGTGCAATTGGAGGATACGACTGAGAATTCAGGCTCTTATACTCAACACACCTTGACTCAGGCGTGTAATACTGGGTTGAGTATGGCCCTTCTGTATGGCAGATGTTGGTCGGAGCCTCATAAGGCGGAGTCAGTAGATAGGGAGTCTATAGATCGGTCGCATGAATCCAATCCCCTGTATATGTCGGCTCTCCGAATGGGTGATATGAAGGTTGGTCAATGTGGTCTCTATCACTCAGGTCAATCAAGTCAGGAGAATCGTACGGTGCATGCCTCTCCATTCGGTTTGTCTGATCGACCATGTTGTACCCTAAGGTTAAGTCTGGATGTGTATATAGCAATTGTTGTTCTGTCCCAACTCGAGATGAAAGTGAGGTATGTGGGGTCAACTGATTATGCCAATCATTCATCTCAGCAGTCACTTGCTCTTTGATTTGTTCCTTGATTCCAGCAAGCGGACGAGAATATAGTGAGTCAATCCAGGGTGGTTGTGGGTCAGGGATGCAAGAATGTGGGGTAGGTGAGAAGGACGAAGAAGTATGGAAGTCAGTCGGAGTTCTGACTTTGCGGTTGGGGTGTGGGTATGAAGAGGAATGAGAGGATGGAGATGATCGAAATATGGTCGAAGAAGAATGACGTGGATATGATGACCAATATTCTGACATCTTGGAGGGAAAATGGAAGAATGAAGCGGATCGAGGAAGAAAGCGTGCAAGTGCACCGAATAACACACAAAACAAACAAACACAAGAGCAAACCCTGAGTTCACCTACTCAACACAGTGATGGTCGCAAAAGTTCGACCGATTTATCTGGTCAATTTTAGTTGGTGAGAATACAATCTTGTAAAGATTAACGAGCTGTAAGGTGCCCGTATTTTCCTACAGACTGGTCCGGTTCTTACGACTAGTTTGACCTACTTTCAGCCAGTATAGGAGTAAGTACGGACCGTATAAATACGACTACCCGTTCCTTAAGGACTAAGGCATCCTCTAAACCTCCCACTCTGCTAAGGAAGTCCGGACCGTTTACCGGCTATCCGTAAATCCTCACTGAAAAGTAGCTAATCGCCTAAAAATAAAGAACCAGTAGTAAGTAAGAAATCCAGACTTGGCTCTATCCTAGGGTCGTCTCTCTCCCACTTGCAATTTAAAACAAACAATGAGGGCTTTATGCACCCGAGAACAAGGGTTCTTTTTATTCCAATTAATTAGATCGACCTGCTCAATTCAGTCCCAGTTTTAGAGTTAGGTTATCACTTAAAATTTATGTGAACACACAAACACGTCTACCGTTCAGTCCCAATTTCCTTTTGACCTTAAGTTGTAAAACAAGAAGGGAATCGGAAATCAGAATGCAAACGAGAAACTATGATGCATGCTCAGAAGAAGGTATACTTACAGTGAATCCCAACACTCTTCATGCGTTATGCAGAACAGAATTTATAAATATTATACTAAATGCATGCATATCGAGAAAACCGCACCTAAACAGTATACTATTAGCGGGGAAGAATTGATTGAATTTGAGCTAAGTAGTACGTGTTTATGTGCGTCTCATTATGAATCTTATTAGATAAGTGAATCTTCTAAGATATGTGTGGCCTAATTTACGATGGGCACAAACAAGTTTGAATCTAAACTACCGTGTGCCTAATCCTTAAGTTCGCCACTCAAGTCAAGACCCCACCCTCACCGGAGAGTGAAACAGGTCTCGACACACCACAAATAATGTCCAAGTCTTTTTACACGCGCGAGCTCTCAAACAAGAGCCGTTATAAATGAGCAACTACCTAAATAATTACAACAATTTACATAAGCTCTCTCAAAAATAAATAAATTATCCTCGCACTTCAGCAGTCGGCGCTCCTCGCGTCCGTCGATCTCCGATGCACTCCAAGTCCACCGGGCCCTCGCAAGGAAAATGAGATTTATATTAGAGAGATAAACAATAAAATATATACAAAAATATGAAGAGAAATAATTGCAAAAAAATGAAATAAATACAAGTGGCTCGGGGGTCAGACTACCCGAGTAAATGAAAATCTAAATCCAAATTTTTAAACTAATCCCTAAGCCGTTTGCCTCCCCGGCAACGGCGCCATCTGACGAGTCGCTAGATACATTGATTAATTCGGTGTTCGTTGTAGCACGTGTACTTAGAGATTTGGTCAGAACCGAGAGAAGGATCTCCGTGAAGAGTGTCTCGGCTTAATTTATATCCCGGACAAGTCCGGGGTCGAACTCAGGGAGGCAAAGGAACAACTTTGGGGTTAATTTGCAAATTTAAGATCTAGATTTCCAATACGTATTTTTTTTAGATTTTTTATGCAAAAACCAAAGCAAATGCAAATGCGACTGAATAAGAACACTAAGAAATCACACAACTTAGCCAAATTAATTTTAATGTTAAATTAATCCAATTCAGCCAAATTATATTTTTCCTAAAGTCCTAATCCAGTGAAGAACATAAAACACATTTTTTGTATTTTTTAGGTTTAAAATGCAATAACTATAAATGCACACTTTTTATGGGTTTTTTCTCAATTTATCACACAAACAGTAAGCAAAAAATATGAAAAAATTACTGGAATGAAAATATGATGCAAGGAAGCTACAGTAATTTTTTTAGAATTTTTTGACAAGTTATGAATTTTTTATGGATTTTTTAGTGAAAACAGAGTGACAGTGAGTAAATAATTCCTAATAAATCTATGTTATCAAATTAATCAGAGTGTGAATTATCTCAAAAAGATATTTAGATAAGCAATCCAGGAGAATTGAAATTTCATAAAAATAATTTATGAAGATTTAATTAAAAATCAAATACTAGAAACACTCTACAATTTATTTTGGGCACAAGACATATCCATTTTACATGAAATTTGGACAGTAAGTTTATCACATTTCAAGGCATCATTCCTAATTTTTGTGGATTTTTTGGAGCAACCGTGTGTGAGAAATAAATTTAATGATACAGAATGGGTAAACTATGCAAAATTTCAGTTGAATAATTTTAATTAATTACCCAAGGACCACAAAAATATAATTAAATACCTACAATGTAGATAATTAGTTGCTCAACACAATAGTATTTTTCATTGAACAAAAAGATGCATAAACGAAGTCCAAATTAAAGTGCAAACATAGGGATCTTTGTGCAATACAGAAATCAAATAAATCAACACAAATATCTACAAGGACCTGTTTGCAATTATAAAAACATAAAATATATACAATGCAATTTGTACATTAAAAAAAAGAAACCACCTTCTTCCTCTTTTGGCTCACGATGGGTTTCTTCCTCTTTTGGCTCACGATGGGTATGAACCCAACAGGGATGGTGCGGTGGTCCGGTGGGCTCGGCTGAGGAAGGCGGTCGACGGCTATGGCGCGGGGGTCGGGCGGCGGCTCCGCGCACGGAGGAGGAAAGCTCCTGCGGCGGAGGGAGCGGGCCGCAGGGGGCAGTGGCGGTGCGGGAGGGAAGCCGCGGCCGGCTGCACCGCACGCGCGGCGGTGGATGGCGGCCAGCCGCGGGGGCCGCGGCGAACGAAGGGATGGCGGCGGGCGGCGCCGCCTGCCCGTGGAAGGAGGGGGGCGACACTGCTTGGAGGAAAGGGGAGGGGCGGCAGGCGTGGCCTGCGACTCCTCTTTTTTTTTCTTTTTAATTTTTTTTAATTTTTTATTGTTCTTGTTTGCTGCTGTAATAAATAAAAAGAAAACTCTTTTTTTTATTTTAATTTTTAATTGTTTAGTTTTGTTAATAAGGAGATGCACAAGATGGAGAGAAAAAAAATGATGTGGTGAAGGTGGTAATGGGGAAGATGGTGGTAATATGATGAAGGTGATGGTGATGGTGATGTAAAAATAATGGAGACACAACAAAGGACACAATATTAGATAAAATAAAAGAACGAGAGAAATGAAGAGGGATTACTTACTTGATGTCCGCCGGATGTGCGGAGCAGCTACGCTGGACTCCTGTCGTCGCTTCGATCTGATTGGCGAAATCAAAATCAGAGAAGCTACGCGAGCTCGATGTGGAACTCGTGACGCGGAGCGGAGCTCCGCGGATCTCGCCTGAAGGAGGTCATCGCTTGAGGAAGACGTTTCGTCGCTGTCACCAACGTCACGTTCCAAGCTCTCTCCTTTTTCTATAAGAATGGCGGATAGGCAAAAAATGAGGATGGAGATGTGTATAAAAGAGATGGAAAGAATGGAGGTTAGAATGGAAGTGGAGTAGAATGGGAGGTTAAATTAGGGGTGGAGTTGAATGGGAAGTTAGATGGATAATGGTGTTGAATGGAGGTTGATGAAATAAGAGAAGTTAGTGTAGAGAATATGATTAGATAAATGAAAATAAAAGTAGGCTACTAAAAAGAGAAAATAAAATAAAGAGAAGAAAAAGAGTGGGGAATTTACAAAAGGAAGATATACAACATGTACATATTTTTTTGTTTGCTTTTCTTTTTATATTTTTTGTCTTTTTAATAGTAGCTATGTACAATAGAAAAATATAATAAAATACTACAATCAAAATACAACACCACGGTGATTTTTTTGGATTTTTAGTAATTAAAAAAGATAAAATAAAAAATGAAGAAAGAAAGAATATATACATGGTATACAATGTACATCTAGGTCCCAAAACCCAACTTTTGCAAACGAGCTCTGATTTTAATGAAACCACTTCCGTTGGATAGATAATTTTCCAACTTGAACTTTAAAAGTGAGTTTGGTGAATTTGGAGTTCATACGGAGTGGGATTTTGTTTGGAAGTTGGACTTTACAGCTTTTCTCTTTGGGATCTAGGAGCATTTATTTGAGATGAAATTTGTTTTGTATTTTTGTATTTTTATATACATTTTTATAAACAAGTTAGAGAAAGAATTAGGCAAAAAGGAGTTGAAATGAATTTATTAAAAATACATGAAGTTTTGGGCTATTTACAAGTATAAAACTCCTTTATTTTTACGGTTTTTTAGTGTTAATTTATTTTATACAATCTATTATACAATAATTAGTGTGTTTTATTTACAAGAGTTATTTTGTTAATTTATTGATTTTATGGACATTTATTTGGGATTTTACTCATGGATTTTGCTAAGATCAAGATATTAAGATGATGAATCGTGGATTCATCAGCAGGGGACCGATGAAACCTCGATTTTACATGGGCTAAAAAGTGATTTTTAGTGTCGTGTGCATACACGAAAACCAATGGATTTCAGTTAAAATTACAACAAACAAACCTAAAGATGAATCAATACTACATAATGGTAAGTTTGAGGTTCGAACACTTGGACTCGGATAGGCTACACAGAGTTTTATTCTATTTACAAAGGCATCCTTGACTTTATTAACTCAAATTAAATCCTATTTCATTTTTATTTGTGAACCCTAAAATGTGTTGAAACTATATAATTAGGTTCTACATCATTAGGATCATACACGAATTTTCATGATTTTTTTTCAGATTTTTGTGCTATTTTTAGTGAGTTTTTGAAAGTGCCATGGTATTTGTGTAATTTTTTTGAAAGTTTAAGAGTTCAAATGTAAATAAACTAAAGTTACGGTATGATTGTAATTACATAAAAGAGTCTGAACATAAGTGAAAATTTTATAAATCTATTTGTTTAATGGGTACATTACGGAGAAAGTACTTAAGTTTACAAAATTTCAAAAAGGTCATATGAGGACTAAAATAAGAATAATAAAAATATGAATTCAAAAAGTGTAAATATCTAGAATATAAAATCCGTAATTAGAAAAATTGTGGAGAATAATCAAAAGTTGTCTAAAATTGCATTTAGGTCCAAAAGAAGTAAAAAAGTTTTAAGAAAACAAATATTACAAACATGTACTTGGTCATGCTCAACCTTGTACAACGGGCGGAGGAGTGATGATGTAGTAACATGCCTGTCAATGGAGGTCTGTCACAGAGCATCTCAGAGAGGAGAAGGACGAGAGTGAGACTTCGGGTGGCAGAGCTATGAGCTCTCGAAGGCAACCCACAATGGCGAGGAGCGACTGATTGCGATGAGGGAGGTCATGGTGTAGTTGTGATGAGAGTGGACAGAGGAGGTTAGAGGATGGAGTTGCGAGCTCCCCCTTGATGGGTTCTTGTGGCTTGGGCCCTCGAGTTTGGTTCCTTTCTTAATGGGTTCTCCTACTCCTCTTATAGATTTCGAGGGAGAGGAGGAGATGGAGGGCTGGAGGTGGACTACCTTTGTAGCGGTTGGGTGACAAGGAGGTGAGGCGACACGTTGACAATTGAGCGAAGGGGCGGGGTTGCCCAGTGCAACTTACAAGGGAGTGGAATGGGCGCCACCCCCTTCGGTTGCAGATTTGGGGAAGAAGAAGATGATGTCAGCAGTTGGTCAGTTGATATTAGGGGTGCTAATCGAACCAAATCATTAGAATTCGAATGAGATTCATTCGGTAAAAAGTTCGAAAAAAGTTTGATTTGAAATAAAATGAATTGAATATGAATTTGACTTGCAGATCGATTCTGTAATGAATCAAATTTGAATCAACTTGAATTCATTCGATAATTATTCAATTTGATTCGATATTATGTACATATACATAGACATAGACATATATTCTTACACACCCATATCTACGTGTGTATCTATGTGTATGTACATACAAACACATGCATACACATGTATATAAATTTATTTATGAATGTTAGCATGCATGCATGCATGTGTGTGTGTGTTCATATGCATGTAACTATAGTTGTTAATGAATAAATATCCAACATTAAAAAATAAAGTAGAAAATATTAGCCATAAGGTTTAGTATGAAAGAACATATATTTAAGATTTTTATCTGAGTTTCCTACCTATTCCTTCTTCACTTCTTGCATTTGAAAATGTAGCCACGTAATGTCAAGTTCTTCCTTCATGTTAGTCGTGATTTATAGCCTATTTGGATACCCCTCCTTCACGTTCTTGTTTTGTTAGTTATCCTTTCAAGGAAATCTATGGTGATGGCAGCTATCACCATCAAGATGATATTGATCATCACATGAGTAATTTACAAGTTCTTCTCATCATTATGTTAGTTGTTACTTTGTATATTGAAAATGGCGTGCAATTCACGAATCTAATTTTAATATATCAATGATCATCATGATATGCTATAATATTTGTTATCATTCTCATTTATTCAAATAATAACATTAATTTCTATTAATTTTTTATAGGAGCTTGGTTTTATCTTGCTTCAATATATAATGGTAAATATAATGCGTTCTCTATTCCTGTTATATATTTCAGCTTGCTCTATCTAAAATGGCTTTTCCTATAAATTATAGTCAAAGTGCTATCCCCTCTAAAAAGAGAACTCTGACTTCGCTCTTGTGAAGGGTCCTGAACTTCTCTTTGAGGTTGAACTTGAGAAGGCTTGTCATAGCGTATCATACCTCATCCTTGCTTTGATCTCCATCCATAACTACTACATCAACTATGAAGAAGAGCCTCTCTATCCCGCCTATGAGTCTCCCTTGACCATTCACTGAAAGTTCTCAATCGATCATATATATTAATTCATCATATGGTTGCATATATATTAATTCCTCATATGGTTGCTAAGCTGTGAGCAAGTAAATTAAACTCCTTCAAGGAATGGTTCTTGTGCTATCTAAAATTAATTTCCTCGTTGTGGGGAATACCCCATTCGATGGGGACACCAGATCCTCAATTCACTACCTAATCATTGATTACTTTCATCCAATGTACCCTAACTAATATATTCCCTACCTTCGATCGATCTAATTGTATGTCTAATGCTAGGTTAAGTATTGGTTTTTTTTATCTCATTCCCATATACTCCTATTTTCTATCCAAACCTCTTCTGATGTATATGAAGGATTTGTCCTATCTGGGATCATCTAAAGAAGACCATGTCAATATTATATCCCTTTAATGAAAGATTCATCGGCCACTCAGACTCTGCATTTCAAGATCTTATCCTAACTGTCTCTTTTACTTTATATTATTATATGTAGTTATATATTTCCTTCCTCATAGAAAAAGATTAATTTATATTGTAAATGGAATTTAATATTTGTAAAAATTAGGCACTTTTATGCATTATATAGTATTCATCTTGTATCTTCTTAAATTATATTATTTTTTAACTTCTCTTAGTAATCTGTATTAAAAAAGTAGAGTTATAAAATAAAATCTTTAATATGTATTTTTATTTATAACATAATTTATATAAATTTTAAAACATAAGTGAGAATTTAAAATCCGAAATAAAATGAATCAAATTTGAATTTTTTAAAGTCAAAATGAATCGAATCTAAATTCAAGTTTGCAAATTCGTTTTAAATTTGATTTCAGTTCCGATTCAAAAATTTTAAATTGAATTGAATCTAAATCAAGATGGATTCGAAAATA
The DNA here is from genome assembly GCA_037367405.1 of Ottelia alismoides. NCBI lineage: Eukaryota > Viridiplantae > Streptophyta > Magnoliopsida > Alismatales > Hydrocharitaceae > Ottelia > Ottelia alismoides. Next base: position 1,780,094 of record JAZKJV010000170.1, read on the forward strand.
TTCGATTCGATTACCACCCCTAGTTGACATCATCAGTTTTATCTTTTCTCATTTTTTGTCAACCCCATCAATGGGCTTCATGAGGTGTGTTGAATTGGCCTGAAATAAGTGAATGCAATGAACCATTTTTTTACTCGCAACAAAATATTCTATTGAGAGAATATGCATGCAATTGTGAAAATTATATATGTTTTCAAATTTTGTTTTTTTATTTTATATGTGCAATGTATGTGAAATTATGAATGTGAATTATGCTAAAGAAGAGGCAAAAATGTGATAAAATCAATTTGAGATTTTACTTAATTCAAGCATATTGATATAATAAATTAGTGATTCATCATACCCCTTTGCTTAAATCTTGCTAGCTCCGAGTAAGACAAGGATATGCAAAGAGAAATAGAAAATGATCTAGATAAGGTGCACAAAGGGTTTATAGTGGACACACCCACAATCCACAGATTTTCAAGCCAAGCTTGAACAAATAACAAACATAGACTAAGTTGACCTTTAGATTAATAATGTGTTCGGACTCTCGTTTGATTCGAGTATTCAATTCGACATCCCTCATGTTCAAGCAACTTTAGATAGTTCCATTTGTAGGTCAAGTCAAATCATCATGATCAACAAATATTCTCTTTAACCTTAAATTGATTTTGTAATATGCACCAAGGTTATAACTCTTCCCAATTTGCGAGACAAGTACACTGTACAACCTTAAGCAAGGAATTTGGAGATTCACGAGATCTGAAGTCTATTTTCTCTCTAAGTCTAGGCTTATTCTCATTTCATTAGACTCTGTCAGCAAAAGAAGATGGGTGCAAATTGTAGATAACTTGGATAAACCAGGGTTTTTCGTAGATCGCTTTGGTACATTGCTTTATTTTTTACAGAGCATAACATTGTGCCTCTTTGGTCTCTTTTAACTTAGTAGCAACATTGGTCTGCTACTTGGCTTATTTGGGAATATTTTTCTTTGGTAGATCTTTTCTTTGCGTTTGCATTCTTGGAATAGGCATCCCTGATTATGACTTCTTTTTGATAGAATTTTGTGGCATCGGGCATCAAGAGTGCACATGTATAAAATATGACTTTTGGATACACAGTACAAGGTAAGTTTGCTAACAAACCCTAACTTATATATAATAAGTGGTTCTTGAACTTAGATCACTGAATTTTTCTTAACCTGAGATTCAGATTCACTCCCTTCTCTTGCGAGAGATTAGTGCTATAGCTGTCAAGATGATCTATTTAGACATATATTTTGGTCACTGCATAAAATTAGTGGAACTCAAGGAATTACGTCTCAAATAAACCTGAAGAATCAAAATAATTAAACTAATGAAGTCCAATGAAATTAAGTAGATTAAGGTCTTCCTAGTCCAAGTCTAAAATTTGTAAAAACCATACTTCTAATCCCAAAAAGCTAAGAAAAAATATGGAAAATATATTTTTGATTTTTTTAATATGTGTTTTTTTGAATAAAATATTTTTCGGGAAATTTCACAACTTTTTATGGGATTTTAGGTATATGTAAAAAATGGAATTTTTAAAAATGGAAAAATAATGGAATTTTTTTGTAAATGTTATTTTTTTTTGAAATTTTATGTTTTTTTGAAAAATATTGTAATGAACTAAATATTTTTAGATTTTTTGAAAATAATAGTAATATGAAAAATACAATACATGAAATGCGGTGCACTCCCATGCTAAGAATGAGTCATGTCCCAATGGCGATAGCAGAGTGGAAAAAATGTAGGACAACTTAAGAAGGAGGGTGTAAGATGCAATAAATGGATGATACTTCTTTTGTTATTTTTCAAGTGATTTTGCCATTTTCTTGTTTGTTTTTATGGGATTTCCCTCATATTTATTCCAAACAAAAAGTGAGAGAAAAAATGCAAAGAAAAGAAAGTACCTGAAGGATAACTATGGGATGTATCCCATATTGTTTGCTGGTTTTAACGCCCCAGTCAGGCTCCAGGGTTAGAAATACCCTATGTCTCGAGTATGCAGATCATACATATTTAGAAAACCACGATGGTATATAATGATTGGCTCAAGGGATTTGGAGGTGAAGATGCCAATTGTGTGAAGCTCGGGGTGGGTGGGTGATACCGATGGGATGATGCACATAATGAATGACGGTATCAGAATGATGAAAGAGAAAGCTGATGCAAGTGATGATTGGAGCAAGAGGGATGGAATTAGTAAAAGAAGTCTTTCTCATTAGCAGATGGGTGAGAGATATGAGCGAATGTGACCAACAATGGTTTCTGCTTAGTCAAGAGTCAGTTCAATATTAAATAAATGGGGTCGTCCATCGACAGAATCATTTTCCTCAGATATATCCAATAAATCCAATTTATTCATATCCACAAAATTATCACGATCCTCACAAAAATCAAAGATTGGTTCATGCATCTTTAAATCCAATGGTGGGTGTATGCATTCATGTTCAACCAGATTCAATAATTTCTCTCATTGATGACAAACCTCAATATCATTCATTATGATTGTATATTTTCTTGGTACCTCAATTTCAACCGACCCCAAAGATGGAATCATTGTGGATGTTGGTTGATTATTCTCAAATTTCTTGAGGAGTTTCTTGGTTCCAAGCTGAGAAATTATTGAATCATCTTGATCAATGACTGATGTAATGTAAGATGAAGCACTTGGTAGGTGAAAGATCAAGAAGGAAGGGTCATCTTTCTTGGAGGTCATGGGATTGGAGTGGGAAATTATGCGTTCGTCCCTAAGAGAGTCATCAGGGAGGACTTTCAATGTTTCCTAGTATAGAAGGTAGTTCAGTTTCAATATTTCTCTCATGCTCAGAGTTCTCAACATTATTATTATTATGATCAAAATCAATTTCCTCATTGTTATATATTTCTTTATGCTCATCAACATCCTCATGTTCTGTTGATAACTCTAAGATCTAGGTACCAAGGTCCAGTCTTGGAGGGCCTGTGATGTCCGATAAATCAGACCTGGTACTCGTTGTGTCGGTCGCTCTCGTGACGTACGATACCCAATCCAAGCAAGTCAACAACAATTAAACCATAAAGATAATAAGCAATGCAAATATGTGAGCTAAATACATTATAACTCAACAAAAATGTGTACATAGGCAAGTATGTAGAGTGTCAAACCACATAGTAAAGGAATGTGGAATAGGCTACTTAGGGAATTTTTTGTGTCTTTTGATTTTGAAATGTTTTTGTGGGTTTTAATTTATGTATTTTAATAGATTTTTATTTTTTTTAAAATTTTTTATGTTGTTAATTTCAAATATTTTACCTTTTAATTTTATAAATAAAACATATAATATAAATAATAAATATACTATATAGATGCATATAGAAGAGATGTTTTTGGATTTTTAAAATATGACAAATAACCTCAAAATTTCGAAAATAAAATGTTTTTGGGTTTTAAATACTTTTCTCTATTTTTGGAGATCTTTAGGATATTTTTGAGGCTTTTATGGATTTTTAAATAAAGAAATGCATAAAATAAGGCAAATAAAAAATCCATAATATTAAAATGGACCTAATAAATATCTATCATGTTAGATTATGCCACAAATCAATTTTTCTATATATTAGAAATTACGAGGAAAATTAAAGAACTTAAAACATATTTATGTGATTTTTTTATGATTTTATAGAATTATTTTATAAATTTTCGATTTTTTTTGTAATTTTAAAGGTTTTTATTTTTTCCAAACATATTTGACTAGAAGATGAAATATATCTAAGTAAGCCTACATGAATTTTTTTGTATTTTTTTAAAATGTTTTGTAATTTCTATATATTTTCAAATGCTTAACTATAGAAAATGTAATTATTTTTATAAATAGGAAAATAATTTTCATTGCCTTGCAAAAACTATATGTGATGAAATAAAGGCCCATGCACTTAATATAATTTTCCTATAATTTTATATGCAAAATGGTATTTTTAAGAATTAAAATACAAACACAAAATTAAATTAGCAACATAGAGACCTATTTGTAATTTCTAGAAAGTTATCGAGCATTTATGAATACATTCATAAAGTCTAGCATATACATGTAATATTCACAAATTAAAATATAATATCCCCTTGGCAGAGGCATAAATGCAATTTAACCAAATATATTACACTAATATTCAAAGTTTTAGGACCAAATCAAAATAAACAAACCTGGAGGGGGTTGGTTACAAAATGTCTAGGTGCCTCACGTATATGGGCACGTGAGATGACCTAGCCCTGGACCTAAGTGTAATAAAGCTAAAGTTTGAGGTCTGAATTGCAAATATTACAGAACTTTTACAACTAAAAATAAAATTTTAATTAATAAAAATTAAATACAAAAATTGGGGGATTAAATATGCAATATGTCCCTCATCATGCAAGGGTGAACGATCTAGAGTGCTCCACTTATCCACGTGGATGGCTCGGATGCGTGCTTACCGGTTCGCTGATGGACATCTCTGATAAATCTTGGGCCCGGATCAATGACCGAGCTGAGGTGAGATCTGTCGGTTCTAATCAAAACTGGAGCATCGTTTTTGATCGGACGGTCCATGCTCTTCACGAAGAACATGGATGAACTGAGTGAGTGGTCTCCTTCTCTCCATCGAATCTTGCAACTATGTTGGTTGATCGAGCTCGGAGATGGCTCATTGGTTTCCCAGAGGTCGTCCGAAGCTATAGAAGATTTGGAGCTTGAGAAAGCTGGGTCTCCTTGGAGCTAAGGAAATATAATTGATTCTCCTTGAAACACAATCCTCATGGGCTGAGGCATGCACCAAATAACATGGGGCTTGAAGATGATCATCCTTGACCTTAGGTTACACAAAATGAGTGTGGAATGATTAGGGTGGATGTATCTGGCGAGATGGTAGACTAGGGAACCTTGATCTCTTAATCCGAGCAAGATCAAGGGGAGTGAAAGCAATCTGGAGCATGGGGAAGCGTCGAGGAATGAGATGAAGGTGTCAGCGGGTCGATACTTGGTCGGACATAGCGAGGACAGTGGCCAGAACCTAGAGCTCCGATGAGATATAATTTTTGAATTTTAAGCTATAAAGATGAATTCAAATTAAACTAAGCTCTAACCTACACTACTGATTAACCTAGGGAATAAAAGAACAAAAGATAGAAGTCTTACTTGACCTGGAGAGTCAGGGAGCAAAATCACATAGAAGAGCTTCGACGATGAGTGAATCAAGATGCTTCCACCATCTCCTCGCCTTGATTCAAAGAGGATGATCCTCCGGTCACTAGGGCTCAACTCAAGGAAGAAATCTTGGGGTTACGATAGGCTAAATCAGATTTAAAATAAAAATGGAGGATGAGATGCTATATAGCATTGACTAGAAGGGACTCTCTTTGCCTATGTTTTTTACGTCGATCGAAGGTTGACTTCCGAGAAGCTTAGGTCTGCGTGAAAAATCATTGGGTTACGAAGAGATTTCATCAAGTAATAGAGCAGAGAGGAAGCTAGGATCAAAATAGAAAAATTGGCGAAGAAGAGTAAAGAACCTTTCATGGACCGATCCAAAGAGGGGACGAGACAGTTGACTTGGGTCAATTGTCATCGCCTCCTGGTTGGTCCACGTGGCCACTACATGACAAAACAAAGTTAAAATGGAAATAAACTGAAAATAAAATAGAAAATTATTTTTTAAACAAATCTTAAACATGAAATTATTTCTTATTTTCTGTATTATTTTTATGTGATTTTTATTTTTATAGACTTATTTCTTATATGTTAATTTTTACTTTTTTAAATATAGGTATATATACTTATGTTTTGTCTATTTTATTTTTATTTTGTATTTTAATTTTTATTATCATATTTACATAATATATATATTTATAGTATAATTAAATACATATTTACAAATTTTTATTTTATTTTTTAACTTTATTCTCATACTTAAATAGTTGTATATATACAATGTAGATATAGTGTACATATATATTTTAATGTATTATTTATTTTATGTATATTTTAATGGTTTTATTTTGTTTTTATATTTTTAATATGTTTTAAATAATATTTGAAAGTATTAAAAATATGAGAAGAGTAAAGATATAAAGAATATAATATATGAATACAATATACATATACATAGTATAATGAGACCCCAGAAAGTCGACTTTTTTTATCTTCACTCCATTTCTATGAAACCATCTTCATTAAATAGATAATTTAATTTGGAGTATAATGGACATGAGTTTGTTGAATTTTGAATTCATATGGAGAAGATATTGATCTGTGAAATTTGGTTTGCAAATTTCTCATTTGTGTGCATCAGTCACACTATGCATTATTTTTATTAGTAATGTTTTTTATAATTTTCTACGTATTTTATGTACAAGTTTCATGTTTAAACCTTTATTATTTGGAGTGTAAAATATAGAATAAAATGGTGTAAAAATAGCTATTTTCAAGATAAATAAGTATGGTCTTACATACAGTATTTGGCCCTTATCTCCCTCTACTTTATTCTTTGTCGACCAAGTTAATATTGACTTTGTCTTGGAGTTTATGGTCAGTCAATATTTATAATACTTCCTTTATTTTTCTTTTCTTTGCTTTATTCTTTTATTTTAAATTTAAATACAAGTATTTATATACTATTTACATACAACAATTAATGTGTTAATTTATACAAGTTAGATATATTTACATGTATTTATTTAGAGATTTAAAGACAAAATAAAGGAATAAAGGTGAATGAATAGATATTCATTACCCCCTATACTTACATTTGCTAATTCTTGGCAAAAACATATTAGAAGAATAAGTGATGCAAAAAAAGAAAAGGAAAATAAAGAAAGTAGAATGATTATAACTTTTTAACTTATCTTCGCAAAATCAAAGTTTAGAGCTCAATTAAGACATTTGGATTGTTAATATATTCGGAACCTTATTGAGAATAGGATTCAGAACTTAACAGCCCTCAAGTTCCACATGTCTTTGTTTAGATCTCCTCAATAGCCAGGTCAGAATAAGTCTATTCATATGCAAACCCTTATGATTTTGAGTCTTAACTATATAGTGCAAGTGGATGTGGATCTTCTCATCAGAAATAACAAGGGACAATCTCCCTATACAAGATAACCCTAATTCCCCAATCTAGCTACTCTTTCCTCGAGGATCGGGGTATTCCCTTCTAACTTCAAGTGCAACAGGCTCAAGAAGAGGGGTCAGAGATTGTGACAAGTGTAGTCACATATCCTATGGAGCTTGGCCATTGTAGCCATGTCTCCATCTACATGCAACCTTGAGATATTTGACTTTGAAGCATAATGCCTTGCTTATACATACTCTGAGGGGATTGAATTTTCATTGACTTTTCCTGTCTATTATTTTTGGAGCTTTTGATTTTGCATTTTTTGCTACTATATATAACATCATTTAGATAGGGAATTATTCCTCTTGAGAGAGTAGATTATCCCTCTTTTGAAGCTTTATTGTAACTAATAGTGTCATGTCTTTAGACATCCATGCCACTAGACAGGGTTGTAGGGCACTAGCCACCTATGGTGACTACGCATGTTTCCACACATGTGCTTCCTCGAGCAAAAGAATCCTACCCTCACTACCTCCTCAGTGTTAAATTAAGTGTAGAGTGCGGTGTTCTAGTTAGGTCACTATCAACAAGAGTCATATGTGCACTTCAAAATACTATACTTAGGCCAGTAAAGATGACATATGGACATAGTCTTGTGGACTCAAAGAATTAAGCACCATTTGACCTTAAAAGTCTCACTTCCAGTTCCTATAAGGTTCCTGTGAAATTAAGTAGATTAAGATCTAGATCATTCCAATATTCAAATTTTATTTAGAGTTGTTTAATTGTCAAAATCATTCAGAAAAATGCTTATGCAATGCAATGCAAGGAAAATATTTTTGTAAAAAAAAGTCTAGTTTTGAACTTTTTATGGAATTTTTGAAATTTTGCAAATTTTTATAGTTTTTTTGAAAGACAAAAGAGTTAGTGAGTTAGATGAATTCACATATTCACAAGAGTTTTATACATATTTACAAATACTTTCATGCAAGTTATGTTACAAGATTTGTTTACAACTTTATATAGGATTTTACACAACGTGTACATGTTTTATTTGAAGAATTTTTACAAGGGTGTTACTTGTAGGGTTTTCAAAATATTTTGAAAATATTTTTGCAAGCATTTGTCAACCCTTTTGAAAACTTATTTTGTAAATAATTTTGACACAAATTTTTTCAAAAAAACATTTTTACAAACAATTTATATCAAAATTTACAAACATTTACAAAGAGGTTATTTTTTTGAATAGTTTGAAAATATTTTATAAAGATTTTCCAACAGTTTTCAAAATATTTTTCAAAACGTTTCACAACCATTTTCCAAATAAATTTACAAAATAATTTCAAATCAACTTTTCAATTTTTTTCAAATTTTTTATACATATTAATAGGAGTTTATTCTTTATAGTTGATTTATTGTTTACCCTTACCCTATATACTATATTAGTCATATTATTGAAAAATATGAAAGTACGAGTTATGGATAATGTATATATTCACATATACGACCCCCTATATTTAGATCGAACTATGTCCTCATAGTGATCAAAGAGCAAAAAGGAAGATATAACTTGTGCTAAGTATATGAAAATCTATACTACATTGACTCAAATAAAAGAACAAGAAGTCGAACAACCCCCTATACTTAGGATCAACTAATCCTAAGTATAGCAGACTGTACACAAAGTGGGGATGATCGAGGATTAGAATGTATGAAATAATCAACGACTCGTCTTGTCGCCCCCTATACTTAGGGTGAAATATCCCTAAGTATAGAAAAGAATTATCAACGAGAGAATAAATGTGAGAACAACTCAACTCACTCATCTCCCATATACTTAGTATGAAGCATATCCTAAGTATAACACAAATGAATGTGATGAATGAATAAATGGAAGAGTGAAATAATAAAACAGAAAGAAAAAATTAATTGAAGAAAATATTTTTGGATTGCTTTGAGTCTAAATTTGTGGATGCTATAGTATCCTCTTCGAATACCATGCTGATGGAATCAACCACAAACATGAATGTATCATGCTCTATATAAGGCTTCAGCAAATTTCCATTGACGATGAATGGTTGTGCGTCAGTTGACAATTCTTATATCACGATGCTTACGTTGTCACCATTGTTTTCACAACATATAACCCTTTTAACTTTCTATTCAATTTGCTTGGAAATATATGCAACTTTGCATTAAACAACCAAACCTTCTGACCTGGCTCGAAAGTCTTCCTTCGAATGTGCTTATCATGTAGTGCTTGACTTTCTCCTTGTACATCATGATGTTGTCATAGGAAAAATCACAGAATTCTAAGAGCCTATTCAGATCTTATTTTCTGTTATGACCACTTTTCTTCAATTCAAGATTGTAGATATTCACTACCCACAAATATTTATGAATTAGTGCAATAGGCAGCTGGCATGTCTTCCCATAAACAAGTCGATAGGGAGTCATCTCAAGAGGAGTCTTGTAGGCTGTGCAATAATCCTAGAGAACAGAATCAAGGAGTTGAGACCAGTTCTTTCTATCAGGTTATACAACCTTTTACAATATAGTCTTGTTCTCCCTATTGGATAATTCAACCAAGCCAATTGACTATGGGTGATAAGGAGAGGTAACCCTATGGACAATTCCATACTCCTTGGCAAGTTTTGTGACTTCCTTGTTCACAAAATTACTACCCCCGTATGATATCAAGATTTTCGAGATTTTGAACCATGGGATAATGTTGTCCTTGGTAAAGTGACATACCGTACAATTATCAACGGCTCGGGTGGGGATAGCTTCTACCTAATGACGCACATAATCGACGACAAGAAGGATGTATTCAAACCCCTGACTATTGGAAAATGGGCCCATAAAGTCAATGTCCCAAGCATAAAAAACACCAGAGATATGAATGCACTTAAGAGGCATTGAGTCTTTGGAACCAAGGGTTCCTACCATCTTTTGGCAGTAAATGCAACCTTTCACAAATGTTGCTGCATTCTTAAATAGTGTAGGCCACCGGAGGCCACACTCTAATACCATGGCTGCCGTCCAGTTTTCTGAATGATGTCCTCTTGCTTGAATCTTATGACAATGCTCGAGGACACTAGTGTATTCTTTCTAAGGGATGCACCACCTCCAGATACAATTTGTGCCTTCCCTGAAAAGGTACAGATCTTCCCACTAGTAGAAATGGATGTCAGATAGAAATTCATCCTTGTTGTATTTGTTCCAATCTTGTGGGACTATCCCAGAAACAAGGTAGTTCACAACATTAATAATACTAGGGGATTGAGGCAACACTCAAGATCGACTCATCCGGAAACATGTCTGAGATTGGTGCACCGCTCAGGGGAATACATGGGCATTCAATCCTATATAGGTGATCTTCCACTATATTGTTAAATCCAGGTTTGTCCCTTATTTCCAAATCAAAAAATTGGTGCATAAGGATACAACGAAGCAGACAAGATTTGGCATGCTTCTTTTACTGAAGATACCTGATGGCAGAGTGGTCAGTGAAGATGATAACTTTAGATCCAAGAAGATGTGATCTGAATTTCTCTAAGGGAAAAACAACACCCATTAACTCTTTCTTAGTCAGAGTGTAATTCTTTTGAGCCTCATTTAATGTCTTGCTAGCATAGTTGATTGCAAATGGGATTCCATACCTGCGCTGTCCTAGCATAACCCCAACAACAAAATCAGATGCATCTGTCATGATCTTGAACGAGAGAGACCAATGAGGTGGCTGTAGGACATGAGCTTGAGTAACCAGATTCTTCAATTGATTAAAGGCCAAGAGGACTTTATCATCAACAACAAAATCCACCTCCTTGCCTAATAATTCAGTCAATTCAAGAAATAATCTTTAGAATCTAACATGCCCAAGAAAAGACCTTACATTCTTCACAGATTTAGGTGGTTCAAGTCTGGAAAAGACATCCACCTTTGTCGGACAAACCTCCATACCTTGTTTGGAGACAACGTGGCCCAATACAATTCCTTCGGTGACCATAAAGTGACTCTTTTTCCATAAAAGTATAAGGTTCACCTCGCAACATCTTTTAAGTACTTGGTCTAGTTGAGAAATATCAAAACTGTCACCATAGATAGAGAAATCATCCATAAAGACTTCGAGAAAACTGCCCACCATGTCGGTAAACACAACCAACATACACCTTTGGAATGTAGCATGTGCATTACATAATCTAAAGGGCATTCATTTAAAGGAATAGGCGCTAAATGGGAAAGTGAAAGGCATCCATTCTTGGTCTTTCGAGGCAACTGCCACTTGGTTGTATCATGAGTACATATCCAAGAAACAAAAAAACTCCTTCCTTATCAATCTTTCAAGCACTTGGTAAATGAACATCGGTGGAAAGTGATCCTTCTTGATAGCTGAGTGCATGCATATGTAATCAGCACAGAAGTGCCAATAAGTAGGTACACAGCTCGGAATCTCCTCTCCTTGATCGTTTGTGACCACAGTGATTCCGGATTTCTTCGGAACCACATGCAGTAGGCTGACCCACTTAGAATTGGAGATTAGATAAATGAAGCCTACTTCACACCACTTGGTAATTTCCTTCATGAATATGTTCCGAAGACTAGGGTTTAGTCTTCTATGGAATTCACGGGAAGGTTACAATCATCTTTTAAAAAGATTCGATGTGAACATAGGCTTGGATTTATCCCACAGAGACCCAAAACATTCCATCCAAGAGCCTTACGGTTTCTTTCTAGAACCTCTAGCAAGAGAGATTCTTGATCCGAGGCCAGTCTGCTACTGATGATGATCGGATATTGTTCTTTGTCGCTCAAAAGGAGTACTTAAGATTAGTCAAAAGTGGCTTTATTTCTGGTGGGTTCGGAATTAACTTTATGATTTCCTCAAAAATTGAATCGATTTTAGTGTAAGAGGTTCCATCAGTTTAAGTTCCACCTTGGTCACTTCCAGTTCATACAATAATACACCCAACATATTTGCAATAACTTCTCTTGTTCAATCTGGGATGGATATTGAAATAGATCGATTAACTCATCAGATTGTACGTCCTGGTCCGCTTGGGAACTGATGTTGACTGTGCCATTCAGATCTTCCTCATATATGAGGAGTTCCTTCGTTGAAATCTCATCCAAAGATAGACCGGAGACTCTGATATTCTCGTAGTCGTTCTTGTGTTGTTCAGAATCTCTCTGGTCAGGTGTTGTCTCTTTAGTCTTGGGCTCAACAACCACATCCAATATTACCTTATCGCTACTAGAGTGGAAGGTGATCTTTCCAGATGAGTAGTTTACTACCACCTCGGTTGTTCGTAAGAATGACCGACAAAGTATGATAGGTGTCTGGAGCAACAATGTGGCGGTATCCATGTCCAGGACAATGAAGTCCACTAAGAATTTCATGCCATTCTCCGAATATGTTAACATCTTCTAGCATGCCAGAGGGTCTCTGATGAATCCACGTTTCATCATCTTTATTCTATCATTTTGGCCTTAAAAACCCTAGTAAATGCGCGTAAATAGGCGTAATTCATGCATTTTAGCATTCATGCATATGTGTGTAAATATTGTATAAAAAGCGGTTTTTAAAGCCAAAATAATAGAATAAAGAAAAGAAAAGAAAAAGAATAAAATATTGTAAATATTTTATGACCCGAAACCCCGAGACCTAGGCATCTTGATGAATAGGTCGACAAGGAATAAAGTAGGGGGAGATAAGGGCCAAAACACAGAAAAAATACCTATACATTATATTCATTCTTTATTCATTTTGGGACCTATTTTTGGTTCCACTTTTTATACATCAAATAAAGAAACTTTGTACATGAAAGTTGTAGATAATTTTATAAAGAAAAATACAAAATTGATTTCACAGAAAAATAATGTACAGATAAAAAGTTATGGTCTGAATAAAAATCCAGAATGCCAACTTCCCAGACCCGTATCTCACAAATAAAAACTCCAAATGCAGCGTACTCACCTTTAATTGTATATAGAAGAAAATAATCTAATTAATGGCGGTGGTTTCGCATTTGGCGGAGCTACGGTTTGAAAGTTGACTTTTGGACCCACATTGTACCTTGTACATATTAAAATATTCAATTTATTATTTATTTATTATTTTTATAATTTTATATTTTTATAATGTCGTAAATAATACTTATAATAATTATGTGCATTAAAATTAGAATAAAAACCTAAATAAAAACAAAAATAAAATACTTAAAAATAAAAGACATAGATACATTACCTATACATATACCTATACAAACATATTTATATTTTATTTAATATACAAAATAAGTCAGAAAAATAAAATAAAAATATATTTGTGTAAATAAAAGTATTCTATAATTTTATAAAATACTAAATAAAAATAATAAAAATAAAATACCTAAATAAAAATAAAATACTTAAATATATAGATATAGATACCTATAAGGGTATAAATGCAAACTTGTAAAAATATACTCCATAAAAATAAATATAAATCACCATAAATTAATTCATAAAATAATAAACATTTTTTATTTTATAATCAAAAATTAATAAAATCATTTCCTATTTTTAATTGAATTTAGAAATCTTTTTTCCAAGGTTTTTTCTGGTTGGTCCACGTGGACCAACCAGACTTCTCCCTTGGTTGACCTCGGTCAACTCTCTGACCGAGGTCTGATGCCTGTCAGAAATGACTTTTCTTGGATTTCGCGGATTTTTCCCGGCCTCATCTTTCACCGTTTGGGGTCGCGTTCTTCACGAAATTTGTAGACCATCATGTGATCTTTCACGCCCAGGCATTGGCTTGGCGTTTTGATCGAAAACGCGCCCGTGATTCATCCTCGAAGTACGCCCCTCGGCCAAGTTCAAAACCGACCCCCAAAACTCCATTCCCCTTTGAACCCCATTTTGATCCGTTCTTGGCCCCTTTGCTTGAGCTCCGGACTGGTGGTGGTGACAGCACCACCTCCAGCCAGCAAGGTGGCGATTTGCGCGTCGATTTGGGCGTCTCCATCTATCTCCGCCGGTCGCCGGTGTGGAGGTCTTATCTCTTGGCTTTTCTTAGCCAATCGAGGTCACGCTTTTCTTCTATTTTCTTGCTCAGTAGTTGGTCGTTCATATTAGCATTTACTCTGTGCATTTAGATCACCATTTAAGCCACTATTAGTATAGATTTCCATCTCGATTCCCTTGCCGGAGCTCTTGAGCTCCGGCGACCTTCGTTAGGTCCACACCAACCTTCCATTCCTTGTTTGCTAGCCCCTGGATCCCACTTCTGTCGGCCACGTGTTTCATTTGCAGGAACGGGTGCTGGGGAACCTCGCTGGGTTCGTTTTTTTTTGCCGTAATCATAGCATCCTGGAGGTCCCCCTTCTCAAAGCGCCACGGCGGATCGCTGGCGGTTAATCCGCCATTTTGGGACTGTCGTCTCTTATAGGACGTTTCCAGGGAGCATCGGCGTCCATCGGAGGAGCTTCTGACCGTTGGCGAGACTCAAATCAACGACTCAAATCTCGCTGGGGGTCGGTTCATACCACGCTCATCGCAGCACTTCCAGGACCGTCGATCTCGGTCTGTTCTTCGCGGGCTACAGGCATAGTTGGATCGCATGCCCCTCCAGCCGTCAGATCGGTGCTTTAGCTTCTAATCTTGGCCGTCCGCAGCCAAGGGGTACGGGCCCGTAGGATCTGGACACGTGGATAAGTGAATCATGCTGCACCATCCGATCTGCGCCTAAGGTGGGAATTTTGCAAGCCACGTCCCGCCGGTTTTGTATTTGATAATTAAGGATAAAACTCTCTTCTGCCGCCTTAATATTTTGGCTAATTTGTGTAAAACCCCCTAGCACTTTGAAATATTACTGACATAGCCCGGCCAGGTGCGCGTGCAAGTCACGCGCATCTTGGCATTTTTGCAGGCGCCCCCAGAAGTTTTGCCACATTTACGTTTAGTCCAGAACTTTTTAATTGCAGTTATAAGTTTCTGGTTATATTGCATGCGTGCCCTGGAATATTTCGCATATTGCGGATATACCCCTGCCAGATCCACGTGCGTACGCACGTGGGTCTGGAGATTTTGCGGGTATACCCTCGTATTTTGGGTTGTTTCATTTTGGTCCAGAAAGTATTTTATTAAGTTATAATCTTTTTGACAGATTGCGCTAAGGCCCCCAGACTTTCCTAATATACCAAAAATACCCCTGCGAATGTGTGGTTTCTTTTTGTTTCTTGTATTTTATTCATGCATCTATAAAGCCCTAAAAAATCTACAAAAATTAACTTAGATATCTGTTGCATAGTACTTCCACGCCATATTTTTATTTTTCTTAAATATTGCATTTTATTATTTATAAAAATTCAAAAATAGCCATTTTCAGCACTGTTTGCATTAGAAAATACCAAAAAAATATAAAATCACTCCAGAAAAATCCCAAAAAAATATATTTTGTGTCTTTTAGTTAGTTTTAACTCCCAACCAAAAATCATTAAAAAATATAAAACCAAACTCCTAAAAATTGCAAAACTCTAAAAACCTTCATAAAAATTTATAAAATCCATAAAAAATCCAAAAATAGTGTTTTCTTTTCCTAAATTTTCTTGGGTTCATTATCTTTCACTGAAAATTAAGTTGGAGAATTTTTGCTACTGTTTATTATCTGATTTCTCCATTTTAAGTTTCAGCCTTGCTTTTTACTACTGTTTTCTTCATTTTGATAATTAAAAATACCAAAAACATTTTTAAAATTACCCAAAAATCACAAAAACAGTAAAAAAGCATAAAAAGACTAAAAAGACTTTATTTGCTAATTTTTGGATATTTTTATCTATTTTGATAAATACCTCTTTGTCTCTTTTATTACATTGTCTCTATTTTCCAATATTGAAAAAGAAAATATAAAAAAAAATATAAAATACAAAAAGAAAATACAAAATCTGTAAAGTAAAAATCAAAATACAAAAATATAAAAATTAAAAACCCACAAAAAATAGCATAATAGGCCTTTGATCACTTTCACACACATTTTTGAGCACTTGTGCCCCGTTCTACCTGTCTGCTCCCTGTGTTCGACCTCTACACATACTTGCACCTATACACATCTTTGTTGTAGAGTTATAATAAATTTTAACTCCGCACATTTACTTTCATTGCTTGATATATTTGTCGTGGGTTAATTGTTGTTTGAATTTCGGATTTCGTCGGAGGTCAAATCAGCGACTGTTGATTCGCCTTGTGAGTCAACACGACCTCTGCGATTTCCGGTTCAACAGTCTCTTAAGTGATCGATCAGCAAACTGAAGGATCATGCATGTTAATTTGAGCAGACCCGACTCGAATTCTTGAAGTAAAGATGTGGGCATGATATTTATAGAAGAACCTCTATCAAGAAGAGTGCAGTCACAAATTTGATCAAAAGTTTCACACTTAATCAAAGGTGCTCTCAAATCCTTTTTC
The DNA here is from genome assembly GCA_037367405.1 of Ottelia alismoides. Taxonomy (NCBI): domain Eukaryota; kingdom Viridiplantae; phylum Streptophyta; class Magnoliopsida; order Alismatales; family Hydrocharitaceae; genus Ottelia; species Ottelia alismoides. Next base: position 1,796,614 of record JAZKJV010000170.1, read on the forward strand.
TTTGATGGGAGGTTGCTGATCATATTCACAGCGGCCATCGCTAAAATGTGTTTCTCTAACAATTGCATCGATTTTTTCAGGGTTGAGTGGTTGTACATTCCTCCTTTAATCCTTTCTTAACTTTGTGAATGTACTTCATGGCTTGCATTAGAGGTATTTCCACAATGATATTCTTTAATCTTAATCACACTAGGGTCAGACATAACATTTTTGAATTTTATGTTTTTTTTGGATTTTCTCATAGCTTCTGGAAAACAAACATTTACATTGTTCTCAAAAAGTTTTTCAGAATCATCTTTTACATGTGGCTGACTAGAAGGGTAGACAATTGCTTTTAAGTTTCTGATTGTTTGTAATTTTTCATTGCATAAGAAAGAGAATATTGACATGTAAAAATATTTATTGGAGTCATTTTTTACAAATGAATGACTAGAAGGGGTACAATCATTCATTATAGGTGTAAGCAAAAAATGGGAACATCGGCTTCGTCGGCTTACACGGGATTGGCTGCTGACTTGTCCTTGGCTTGCATGACTTGGCCTCTGCTATCATCTTCTTTTTGAAAATTTTCTTTTTTTTGCATTTTTTGTTATTTTTGTTTTGGGCAGCTCCTTCTTCTTCTCCTCTCAGATTGACTGCAGGCTCAGCTTGTGAAGGCAATGAAGACTCTTCGTCTGAAGCTTTATTCTTTCCCTTCGTAGTGACAGATGATTGCAACATCCTACCACTCCTAAGGGTCACAATATTAGAAAACATAATGGATTCATTCATACCTGACTCGATGGGGATGGAGGATACATCACAAACTACCTACTCCTTATGATAGAAGTTATTTGGATTTGCACCAACCTGCGTGGGGATGATGGTCTTCGCAGTAGTGAATTCATCCAACTACTGGCTCATCTCAGTCATGTTGTTCATGAGCTGGGCCAAGCAGTCAAGAGTTGGGTTTATGAGTAAATCCTCAATCTGCTCAGCGGGTGGGACTCACTGACCCTGATAATGGTATGGAGGCTGCGATGGGTGGTTCTGATAAAAAGATGGGGAGGATACTTTTGGTAATACAGAGGAGGATAAGAATACTAATTCTGAAGTTGAGAAGCTGATTGATGACGACGACGACGATGATGATGATGAAACTGTTGCTAATTATAAGCCAGTTGCTGGTGATGCTGGACAGTTCTTCCACCTTGCTATTGGTGGAACGACATGATGGCTGAGGACTGACCTTATTGTTATCCACCAGGACGGGTTATCTATGGTTCATTTCCCCATATGTCGTTCACCTCTTGGATTTGCAGTGGAGGTGGAAAGAATGGATCAACAAATGTCAGGGGCTTCGGATGGTACATGACCATCTACGTCGATTGTATCTGTGATGTCATACCTTGGTCAGGTGCCTGTAAAGGGACTCAGTCAATCAACAAGCTAGACAAGTAATCATTGTGTTGACCATGCACTCCGACAGTCAATAATCAACCCATAATTTCAATCAATCAATTAGTTGTATGTGTGAGTCAAAATTTATTATAACTCTACAATAATGTCTATAGGTGTAAGTATTGTAGAGTGTCAAACTCAGGGAAATTGTAGCGAGGATATACAATACTATTATTAATTATAGCTAATTAATAATATTTTTGGATTTTTAGTTTTTCATATTTTCATGTCCTTTTATTTTTTTGTGAGTTTTTAATCATATTCAAAATTTTATGATTTTTAATGTTTTTAATTTTGTAAAATTTTACTTTCTTAGTTTTTAAAATAAGATAAATAATAATATAGATATAGATAATATATACACTATATAAATAATATGTACTTAATATTTCTTTTTTTATTTTAAAATAAATCCAATAAAGTCAAAATACTAAAAAGATTTTATTCTAATATTGTTTCTCTGTTTTGTCCATTTTCTGGTATTTTTCTAATTTTATTGATTTTTAAGTTGAAAGTACTCAAAAGAGTAAATATAGCTAATTCAGAAACTTGTTTAGGTTTTAAAATAGATATCTATTCAGAAAAACCCTAAACTAATTTTAGTATGTACTATATATAATAAAGAAAATTCAGATACATAAAACACTATTTTTTATTTTTGTAGAATATTTGATATTTTCAATGATTTTTAGGGTTATCTAATTTTAAGGTTTCTATTTTATACTTTTTATCTAATTTTTAGATATGTGTTAAAATATTGAAATACAACTAATATGACTTTTTGGAATTTTTAGAGATATATTCGAATTTTTTTATGTATTTTTAAATGCTAAATAGGGAAATGTGCATGTTTTTGTATTTATATAAATAGGAAAAAACCTTCATATGCCAACTCAAAAATATATGTCATGTAATATAGTTCCAATCACTTAGTGTAATTTTCCTATAATTTGTGGCATAAAGGAAATATTTAATAAAAACAAAATGTACAAAATAAAATACACAAAAGAAAAGGGACTTATTTGTAAAATAAACTAAACATGCACTTCATAACATGTCCTAAAAATATAAGAGAATACATGCAAAATGTCCAGATGCCTCACATAGAGAGCCACGTAAGATGACCTAGCACGAGACCTATTTGCAAATACAGAAAACGTTATTGGTCCAAGTGCAAATTACCCTAAATTTAATAAATTAGAGAGGAAATTTTAAGTATTAAAAATAAAATAGAAACATGTGGGGGGTTAGATCTACATTACATCCCTATCTACCTGATTTACATATTTTATAGAATTTTTATTGTATGATCTATATGCAAAAATAAATATGTATACTTACAATATTGGTACCTTATATCTATGCATTTAGGGTTTATTAAATGTTTTTAGTATGTTTGGATGCTTTTAATTTTATTTGTATTTTATATAAATGTTAAATCTTATGTACAATTATTAAAAAATATAAATAAGTTAAAAATGCAGAAAGAAAAATATGTTGGCTATATATACAATTCAAGTACCATAATACACCTATTAGATAGCTTTTGCATATTGACTCTAATTTAAATGAAAATCTTCATTTTGTAGATAATTTAATCTGAAATACAATGGAGGTGAGTTTGATTAATTTTGAATTCATATGGAGGAGATATTGATCAATGAAGTTTTGTTTGAGGATTTTTCACTGAGTGTATAGAGTGACTTGTGCATGATTTATCTTTGCAAATAATTTTATTATTTTTTATACATTATTATGTACATGTTTTATGTTGAAAATATTTTTATTTGAAGTGTGTATAATTGTGAATAAAATAATATAAGTTTGAGCTATATATAGTGCATTGTGTGCCTAGGGTTTCTAGGGTTTTATGTACATTATTTCTGCGCCATCTCTCCATACTTTATTCATGGTCAACTTAATCAATATTTGACTAGGACTCGGGGTTCTAGGATAGTTTTAGTATCTTTGATACCTCCTTTATTTTTATTTTCTTTTCTTTATTCTTTTATTTTGGGTTTAAGTACATGTATTTATACACTATTTATATAGTAATGTTAGGATGTTAATTCATGCAAGTTAGTGATATTTACATGTACTTTACTAGGGATTTAAAGACAAAATAGGATAATAAATGTGAATGAATCGCTATTCGTCTCCTTGGCATTTTACATGTCCACATGTTGCTTCTGAAGCACATTTGACAAAGACCTCAGAATATAGCAACGAGCCAATAAATGATCTTCATCATTTTTTTATTGTATTTTAGTCCTTCCATTGATGCAGGGTTTGTATGATTGTTCTTGGTGAGCACACAGTTGATGCGCTCTACAAAGAGAACAAGCTCCAAATTTCGAAGCAGCCCGAATAATTAGTTTGGTCAATTGGTTGACCTCCAAAAGCTTGCTGAGTGGGTTCATGGATTTCATACATAAGATTAAGAAAGACACTTATTATACCATATAAATGATTATATATTCATTTTTAATTCTTTTATGAAGTAATTTTAAATCAAAGTTATCTTTCCTTTTAATACTCTAAAAGTCCATTCCCTTATTAAACTTTCAAAGCAAGATATATACTTAACACTATATCTCAAGCAAGATATGTGATCTCCTTTCTTGATGAATCTCCATTTCATCACATTTATTCTTTAGTTTTAGCCATAAATACCTAGTTAAATGCATGTAAATAACATTAATTTGTACAAAATAACATTCATTATCTAACCTATAATTATTTTATAAATACATGTATTTAATCCCAAAATAAAAGAATAACGGAAAAACAAAATGAAGCATTGAAAATACCGAATGAATCTAAACCCTGAGACTAAGTATATATTTACTTGGTCGACCAAGAATAAAGTATGGGGGATATAGAGCCAATGAATGTACAGAAATAACCCCAAAACCCTAATTCTATTAAGTCAACGTAGTCATTATTTAACCTATTTTATTTTCCATTTTATACACCTCAAATAATAAAATGTTCAACATGAAACTTGTATATATTAATTTATAAAAACTACAAAATTAATTACCAATAAAAATAATGCATAGTGGGACTGAGATAGACAGATGAAAAAGTCGCAAACCAAACTTCACAGACAAATATCTTCTCCATACGAGCGCAAAATTAATCAAACTGAACTTTATTGTTCTTAAAATTAAATTATCTATCTAATGAAGTGGTTTCATTAAAAATTAAGTTAAGATTCAAAAGTCAACTTTTTAAGATCCCATTTTACTGTATACCTTCATATTTTATTCATTTAATTTAATCTTTATAGTTTTACCTTTATTATATTTTTTAAATACTTTTACATATTATTTTAAATATATTAAAAATAAAAACACAAATAAAAGCATTAAAAAATATTAAAATACAAAATACATTAAAATATATAGGTAAACTATACCTATAATGTATATACATGTATTTATTTAAGTATTTAAATAAAATCATAAAAATAAAATAAAAATATGTAAGTATGTATTTAAATATATTATAAATATACAAAATATGTACATATGATAATAACATTTAAAATACAAAATTTAAGTATATTTACTTAAAATTACACTTGTAAAAATTAACATGTTAAATCACCTAAAATAATACATTAGATAAGGACAATTTTATGTTTTAAGTTTTATTTAATAAAATCAATTTCTATTGTATTTCTAATTACCTCTCCTTTTTATTTCTATTTCATCTTTTAGCGCACTGACACGGGCCAATGAGGCGTGGCATTGGTTGACTCGCCGGTCAACTACGCCCATGCCTAGGTCTAGGCCAGTCAGAGCGCTGACTCCCTCATTTATCCATTTTGTACTGATTGATGTAGCCATCGATTTGGAAACATATCTGCATGAACAATCTTGTCAATGCATTGCTCTTCCATGCTAACCCAAGAGATTGGTCAATCGAACATCGATTTGCTCAAAAACCCAAGCTGAACCCCCCTTCTGTTCATAACCTCGCCTATGCCCCGTTTTTGAACTCGATCCCGCTTGAATCCTTGAAACCCCTTGTTTTCGTTTGTCAGAGCTTGCCCTTAGTGAAAGTGTGCCACGGCCCCGATTCCGGGCCATCAGATCCTCCCATATCCAGGTCTGGTTACTTAGCAACAATTTATTCAGCAATCACAACTAACATTCAGAAACAAACTGCAAATAAAATACTCAGAAGAAAGTATTTTAACACTTTTCCATTCACTAAATAAAGTTCACATGATACACTATCCTACTATAACCATTTACATGTACATCAGCTCAAAAGGAAATATACAAAAAAGATTACTACTACCTTACAGAGAAAAGCTACTGCGGCTCGTTGGATGACTATGTTACCCGGCTGGATTATTAAAGTCCTTGTGATAGCTCACCGACACCTGTTGGGTTTTCCATAAATCAAATGATAACAATTAGCGAGTGCTAAGTAACGAAGAAGAGAAAAGTAAACAATTGTGTATTTTTTTCAAAAAGTTGTTAGCACAAAAAGTTTCATTTATTCTCATTAGTGTAAGTCATGTTCCTTCTATTCCAAATCAAGGATTAGTCCAGGGGAACCCTACCATTCTTGGATTCTGAAGTTGTGGACACTTCGGGATTGGAGATTGCGTTGATCTGGTGCACTTATGCTACCGCACGTCGCCTCAACCAATCCTCCAATACTACCCTGACAATTTTCCTTTTCTTTTATTAATCAGGGTCTCAAGCCCTCATCCTGGAAAAACAAAAGAGCACACCGTCCTCGAGGACCCGGTTGCTTAAAACCTTAGGATAACTGTTAATCTCATAACCTAGCAGCTTTAAATACATGTTGTCGTGACCCATCCATTATTGAACCACCCGTGCCTCCACATGGCACGACCACATCTTCCATCGTTCAGCCCGAATATATTGGCTCCCGGTACCATGCGTTGCAAATCATTCATTTTGTGTGCACTTATCATAACAGGGCAACCGTGTACCACCTAGGTAAGGAAACGCCAACACGGGTTCCTTCCGACAAACCTACAGGTTGCATGCTCGACCTGTAGTTCTACTCCCAGTCATCCTTAACGTGACACACAATCCTTTTCAGGATCCAACTCAAAACACATCAATTCCCATGATGTAATTCCTCTGTTAAGCCTTAAATTAGCGTAACCATAAATACTGAGTATAGACTTACACATATATTAATTCATATATTTATATACTCAATTTATTCTCTTTTTAATTTCCAAACCCTAACTTTCCAAACCACTGCATCTATTCAATTCTTATAACCTTATTTTTGTGGGAATCACAAAGCAAGTTTTCATACTTTCTCAAAAATAGCCAAATTAGGGTTTTTTATAGAGAAGAACATAAAATCAGGAATTTCAATACTCTCATATGAAAACCCAACAACAAAAGGAAGGATTTCGTTACATAATCGAGCTCTCTCTCACAAACACATATGTAGTGCTTTATCGTGATTCATTTTCAGAAAAGGATGATTTGCAGCTCCTGAAAAGATCGAATTTCATGTTCGTATCAAAAATACTAAAAACATGCCAAGAACGCAAAGAACGAACGAAGAACGCGAAGAACACATGAAGAACACAAAGAATGCGAAGAACATAATTTTTTCTTAAAATTTCGACAGAACTTCCCCATATATAGGGTGATATTTCTAGGAAAAATTTCGGCAGACTTTCCCCTTATATCGGGACACATTTCTATAAAAATTTTGGCAGAGTTTCCCCTTATATCGGTTCATATTTCTATAAAAATTTCGGCAGAGTTTCCCCTTATATCGGGACATATTTTTATAAAAATTTCGGCAGAGTTTCTCCTTATATCGGGACATATTTCTATAAAAATTTCGGCAGAGTTTCCCCTTATATCGGGACATATTTCTATAAAAATTTCGGCAGAGTTTCCCCTTATATTGGGACATATTTTAAAAGAAAAACAGAAAGAATTTCCTCTATAAAATCATCGAGAGAAGAACAATAACGAAATTGAAAGAATATACTCAAACAACAAGAGATGAAGAATCGGTAGACACCGCGTACCTTAGGTGAGTGAATGTGTGACGAATCACAGGGTTCACTGATGTGCATAGCCGCCCATACCTAAGTAGGGTATTACACAGATTTCTCCATCAAAATAATTATAAAAGCAGAATTGAAAGAATAAAACCATAAGCGATAGAGAATCGGTAGACACCACGCGTCTTAGGTGAGTGAATGTGTGATGAATCACAGGGTTCACTGACATGCATAGCCGCCCGCACCTAAGTAGGGTGTTACACAACTTTCTCCTCGAACCACAATAGAAAACGAATTAGAAAGAAAGATGAATCGAAAACAAAGCTTGGAAGAAAAGAGGATGAATCGAAAACCTTGGCTTACGAAGCAAACTAAGAGAGGATCATACCTTCCTCCTCCTCGTTCTCCTGGTAGCGCTTCGCTAGTGCTTCTTCCCCGCCTCCCACTCCTTATCTCGACCTCTCAACCCTAGCCCTTGGGGTGGTGGTGGTAGTAGAAATTGTAGAGAATGAATGGGGGGGGGTATTTATAGGCTTTGGTTAGAAAACCATGGTTTAGACCTTAACCGTGGTTAGCGACCCATGATTTTGGCCAAAACTTATCCCAAACTTAGGTCTTAAGTTAGAACATTCCAGAGGAATCTAGATTCCCTAATGACGCTTAATTAACGCTAATCGTGATTAACTTTCACTAATCACGATTTAACTTTCTCGGCTTATGTTTATCTTTTGCTAACTATTGATTAGTGGTTCGCTAATGGTCATTAGCAGTTTTCAATCCGTCATTAGTTTATTTAATCATGCTTAATTAGTCTTAATGCAGTCATTATGGGTTAATGACGTCTTAATCCTCCTTACTTCTCTTTTTTTTCCGAAAATCATAACAAATCGAAACGAAGCCCGATTCACATGAAACAAATTCCGTTGGTTTTCTCTTGACGAGCCAGTTCTTATGATATAGGATCTGAGAGATGCCAAGTTCAAAGATTTACACAGTGAGTGGAGCCTTCTCGATCCAAGTCACGGAGAGGGAAGGAGAGCGACGTCCTACCATCACAGGAGCTATGCTCCAGGTGGTTCTACTCCTTGGCTTCCCGGCCAAGTTGAGCCCTTTTTTCACATTTCTAGTAGCTTTTGATTCCAGCTTTTTAGTTACGCATTTTATTTTATTGTACTGCTTTGTTTTAGCCTTTTACTACAAAGAGTATGTCGGAGCACTAGTCTCCGGCCTCCGTCCACCTGTCTACAACCCTCATTCTGACTCCGCTTCACCTCCATCATATCCCTCTTTCATTTCTCCACAATTCAACACCACCCATTCATCTTGATTTGCTCTAGATCACGCCACTAAGGTTTCCTCCGCCTCCTTCGTCGGAAAGTCACCGCCACGCCTCCACCTTCACCATCACCCCCATAAACCCCCTGGACCCTTCACCTTTGTTTTTATGAGCTAACCATGTATGTACCATGAGATAGGAGCCTCATTAGAGGCAAATCGAGCCCCAGGAGCTGCACTTGCATGCCCTTGCTTCTTCAATCCTCCAGGCCTCCTCTGACAAGGCCTGGAGCCTTTGAGGGTACCTGCACCTATGGACGAGCATCGACTCCATTTTGCGACTATTGGTGACCCTCTAGGTGGCCGAGAGATGCGACAACTATTGATTGAAGGAGGAACCCCTCATGTTCTTCTCTATTCTTCCCACACAATAGTTGTCGTCCGATCCGGGTGCATCCCCAATTTTTATCCACATCGTCCATTGGCATCATAGCTGATCTGATTTTAATAGAACATCGACGAACCATCATCAGCCATTCTAGGAATGCCACATGTTTAAGTGAAGCACATCTCGTTGTTGGATCGCACGTTATAGGGGGTAGTTTGCACATTCACCCCCCTTCTTTTTATATTATTATTAGTACTTAATTTTTCATTGGTAGTTGCAATATTTTTGTATAAATTTCACTAAGGAACTCAAGCTTTATTTACGTTCTGGTCAATCCATGTCACCACATGTGTCACCCCAAGTGAGATACTTTTAGCATAATTGTATCTATGCCCTTACAGTTTTCATACTAGTTATTGAAAGAAGTTTAAGTTTCTATAAATTGCAATTAGGTCACTACCTGTTCAAAATTTTATTTTTGTATATATTTGCTTTTAAAAATATTTTTATTGCTTCAAAAATTATAGAAAAATTTATTTAGGTGCTTAACATCTTGTTGAATGACATATTTTTTTGCATGGCATTTTAACCATTTTTTGCATTTATTGAACATACAAAAATACGCATTTTCTCCGTGTTTGATTATTAAAATTTATAAAAATTATAAAACTTCTTCAAAAAGTTACCAAAAACTATAGGGATATTTACATCCATAACCCTAAGTAGTTTGGCATTACCCCAAGAACCCTCCATAATCATGAATTACATGAGAATCCCTGAATAATGCTTAACTCTTACATTACATAACCTCCTGTTATTTTCATTTAGGATGCCCATTATAGTTGATGTTTTCCGTTTAAAAAAAGTTAAAATTGGCAATGATGCTCAACCTTATTTACAAATCATTGCCACTCGTTCTCTTCCTTGATGTGCCCATGCCCCTCCCATCTCCTCACTCCATCCGCACCTCACTCAACCTCCGCTCCCACCTCTACCTCGATGTGACCTGCAGCTTCCTCCATCACCACACCTATTGATGCCCTAGGGAGGTACTGTAGAGGTAGGCGTGGAATGCACAAGGAGATAAGGGAGGCTGGAGGAGGGTCTTGAGGAGGGGCGGTGAAGCCCCGCAGGGGGAGCTGTAGGGGGCTAGAGGAGGGGGTCCCAGAGGTGGTGACAAAGCTGGATAAGGGTCGATCTGGAGGAGGTTCCCGCAGGAGGGTGAGGATAGAGAAAGCAACGTTAGAGGAGGTCGATGCTGGAGAAGCGGGGGCGAAGGAAGGGGGGAGGGGTTACACAAGGCGAGGGAGGAGGGAAGGGGGGGGGGGCAGGAGGCAGCTGGCCAAGAGGGGGGGAGGGGTGGGAGGAGGAAGGGACGTTAGGCGGGCGACGATGGGCTTAGCCTGGAGGTGGGTCAGAGGAGGGGGATGGGGGGAAGGGGCGACTAGCTTGGACGTGGGGGGTGCTTGGTGGAGACGGGGTTCGAGATGGTGGGTGTGGAGGAAGTGCAGAAGATTCTGTGGGAGACGTTTGAGCGTGAGATCGTTAAGTGGATCACCGCTTTCCATCTCTTCTTCTCGGTATCCTTTCCTCACGAGAGAGGCCTCTACAAGGCCTTCTTTGCTGGGAACCCAACCATGGTGTCGTCTCTATATGATAATATCACCTTGGGCCCCATTTTCCAGCTCATGACCTTAGTCAAGGCCGTAACCATGACGACATGCTCCTCTGAGAAGCTCTTCAAGTCTAGGGAGGCAGAGAGCGTGGGAGGAGTACAAGACCAAGCTCTTGGATGCCAAGGCACGACTGGGCGAGGTGATGGTTGGGATCTTCACTTATCTCGAGGGCTCGATCAAGGCTAACAACATGAAGGTTGAAGGACGAGGGAGGTGGAGGAGGGGGCGGCAGCGAGGCCTGTAGGAGGGAGGAGAGGGAGGAGGGGTGGGTGGGGTGGGGCGGCTAGCCTGGAGAAGAGGGTTGCGACATCTAGCTTGGAGGAGGTGGGAGGTGGAGCAAGTGGGGCGACATCGACTGTCCTGGAGAAGGAGTGGGGTTGGCAGCAGCGGGTTGGCCTGGATGAGGGGGGAGGGTGGGAGGAGGAAGGGGTGTTTTTTTCCTTTTCTTTTTTTTTTGATTTTGGTTTAATTTTAACCGTTAGCTCTAGGATGAGTTAGATTAACTCAAAGGCTTGGTTAATTTAATTGATTAAAATAACAGAGGGTTATGGGTGTAGGACGACACAATTATTCAAGGTTTTCATGTAATTCATGATTATGGAGGGTTCCTGGGGTAATTACTAAACTACTCGGGGCTATGGATGTAAATAACCCAAAAATATATATTATGTATATCATAATATAATACTAATACATATCCAAAAGGCACTAAAAACACAAATAAAACTCCTGAAAATCACAAAACCCTCAAAATCTCATAAAAATCAGTAAAAATTCTATTAAAAATCCAAAAATGTGTTTTCTATTTCTTAATTTTCATTATATATTGAAATATTTTTGGGAATATTTTTCACTGTTATCTATTTTTAAAATCCTAAAATAATTTCTGGTATTTACCTTTATCACTATTTTACACTTTTTAATATTTTAAAAACCCATAAAAATTATAAAACCCTCTAAAATATCCTTAAAACATTTGTAAACTTATTAAAACACAAAAAAATTTATTTCATTTAGTTTGATTTCATTTTATATTTTAGAAAAATCATAAAATCATTTTCTCTTATTTTTGTCTCTCTCTATTATCTACATATATTATTCTTACTTATAATAAAAATTATTATTATATTTTTATAAATATAAAATCAGAAAAACATTTGTAAAAATAAAAATCAAATAAAAAATTAAATATTAAAAATCCATAGAAATCTCAAAAATAAAAAGAAAAATAATAATGAAAATAGAATTAATTAGCAATAATTAATTTTACTTTCTCAATCTATCATGTTTGTTATCTGTGGTATGATACCCTACATACTTATACACTATATACATGTTTTGTAGAGTTAAAAGAAAAATAAATTTTGACTCATACATTTGCACTGATTTAGCATACATTAGGCCCTCGCCAGATTCGTGCTCGTTCAATGGTGCCGTTACTGGGGAGCAAACCATATATATTGTTTTCTTCTTTTTTTCTCTGCTTTCTTTGCTCTGTTATTTTATTTCTTTTATCTATACTAAACTGTTCTGACATATCTCTATGTTTGCCTTTGTTGTGAGGGCCCACAGATCGAGGGAGGAGCTCTTAGGAGTCTTGTGCACTGACATGAAGCGAAGGTTGGGCTTTCAGTCTAAGCCGACATGGGAGAGAGGGAGAGAGAGACAAATACGACTAAGGGTGTTCAAGCAATCATAGTATAAAGTAGCATATTTCCTTGAGAGAGAGAGACTTTATTTTAATTTGTAATAATTAAGTAAACTCTGAGACACTTGAACACTCACAGGTCCATTTCATTCGCTGTGTATTCACCTGGGGGACCTGAACAGTTTTATCAGTTTTCTTTGCTTCTCTTTCTTCCTCCCTATTTTTCTCTTTCTTTCATTTGTTTCATGTGATTTTGAGTCATTCGCTCTTTTTTTTTTGTTTATTTTGTGTGATTGAGTCCTTAGCTTAGAGAATTACTTGATCGATTAATCTAAGGTCCACAACCCTAATTATTTCATGCACATATAATTCTTTGATACATTTGGACTTAGATCAAATCAAATTGTGGTTGATTGTCCAGATCTGATACTGAGTGTCCGGATCTGACTTGTCAGACACCGACGACCCTCCATGACTGGACTTTTGGATATCTCATTTGAGCAGCTCAACAAATTATTCTTCACGCTAATAGCAATTTCTAGATTAGGACGATTTCATCGGTTCCATTGCATATAGGATAGTTTCAATTCATGTTTAGCATCCCACATAGAAAGCGTTGGGAAGCAAGGTGAGCACTTCTGACTTAACATTCATCATCGATTTCTACTTGCATTGCTTTTATTGATCCCTCCCTCTGATTTTTGATCACTTAGGATATTATCAGAATTAAACTTCAATTACGCGTCTTTCATGAAAAATACCAAAAAAGTGACAACCAAAATAAAATTGAGACTGGTAACTCCACTTGACATAAAATTAACATAAATAGATTCAATGCCTTGGGAAAGAGCAACTCCCACATTGGACATAGGTACCCTTCAAATCGAGTGAGGGCATGCACCAATAAGGAATAGAGCCCCCATCCATGGACTTGTGCCCTAAGCACTTGGGCCAATTCTTAGGCCCTGCTATTGTTGCAAACACTTGCCTCCAACCATAGACAAAGTGTATTGTGTTCAAGTAGGTGTGGATTATACCGACATGGACACAACCACTCTAGGAGACTGCACCCGTGAGCTTTAATAATCAACTGCTCGAATCACCTAACTCTTAAATTGAAAAGATAACGACCACTCTCTTACGATATTCACTGTGCTGAGTAGGAGAAATTTGGATTTTCTCTTTGTGTTTGACTGCGGCTTTTGAATATGATTGTGTTTCATCTTTATTTGAGACTTCAGTCCTCATTTCTTTAGTCTTTGAGTCATTTTATGTTTCTTTTCATCATAGTCTGTGTCATGATCGTGGGCCATTCGTCTCTTCAGCCAGATCTCATGACTTCTTTTTACCATATCACCCCCATTCTTCGGGTCCGGTTCAGGATGACTCTCTTCTTGAACCACAATTTTGCCTTGTTCAGTTTGACATTAATGCTTGTATGCTCGGTGCCTTGTTCGGTCTTAAGTTCTACATATCTGACCTGCCCTGTTCGTGCCCAACCGTTATCGCCTTCTATTACCATTCCAAGCTGGATAATAATCCCCTATTGAGGATATTGATCAGATTATTGAGCCGAGAATACTTTGTGATGGGCCTGGGCTACACATTTTTTATTCAGGCCAGTTCTTTTAATTCGAGCAGGAGAATGATCTTTTGGATCATTTCTAGACTTTCTCTGGTCCTGTGATTTCTAGTCCCTGATAGGATCTTCTCTATCTTGGAGGTAGAATCCAATATTCAAGTTAATTCTTCGTTCTCTCCACTGAGTCAGATATATGAATTTACATCACTCTTCGAGGGTTATCTGTGGAGGATGAGGTTGTGTTCATTATACTCTATCCCACTCTCTGATTGTGCATTCGATCTATATGATGTCGAGATCAAGTCTTCTGCTTCTTCTCATTTATTTGCGAGTCTTCTCCCTTGATGTCCCTCATAAGGATGCGACATGTCTTGTGATACCCAATGATCCCTCTGATTTCTCTATATTATGTGCATTGGATATCCTGCTTCTTAGTGAGTCTCCTAATCCTGACTTGTCCTATCTTACTAAGACTATGATTGACATGGAGGATTCCAACTCTGATCCATCCTTCTCCACGTTCAATTTTATCAGCTTTGATCACTCACTCTATTCTCTTAAGCCAATGATTTATTTCATGTTACCGAACCTTGGCTTAGTTTTCAACACTTTTCTCCCGCTAGCCAACACCCACTTGATTGTATATACGGGTGTTTTACTTCTCCTTGTTGGTTTCTTGTTGTTGTTTCATACTGAGCCAATGACGAGAGTACGACATTCGACTGACAAATGTTGTCCTAAACCTCGATGCTGCATTATCCTAACCTTTACGCCCGGCTAGGGGCATAAAACCTAGCGCTCGTTGAAAGGCTCCTCAACACTCCATACCTCTTGTATATACATGTTTCGTATTTTATTCCTTCATTCTTCAATTTAACTGCACCCAGATCTTTCATCGTATATTTATATCTAATACTTAGGATGTACTTTTATCCTAGGTATGGGGGTGTAGACACCAAGTTGTTTTTTGTTCTCTATTCACTCTTGTTGTTGACTATACTTAGAGATCTCTTACCCTAAGTATGGGAGAGGTGATGCGTCCATTTTCTTATTTATTCTATCCCCTCACTTGTCTTCTCACTTGTTGATTTCTACGCTATACTTAGGGATCTTTTACCCTAAGTATGTGGGAGACATGTCGAGACATTGATTTGGTCAATTCTACCCTTAATGCTCCCCGCTTCGTGTACAGACTGCTATACTTAGAATTAGTTGATCCTAAGTATAGGGTGGATGATTGACTTCCTATTCTTTGATTGAGTCATTCTAGTATAGACTATGTTATACTCAGCATGACTTGTGTCTTCCTTTATTTCTCTTCGATCACTATGAGGACATATTTCACGTTAAGTATAGGTGGGGTCGTATATGCATTGTATATACTTTAGCCATAACTCGTACTTTTGTATTTTTAGTAATATGACTAATATACTATATTGGGTATGGGTATAAAAAAATCAACTATAAAGAATACACTATAAATATGTACAAATTTTTTCAAAATTCTTTGTAGATATGTTTAATAAATAGGTTTGTAAAATGTTTTGCATAATGGTTTGAAAAATGGTTCCAAAATGTCTTGAAAAATCTTTTGAAACTATTTGGAAATATTTTGTAAAATATTTTCAAACCTTGTAAAATTATTTTTGTAAAAATGTATTGAAAATCTTTTGAAAACCTTTGAAAACTCTTTGTAAAATATTTTCAAAACATTTGGAGAATAATCTCTTTGTAAATATTTGTAAAAAACATGTAATATTATTTGAAAAAGATATATATATATATATATATATATATATCAAAATCCAGCATAAATTGCAAAATGTTTTTTTAAAAAAATCGCATAAAAATTTGCATAATTTTTTCACAAAAATCCATAAGAAGTTCAAAATTAGAAAATAGGCTCATAAAAATATTTCCTTGCATTGCATTTGCATTGTTTGGTGACATTTGAACTAGTCTGAATAAAATCCGAAGAGTGGAGCTTGGTTTGACCTTAATCTACTTAATTTCACAGGAACCTTATTGGAATTGGAATTGAGATTCTTCAGGTCGACTAGAATTAATTCTTCGAGTCCACAAGATTGGGTTTATATGTCACCTTGATTGCCTAAGTAGAGTATTTCGAGACACATGCATGACTATTGTCAATAGTGACCTAACTTGGACACCTACAATTTATGTTTATCTCAACTAAGGTGAGGTGGTGGAGGTTTGGATTTGTTGGCATAAGACACATGTGAATGGAAACATTCATAGCCACTTTATGCGGCAAGTTCCCCCCAAACCGATCCGGTAGAGAAGAGGTCTAAAGATAGGATGTTGTGGGTTGCAATAAAGCTTCAAAAGAGGATAGTCTACTGGTCTCAAGAGGAAAAATCCTTATGTAAATGTTGCTATAGATATACTTTCAAAAAATAAAAAATTTTTGACGGGCAAAAATCAAAGAAAAATAAATTCCCGTCAGAGTTGTTGATGAATCTATGATTCGTCACTTTAAAAGTTAAAAATAGAGCTCGATTCTCAAGTAATTAGTTGTATTTAATCATTTATTTTGCATTATTATCATTCATGCACTTGTAAATAATTTCCATATTTTAGCATTCATAATTGCATCAAAGTAAGAAGTTAAAAATCTTGTACAATATCACCCGTATAATACCAGATTTTCTCCTATTTTTAATTATTTTTCACTAACTCAAAATAAAATAAAATAAAATCAACTCTATAGTGTATACATCACTAACACTAATAAAAGGAAAAATACCCAAAAATGCTAATTTGTAAATTTTTCCAATGAAACCCAAACCTAGTTTTAAAACAAAAGGCCATAAAAGTGAATATTTCTCTCATACAGTCTCCTATGGACCCCTACTCACTTTTGAATTAATGTACATTCAATTATCTACAAAACAAGACTAAATTCAAAAGAATCGGAGTTCATATGTGAAACTTAGATTTTGGGACCCCATTGTATATTGACATATTTACTAATTTGACCTTATTATTTTATGTACAAAAATAATTTTTTGATTCACTTCTTTTTAAATTTATTTTCTTTGATTTATGTTTTTAGTAGAACACACAAAAATCCAAATAAAAATTGAAGCAAAAATCAAAGAAAATAAATCAACTTGAGTCTGTATATTTAGTCAGTACATATGTCCCCTTTATTTTCGTAACTATTTTAAAATCCAAAAAATAGATTAGGTTGTAAATATTTATTTTATATTTTCTCTGATTTTATTTGAAATTTTCTCGTATTTAAAAATTACAAAAAATTTGCAAAGTACAAAAGTATGGTATTTTATACCTATAGAGTACTACCTAAAATACTTTTTGTAACGATGATCTCTTTTGATTTCGGGTCCTTCACGCTATAGATGTCATCAGGACGAACAATGTTAATGTAGACTGCATTTTTGATTTGATCTCATTTGCTATTTCTTTTTTATTTTCTTTTAATTTAAAATTTGAAATTCATGGAATAGCCACATGTCACCCCCTCTTTTTGTTTTCTTTTTATTTATTTATTTATTATTTTATTTATTTATTATTATTATTTAATTTTCTCTCTCCACGTGGCCGTGTCCCACGAGCGCCACATGCCCCCTTTCTCCCCCTCCACTCTCTGTGCATCTGCCTGCGACCCAACCTCCTCCGCCTTCTGCGGCTGCGGTACAACCCTGCAACCATCGCTCCTTTGCCTTTCCCTCTCTTCCTTCCCACTCCATGTGACCCAACGACCTTAACCCTTCCCGATAGTGTAGGCCAATATTCCTCCATGACTTTCTACCTACATCACTAGCCTCCGCCTCCCTCGCCATTCCCACCACGTTCCCACGACCTCCGGCGTTTTCGCCAATAACCTTTAAAGAGCCATCACCACCCCTTTGTGCACCCTATTTTCCATCTTTGGGAGTGAGAGAAACATCTCCTTCTCGTGTCTACGGTGACAGCGTAGACATAGTGAAGTAGAGCGAAGACGAGATACCTCCTCGTTCGACGAGATCCGGTGAAGACCTTCTCTGTCATTGCAGGTCCTCCTCGAGCGAGCTACAGAGCCTCGAAGCCAACTTGCAGGCTTCTTGAGGAAACAATATGGAAAAACAGAGCAAATTCTCTTCTATGAGACACCCAATCAGGTAAACACCTCTGACTCTCTCTTTTTCTTTCCCACGTGTCTTGCTTTTCCACCTCCCTGGTTCTCCTTGTTCTGCTATGATTCTTCCCCAAACGCTATCTTCTGGAATCTCTAATCGTACCCAAATCGACACCTATGATTGACTATCACTATCATCTCTTTGACCACCCCACTTCTTATTCTACCTCCCCACATCCTCCAACTCTGATCTCGCATAGCCACGCTCTGTCTCCTACATATTTCGTACAGAAGCATCATCACATGCCCCTTCCTTTCGCAATGGGATCTCCCCAATCACTGTCCCTCTATGCTCCAAGTTCAAGCCGAGAATATGCTCGAACTTTGCCCTCTATTATAAATCCATGATTATCGTCCTCACTAGAGGCCATTCTGTGTGGTCGGGCAAGAATCACCGGAAGATAGGAGCACCATTTGTGAGTAGCTCTCACAACTCACCAAGACATGAGCTTCATCAACAACCACGGGGGAACATCGCACCACTCCATTGTCTGCCTGCCGCCTCCGTTCAGTTCCGCTCTTCTCCTCTTGCATCGACCCTCAGCCGCAACCTTGTCGTTTGCGTCTATAGGAAAACTTCCATCCCTCCTACGTGCATCACCTCCACCGCCTCGCCTTAGCTGCATCGTCGATGACTACAACTACGTCACGCCACTTTGGTTCTACCATTGGTTACCCTTCATCCTAGATCACCACTGCCTTGGAGCCCTGCTCCTTCGCCCCTTTGCAGCTCGATCCACGGAGCTCTACCTCTACACCGACTCATCCCTGGCCAACCAAACCATTGCTGCCCCAAGCCTCATGATGCGAGCATGCCCGAAGCATCCCTACTCGATATGTGGAGGTTCATCCACCGGAGCATCCCTCCGAGCCTGGGAACACACACGCCATGCACGTGCAACGTCAACCTTTTGCGCTCACCCCCCCCCCCCCCCCCCCCCCCGTACTTTTGGAGATTCACAAGCACGCCTCGCCAGCCAAGGAGGCATGTGCCTAGCACGTGCACACGCATGAATATTGCAAACCGACCTCCGTGCTTTTAGCCAATCACATAGAGGACCCGCCTCCAACAGCCATGTGACGTGCATGTACCCCCTGGCCATCTTGTGCCAAACCCCTTATAGGTTTTGGTAATTACTATTTAGTCCTTGTTCACATTATTTTATTTTATATTTTATTATTTGTATTGCATTACCCTATCTTTGCATGTTTTTGAACAATCGTTCGTATCTATTTTTAATTTCAAAAATTACATTGTGTAGAAAATTTTATTCTCTATCTCGTGGATATTTAATGGTAGTTTTGTGAGTGTGGTTGATTAATTCTAATTAATTTGGTGAAAATTTGCATATTTTGCCCACTATGCAGTCTTTAGTTTATAATAAATCATTTATCGCTCCAAAATTTCCAAAAACTCATAGTAGGTTGAATTAAGTGAGTTTTACATTGTGCCCAAAAATCATTTTGTTGCATGCATATCGAGACTATAATAAATTAGGTGGTGATTTCAGTAACTAATTTCTAATAGGCTATAGACCCAATATTTTTAGGAGTTATTATTTTTCCTCGATACCTCTCACATAGATCTATCTAGGATAATTTTATTTTCGAGAAATAAATATATTTGCTAATTATTAAAATTAATTTCTCAAAATCACTCTGTTAATACATTTAATTCATAATACATTTATTTTGCATCAGAAAATTCCAAAAAAATCACAGAAGCTTAATTCTGCATATTTTACATTCTGGCCTAGTTTTAGGATTTTTGTTTTCATAATATTAAAAATTGCATTTTAGTCCCTAAACTTGCCCAAAATTGCATTTCATTATTTAATTACGTAAAATTTATAAAAATGCCTCTATGAAAAATCTAACATTTAGATCATCTGTTAATTGACCTAAGGAGATAGTGGCCTCCCTGAGTTTATCCTTAGGCTTGCTCAAGCAAAGTAAATCTGAATTTCTGATTAATCTGAATTTCCTACCTACAATGAACATTAAAAAGCATGATATTAGTGAGGGCATTCAGGATTCATCAATTATGTATTCAATAAGCAAGGCTTATGATTCCAAGTCAATGATATCATGGATGCCTGCATATGGACACCTTGTCTACACTGGTCAAGCATCCTAGGATGTGTGACTACACTGGTCTCCACCCATTCTCTTCTATACCCCCTCTTCATGGGAAGGTTGTACTTTCACTTAGAAGGGAATACCCCGCTCCTTGAGGAAAGAGTTGCTGGATTGGGGAATTAGGGTCACCATTGTTGGAGAAGACTGACTCTTTGTCACTTCAGCTGAGGGGAGCTACATTTCACAAACATTGTACAAATAAGACTCATAGTCATAAATAAGGGTTAACGTATGATGTAGACTTGTTTTGACCTAGCTTTCAAGGAGACTTGGATAGAGTTTTGAGGTTCTTGAGGGCTGTTGAGTTTTAAGTTTGATTACCGATAAGGTTTCAAACACACTAACAATCCAAATTTATGGCTATGCTCCAAGCTTTGATTTTATGAAGATAAGTTTAGGAGTCAAAATAATTCCAACTTGTTTATTTTTCTTTTCTTCATTAATTTTTTAG
This sequence comes from Ottelia alismoides, assembly GCA_037367405.1. NCBI lineage: Eukaryota > Viridiplantae > Streptophyta > Magnoliopsida > Alismatales > Hydrocharitaceae > Ottelia > Ottelia alismoides. The sequence goes on from JAZKJV010000170.1 coordinate 1,817,403, forward strand.
CACTCATTTTCAGTAAGAGTTTGATAGGGACTGGCAAAGGAAAGTATAAGGGGTGATGATTTTCCATTTCATCACCTTTATTCTTTCATTTTAGTCTTAAATCCCTAGTTTAATGCATGTAAATAACATTAATTGGTACAAAATGACATTCATTATGTGACTTATAAATATTGTATAAATATTTGTATTTAATCCCAAAATAAAAGAATAGAGAAAAAGAAAAGAAAAAGAATGAAGTATTCAAAATATTGAATGACCCTAAACCCCGAGACCATGTCAATATTAACTTGGTCGATCAGGAATAAAATAGGGGGAGGGCCAACGAATGTACAGAAATAACCCCCAAACCCTAATTCTATTGAGTGAAAATATCCATTTTTATCCTATTATATTTTCCATTTTACATACCTCAAATAATAAAATATTCAACATGAAACTTGTGCATATTAATGTATAGAAAAAAAACAAAAATTAATTGCTAATAAAAATAATGCATAATGTGACTGAGACACAGATGAAAAGGTCGCAAAACCAAACTTCATAGACTAATATCTTCTCCATATAAGCTCAAAATTCATCAAACTCACATTTGTTGTTCTTAAAGCTAAATTATCTTTCTAATGAAGGTGGTTTCATTAAAATGAAGTTAAGATGCAAAAGCTCGCTTTTTGGGGTCCCATTGTACTGTATACATGTATATTTTCTTCATTTAGTTTATTTTTTTATAATGTTACCTTTCTTATATTTTTAAATATAAACATAATATAAAAGCATAAAAATACATTAAAAATAAATAAATGTATATATCCATAATGTATATACAAGTATGCAAATAAAATCATAAAATAAAATAAAATATGTAAATATGTATTTAGATATTATAAATATATAAAATATGACAAATGATAATAAAATTTGAAATACAAAATAAAAATAAAATACATAAAACATATGTATATTTACCTATAATTGCAATTGTAGAAATTAGCATGTATTAAATAAGTGATAAAATTAAATAAAAATTACCTAAAATAGTATATTAAATAGGGAACAATTTCTATGTTTTAGGTTTTATTTAATAAAACCAATTTCTATAGTATTTCTAATTACTTCTCCTTTTTATTTCTATTTTGTCTTTTAGATCTCTGACATGGACCAATGAGGCATGAGCATAGGTTGACGAGTCAGTTAACTATGCCCATGCTTAGGTCTAGGCCCGTCAAAGAGTTGATCCCCCTCGCTTCTCCATTTTATATCGGTCGATGTAGTCATCGATTTGGAAACCTATCTACATGAAAAATCTTGTCGATGCATTACTCTTCCACGCCAACTCAAGAGATTGGTCAACAAGCATTGATTCGCTAAAAAACCTTAGCCGAACCCCCCTCCTATACATAACCTCACCTCCGCCACATTTTGAACTCAGTCCCATTTGAATCCTGGAAACCCCTTGTTTTTGCTCGACGGAGCTTGCCCTCAGTGACAGTGAATGGGGCCTCCTCGATCCAAGGTGCAGAGGGGGGGGGGGGGGGGAGAGCAGCGTCACACCATCGCTGGAGCTGTGCTCCAAGTGGTTATGCTCCTTAGCTTCCCGACCAAGTTGAGCCCTTTTTTCACATTTCTAGGTAGCTTTTTATTCTAGCTTTTTAGTTACACATTTTGTTTGACATTTCTGCTTTGTTTTAGCCTTTGAATCCAATAGGTAAGAGTATACCAGGGAACTAGGCTTCGTCCTCGTTCACCTGTCTACAACCCTCATTCCGACTCCGCTACACCTCCAACATGTCCCCCTTCCATTTCTCCATGGTTCAATACCACCCATTCATACGGATTCGCTCTCGATCGAGCTGACAAGTTTTTTGCTATTTACAAGTGCATATTTGAAGGTGGAGGCATGGCAGTGAGGTTCCAATGAAGGTGGTGGAGGAAACCTTGAGAAATAAAGAAAAGAGAGTATTGAGACTATCACGGCAAGGATACATCAAGGAGATCTTGGAAAATTTCCTTATGCATAATTCAAAGAAATGCTTCATTACCTTCAAACATTGCATTAATTTATCTAAAAGGATGTTATCTAAAATGTTGAGGATAAAAAGGTTATGGTTAAATACCCTTATGCATCCGCTCTAAGAAGCCCCATGTATGCCATCATGTGTAAAAGGCCAGATACCTACCATGTAATGAGAGTGGTAAGTTGTTACCAATCTTGTTATGGAGAACAATGTTGGAGTGAAGCGAACAACATCTTCATGTACATAAAAAGAACTCAAGACTGTGTCTTGGTTTATGGAGATAGTGATATCCAATTCTTAAGATATAGAGATTCAAACTTCCATCTGATGTAAATGATATAAAATCACCTTCAAGGTCTATATTCATGTTGAATGGTGTTGTTCTGAGCTGGAGAAGCAAGAGACCATGGTATACTGGACAACAGAAGCTAAGTAAATTGCCATATCTAATACCACTAAAGAGATTGCATGGTTGCACAAGTTCATCCTAGAACTTGACATAGCCTCCTCGGGAGATTCTCCCTTTCCAATACTCTACAATAATGTTGGTGCCATAGCATAAGCATAGGAACCCACGTGGCATCATAAGAGCAAGCACGTGCAGAGTAAATATCACACAATTCAGGAGATGCAAAAACGTAGTGATTTCGCTATCATTAAAGCTGCATCTACCAAGAATGTTGTCGATCCGCTTACCAAGCATATGTCACAAATGGATCAATAAAAAATATTGTGAAGTATATCATTTCATATCTAAATTAAAGATAATTATTACCATGAATGATTGTCTTTTCTAATTGACTATTATAGATATAATCGCTTAGATGTTAGGTCATGTACCATGGTCATATTGATATCATATCGATGGTAATCTAAAGAGATAGATCATAGAGGCTAACATAGGGTTGTAGATTTAAAGAGTTAGATCAAGGACATAACTGACATCGCTAATTGATGTTTAAGAATGATATATAGTCTGAGAGGAGATGGCAATCTCTCTCAAGATTAATATATGGCGGACATTCTTGATCCAGGTCTTCTACATAAGAATACAGATTTAAATGTGTGGATGAGTCAAGTTAAAGAGTTAATTGGAGGGGATCGAGACACTAAATACCAATATCATATCTTATCATGAACATGGACACATCATTTGGTCAGGTACATATATATGCTTATATATCTGAATGTATACATTTGCCATGCCAATAGGTTGATGGGATAGGGTATATATATAAATATGAAATATATTATCACTCAATGGAATCGTACATGTCCATTCTTTCTGAAGCGGAAGGTAGGAGCTTACTCATGAGACACGGGGGTGACAATGATTGCTCATCTTGTTTATGAAACAGGATAAAAATACAAGAGTGTTAATATATGCTTTTGGAAAGCATATTATTGATATTGTTGCCCAGTGATCCATAGAAAAATCTATTGATAACATTCAGAGGAGAAAACTAAATATAGTATTAAACTTTGGATTTATTTAAAGTCTTATAGTATGTAGAATGCATGAGTATCGGGATCTCTAGGTCAATGTGATCATAATAGATTGTATTCCATACACTTCCATTTAAAGGGAATGAAGGAATCATATGAATTTTAGTGACACCTCTTTAAGTCTAGATGAATGAAAATTAATTGGATTGAATCTCAATTCATAATATTAATCTCTAGATCCAAAGAATTGGAATTAGATCCGAAGGAGCACAGAGTCACTTACATAAATTAGTTCAATGTCTGATTAAATTATAAAATAAAAGGTGGTTTAAATCGTAATACTTGATGCATAAATATCAAGTCACTATACATGGTATATATAATATCCATGATGCTATCTCCAAATATTCATGATTGTTGCATGTAAATCTTAATTGGATTAAGAATTGCACATTGAGAAATTAGTAACGTAATAATTATTAATATCATTGATAATTAGTATAATAGTACGTAAATATGGTTCACATAATTGATATTTAATTAATATGTATGTGGAACTATAATACTTAATATAAATATGAATATGATTCATATTTTTCAAGACATATGTGAATATGATTCATGTAATTAAATATATAAATTGGATTTGCATTTTATTATGGACTAATGAATTTGATTCATTACTTGATTTGCTGATTTTATTATTATCCCATGATGGTTACTAGTAACTACTTAAATAAAATAATTAATTCCACAATTATCATGAATCAATTCCTTTTTAGGATTTGAATTATATGGTAAAAAATTGGGTGAGGAAAAATCTCCGTATTTATCTCATGTTGGTCATCCACTATGAAGACATGAAAGGAAACATTTTGTTTTCTTTTCAACCATTAATTCAAGTTCAAATGAGAGTCCTATTAGAAGTTGAATTAATTTAAATTCAAATTTTCGAAAAGATAGATTTCTATTTGAAATAGAATTGAAAAATAAAGAGATAAAGTAGGGAGTCTTGACTCCTTACTTCATCTCTTATAGTCGTACATAATTCCTAAGAAAAAAGGATTGGTCTCTGTATTTTCTCATTTGATTCAAGCTCAAGGCAAGTGCTCTATATCTTAAAAAATAAATTAAAAGAGAAATGCTCTCTTTCTATCTCCCCTATTTGTGCTCTATCTCCACCACCAAATCTCCTTGGCCATCAACCCTTTATCCTCTCTCCCTCTCTATTGGCTCGACCAATTGCGAGAGGATACATCTTCTTCTCCATGCTCTGTGCTCGAGTAGGACACAATTTCATGAGACAAAATCAAGAGGAAAGAGATCATTCTAGATCTTTTGACCACTCTCAAGCTTGTAGGAAGATCCATGAGGAATTGTTGCATCCACAAGTGCAAATGTTCATTGAATCATAGTCAGTATTATATCCCCAATCATGGCTACTAAGAAAATCAGACTAGCAAGAAAAAAACTAGATAGAGTAGTAGGTATAAAGTAAATTTCTCAATATTTCCAACTCAGTCCATCTTCATATCTTTCCGGCATAAACCGTATAAAGGTCATATTTTGGTTGGTAGATGGTCGCGCTTATGCACTCCACTCGTTTTCCAGCCACACTTTTTTTCTAGTTGCAAGAGGGCATCAACGAATTCATCAAATAGCCATGTGAGATGATACTCAACTTCTGAAAAGTTTAATTAAAGAAGTCTCATATTTAGACTCATGTCTCAAATGTATAACTCAATACTTGTGATTTGGGGGATGATGCGAAAATAATTGGCATTAGCATGTGGTTTCATAATGCAATCTACTTTTTTTCTGCTATATGATTACTATGTCGTTGATACAATGAACGTCATTTACTTTGAATTTGATTCATACTTTCCATATTTCCATGATGTGCGAGGTCAAGCCTCCTTTCAATTTGCATGTGCATTTTAGCCTCTCCAAGCTCTCTGTGCTCTCAAATCTCTCAAGTGATCATCATCATTTTTAAATAGTTGTCTTGCTCAGAATTTTTGGTAAGATTGTAAATGAAGGATTATACCTAATTATTTCTTTTCAGCATATTGTATATATGTATCCGGGTTCCTTCCTCTACTAGGGAAATTTTCTTTAGCAATTACACAAAGAAGGAAGATTGAAAGAGGTTGTGCACCCCCAATTCAAGTATCTTGAATAATAGCATGATTTACCAAGAGAGCGAGTGGAAGTCCTACAATGGGATTTTAGGTTGTAATTTTCACCCGTTTGGATTTCCACCTTAAAATCTAAGAGTACTTTGCGGTCTGCATTTTCTCTACTCTATTTTTGTGGCTTATAAAAATTTAAATATCAATTGTTATTTGCTTTACAGTATACTGTACAATTGTACCCACATCCAGTATTATTTCACAAATAAAGTGAGAGGAGTGGCACAATGGGCGGTGCATGAGCAGTGTTGTAGGGATATGTGTGAGCAATGACATTGTCCTCTACGGAGAAGACATCATTCCTCTCCACATGTTCCTCCACATTGGCAGTGATGGCGTTCTTCTCCACTCATTTAACCAATTGCAGAGGCATCAGTAGTTTTGGAATGGATGGTGCAGCTTTATGTTGATGAATCACTTTCCGTGTTTTTAGTTAAGAGAATATATAGAAAAATCAAATTAAGACCTAATTGAGTACAAAAAGAAAAGGATAGAGTGGAAATTTTCAAAACCACCTATTACATTAAAATTTGCTAATGAACCTTATTCCCATCAAAACAACCCCAGCCCCCACACAAACCCACATGCATGTATGTTTAAACTCGAATAAATAAGCTTGTTGAACCCTGTCGTAAATGATTAATGATGTGAGCCTGAGTCAAATTCAAGCTTTCCTAACACCTCTAATTGCACGATGGCAAGTGCTGTCTCACAAAAATGGAACATTATGAATCTATGATTAGATAACACAATGAAAAGGTTGGAACCAATAACTTACAGAAATACGTAGGCATACATGACATTAAGCAAAATAAAAGGTGGGGTCCAAACAAATTCTAGGAAAAACATATACGCATACATGACAAAGTCCGCAGACAATGCATGGAGATAGAAAATAGCCAAATGATCCTTTGTTTTTTTTCTCTTTACAGTAGATGGATTTTCCCAGTCAATAACCCCGACTCCATAAGGAACCTCAAAGATCAACATGCAGATTCTCATGAGAAATCCCAAACGCTATAATAGATGCCTCCGCAGAAACATTAAGTCTTGAGAGGATGAGACGGGCAACATTCTCCGCTGCAACGGCACTGGTTTCTATTGTGCTTGCTGCACTTTCAAAGGAATTTACATAGTACAGATGCTTCCCATCCAACAGAAATGGCGAGAAAACCTCCGGGGCTTCATAGTGGGGATAAGCAGCCCAATCAATCTCAACTGTTTCTTTTCTGACACTGCCGGTGATTTTTGCAGTTACGCGGAGTAATATAAATAATAATAAACAACTTTTTTAAAAGAATCAAAATTAATAGCAGAGTGCCGTAAAAATATTCACCTGAATAGTGCATCTAGTAGGTCATCACCCAATGGAGCACGTGAGAACACCTTGTAGATCTTATCATCTTCATTATATTTCTTTAGAACGTTGATAGAACTAAATGGGATAGTGGGAATTTCAAGGGTGCCAATAAGTTCAGGAACTTCTGAGTGGGATTGCAGTGCAAAGTACGCCTATACAAGGAAACTAATTCATCACATTTACGGTAGCAAAGAGAAGAAATAATTAAATGACAAAGCCTTCTCCGACTATAACTAGGATCGGGTACATAGCTTCTTGCTCAAATTCATGTTGAAAGATTCAACTATATTTTAAGCTGGTTGTCGACTACTTAAACGCAACCTCCACAAAGGGTGATTTGAACCCTGGTTTTATGGATGGTAAGCAAACTGCAGTACCGCCAGGCCATTTAAGTGGATACAAAGAGAAGAAATAACTATTAGAAAAAAATACAAATGAGTTATGAATAGAAGAAGGATAAACAAAAGTAGGATAATAACCTATTTGGTGTATTTTAAAAAGATTCCATTATCCAATATATCAGGATTTATTATGGCCTGCCACTACTGATTCAAACAAAGTGTCTATTGTTTAATCATTAAAGAAAACATTTAGCGTCCATATGAGGGGTTGATATCAATTCACATCCTAGTTAAAATATCATACTATAAAGCACAACTATACTGCAATGGTAATTTCTGTAAAAACAAAAATCAGCTTTGTGACAACCTCCACCTCAATCATATACAAATAGGTAAGAGGACATAATGATCATGTGGATCTATAAACGCCAGTGCTCTTGGATATATAAACTCCAGTGTTCAAGACTTGAAAATCTCCACCAAATGGATCCCAGTCCTCCTTGCGAACTGTCTTAATCCCTTGCTTGACCTTCTCCTCTGTCCAAAACACTGGATTTTATACAAGATGGGTCTGTGTTTGACAATGAGTATGACTCTCAAGCTAGTTCAACATATAGGTTACTTTTTTTAGGACAAATGGATGAACCTTCATCAAAATTCCGTCCAAACTTTGTATATTAAATACAACAACAAAGCCTTTTTCCACTTTAAGTAGGGTCGGCTATATGGATTTTTTGCCTCCATTCATATCTATCTTGGGTCATTCTCGAACTTAGATCCAAAAAATAAGATCCCTTCGTACAGTCTCATTCCAGTACTTCTTGGGTCTTCCACGCCCTCTTTTAGCTAGTTCAACATTCCAAAACTCACATTTCCCCACCGGTGCATCAGCTGACCTTTGCAAATGACCAAACCACCCTAAGCGATTTTCTCGCATCTTATCTTCGATTGGAGCTACACCAACTTTCATTCTGATGGCATCATTCCGAATCCGATCTTTACGTGTATGTTCACACATCCACCTTAGCATTTTCATTTATGCTACTGTCATTCTCTGCACATGTCTATGGTTCACAGGCCAACAATCAGATCCATAGAGCATAACAAGTCTCACCGCTGCTTTGTAAAACTTTCCTTTGATTTTCAAAGGAATTTTCTTATCACAGAGAACAGTAGAGGCTCCTCTCCACTTTAGCCGACCTGTATTTATTCTATTTGTAACATCTCCATCAATTTCTCCATCATGTTGCAAAATAGAACCCAAGTATCTAAAAGAATCTCTCTTCTAAATGTTATCATCACCAATCTTAACATTGATTCCTTCACTATTGCTTCCATCAAAAGTACACTCCATATTAGCCCTACTTATACGAAATCCTTTAGTCTCCAACATGGCCTCAAATTTCATCGAAATTCGGTCGAATTTCTGTCGAATATCGATATCCAGTCGAAACCGAAATTCGACCGAAATGACCGAAATGACCGAAATATGGCGGTCTTAGTAGAAAAATGACCGAAATGACCGAAATTTCGGTCGAAATTCCACCGAAATTCCATCGAATTTCTGTTTTGGTCGATACCGAAATGGTGATCGAAACCGATATTTAAGGCCTTGGTCTCCAAAGCATGTCTCCAGACCTCAAGCTTCTCATTTACCTCTCTACTTTCATCAATCAACACAATATATCGGTGAATAACATACACCAAGGTATCTCATCCTGAATATGACTTGTAAACTCGTCCATAATCAAAGTAAAAAGGAATGGACTCAAAGTTGAACCTTGATGTAGACCAGTGTTGATGTCAAAATAGTCAGTCTTCCCAGACTGTATCCTTACACAAGATGAAGCCCTATCATAAATATCTTTTATGAGATTAATGTATAGAATAGGTACTTGTCTCTTCTCCAAAACTCTCAACAATATCTCCCCTGGGACAGAATCATAAGCCTTCTCTAAATCAATAAAAATCATATGGAGGTTCTTCCTTTTAGCTCTGTAAATCTCCATTGTTCTCCTCAGCAAGTGGATGGCTTCAATAGTTGAGCGGCCTGGCATGAATCAGAATTGATTTTCTTTTACTTTGGAAACTTGCCTCAACCTTCTTTCGATCACACGTTCCCAAATTTCTATAGTGTGGCTCATCAGCTTGATACCTCTGTAATTTGAACAATTTTGAATATCTCCTTTGTTCTTATAAAGAGGCACCACGATGCTTCTCCTCTATTCTTCAGGCATTTTCTTGCTTCGTCAAATAATTATAAAAACAGATAGGGTGTAAATTTCACATTTTGTATATTAAATAATTATAAAAAAATGACAGGGTGTAAATTTCACAGAAAACCTTGGCATGCTCCAATACATTATCATGGTAGATCTTTATATCTTTGAATATCATGTTATTTCTCGCCAATCAGTTTGCCCAAACATGTGAAATCACTTTAGTCCTTCCTTCAGATGAGCCCCTCCAACCACTGCTAATCGAAACTCAGAAAGTGACAAAGTTGTCCCATTATGTCCCGGGTAATATGTTGTAGACGAGGTCTCTTTTGAACCAGGATAGCCAAAAAATAGATGCTCCACATCGTATGGGCAGCTTCCAGCTCCAAATTATCGCACAATCACGAGACACCTCAATGTTATTAAATTCGGCGTGGCCGATAATGCCACATACGCCTTCTTCACCATGAAAGATCCATCCCTCCAGCACTAGTAATCTCGGCCTTCTTAAGGTTTCTCCACTCTAGCCAACCCACTTGCTAAACTCAAGAACTCCTCTACTCCCTAATTAGACTGAAGGAAGGTTAGACCTCGCATATCATGGAAACACGGAATAAACGAATCAAATTCATAGAATAAGGTGTTCAACATATGATCATCGATACAATGGTATAACAAAAAAATATGATTGCAAATGCCAAATCACGTGGTAACGAAAATGATTTCCATGATGTTTCGTAATATCACCGTAGTATAGAAGAATATATTTTGAAGTGTGGGTCTCTAAAACAAGAGACCTTCTGACTTAAGTTCGATCCTACGGACGCTTTCACTTGCGGGCACGATGATGATTTGTGTTGCTTTCCGCAAATTTGCTTCCTACAAACTTAAGAGATCTTCTCCATCAAGTTGCCCAAGTAAATAGAGAACTAGGATGATCTTTACCGCCTGACTTCATCACAAAAAATCGAATCTTTATACATGTATGTGAAGCACGAAGAAGGCATATCCTCAATTGTCAAACCAACGGAGAGGAAGATGGGGAGGCTCTTCAGTGGACAGTTTAGATTTAATGGGAATATGGGAGGGGACAACCAAGAGAAAATGTAGAAAACGATTCCATGATTTTTCTCCTCTTTCTCCTTAGGATTTGAAGGTGGAAATTATTTCAACTCAATTGAATCAATTAATTTAGAAGAGAAGCCATAGCCCTTCTTTTATAGGGCATTGTATGGTCATGGAGTCCTACTCCATGCATGGACATCCAAGATGGAGAAGGAGAGAGTTCTCTTTATTTCCACTTTATCTCTTCTTAAATTGAATTTACAATTCAACTTGAAATGGGACTATTGCGTTAATGGAAGGAGATAACAGATAAGATAATTTTCTCCTATTATTCTCTCTCCATGAGATTATGGGAAGAAATTCATCTCTCCAATTTCACATGTCAATCAATTCAATTTCTAATGATTAATAGGTTATGGAATTAATTATTTAAATCAATAGTTAATTTTCAGAATTCATAATGGAACAATTACGATAAATCATTCAACCAAAAAATGGATCTAATTCATTAGCACATAATAAAATGTGAATCGTATTTACATTTATTTAATTATGTAAATCACATTCCCATATGTCTTAATTAAGTATGTATCATATTTATATTATCTTTAAATATTATGGATACCTATCAACATTAGTTAATTACCAATAATGTGAACCATATTTACATATTCGCATATAAGTTTTATCCATGATAATAATTATTATTATATTGATATTCAATATCTCAAGGTACGAAACATGATCCAATTAGGATTCATGAGCAGCATTTGTGGGTGTTGAGAGAATTCTATATCTTTGTCGTTAATTATATTTCTCTAGTTTTTCCGTCTTTTTTATGTAATTTATCCTTAGAACATTTCTCCTATATAAGAGGGTTCTAGGGTTATGTGGAATAAAACTTTTCTTTTCACACCTTCTACATGGTATTAGAGCAATTGTCCTAGACCGAAGCCTGTGACCTAACCCTAGCCCCTCCCCACCAAAAGTCGCGCCGCCTCTCTTCGCGAGTAGTTGCCCTTGCCCCCCCCCCCCGCTCGTGGGTGGCTGCACGGGCCACCGCTCCTTCGTGTGTCACCGCCCCTCGCAGGTTGCCGCCCCTCGTGGGTCTCTCCTGCCCCCCATCTCAGTTTAGGTCCGCTCTTGGGCCTCTAGGGTGTGGCGTGATCATCTAAAAACACTCTAGTCACCCAAAGGTGCCTTCCAAGAATGGAAGAGGTTGTGGTATGAGGCTACACCCACAACCATCTTCCCATAGACGCAAGTCTTACTTATTGCAGTCCCAATCTTGGTGATAGTTGTCATCATGGTTGACAACAAAGCTGATGTTCCATCCCTGGGGTGCTTCAAAGGTCTAGCCTCCATCGTCAAGATTGATGGAACAAACTATGAACTGTGACCCGTGCAGCTCATGAGTCCGATGCAGTGTACTGGCAAGAAGTACATCCTCACGGTGGAGGAGCCAAGTAACAAGACTGGGATAAATACTTCATGGAAGGCTGACGATGCCTATGCACATGTGTGGCTATCAGGGACTGTGTCTACAGAGATAGCAAATGATATAGAGCCAACCTACTGCAAAGGCTATGTGGGACATTCTCGTTGCTACATACTCTCCAGCGAAGAATGAAACGAAGATATTGCAGCTCCAGCATGATATCTTTACATCGAAGCAGAATGGTCGACCCCTCCATACCCTATACACTTCTTTGAGGGGCATGTTTGAGAAGCTACACGACTATATTCCCCTGACTACTACGCCAGAGCAGCTCAAGGCGTACAGAGACTCTGTGATGACTGATGTCTTTCTAACGACCCTCGATCCTAAATATGACTCAGCTCGTGCCCAGATTCTTACTGATGCTACCATACCTCTAATGGAGGAGGCATATCGCAGACCTAGTAGGCTATCTATATCCTTTGGTGGTAATGTGCACTCTCAGACATCATCAGTCATGGTTGCATCTCGTGGTAGGGGGAATCCTACTTCGTATCGTGGTAGGGGAGGATCTAACCGTGGAAGAGGAGTGGGTGGCCGACCCCGTCAGCCGTGGATCTACTGCCACAGGATCGACCACTCTGAGGAAATCTGCTATTCTAAGCATGGGTTTCTTGCTTCCACTAGAGTTGCAGAACAAACTCAACAAGTTAGGAGTCCATCTCCTATTGCTGATCAGAGATTTGACGAACTAGTGGCTAGACTCAGGGAGATCATGCCTCCTCATGGATCATCCAGCTCTCCCTCAGGATCCTCAGAGGTAGCTGCCTCTGCTGTTGCATCTTCATCAGATATAGCATATGCCTTTACTAGTTGTTACAGGGCAGATTTTCAGAATGGATTATGGACTCAGGTGCATCCCATCACCTCTGTAGTGATAGAAGTCAGTTTAGTGCTTTCAGTCCAACCCAGCTCGGACGATCTGTTGTGATAGTAGATGGAACACATTCTCCCATTACTAGTGAGGGGGAGGTGCGGCTAACTCCTGCGATGAGACTTCAGAATGTTCTTTATGCTCCTGAGTTTTTAATGAATTTACTATCTATTAGTCAAATCACCAAGGACTGGCATTGTCGTGCCATTTTTTATTCATTTACTCTTGTGTTTCAGGACATTCTAACGGGCAGAGTGATTGGTTCTGGCCGTGAGCAAGGAGGTCTCTACAGACTAGTGCAATCCCCTTATGCAGGTGCTTCTTCCATTCGCACTGGGTCTGTGTCTCTTTATATGTGGCATCTTCGTTTTGGTCATCTTCCTCTACAAATGTTGTGTCACATTCTTCCATAAATTTCCCCTCGCTCTACCTTTCAGTGCGAGGCCTGCCAGCTTGAGAAGCATCATCGGTCTACGTTCCAGAGTCGTCAGGGTCGAAGTAGTCATGATATGTTTGAGTTAGTTCATTTTGATATTTGGGGTCCCAGTCGTGTCCCTGATCATTAGGGGCATAGATTTTATCTCGATTCTATTGATGAGTTTTCCAGGTTGTCATGGGTTTTTCTTCTTAAAAAGAAGTCTGATGCCGGTCTTGTTATTCAGTCCTTCATTAATGAAATAAAGAATAATTTTTCAGCAAAAATCAAGTATATACATTCTGACAATGCCCTGAAATTTTGTATTAACTAGCTTGCCACATTTCTTGCGTATAATGGTATTGTACATCAAACATCTTATGCGTATGCTTCCCAACAGAATGGGTTGGCTGAAAGAAAACATCGTCATCTTCTGGACGTTACAAGGACTCTTTTGATTCAAAGCCGTGCTCCTCATTCGTACTGGGGGGATGCAGTTCTAACTGTGTGTTACCTAGTTAATCGTATGCCCTCTTCAGTTATGGGAGAAAAGACCTCGTTCTTGATTGTGTTTCCCGAGATGAATCTTTTCTCTCTTATACCTCGTGTATTTGGTTCAGTGGCTGTCGTTCATCAGATGTCCCTTGGTCTTGACAAGCTCTCTCCTAGCGTTGTCAAATGTGTGTTTGTTGGGTACTCCAAGATTCAAAAGGGATATCGTTGCTTCGACTATGTTCAACGAAGGTACTATGTTAGTGCTGATGTAACCTTTTTTGAGTCTATTATGTACTTCCCTCTTACAGGTGACAAGCTCATTTCTTCTAAAGATGGGGAAGAGGCCTATATGCCTCTATCTCCGATCTCTACTCTACCATCATCAGCACCTCCTCCTCCTTTACCACCTCCTATGATGCAAATCGGAAATTTTGCACGGCGATAAAAATTGAATTTAAACGGTGGATTTTTTTGGTGGAGAAAATGGAGGGGTTGAGAAGAAGAAACTCGTCGAAAACGAGGGGCTTGGAGAGAGAGAAGCGCGGAGATCGCGTAGGGGAGAAGAGAGAGACGAGAGAGAATAATTCTCAAATTAATTATCAACTGAACTGTCTAAAACAATTGGCCTTCATCCCTTTATATAGGAGGGATGATGTTACAAAAATAGCAAGTAATTCAAATTCTAACTAATTATCCTAATTTGACTCTAACCGACTAACCGACTAATTTGAAATTCAAATTTGAAACTGACTACTAATTTGGAGATCACACGCGATCTCGTTATTCTAAATTAAAATTGCGACAACTTAAATAAACGTAAATAAAATTAACGCCTAAAATTAAATAATTATGCAGCCCTACATTTCGGCTCCATGCTGCATCAACTCTCCTCCGCTTTTAAAAATTCGTCTCCCGATGAATTGCTGGATCTTTGGTCTGTCGGTGGAGAATTCCATATAGATTGATTGGTTGGATCTCCCAATTTTGCTCCTTTTCCATATTACGCTTATAATTCTTCTTCATTGAGGGGTACGGCTGCAAATATTCTACCCCTTCACGTAAAAACTCATAAGTTAACTTTTCTACTTGGCCCGTTGGGTAAAATATCATTGGAGGAGGGACTCCCTTAAAATATTCCCAGAATATTCCTTTTCTCCTATTGTCAAGGGACCCGCTGGAGTAAAACCCCTCATTTCTCGTTAGGGCTCGGCTCTTCTTAAATGGGAGGCGGCCGCATGATGGGAGCAGGGGGCGGCGGCACGCGATAACGGTTGGCGGGCGGCGCGTGGTACCACAGGGATCGCGTAGCCAGGGCTCGTGGTCGGGTGACGGTGGCATCGCGGGCTGCAGGGAAGGAGTGGCGGAATGGCGATGGCAGTGGGGGTGAGCGCAGGGGCTATGGCAAGTATTGCGGGAGGTGTTGTTGGGTTCATGGAAGGCCGTATCGATATAGATATCGTTTCGGTCCGCCCGAAAAAGGATATATCAGGATATATCGTCGATATATCAACGATATCGGTGGAAATGTCGAAAATGGTTCAAAAAAGGCCAATTTTTTACTATTTTCAGAAATTAACGTCATCCAAGATATCAAACCAACAAATAACCTACAAATAAACACTTATATCACACATACCGGTCATTTATAAACCATATATTGCACATATCGGTATCACACATATTGGTCATATCGAACATATCGATATTAATATTGATTCTTGACTTATAAATATTGGAAATGGATTGCATTCAAGTTCTTATAACATGAAATACTACAAATATACACCTAGAAAATACATATAGATCATTTATGAGGACTATGATCCTTATAGTGCATATATCGGTCATATCGAACATATCGCTGATATTGTTAGTTGTTGACATACTATATATATTGAAAATGGAGTTCATCCAAGTACTTTGATCACTAAATAATTTACAAATACACTCTTACTCTCTTAGATAACACATATTGATCATCTATGAACATTATATCGCATATATCGATACGACGGTACTGTTAGTTGTTGACCTATATATATTGAAAATGGAGTTTATCCAAGTTCTTAGATCACTAAATAACTTAAAAATATACTTTTAGATCACACATATCGATCATCTATAAAGCTTATATTGCATATATCGATCATTTCGAACATATCGATATTAATGTTGATTCTTGACTTATAGAATTTTTTTGAAGAATTGACTTATAGATATTGAAAATGGATTTCATTCAAGTTTTACAACATAAAATAACTTGTAAATATACACCAAGTTGAAGAACCATTGTATGCACTCTCTTGTCGCACCATACCCTACCCGGAACAAAGTATATAAATCATAGATTATTTTAATACTAGATGTAGCTAGATAGGTAGTGGAATCAAGCTTGCATGAATAATAGCATTGATATATAGGGATATCGACGAAATATCGACGATATCGGTCGATATCCTGTATTTTTTGTACTGAATCCATTCATTTTTTACCGATGTGGGCCGATATGGCGATATATCGTCGATATCCCTGTAAAAAGATATACACTCCGATTTCGATACCCCCAACCTCTCGATGCCGATATATCGCCGATACGGCCTTCCATGATTGGGTATACAGGAGGAAGGGCGGGGGCTGCGGCAGGTGGGGGCGGCAGGGAATGAGCTGCTGGGGGTATGGGGATGGTGGAAGGGTCCGACGAGGCTAGGGGGGTTGGCGGGGTGGTGGAGGTGGCGGCGGGAGGCAGCAAAGGGGTAGGAGGTGGGGGTATGGGTGCGCCAGGAAGGGGTGTTGGGGTTGTGGTGGGCTTCGCAGAAAGTGCGAGGAGGGTCGGCGGTGGTGTCTGCGGGGAACTACAGGGCGGGGAAGGTAGGGGGGTTACCTCGAATGGCTGGGGTCGTACCGGGACGGTCGGAGGGGGCGATGGACTCGATTCCGGTGGCGGAATCAGATCTGAAGCATTCTGGACTGCAAGCATTTGGTTGCCGACGGTGAGTTTTTCTTCGCCGATTTCGGTTTCGGTGATTGGCGTCGTTGGAGCCTTCGATCTGGCGGCGCGCATAGCCTTGAAATCAGCGATCATTTCTTGACATTTGGACTCGAATTCTTGACATTTGGACCGGAAATCATGCATTGCATCCATCTCCTTGTTGTAGGCTTCTTCGGCTCGTCGCTTCCGTTCTGACGAATGATGGTGTTTCGTCGCGTGTCGGCGCACATGTCTGTACGGATCGTCAGATCGTGAGGACGATCTGTAGGCCATGCTCTGATACCAATTGATGCAAATCGGAAATTTTGCACGGCGATAAAAATTGAATTTAAACGGTGGATTTTTTTTTGGTGGAGAAAATCGAGGGGTTGAGAAGAAGAAACTCGTCGGAAACGAGGGGCTTGGAGGGAGAGAAGCGCGAAGATCGCGTAGGGGAGAAGAGAGAGACAAGAGAGAATAATTCTCAAATTAATTATCAATTGAACTGTCTAAAACAATTGGCCTTCATCCCTTTATATAGGAGGGATGAGGTTACAAAAATAGCAACTAATTCAAATTCTAACTAATTATCCTAATTTGACTCTAACCGATGAAATTGACTACTAATTTGGAGATCATACGCGATCTCGTTATTTTAAATTAAAATTGCGACAACTTAAATAAACATAAATAAAATTAACGCCTAAAATTAAATAGTTATGCGGCCCTACATTTCGGCTCCACGATGCATCATCCTACACCACCGTCTCCTCCATCACCGCGACCACCTCCTCCACCTACATTCTTTCAACGGGTTTATCAGCGCCGACCTCGTGCTCATGTGCCTCGTCAATCATCCAGCATGCCCAAGGTATGTTTTGAACATTTGAGTTCTTATAATGGCAATGGTGATTTGCATGTACAGCGTAAGGTGCAGGATGACTATGATGCTACATCTCCTATGAGCACTGACGATATAAATGTGCTTATTGCTCTACGGAAGCAGAAGCGTGCATGCACTATGCATCCTCTTGCTTCCCATGTGTCATTGGACCGCCTTTCTGAGGACGTTCAGAAGTTCGTTATGGGGTTGTCAGCAATGAAGATACCACGTTCTTATCAGGAGGTGCAGAAGAATAGTCAGTGGCGCCTATCTATGTAAGAGGAGATGACAGCTTTATAGTCTTGAGGTACGTGGAGTGTTATGCAGGATCCTATAGGTGCGTCTATTGTTGGCAACAAGTGGGTGTTCACCGTGAAACACCGTGCTGATGGTACAATTGACAGATATAAGGCTAGGTTGGTTGCACGTAGGTTCACCCAAACGTATGGGGTGGACTATCAGGATAGTTTTTCACCAGTTGTGCGTCACTCCACGTTGCGGATTCTTATTGCAGTTGTTGTACGTGACTGGTTGTTTTTCCAGTTAGATGTGAAAAATGCTTTCTTGTATGATGATCTGCATGAGGAAGTTTACATGCAGCAGCCACCAGGGTTTGCTGCTGAGGGGGAGTCTAGTATGGTGTGTCGACTTCACAAGGATATATATGGCCTCAAGCAGAGTCCGAGAGCTTGGTTTTAGAAGCTCTCAGAGTTGATTGAACAAAATGGATTTGTCAGATCTACTGCAGATCATTCTCTTTTTGTTAAAAGAACTTAGGGTATTTCTCTTTACTGTGGTGAGATGTGGTTAGACGATGAAACATTTCAAAATAATTGTTCTGGGCACCAGAGAGATTCTTTTGTATTGAAATCCGAATAATATTTATCACTTCAAGTGGCTTTTTCAAACATTCAAAAGAACAAATAAGGACGCAATTGGTTCGAATTTGTCCAATTGATAAACATGGGAGCCGTATTTGCTTATTGTTACGGTTGTTGTTCTGGTTTATATTGATGACATAGTTGTTACTGGTAGCGATGAACAGGGTATTCAGGCAGCTAAGGATCTCCTTGGACGACAGTTTGTGACTAAGGATCTTGGCAAGTTACGATACTTTCTTGGCTTGGAGTTTGCATGCAGTGAGCAAGGTATGATTATGACGCAAAGGAAGTATGTTACTGGTCTTTTGGCTGAGACAGGTAAGACAAGGTGCGGACCTGCTACTACACCAATGGATCCTAATGCTAGACTCTGTGATGATGACTCTGAGAAGATAGATAAGAGACTGTATAGGGAGCTGGTAGGAAAGTTGCTATATGTTACTATTACCAGGCCTGACATATCATTTGTTGTGAGCAAAGTTAGCCAGTTCATGGAGCAACCTAGACAGGTTCATATGGATGCAGTTTGTATGATCTTAAGATATTTGAAATCTTCTCAAGATGCAGGTCTACTTTTCCAAAGAGACACGTCACTCTCAGTTATTGGATGTGCAGACAGACGTGGATTATGTTGGGTGTCCCAAGGACAGGAAGTCCACTTCAGGTTTCACTGTGTTCGTTGGTAGCTCATTGGTTTCATATAAGAGTAAGAAACAGACCGTGGTTGCTCGATCCAACACTGAATCAGAATATAGGTCTATAGCCAAGGGAGCACGGCAATGATGTAGGTCAAGTCTGTTCTGACTGACCTTGCAATTAAGGTGCCTCTCCCAATGCACCTCAAATGTGATAATCAAGCAAATCTATTCATAGCTAATAATCCAGCCTTCCATGAGACAACAAAGCACATCGAAGTTGATGGTCATTATACCCGTGACTTGATCCAAAAGGGGTTTATTTCCACCTCCCATGTTGCTTCAGGTGATCAGATTGCAGAGATGTTTACCAAGGCTCTTGCGAGGGGTCCTTTTCACCGTTGTTGTTCCAAGCTAAGCATGATAGTCATATATGCTCCAGCTTGAGGGGGAATGTTGAGAGAATTCTATATCTTTGTCTTTATTTATATTTCTCTAGTATTTCCGTCTTCTTTATGTAATCTCTCCCTAGAGCCTTTCTCCTATATAAGAGGGTTCTAGGGTTACGTGGAATAAAACTTTTCTTTTCACACCTTCTACAGTGGGTATTTGGATATTCGCAGATATTTGGAGATAATGTCAGTAAGATTTTATAAACCATGTATAGTGACTTGATACTTAGATTTTCAAATAATATCAGGGTTTAAATCACTTTGGTCAATTCCATTTGGATCCATTTCGAACCATTTATACGCCATGGTTCAAAGAAATTCCAACTATTAAGATCCATTTCAAAAAACATTTCTCCAACCATTTTGGATCTAGAAATGAGTTCTATGAATTGAAATATAATCCAATTAATACTCAATTATTTAGCCACAAAATAGAATCACTAAAATCTACCTGATTTCACCATTCCCTCATAATGGAAGTGTCATGTCATAATCTATTATGATTGCATCAACTAAGAGTATTCCCAATACTCAAAAATCCTACGTATTGGAAGACTTTAATTAAACCTGAAGCTGAAGTTCAAACCATGTTTGATTGTCTCCTTGAACGGTTTAGCATCAAATTTCTCAATCGATCATTGGGCACAATATTAATCATATACCTTCCAAAAGCATATATCAACATTCTTGAATTCTTTTCGTGTTTCATAAATAAGTCGACTATGCATTAATTTGTTGTGACCCCATTGTCTCATGAGCAACCGCCATCTCTCACTTCAAAAATTACAAACATGAATAATTTCTTTGAGAGATCATACATCTCATATTTTCTTATGTATATACCAACTTGTCGGTATATAGACCTTGTCAGGTCATCAACCTAATGGTATGTCAAATGTGCATACTTGGACATATAAATATATCTCTGTTTCCGATCAAAGGATATGTGCACTGATAGTATATGACACAAGTCTTTATTATGTCGATCTCTTCTGGTCCACACTTTGACTTAAAGACATTTTTAACTTTTCTTTAACATTTGACCGCTTTGATCAACGTTTGATTTTGGTCAACATTTTGAAATTTTGGTCAACACGGACTTTTAGTCTAACATCTTGACATGAGCTATGTGATATCATCAAATCTATATTCTGATGCAGAGGACCAGCATCAAGAGATCAGTTGAAAATCATTCTTTAAAGAAAGATTTCCATCTCTTTCTCGGGCAAAGATCATTCTTGAATATCACTTGCCAATGTTAGTTGTATCATTGATCTAACTCTTTAGAACTACAACTCGACATCAACCTCTAAGATCTAACTTTTTAGGTCAACAGTTGTATGATTTTAAAATAGACATAGTACATTATCCCAATTATATTAAGGGACCTTTATAAGTGCATACATAAATTATTCGTTTAATTCGGATAATGAAATAAAATGTGTTGAGATATAAGTTTCTTTCATATCTTTTCTTTATCTTCTTTATGTAATTTTCCCAACATGTTACTCTCCTATATAAGAGAACCCTAGGGGTCTGTTTGGTTGCTGGGTTGGGTTGGGTTGGGGTAATCTTGTGAATAGTAAACTGTGAGGAGGGTCGGGAGGGTTGGAAGGAGGGGTACACCGGTGTACCCCAACCCAACCTTGCAACCAAACGAACCCTAGGGCTTCACTAATGGGTAATTCATTCTTTCCTTTCCACATGATATTAGAGAGAGGGCTCTAGACAGGAGTTTTGACCTAATTTCCGCTGTCATGACCAGCCCAAACTCTTGTGCATCGTCAGGAGGACATCTCGTGCGACTCACGCACTACAAGGAGGCCTCTAGGCCCTTCTCGTCGTAGCAAGGCCACCTGCGGCCACCACATGCACCAGTGCCCTCTAGGGCATTTTAGGCCTACTGTCAAGGGTCTTCGGACCCCTTCTCGATGTCTTCAGGCCACTTATGGCCTCCATACGCACCGTCAGTGCCCCCTAGGGCACCCTAGCGTCTCTGTGTACTGACCAACATTCTGATTTTGGTTGAAAAAACGTGATTTCAAACCTTTAGATCATGTTTTTTCGGCCCAAGCGCGATCGGGGATTGAAAAGGATGGTTGTATGAGTCAACGCGTACAACCAATCCTCTATGTGATTGTAGACTCGCTCAAATCGGTCTACTTCCCCAGCGGAGTTCCACTTTTTCGGTAATTTTTCCATCATGTTAGAAAACAAAGGTGATATCTTTTCTTCATCTAGTGCATTCAAGGGTTCGGCTCCCATCGTAAAGATGGATGGGACCAACTATGAGTTGTGGTCCATGCAGTTTCTGATCCTTATGCAGTGCAACAATAAGGAGCACATTCTGACAAAGCCAGAGCCAACAGATAAGATTGGGGACAATGCTTCGTGGAAGCAAGATGATGCATATGCACATATTCGGCTCTTTAGGACCTCACAACAGAGATAGCCAATGATATTGTGAACTAGCCCACCGCCAAGGCGATGTGGTATATCCTAGCATCCATGTATACCCAAGCGAAGAATGAGGCCAAGATTCTTCAGCTTCAGTTTGACATATTATAGGGAAAACCAAAATGGTCGTCCACTGCACACGCTTCACAACTTCATGTTAATTACGACCTCCACAGAGCAGCATATGGCATACAGGAACTCCACGATGGTTGGAGTTTTCTTGGTTGTGCTTGACCCAAAGTATGACTCAACACGAGTACATCTCCTTACTGGGGCAACCATACCTCCCATGGAGGAGGCTCGCAGTCGTCTCAACAGGCTGCTTATTCCATCGGTTGCCACCACACAGCCCTCTACGATGATTGTTTCTCGCGACAGAGGAGGTTCTACTCAGTTCAGAGGGTGTAGTCACCATGGCAGAGGTAGTGGACGTCCACGTTACCGTCATCCAGGACACTCTGAGGACACATACCATCAGAAGCATGGATACCCCGCATCTGCTCGTGTAGTGGAGCGGAATGAGCCTTCAGACACTATAGCTCCTCAGGCAGATCCACGCTTTGATGACATTGTCTCATGTATTAAGGAGACCATGACTCCAATAGTGGGCACTACAACTACAGGATCCACAGATAGCATCTTCGAGCTCCTCAGGTATCGCATACGCTTTTATTGGTAGCAGTAGTAGTGCAAATATGATAGAGTGGATCATGGACTCTGGTGCATCCCACTATTTATGGATGCATGGTCCAGTTCAGGTCTTACAGGACTATACCTCATGGTAGATGGGTTGTTATTACTAATGGGGTCCACTTACCCATCACCGGATAGGTTGGGGTGCATTTGACATCATCCATACACTTGTAGAATGTTTTATATGCTTCTGATTTTCAGATGAACTTACTTTCTATTAGTCAAATTACTAAGGATCTGCATTGTCGTGCTATTTTTTACCCTTATTCTCTTGTGTTTCAAGACATACTCCCAGGGTGGGGGTGATTGGATGTGGCCATGAGCAGCGGGGGCTCTAAAGACTAGTCCAGCCTCCTCATGCTGGTACCTCTACTATTCCTATTGGACCAGTCTCATCATACCTGTTGCACCTTCATTTTAGCTACCTTCCTCTGTAGAAGTTGTGTCATATCCTCCCACAGATCTCCACGCAATCTTCCTTCTAGTATGAGGCTTTCCAACTTGGGAAGCATCACCGTTCCTCATTTCCATCTCGTCAGAGTCGAAGCAGTTCTTAGTTGTTTGAGCTCTTTCATTTAGATATCTGGAGTCCGAGTCGTATCCCTAATCATCAGGGACAACGGTTTTATCTGGTTGTTGTAGATGACCATTCCAGACTTTCTTGGATTTTCCTGTTAAAGAATAAGTCTAAGGCTGGGTCTGTCATCAAGTTATTCATAAACAAGATAAAGAATATTTTTTCTGATACTATCAAGTAACTGGGTTCTGATAATGCCTTGGAGTTTCGCACCTTACAACTCTCTGACTTTCTCAGGTCTCTTGCATTGTACACCAGACCTCAAGTGCATATACATCTCAGCAGAATGGTGTTGCTGAGAGCAAACATCGTCATTTACTCGATGGGACCAGAACCCTGTTGATTCAGAGTCATGCTCCTCTCTTATTGGGGTCATGTGGTTCTCACTGCATGCTACTTAGTGAACCATATGTGTTCCTCTGTTTTGGGAGAAAATGTCCCTTCCTCGATTGTGTTTCCCAAGAAGGATCTGTTCGCCTAATGTTTTTGATCTGTGGGCTTTGTTCATAATCTTTTACCTGGTCGTGATAAGCTCTCCCCAGAGTTGCCAAGTGTGTTTTTGTTGGCTACTCTTGTATCCAAAAAGGGTATCGTTGCTTTGATTCGCTTCGACAATATTACTTTGTCAGTGTCGATGTTACATTCATTGAGTCTATCATGTATTTCTCTCCTACAAGTTACAGGCTGGCCCCATCTGACTCTGATGAGGAGATATACATACCTCCACCTCCTACTGCTCTACCACCTCCTTTGCCGCCGCCGCAGCCATCTCTACCCCCATCTCCAGTACCTACATCTGCTCCTACACCTGCTCTTGTGGCTTCCCTTGGACCGCTACCCACCTTGACTCAGTTTTTGCCACATGAGTTTACTCGCAGGTCTTGCTCGGTTCCCCCTGCTTACAGGTCTTCCTCATCATCCAACACGCCTTAAGTATGTAATGAGCACATTATTTCTACTGATGGCATTACTGAGTTGTCTGTGCAGCAGGATTCCTTACAGGATGAGCAGATATCCTCTCAAGAGGGAAACTTACATGTTCAAGAGATGACAGATGATCCTGATGTGCTTATTGCTCTGTGGAAGCAAAGACATACTTCTGCTTCATATCCTCTGGCAACACATATTTCTTTGAGCAGACTTTCAGAGGATTTCAGGAGATTTACCTTAGCACTATCAGTCGTGAAAATACCACAGGCATATCAGGAGGCTATTCAGGACATTCAGTGGTGTCTTGCCATGAAAGAGGATATGGTTGCACTACAGTCGCGTGGCACTTGGAGCCTTGTTTCAGCTCCAATTGGTGCACCTGTTGTTGGGTGCAAATGGGTGTTCACAGTGATGCACCAGGTAGATGGCAGTGTAGATCGCTACAAGGAGAGACTTGTGGCACGTGGGTTCACCCAGACATATGGGGTGAACTATCAGGATATGACACAGGAATGACCCCTCTATCAGCTTGATGTAAAGAATGCTTTTCTATATGGTGACCTACTGGAGGAGGTTTACAAGAAGCAGCCACCTGGGTTTTCTATTGAGGCGAAGTGTCAGAAGGTTTACATACATCACAAGGTGATTTATTGCCTTAAGCAGAGTCCAAGAGCATGGTTCCAGAAGCTCTCGGACTTGATAGAACAATAGGGGTTTGTGTGATCGGTTGTCGATCACTCTCAGTTTGTTCACAGGACTCAGAGAGGTACAATTGTCATTTTTATCTATGTTGATGATATCATTGTTACAGGGGATGACCAGCAGGGTATTCAAGTTGCTAAGGATTTCCTAGGTCAGCAGTTTGTGACTAAGGACTTTGATAGTTTATGCTACTTCCTTGGACTGGAGTTTGTCGGAAACCAACGAGGTCTTGTAATGACCCAGAGGAAGTACGTTAGGGATCTTCTTTCAGAGACAGGCATGGTAGATTGCACTTGCAGACTTACCACTACTCCTATGGACCCGAGCATGAAGCTCTATGATGATGATACTGAGGGGATCGACAAGAGAAGGTAAATGGAGCTTATTGGCAAGCTTATGTATGTGACCATTGAAGGCAAGGGTTTAGGCCTTAGCGGATCACAGAAGCATGAAGATCACATCATATGCGATTGGGAGCGATTAGTCATACTAGATACCCGGGACAGCGGAATTTAAAATTTTTTAAAACGATTAAACTACATGATCTGAGAATGCTTATCGAATCGTTTCATCTAGACCACAAAGAAGATATTGGAATACATCTTGAAGTGTGGTTGCGATCGAAGTCTTTAAAGCAAGATATCGCATGTTTCAAGTCTGACCCCACGAAGGAGACGCTTGTGAGCGCGTTGACGAGACGAGTCCTTCTCGCCATCCATGATATAGATCCAAGCTATGGATCTCCTGATTTCATCACAAGAAATCCGATGTCTTCTTCACGTGGAAGGAACACCGAGGAAGACAAAGATCCACGAGCAGTCGAAGCGGCAGGACAACGACGTAGCGACGATGACAAATCTCTCTATGTCAAGAAGTGGACGACCACTCTCAAGAGAGGGAGAGAAAGGGGGACGTGTCATGAGAATGAGAAAAAGAGAGAGCTTGTGAATATATCGTATGTAAAATAAGAGCTATGGTTGCCTCTTCTTTTATAATATTTTGGGAGCCCATGGATCACAATCCATGCACTACACAAAATCAATGGTTGAGATTGGTTTGTGTTTTCTTTCAATGATCATGATTTTGTTGTACAAATTTACAATAACATTAATTACATTAAATAAAATATATTGAATAATTATAAATATAAAGTAGTTCAATCAAATAAATACTCATTGAAGGATTTTGGAAAGGAGGCAAACCTCCTTCCAATTAGGGGGGGACGGCACCTTGATTTAGGACTCAAGGGTGGTCGTCCACTCTCTCTATATGGAAGGGCTTCCTTTTTTCCAATTACGTGAAATTATGTATCTCACATAATCCTTTATTATTTGCAACAACTTTTATTGCAAATTAATTCACAAAAATAATTCCAAATTATTTTATGACAATTTCAATCATGTTATTGGAAATTGTGAATCATATTCACACATCCAAAATAAAATGTAAATTATATTTTTAATTAATTGTCCAATGTGAATCCAATTGACATCAATATTTATAAATACTATTTACAAATAACTTTTTTCTAATATATTATAAATCACATTTATAATATATATGATTAATATGGATAGTATTATCCACATTATTCATATCCGTGATAATTAAATCACATTTAATTATCTTGGATCATCATTCTCATGCATCGAAATAATATGAATCATATTCACATTATTCATGAATCATGATAATTAAATCATATTTATTTATCAATTTCTCAATGCGTAGATATACAATTTAACAATGGAATTATTCTTGAAATCTTTCATAAATAATGCACTTTCTCCGCGTATACTTGGTGATAAGGACAGGGCAATTGTACGTTCCACGTATATGACTTGGATATTGAGATCATATCTCAAATTCAGATCTTGGGGACCTCTCATAGATGCTTGATTAAATCAAAGCCGTAAGTCTAATCTTTTCATTGCATCTGAATCACATTCAGATCAATGTCCAACAATTGGACCAAGATTAGACTACTTCTCTACTGAGAGGAGTCACTAAAATCCAAACATGTTTCATCACTCCCTCGGAATGGAAGCGTCATGGTTATATAACTGTTTATGATCACATCACCCTCGAGTATTCATAATACCATAAATCCTACATACTAAGACCTAGAATAAACCCGAAGTTTCAGATTTTATTTAGATTGTCTTCTTCAAGATTTTATCATTAAGGTTCTCATTCGATCATTGGGAGTTGGTGTTGATCATATGCTTTCCAAAATCAAATATCATACCTACAAATTCTTGTCGCGCTTCCAAAGCAAGACGATCATGCATGGAATTTGATTGGTCCCATTACCTCATGAGTGAGCTCATGTCTTCCGGTTTAGCAGTGAACATGTATGATCTCTTTGAGAAATCGTATTACTCATATGTCATCGTATGCACACCAGCTCGCCGATGTATAAACCTTGATTAGGTCATCAACCTCTTGGTTTGTCAAATGAACATACTTAGACATATAGCAATACATTTTTCTCTGGTCAGAGGATGCATGCTTATATCGTGACAGCATACAACATAGGTCTTGGTTGTATCAATCTTGTTAAGTCGACTCTTTGAGCTTAACTTATCTGACACATATGAATCTCTATTCCTATACAGAGGACCTTCATCAAGAGGTCGGTCAAATATCAGCCTTTAGATAAGGATTGTCATCTCCTTCTCAAGTTGGAGATCATCTCTTAATAACCATTTGATGGTGTTTGATGAGTCCTCAATCTAACTCTTTAGATATTCATCCAAGCACCAGCCTCTATGATTCAACTATTGAATCAACAACTGTATGATCATTAAGATGGTCATGGTACATAACCTTAATTGTACTAAGGGACATTATAGTGCATTCATTCATTTAATCTCACACAGGGTGTGAAATAAATCAATAACTTTTATTGATATATCAAATATTACAATAACATTTATTCTAGAAATGGTTTGCATCGGACTCACATGGCTAACAATCTCCCATTAACCCTCAGAACCATTCAGCTCAATCTTTAAACCCATTCTCATTACATACTGGTCAAAAATCTTTTGTGTCAAAAGTTTGGTAAGGGGATCAGCAACGTTGTCAACAGAGTCCACCTTCGTGACGATGATGTCACCACACTTTTGAATCTCCTAAATGATATGGTATTTCCTTTCCATGGGATTGCTCTTTTGATGCCATATGGGTTTCTTCCCCTCAGTTATGACTCCCGTATTATCGTAAAGTAGCGGGATGGGAGTATCAGAGGAAACTACGCCACGTTCCAGGATGAACTTGTGCAACCACACAGCCTCCTTTGTCGCATCCCATGCGGTAATGTATTCGGTTTCTGTTGAATCGGTTGTAGTGTCTTGCTTCTTACTTCTTCAACTCACAGCACCACCGTTCAACAGGAACACAAACCCTAATGTTGACTTGTGGTGATCAATATCAGACTGGAAGTCGGATTCTGTGTATCTTAGGATTTGAGATCACCATCTCATAGACCGAGATGTAATCTTGTGTCCGTCTTAGATACTTAAAGATTTTCTTCACTACATTCCAATGTTGCTCTCGATAGCAGAATTGGTAACGGCTTATCACTCTCATTGCATGGCAGATATATGGCATTGTGTACATCGTGACGTACATTATACTTCCCACAGCTGATGCATAAGGTCATCCAGTCATGGCTTTCTTATCCTCAACACTTTGAGGAGCCATCCCTTTAGATAGATGGATATCATGTCTTAAGGGAAGGAAACCTTTCTTGAAAATTTTCATATGGAAACGTTCCAAGATCTTCTTAATGTAGCCATATCGTGACAATCTCAAAATCCTCTTTTCTCTATTTCTGAGCAGCTTTAGACCCAAGATATAAGACGTTTCTCCAAGATCTATCATCTCGAAGGTATGGGACAACCAAATTTTAACACTGCTCATCATCCATGTATCATTCTCAATGATAAGGATGCCATCTATGTAAATCACGATGAACACAATGGTACTCCCAGTAAGCTTCTTGTACACACATGGTTCATTAGGATTCTGAACAAAATCATAACTCTTTATGATTTCGTCAAATCTGATGTTCCAACTACGAGAAGCTTGTTTGAGCCCATAGATGGATTTCTTCAGCTTGAATATTGTGCCTTCCTCGGTTATGAAGCCATGGGGCTGCTCCATATAAATATCCTCCTCGAGATATCCATTGAGGAAAGTCGTCTTGACATCCATCTGCTAGATGTCGTAGTCAAGATATGTAACTATAGCTAGCAGTGCCCTGATGGACTAAGCATAGCCACATGAGAGAATGCCTCAGCATAGTTGATGCCTTATCTCTGTGAGTAGTCTTTGGCTAGGAGCCGTGCTTTGAAGGTCTTCATCTTCCGATCAGGTCCTCTCTTTCTCTTGAAGATCCATTTACACCCAATGGGCTTTACCCCTCTAGGTGGATTCTCTAAGGTCCATGCACCATTCTTATACATAGAGTCTCTTCCAGACTTCATTGCTAGCATCCCTCTATCCATGTCATGATCCACGAGTGCCTCATCAAATGAAGTTGTATCATTGTCAGTTTCACATGACAAATGGAATCCATACCTTTCAGGTGGTGCAACCACCTCCGAACTCCTTCGAAGAAGTCCGGGTATTATATCTTCATTTACATCTTCAGATTCTAGTTCAAGAAGCTCAGTATCCTCAGGGAATTCAATGAGTTCCTTTACTTCATTTTTGTCTTGACTCTTAAGGAAGTCATCCACCGGAAATTTTACATCTCTAGAGATGAAGACCTTTCGAGTCTCAGGGTCATAAAGTTGGTATCCAATACCATCCTTTACATACCCAATGAAGTAGCACTCTCTAGTACGAGATTCTACCTTACTTGCGTTCATGATATTCGCATGGACCAAGCAATCCAAATCCTCAAGTGTCTAACACCGGATTTGATACCATACCAAAGATTATGAGGAGTTTTAGGTACAGATTTGTTAGGAATCTTGTTCAAAATATATATTGCAGTCTCTAGTGTATATCCTCAGAAACTAAGTGGTAAATGTATTTTAATCATCATTAAATGGACCATCTCCAGGATAGATATGTTGTGTCTTTCAACAACACCATTAAGTTGGAGAGTTCCAGAGGAGTGAGATTGGAGTCAATTCCTCTCTCTTTGAGGTATTCCTTAAATTCATCTGAGAAGTACTCACCACCTCGATTGGATCGAAATCGTTTAATCTTCCTATAGATTTGATTCTCAACCAAAGCCATGAACTCTTTGATCTTTTCAAAGGTTTCAGATTTATGACGTAGTAGGAAGACAAACCCATATCGTGAATGGTCATCGATAAATGTCAAATAATATCGATATCCATTTCGGTTTGTAGTACTGAAGAGACCACATACATTAGTATGTATTAGGTCAAGAATACCTTCGCATCGTGTAACCTTGTTAGAAAAGGCGTCCTAGTCATTTTACCTAGAATACAATGTTCACACATAGGAAAAGTGTGGATTTGTAGAAAGTCTAAGGGTCCATCATTTCAATCTATTGATCCTATCAACAGATAAATGACCAAGCCTTTGATGCCAAATCATGTTTGAATGATTTCCGTCATCTATGGTTCTTCTAGGGTTTGTATTAGTGGTAGTAACATTCATGACAGATTCATAAATGCATAATTCATATAGTCCACCAAAAATTAGAACACCATCCGTAATATATTTATCATAATGACTTATGACACATTTATTATAGAGTAGAAATGAATATCAATTTTTAACAAACTTAAATACATATATAAGGTTCCTTCTAATATCAGGAACATAAAGATATTCTTTAAGTACTAGGACTCTCCCATCAGATAATGATAGTTTGTAGGTCCCAACGGCGACTACTACAACAGTTGCATTAGATCCCATCTTGATAACTATCTGCCCTTCATCAAGATTCCTAACTTCTTGAAATAGATGCAACCAATTGCATAAATGAACAGAAGCATCAAAATCAATGATCCAACTACCTTCTCGTCATATGAGAAAATTGATTTCAATGATGAAAGTAGAATTTATACATGCTGGGACTTTACCTTTCTCCTTAGAATTAAGGCACTCTGGGCAGTTACGCTTCTAGTGTCCCGAATTCTTACAGTGATGACAGACATCGATCTTTTTCAATGACATTAGTACAGAAGCATTAGAAGATGAGCCAACAGCTTGACGCTTCTTCTTCTTTTTCTGGGTAAGACTTTTCAAAGAACCTTGCTTCCGACCGTGCTTCCCTTTGACCTGTGCAACCATTGCATTGCTAGAGGGATTCTCTTTCTTCATTAAGTCTTCTGCAGACTTTAGTGAAACCATGAGTTCAGAGTAAGATAATCACATTTTATTCATGTGGTACGATACCACATAATTGGTGAAAGACTTATGAAGAGACAGAAGAATGAAGTCAGACTGCATGTCTATGTCCATCTCAGCCCCAAGAGGTAACCAAACATTTTGATTACATGTTCTCGGACCGAAGTCCCTTCCTATAACTTGCAGCGAATAAGTTCTTTCATGACATTATAACGATGGGTGTGGCTAACATCATCGAACATCTCTTTCAGATTATGCATTATATCCGGGCAAGAATCAATATCCGTACGCTTGGAGCACATTGGATAAAGATCTCAAAATATAACACAGAGCCAATGTATGATCTTCATCATATTGTTCATTGAACTTGGCTTCTTTCGGTGTAGCATGGTTTGCGTACTTGTCCTTAGAGATGATATTGACCCGTTGTTAATTAAATCAACTGTCAACAGGATTAGAACTCGTTATGCGCAATCCAATATCGTCCCAATAATATGAGGAACCGATATTGGGTTCACTACGCATACGGTCTTACTCTTTCGAGAAGAAAAGACCCGATCCATGTGTGTTTGTATGCAGGAGATATCACTTCAGACAGGTATCTCCTACATACAATACGTGGCGATGGAACCCTTCACCTTGACGGTAGACCATGGATGTCATTTATATGATCCTCCATATCACATTCAAATTTTAATTAATTATTATGAATCACATTCACATAATTAACTCTTCCAAGGGAATTACAATTCTATTCATAATAAAGTATTTAATTTAATTGGATCTAATTAGTTTAATCATATTAAATTAATTATCAATAAACCAACAAATATTTAGGATTTGCTTGATATTACTATATAGTATACACCCTCACAAGTACGCATTATTTTGTATTTTAATAATTAGAGTACAACTTGATTTACTCATATTATTTTTCCTCAAAAATGGATACGACCAGTATACTCGAGCTATTTTAGGAGGGAGCATTTCCTTGACATGCAAGGCACTAATTAGCAAAGCAAGCCAGCATGCCCGAACTAGACGCCTTCACCATTCTTATTGAGAACAATACAAAATAGTGTCATTGTACTTGTGGTTTTATCGATCAGCCTTGATGATCGGCATTATATTATATAATAATCACTCAGAAATATTAGACATCTTAAAATATTTTTAAGATCCTAAAATTTCTAAGCATATCAAGCACCCATATTTTGCATGTAAAAGTTGTCCTACAATTATTGTAGGATAAACTAGGATTTTCATGAAACATACATTCAATGGCCAATGATGTTTAATCAATTATTTTCATAAGTATTAAGCATCAATTTAATCAAGGTAAATTCATACTTTCCATGATTTCCATTGAATGATAAACACATTAAGTAAGAAGAATTGATGATCCATCATCCGACCCATCTCCACTAAATATGGAATATATAGGGCAAACGGAGTCGGAATCATGCGAAAAATTTGACCAGTTTGGTGGTTTGATTCTCTACACTCAACATAATTCAAGTGTTTATTTCATGTTTTATGGTGGGAAAACAGTAAACAAAAATCATTTTCCGTGAATACATGAAAAAATAATTTTGTAGCGGGAGCTCTTCGAATTTTATTCATACACTTTTGGTACCAATAATAGGCTATTGTTTTTGGAACATATTTAGACTTTCTAAATACATTTTAATAACCAAAAAACACAACCAAACAGTACATAAATAGTGAGTTTTTCGAATTGTGTGAGATTATTTATCTCACATAATCCTTCATTCAACAACTTTTATTGCAAATTAATTCACAAAAATAATTCCAAATTATTTTGTGACAATTTCAATCATGCTATTGGAAATTGTGAATCATATTCACACCCAAAATAAAATGTGAATTGTATTTTTAATTAATTGTCCAATGTGAATCCAATTCACATCAACATATAATTTGTAAATACTATTTACAAATAACTCTTTCTAATATATTATAAATCACATTTATAATATATGATTAATATAGATAATACTATCCACATTATTCATATCCATGATAATTAAATCACATTTAATTATCTTGGATCACCATTCTCATGCATCTAAATAATATGAATCATATTCACATTATTTATGATAATTAAATCACATTTATTTATCAATTTCTCAATGCTTAGATATACAATTTAACAATGGAATTATTCTTGAACTTTTCAAAGATTAATGCGCTCTCTCCACGGATACTTGGAGATAAAGACGTGGCGATTGCACGTTCCACGTATAGTGACTTGGATATTAAGATCATATCTCAAATCCAGATCTTAGGGACCTCTCCTAGATGCTTGATTAAATCAAAGTCGTAAATCTAATCTTCTTAGTGCATCTGAATCACATTCAGATCAATGTCCAACAATTGGACCAAGATTAGATTACTTCTCTACTGAGATGAGTCACTAAAATCCAAACATGTTTCATCACTCCCTCGAAATGGAAGAGTCATGGTTATAAGATCATTTATGATCACAACACCCTCGAGTATTCCTAATACATGTACATCATGCATATTGTAAGATCTAGAATAAACCCGAAGTTTCGATCTTATTTAGACTGTCTTCTTCAGGGTTTTATCATTAAGGTTCTCATTCGATCATTGAGAGTTGGTATCGACCATATGCTTTCCAAAAGCATATATGATACCTATAAATTCTTGTCATGCTTCCAAAGCAAGACGACCATGTATGAAATTTGATTGGTCTCAATACCTCATTAGTGAGCCCTTGTCTTCCGGTTTAGAAGTGAACATGTATGATCCCTTTGAGAGATCGTGTTACTCATATGCCCTCGTATGCACATCAGCTCACCGGTTTATAGACCTTGATTAGGTCATCAACCTATTTGTCTGCCAAGTGAACATACTTAGACATATAGCAATACATCTGTCTCCGGTCAGAGGATGCATGCCTATATCGTGACAGCATATGACATAGGTCTTGGTTATCTTGATCTCATTAAGTCAACTCTTTGACCTAACTTATCTGACACCTTCGAAACTCTATTCCTATGCAGATGACCTGCATCAAGAGGCCGGTCAGATATCAGCCTTTGGAAAAAGATTGCCATCTCATTCTCAAGTTGGAGATCATCTCTTAATAACCATTTGATGGTGCTTGATGAGTCCTCAATCTAACTCTTTAGATATCCATCCAAGCACCATCATCTATGATTCAACCATTGAATCAACAACTGTATGATCATTAAGATGGTCACGGTACATAACCTTAATTGTACTAAGGGACATTATAGTGCATTCATTCATTTAGTCTCACACAGGGTGTGAAATAAATCAATAACTTTTATTGATATATCAAATATTACAATAACATTTATTATAGAAATGGTTCGTCTCGGGCTCACATGGCTAACAACCATCACCATGCCAGATATATCATTTACCGTGAGCAAAGTGAGATAGTTTATGGAGCAACCTAGATAGGCACATATGGATGCAGTCTATGATTATGATGTATCTGAAGGCCTCACCTGGAACTGGTCTTCTATTTGGCAGAGGTACATCCCTTGCAGTTACAGCATGTGTAGATGCAGATTATATTGGGTGTCTCAAGGGCAGGAAATCTACTTCTGGCTTCGCAATGTTCATAGGAATTTCCCTGGTATCATGGAAGAGCAAGAATCGAACTGTGGTTGTCAGATCTAGTGTTGAATCAGAACATAAGGCCATGGCACAAGCTAGCACAGAGATGATGTGGGTCAGATCTGTTCTTACTGACGTGACTATTGAGGTGTCTCTCCCCATGCACATCCAATACGACAACCATGCTGCTCTTTTCATTGCAAACAACCCTGCCTTCCATGTAAGAATCAAGCACATCGAGGTCGACAATCACTACACTCGT